>CM032455.1:46888135-47075635 GCA_019049505.1 Pachyrhynchus sulphureomaculatus | reverse complement strand
GACTGCCAATATTTGAATTTAGTTTTCAACATGAAACTCTAAACATATTTACTTCTATTTTTCACTACCATTTTAGCAAATTACGATACATATATATATATATATATATATATATATATATATATATATATATATATATATATATATATATATATACATATACATATACACAGGGTGTTAGGGAAATCACAAATGTTGAAACTGACATATCTCTGTAGCAATAACAGTTGCTGAAAAATACTAATAAATAGCACCTCTTCATAATAACACGTAAAACTAACTCAAAAATGTCACAAACTCCCGATCTAAAATCAACCCCCACTACCTGGAAAATTACGTATACACATAATTTAATAATTACATACTCACATGTATTTTACCAGTGCAATTAATTTACCTCTGGTTATCTGTTTAATTCAAAATAACCATGCATTACCAATTTGCTACTATTTTTTTCTTAATAATTGTCACTATGTAAACAAAACGTTTTGTCACCAAAAAGATTTGAAGGTGACACCAGTATGTCATTTCTTTTCAACCTTGCATTAAAAAGGCACGCTCTCTCTCAGCCTTCATCATCTTATATATATATATATATATATATATATATATATATATATATATATATATATATATATATATACAAAAAAATTTGGAGGTGACACCAGTATGTCATTTCTTTTCAACCCTGCATTAAAAAGGCACGCTCTCTCTCAGCCTTCATCATCTTATATATATATATATATATATATATATATATATATATATATATATATATATATATATATATATATATATATATACTTATCTGAAATTGGCGCCAAATATTTATCTTATCTAAATACTTATCCATATCACCCTGTGTACAATCTTTACAATAAGCCTTTGAAGGTTATTTTTGTTTTTTATTTTAATACTGAAATAAAACTGTTATACTAATCGATAGTTAGATGATTCAATTTCAAGTATTTGATCCGCCATTTTCAATTTTTTAAAATAATCGTACCGTTACCGGGGATTTTGATCAAACTCATTTAAACTGAGAAATGAATCAACTCAGTGAACCATATGGGATGCACCATTTGTATGAACAAATTATAAGTTAGTACTCTACGACCTTAAGAACGTTCTCTGTAACTGAAAGTTATCAAACTTGTAACCCTCTATACTGGATCAGTCAATATTGTTTTATACAAATCCACCATATGTTAATAATTTTTCAAAATTTCTATTACTAATTTCTATTAAAATCAAATTATATCAAAAGTAAAACTTCTGGACCTCCACAAATACTTGCTAAGTGTTATTTAAAAGAATATAAGACAGTTTTAAAAAATATTCCATATAATAGTCCGAAATTTTTCAACAGGGATAAACACCTTAGAAACTTTTTAAATTTTTGTTCAGAAATTGCTGTTTAATTTTTAGTAAACCACGTATTTCTTTAATTTGATGTAGGTACTACATTGTTTTTTTGTTTAACATATAAATCACAGAAATAAAATACAAAACACACTTACTGCAAGACGAAACGATAAGAGACCTATACAGACGACGATTAGATCAAAAATTAAATGAATTTAACTACGACAACCTCCAACAGATGTATGACCACATAAAAGAATGCATCAAACAGGCGGCCCTAGAAGCATTAGGTAAAGAAGACAACGAGAATAAGAAACATAAAATTAGAATCTGTGAAAAAACCAAAGAATCTATAAAGGAGAAAAAAAGACTATACGAAAAATGGCTGAATACAAAATCAGAAGAAGATCTACAGAAATATAAAGAGAAAAATGCAGAAACGAGGAGGATGATAAACAAAGAAAAGAACGAGAGATGGGAAAAATCGTGCGAACATGTAGAACAGTATATAGGAGGAACTAGAAGCAGAGAATAATTAAAGCATTAAGGACCAACAATAGAGAGAAGATGTATATAGAGTATATCCCAGAAAGCGAGTGGGAAGAATATTATAAGAAGCTGCTAACCGAAGACAGACAAGAATCCCAGGAAGAGAACCCTGAAGAAGAACAGAATAAGGAAAAAAAAAAGAGATAGAACTAAGCTATGAAGAAGTAAAGAAGACAATAAAAACACTCAAAAATAATAAATCTGCAGAGCCTGGGGGTGTGATAAATGAAATGATTAAGTATGGGTCTAACAAATTATATCAAAAGCCTATATAGTATCTATATTTAAAAAGGGAGACCGCAGCAAATGCACAAACTATAGAAGCCTAAGCATAATATCGAGTATGGGACGTTTGTATGGAAAAATTATTAAAAATATCATAGAGGAAAATATAAAAGGAAAAATTGAGAAGACCAAGGAGGCTTTACGGCCGGAAAATCATGTATAGACCACATATACACTATAAAACAAGCAATAAAAAAACTGGCAAAGAATAAAGAAGTTCATCTAGCTTTCATAGACATAAGAAAGGCCTATGACTCAGTACCAAGACAAAGATTATGGAACGCAATGAAAGAAATAGGCATTGACAAAGCTCTCTAAACAATACAGTGAACATAAAAATAGGACATAAAATAGGGAAGAGACTCCAAACATCAAAAGGCCTATTACAAGGATACTCTACATCCCCACACTATTCAAAATATACCTCGAACAAACATTAAAAAAATGGAAACAAAAATGTAGTGGAATGGGAGTCCCAATACGAGCAGATTACTTATATACTCTTAGTTTCGCAGACGACCAAGTAATCATAGCGCAAGATGAGGAAGACCTCAGTTATATGGTAAGAAAACTAAAAGAAGAATACACTAAAGCAGGATTAGCAGTAAATTTTGATAAAACGGAATATCTAACAACAAAGGAGGGAAACGTGGAGAATCTAGAAGTCGATAACGAAACAATAATCAAAGGAACCGATCGATTTAAATCTTTAGGAACCATCATTTCAAAAAACACAACATCAGAAGAAGAGATTAAAGCTATATTAGGACAAACGCAGACATGCATAAGACAATTAAATTCGATCCTATGGGACAAGCACATTACAAAGAGAAACAAAACACGCATATACAAATTAATAATACAAAGCATAATGACATACGGGTCAGAAACATGGACTATCTAAAATTAACGCGGTAGAGATGGAGTATTGGAGAAGATGTTGTAGAGTGACACATATGGAGAGAATAACAAATGAAGAAATAAGAAGCAGAATGAACATCAAAGAGAAGGCAATAAACACCAATGAAGAAAAACGATTAAAATGGTATAGACACATAAGACGGAGCGAAGAAAATAGGTGGATAAAGAAAATAACGGAGTGGAGCCCTATAGGGAGAAGAAAAAGAGGAAGACCCAGACGATCGTGGAGAGACGATGTGGACGAGGCTGTAGAGGACAGGGGTTTAACAGATGGAAACTGGGAAGATAGAAACGGATGGAATCAAAGGCTGAGAGAAGGAAAACAGAGTCAGCTGTAGAAAATCCTTGATATATATATATATATATATATATATATATATATATATATATATATATATATATATATATATATATATATAAATCACTTAAAGATTATGCTTAGTATTCAAAGTAGTATAATTATAATAATCTCAACGAGCTACCAAAACGTCTCATACAGAACATCGAACGTGTGAACCATAATTAATATTTATGCCATGACAAATGTAGATGGGAGTGCTACTTGCAACCACTCGAACTATCTACAAAATTATAGGGAATTCACAACATAATTTAAACTAACCTAATAATACAGAGAGGCCTCTCTTAGAGCAAAATTTTTATGATTTTTAAGCATATTTTGATTGAGTCAATATTCCCCGGAAATGCGGGAGTCAAACTTACTGGAATTTTACCTTTTCCATCACGAGGCGTCTATAAGTCAACAAATCTGTATACCTTGATAAAATTAGAAAGATTTGTATAACCGGATTTTTGGCAACTGCTTAAACAAAAATAACAATCACAGAGGAGGAAAAAGTATATAGATTTTCAATATGAACTTTGTACTCTATTTCTATGATAAATATCCACTGATAAATCTGGTCATCCAAATTTTACAGAAGATATAGAACAGAAAGTTAAAAAGGCTATGTCTCAGCAGATTCCTGGTCAAAATGCAGAAAGCTTCACAGAAGATTGTCATTGGCTTTTTTGCTTGCACTATTATAATATCTATCTACCTGTTATCCGTACTCTTATCATTAAAAGTAGTTGAAGGTTTTGCTGTTTCGTATCCACACAAAGATATATTCATCTGAAATACATATTCCATGTCCGTCTTACCGTTTGCTAGGACTATTTAATCATCCGTGAACTGGACTGTACAGAGGCATGGATCCTCATTCGGTTTAACACTTTTGACCCACCTTTCTAACACCCACTTCCCAAATTTTCAATAGAGTTGGCGATATGCATCAGCCTCGTCATAGTAAGGGATAAAAATATAGGAATAAGCATGTTAATATGGGATAAAACACAAGAACGATATTATTCTTATTTCAATTTTTGTCGTTTCTTTATTTATCTTTTCAGATATTAATTTTGAGGGATATTTTAAAGTAATTGCCTCTTAGTAAAAGCACAAAAAATGTTTTCGATATAAGTATTAATGAATATTATTATTCAAGGTTTCATGTTGCAATGACTCTAAAATTGTTGAATTTTAATACATTTGAAAACGTGTCAAGTACTATGTTATAGCGATAAAAGAATACGCTTTATTTTATCTACAGGAATTTTTAGTACAAAGGCACACGCAGGCAGATCGCTGTTTGACCTTTTTATTCAGGCATATTTATCACCTGCGATCCCCCGGGACACGAGGATCGTTTTGAGTTATACAATGCTGAAATATAAAGAGTACGATTAGTTAGTAGATATTACAGATAAGGCTCTTATTTCAAATTAAAGGTGATAAATATTCACAGATTCAATTAATATATTTTTTTATTAGATTTAAAATATAATTTCAGTTACTTTTTAGTCTATGAACTTCCTTTTAGTGAGAGATTTTCCACTACACTTTTATGGTATATCAGCCATGCCAGCGGCTTCGCTCGCGTGGACTTGATTCACTATTATCGTCACTGCTTATTCCTTATGTTACCTAACGTAATAAAATATATCCTATAACCTGGCCAGAGAACGAATGTATGTTTTAAAAAAGGCACGTAAATCGGATAAGTGGTTCTCGAGTAATCAACGCACCAACGGGCAGACAGACAGACAGAGAGACGTTGCATTTTAAATATATTATAGACAAAAGATTATAGATAACCTGGCCAGTTTATAAATTAAAAAAAAAAAAAACATGTAAATCGGATAAGTGGTTCTCGAGTGATAAGCGCACTAACAAAGATACGTTGCATTTTATACATAATATAGATGTTCTCTGTATTGTAAGAGAACGCGCTAGCGGAAAACTTTTTTCGGACTTGGTTCAATATTTTTGTCACTGCTTATTCCTTATGTTACCTAACGTAATAAAATATAGCCTATAACCTGGCCAGAGAACATATGTATGTTTTAAAAAAAAAGGTGGTTCTCCAGTGATAAGTACACTAACGGACAGATAGACAAAGAGACATCTACATATAGATTTTCATTAACAACTTCAGCTTCTGAATGGAACTTTAATTTTTAGTGTTCCGTACGGAATACTTAGGGGCTCACTTCGCTGTCCGTCCGTCTGTCTGTCTGTCTGTCTGTCTGCCTGTCTGTCTGTCTTTCTTTCACATCCGATATTCTCCGAAGCTATTTGATACAGAAAGTTGAAATTTGTCACAAATATAGAAACTGATCATTCAGAGCCGTGTAGTTTTGAAACATAAATTTTGGCTTAAGGGGTTGGGGGGGGGGGTGAAATCAGAAGTGAAAAACAATTTTTCCAAGGTCATCGAGTAGGGTATCAAATGACTAAAAATTGCCAAAAATCGCGATCCCCCAACCCTATCTCTAAGAGTACTTACCAAAAAATTTTGAAAAAGTTCTAAAATAGTCTCCATAAGGTGCCGATTAAATGAAAATTAGTACCAGTACATTATCTTTGATAATTTATCTGATATATGCAAACAAGTATCGAAAACAAACTTTGTTGAAAACTCATTTGGTATGTATTTTGTGAAGTCACTAATCATTTTTTATTTATAAAAAAAAAAATATATTTTAAAACTCCGGACAGAACACTAATTGCGCAAATGCGAC
This sequence comes from Pachyrhynchus sulphureomaculatus, assembly GCA_019049505.1. NCBI lineage: Eukaryota > Metazoa > Arthropoda > Insecta > Coleoptera > Curculionidae > Pachyrhynchus > Pachyrhynchus sulphureomaculatus. Next base: position 47,069,431 of record CM032455.1, on the reverse strand, counting down.
ACGCGAAACGTTTTAATCATACTGCTGCGCTCAGACTTAGATATCTACCCACATTATGGAAAGTAGCAACAATAGATATGATACCGAAAATGTGAGATCGATCACACATAGTTTCTTCTTATAGACCTGTCATATATACAAAGTAATTGAGAAATTATTCCTTAAGATAATGCAGTCTCTCATAGAAAGACGAAACCAGTTCGATTTAAGGCATAAATACTCAACAATAGATCAGATTCATCGAATCACCCATGTTACAGAACAAGCACCGCAGGAATAATGAGTTTGCTTTGCAGTATTTTTTAATATAGCTCAATCGTTTAGCGCCGTCTGGTACCAAGGGCTGCACTGTAAATTAAAATATATCCTTCGCAAACAATACATAAATATTCCAAAACCTTACCATCATAAAGAAATTAAAACTGGAATGTCATAAGGTTACTATCGTATGACATTCCAGTTCCCTGGCTCCCTCCCTTCATCTTCTCTACACATATGATTATGATGGAAAATACTGATGCATTTACTTTTGAGAAAAACATCGCTTTACTGACAGAGGGCTAAAGCAATGCAGGAACCATTAAGAAACTATAAATCGTTATTACCCACTTACAAAACTAGACCGGGAAATGAAAAAGTCAACTAAATGAAGGAAAATGTATCGATATCGAGGTCACTAATAAAAAGATCTAATGCCAATATGTACGAATAGACAAATGGGTCCAGGTGTTAATACAGTTGGTCTTATCTTACTAGAAAAACTAATATTAATTTTTTCCTTTGCACTTTATTTCTAAAGGTTTGAATTTTTAAATTTAAACCTTTAGAAATAAAGTATTAAGAAATATCATGAATGTCCTTTGGTGCATTAAAAACACAGATCTTCACAAGAAGGTGTTGAAACAGAAATAAAAAAAAAATTGGCAAGAAACAACGAAGAAAGACTACAGCATAAGATTATGGAGGCCATTTTGTTCTTTGATAACTTCATCCAAATAAAAAGGCTTAAGAAGGTGAAAATCTAGTAATGTGACTTAATAAAAAAAAAACAAAATGAGATTTAATTGGTGCGAAAGGAGAACGTATTTGGTTATTAAAACAAAGTGAAACAAAGCATTTGATGACTCTTAGATCGCAAGTTAGCAAAATAAGAACGGAAATAAGCCACCTAGTCCTCGACTTGATCGTAACAATATGAAAAATGTATAAAAAATAACTTATGATCATGACTGTCAATCATATATTACATTACTATCAAAATAACAGAAATAACCGGTCAAGTGCAAGTTGAACTTGCGCAATTAGTGTTCCATACGTTGATTGCTTTTAAAATAAGAATTTTGGTTACGGAGGTATAAAATGATCAGTGAGTTCACAAAATACACCCAAAATGAGTTTTCGACAAAGTTTGTTTCCAATCTTTACTGAAAACCGATGACCTAGAAATTTTTGTTTTTTTTTATATACCAGGTAAATTATTAAAGGTAATGCACTTGTGGTAATTTTCGTTCAATCTACACCCCGTGAAAAATATTCCAGAATTTTTTCAAAATTATTTGATCATTACTTTTCGAGGTAAGGCGGAGGGACAGCTATTATTCGCGATTTTTTAAAAATAATACGAAAAATAGTGTTCGGAAGTATTACATTATATATATATATATATATATATATATATATATATATATATATATATATATATATATATATATCTATATATATATATATATATATATATATATATATATATATATATATATATATATATATATATATATATATATATATATATATCTATATTACTCGTATTTTCACAAGCTTTAATTTGGCACGACACTCTATGACCTGGTAAAAAAATTTTTCACTTCCGATTTCACCCCCCAAAACTAACCCCCTTAAGTCAAAATTTAACTTTCAAAACTACATGGCTTTGATGAGCCCGTCAATTCCTATATTATTACCAAATTTCAACTTTCTTTGAGAAATAGTTTCGGAGAAAAACGGATGTGAGAGACAGAAAGACAGACACCGAAGTCATCTTATAAGTGTTCCGTACGGAACACTAAAAAGTCATGTCTTGGAAATAGATCGTAAGAACGTTGCGGCACCAGAAATCTTCAAAGATCTTAGCTCTTCGAAGCTGGAATTCTAAATTCAGATTTCAGATAGTTTAGCAGACTACAACTGCTTTAAGAATCGGTCAAAGAAGATGTTGAAATCAGGGGTAGATATTTTATAGGCGCTTTGACTATTCCATAAAACTTTATTGAATAAGATTATATATCCGAAGAAGCTCTAGGTACCAAAGCTAAATTATCCTAAATTTCAAAAATATCTTTAATGAGAAGCAAGAATAAATACTTAAAAAAATTTTGGTACATTTGTTTTCATTAGATAAAAGAAAATAAAAATCTTCTTCAATTGTATATAATATAATCTATTCTATGTGAAGAGAAATGGCAAAAAGATAACCACGAGAAATATAATTATATAAAACTATTATTAGACACTCTTATATACATACAAAAATAAAATAACCGTTCTCTGTACGTTGTTTCTTAATTTATTAATTTACAGTTCTTGTGAAAAATTTATATCAAAAACGAATACAAAATGGATAAATTTTAAATTATACCAAAACAAATCCTAACATTCTCTCCACGGCTTTGGGGTATTTGGCAGTAACTTAACATTTGGTATTGTAGTCAAAGTAGTGAAAGATATACAGAAACAGAAAAATCGTCCAAATTACATGGAATAACGAATAAATGACGTCAACTCAAGAGATAAACGAGTATATTAAAAATCATGAATTTTTGAAAATTCAAAGAACATTAACAAATTGATTCTATTAAAATTTTCCGTGTGTTCAAAACGCCTCAACTATTTAATAAATTACAGATATAAATAAAAAAAAAATGTTTCAACAATTCTCGGAAAACCCAACAGTAAATATCATCTAGAAAAAATAAGGAAAAAAAAAGAAATCAATTAGACAAATAAGATATACTTGTATAAAATGAGAGAATAGTCGAAAAAAAAAGTTCTCTAATTTTCGTTTCCTATAAAAAAAAATAGAAAACCTGGCCAGTTGGTTATAACCAATGCCAAAACACTCACACACACAAAAAGCAATTTTATACCACAGTTATCAAAATTATGGAGAATTGCTAAAATTATTCTAATTCTATAATTGGGCTTGGTTATGAATCGATTAGCCGTCTGCACAACTTAGGTAAAATAGATGAAGAGATGATACCATGCAAAATTAATGAATTTTTTCAGGAGAGAAACATTCTCACTAATGGACAATTTGGATTTAGACAGAAACACCGTTCTTCGAACTATATGCTTAACTACAACCATTTTAAGGAACTTCAAGCACAGCTTCAGCACAATTTAAGTTCAGCACTGGTGTAAATTTCTTTGTTGAGTAAAGCCTTCTATTAAGTTCGGCTTAATCGGTTATTTATAAAACTAATACAAATAGGGCAGTTACTTCATCTACCTCTTGAATTCCCTTAAAAAACAATAGGTTAAAAAAAATATATAATTAGGTGAAAGAGAGGTATAAGGGCGAGGGTTCCGTTACTTTCCCGGCTGCCATAACCTTATTTCATTTGTGCACCTAAATTCCAACAAAACAATTTACATCTCCCTAGACCACATTGCAATTATTGCATCCTCCAAGCAACTGAAAATTAATTGTGATAGAGAGTTGCAAGAAAGTATGAATACATGAATTATTATTTATTATATATTATGATTATGAAAAAAGAACCATCAAGTTAAATAAAACACCAGAAAAACTAAAGCAATATATTTTTGCCAACCCATTCGCAAATTATCTTTAACCATAATTAGATAGATTTATATTTGGAAACGATTTTGAGGTTTTTAAAAGAAATTATCTGTATATATTTCGAAAGAATTCGCAAAAAAAGTACAAGGCTGACACCAAAATTATACTCATAAATCCTGAATATTTCTGATATAGCTAAACTTTCATATCCCAATTGAAGGGGTCATATGCAGTTGTTATAGGCAAAATTCAAGAATTTTTTTCCTTAACAAAAATACACTTTTTAATTGAAAACAAAGCGATTTTTCATAGTCCAACTATTGAACTTAATAAATAAATTTTTTGTCAAGATATATTTAAAAATTGGCGAGGTAGAGCAATTCTCCCAAATTTTTTTTTTTTACGGTGACCACAACTTGAGAATGCCTTAATTGAAACATATGAGAAAAAAACCTTTGTTCGAAGACATCAACATCTGCTAAATGAACGAAGGATTTCTCGAAATTCCAATTCTTACCAAAATGGCAGTGATTTTACTGAAAAATCACTTTTTCGATTTTCAAAATTCTCGTTTTTCCGTAATAAAATAACAAGTTTTCATCGAAAAAATCCTTCTTTTATTCAGTAGTCCTCCATGTGTAAAATAAGCTCTAAAAATTTGAAGCCGATCGGTGAAATACTTTTTGAGATATCATGGCATCGATCTTTTTTGAAAAATGCGTTTTTGAGAAAAACGTATTTAAAGTTTCAAATGGAAATCTATGTATGTACAATTTTTTTTTTTTTCGAACTCACATGGAATCCTCGATTCCAGGTCCATATAGGAGACCTTCTGCTGCAGAAATTACCTCTAAAAAATCAATCTGGCCTTGCCTGAGACGCATCCTTCCCTCCCTTGTGTTCAACAGGACGAGACGTGGTAAGCAACGTCTCGTCCTGTTTCGTGACATGCAGGGTAATTTGGACCACAGCTCCTAATGCCTCCATAATCTTTAGGAGAGCAATATTATCTTCGCTGAAGATGTGTACTGCTATATAAGTCGCGATCCTAATGGGAATTGTTCCGCCTGGAAGATGTTTCGAGCTGATTTTCCACACAAGCTGGTTGAAGCTTGCATTATTACTTTGCGTGAAGCCACCGACGCACTTCTCGAGTAATTCATCTTTGGAAAGATCAGTATAAATAGGCTTAATAGCAGTGAATACATCTGTAGGCAGTCGCTTATAGCTCTGTACAAAATTTTCAAGCGTTTCTTTTGTCGTCGGGTAGCACCGTATAGGCCCGCTGCCACTCACATCAGGACTCACTTCCAGGTGGGCAATTCATATGTTTTGGCTCTCTATTAGTCGAACTGTAATGACGAAATTTAGCCCAAATTGCTTTTCTTCTATTATCCACAGAGTGCCTACATATAGTTAAACTGTAATAAATCGTCAATTTACTAATCATCTTTGCTGTTTCAAATCTTCCAACATACTAATACGAATGTATATCCATGTCCTAACGGTATTCTAGATTATACTAGCCGTGCCCGCGGCTCCACTCGCGTGGAGTCAATTCACCGTTATCATCACTGCTTATTCCTTATGTTACCTAACGTAATAAAATATATCTTAGAACCTAGTCAGAGAACATATGTATTTTATAGAAAAACACGTCGCGTTTTATATATATTATAGATTTTTTTTGATAAATATTAAGTTAAGAATTAAAAAAAACATGTAAATCGGATAAATGGTTCTCAAATGATAAGCACACTAACGGACAGACAGACAGAGAGACGTTGTATTATATATATATATATATATATATATATATATATATATATATATATATATATATATATATATATATATATATTATAGAAGATTATAGATAACCTGGCCAGAGAACAAATGTATGAATTTAAAAAAAAAAACGTGTAAGTCGGATAAGTGATTCTCAAGTCATGGGCGCACTAACAAACAGACAGACAAACGGAAAGATGTTGCATATATTATGTTCATTGCTTCATGATATTGTTCCATATTTAATGGTTTAGGCAGTGTATTGCAACAGAACGCGATAGCGGCAAACTTTCTTCTGACTTGATTCACTATTATCGACACTGCTTATTCCCTATGTTACCTAACGTAATAAAATATATCTTATAACCTAGCCAGAGAACATATGTATTTTATAGAAAAACACGGTGCGTTTTATCTATTATAGATTTTTTTTTGATAAATATTAAAAATTAAGAATTAAAAAAAAACCACGCAAAATCGGATAAGCACACTAACGGACAGACAGACAGAGAGACGTTGCATTTTATATATATTATAGGTAGAAGATTATAGATAACCTGACTAGAGAACAAATGTAGGAATTAAAAAAAAAACACGTAAATCGGATAAGTGATTCTCCAGTGATAAGCACACTAACGGACAGACAGACAGAGAGACGTTGCATTTTATATATATTATAGAAGATTATGGATAACCTGAGCAGAGAAAAAATGTATGAATTAAAAAAAAAACGTAAATCAGAAAAGTGGTTCGCGAGTGATAAGCTCACTAACGGACACACAGACAGACATATTCTTTGCTACATGATATTATTTCATATTTAATGGTTTAGGTAGTGTATTGCAAGAGAACGGGATAGCGACAAACTTTTTTCCGACTTGATTCAGTATTATCGTCACTGTTTATTCCTTATATTACCTAATATAATAAAATATATCCTGAAACCTGGCCAGAAAACATACGTATGTTTTTTAAAAAAAAAGCACGTAAATCAGATAAGTTGTTCTCCAGTGATAAGCGCACTAACAGACAGGCAAACAGAGAAGCGTTGCATTTTATATATATTATAGATAACCTGGCCAGAGAACATATGTATGTTTTACAAAAAAAGTAAATGGAATAAGTGGTTCTCCAGTGATAAGCGCACTAACGGACAGACAGAGAGACGTTGTATTTTATATATATTATGGAAGATTACAGATAACCTGGCCAGAAAACAAATGTATGAATTAAAAAAACAAAATGTAAATCGGATAAGTGGTTCTCTAGTGATATGCGTAATAACGGCCAGACAGACAGGCAGACAGAGAGACGTTACATTTTACATATAATATAGATATTCTTTGCAACATGATATTGTTCCATATTTAATGGTTTAGGCAGTGTATTGTAAGAGAACACGTTAGCGGAAAAAATTTTTTCCGACTTGATTCACTATTATCGTCACTGCTTATTCCTTATGTTACCTAACGTAATAAACTATAGCCTATAACCTGGCCAGAGTACATATGTATGTTTAAAAAAAAAAGCACGTAAATCGAATAAGTGATTCTCCAGTGATAAGCGCACTAACGGGCAGACAGACAGAGAGACGTTGCATTTTATATATATTATAGATTCTGAGTCATATTTATAGGTAGAAGGGATGGGTCTTGAAGCGTGCAACTGCTGTGCCACTCGCTGAATACTTTACGCTTACTGCATATAGTCCAGTAAATAGGATTTTCAAATGCTCATTCATAGTTGAAGCCTGAATTTTTGATACAAAAATTAATTTTAATACGTAGATCAAGTATCAATAGTCAAAAATTGGAAATTGAATGGAAAGGGTTCTAAAAAAAATAAAAACTACCTCAAAAACCACTTTTTCCAAAATTCCTCGGAAAATATAACACAACTAGAAAATCGTCATAAATTACTTTTCACATATTTGCGATATAAAACGAGATATTTCCAATTGAAAATTATTATTTGACGCAATGTTAGCTGAAAAAATTCATAAAACACAAACAAATCATTATTTTTGAATTTTTTTTAGTCGTATTTATTTAACGTAACTAATTTTCTCAGAGATTTTTTTTTACTATTAATTTTTTGAAAAGTTATAAACAATTGTATTTTTTTAATTTAATTTTTTATTTTTAAAATTGAAAAAAAAATCTCTTATTACATTCTTGAAAGTTTTATTTATATGTAGAAATCTATATAAAATAAAAAAAAATGTTTAATTTTAACAATAAAAGAAATACATTCAAAAAATATGATTGTTCATAACTTTTCAAAAAGTTAATAAAAAAAATTCTCTGAAAAAATTAGTTACATTAAAGAGATACGATTAAAAAAAGAAAGATAATGATCTTTTCTATCTCGTTTTATATCGCAAATACATGAAAAGTAGTATTGTATATAAGTGTATTATCTATCGATTTTGTTCGAAATATTTTTGGAGAAATTTGCGAAAAAGTGGTTTTTGGGGTAGTTTTAATTTTTTTTACAATCTCTTCCATTCAATTTCCAATTTATAACTATTGATCTACTTATTAAAACTTATTTTTGATCAAAAATTCAGGCTTCAACTATGACTGAGCATTTAAAATTCTAATTTACTGGACTAATACCTATATACTCTTGTAACTTCGTGAAAAATGCTCGGCTCGTTCTGAAATTTCATGAAGATATTCTTCAGGTGTTATATGTACTTAGAAAATATACCAAAATCCAAAAATCGATAATTTTGACCCAGCCAACTGCATATGACGCCTTAAAAGTGTCTTTTTTTCAGAAATGCCTCTAACCGATATCTTCCGCCGAGCCTCAACTTATATTCTTGGCGATGAAGATAATGCTGAAAAGACTCTTCACTATGAGAATAATGAAGTATTATTTTGCAAAAATAATGTTTGTGTGCATCCTCCAGCTATAGCTCGAAATGAAAATGATATATTACATAACCCTGGTCAGTATTTTCCTTGGTTCCTAATTATTTAATCAAGTCCTTTAAAATATTTTTTAAATGTTTGTATAAAATAGTCGTATATAATAATTTTATATCACACTATAAGAAGGAAGCAATTGTATACAAAGCCCCAATAAATCATTCATGTGAGTGAAATTAAATGAACAACCTATGATCATATTACTATCTACTGCTACCTATTATAGGGTGACACGGACGCATTAGATAGAACTAAGTAAATATTACAAAAACTTGTAATGCAAAGTTAAATTTTCATGGAAGTATGAGGAATTTAGTCGATGAAAATGGAATAATGGAAAATCGAGCTTGAACGAGAAAAACTCGATTTATATATTCCCAGCGCACAGTGTCTCGACTAGTACAAGCTAGCGGGACAATATTATTTCTTCACTTATTTCAATTGTTTATGTATATTCCAGGTATCTTAAGCTATTTTAAGAAAAAAAAAGTTGAAAAATGTGTACTGTATGTGTATTAATCGAAATATGTAGCTGCAAGATGGAAGTGGTTTACTAATGTGTCTCATTTGTTCACTATTGTCGCTAATTGTTCTTTAATTAGCTACATACGTCTACCTACTCATTATGTGTGAAAAGCACAATCATGTTTGTTTACAAAGAAATTTCTAGGAAAAAAAATAAAAATCATAATGATAGTACCCACATTTATTAATTTACAAAATATTATTTCTTTTAAAATAAATTAGTACAAATAACAGTATCTATATATCAATTATTTACAATAACAAGGTGTATAAGTAAAAAAAATATAATATTAAATAACTTATATACTAAGGCATGAATTATAAGCAACTACAACACACAATAAAATAAGAATAATAATTACAATAAAAAAATACTTAAACCTACTAATCACCACCAGATGAGTCGTCATCACCGCTCTCCCATTCAGAAGAATATTCAGAAAGTAAATAATCCTCCTCATGTAATTCGTGATGATGACTTACTGATGGTGTTTCGGATGGCAATGAAGCTGGGATAATCAACTGCAGAACCTCCGATGGTAAAGAAGTAAATTTTCTTAGCGGTAATTCTCTATACGAGTTGATAACAGGATCAGACGTAATTAAAAGCATTCTCAAAAGATCTGTATTTGGGGCAATACGTGACCGCTTCCTGGTGTGCCGTTCACGGAATCTACGACAGTCTTTATTTCTTGCCTCCTGAGCTTCTTCGGAGAGTTGTCCAATGGGAAGAAGAAAAGACTTTATAACTTCCGCGCTGTGTACAAGAATTTTATGCACAGTAACGGGCATGGAATACCACGAATACAGATCAAGGTTTAATTTTCTAGTATCAACACAAAACTTTTCGAATTCTATATAATTTATGTCATATCCCGATGACAAAGTTCTTAAAATTACATGAAATCTACGAATAAGGTTTACGTCTAATCCTGTAATTTCGCTGCTCAATTCAGCTTTGGAAAAAAATCTATGTGCTGTGTTTCCATCGTTTGTGTTACCATACCCAGGTTTTGGTTTATCTACAATGAGACCCATACAATCTTTAAACACTTTTTGTATCTCTTCTAAGCGTTGCTTCACAATAGCTTTGTCGTTATCTCCCCTGACTTGCCACTTGTTTATTTCTAAACGATAGCCGATGTGAAGCAAACATTCAAACGTGCGGATCCATGCATGTAAAGTAGATAAACCAAATGCAAGGCGTTCTTCGTTGTTGGGATATTTCTTCGACTCCTCGTTCATAGTAGACGGGGTGGTGGCACCGCAAATATAACACTTTTGTGTTGAACTTGTGTCTGTTAAGGCATTGCACACTTTGCCATCAGTCATTGTCAACAACAAATCGTGTTTAACAGAGATTTGAGATCCAGCAACGTTACATAATGTTGGAAGAAGCTGACTTACTTCATCTAAAATTTTAGAAGTTTCTTCTTTCGTAAACTCTTTTGTCTCCTTGGCAAAAATAAACTTAATAGGACGGCAATATAAAGTAGAGGAAGGTCTTGGATTTTGCCAGATCACAGTTTCGCCATCAAGCAGTCTCAAAGGGACAAATGAGTATACGAACAAAAATTCGTCTGTAGCGTTAGTGTTCTCAAATTTCTGCTTATACGTGCTATGCCCCGAACTCCCATCACAGCCCCATTTGCTTACCAACGTATAATATGAACGAGGTAACACACTTCTAATGACTTCCGTCTGAGCTTTAACTAATCGTTCAGCCGTTTTATCCAAAATCGCGTGAAGTTTAATTTCAGCTCGAGATTCAGTCACAGAAATATATTCGTCAGAAGGACAACAGAAGCTTTGGACTTACCTAAACTATAAAACGATGGATACACTTGATGTCCCGCTTTCATTGACCATTTTCTTGTTTGTTTATATGAGTGAGAAGTCGATTTTGAGTCCACATAAAAAGCTAAAGCTTCGTCTGGTGTTAACTGCCGACTTTGTTCAGAACACTTATTCTTTTCTCTAGTTTCACTGACCGCGACGTTATGGATCTGTTTAGCAACACTTCGATGCCCTTCTTTTCGAGTAGCTAACTCAGCTGCTGTAATAAGCTCACTTGCACTTCGCGATTCCAAAAGATCTTCTACTCTCCGTCTCTTCGTTTTCGTTGATGAGTCTACAAATGATTTTCTGGGTCGCCCTACAGAAAGAGCCGCTGATGATGTTGAAGTGCACGGCTGGTTAACACACATCTTTATTTCGATTCCGGATCCCTCTAACCAATCTTTTTGTTTGATTAGAAACATTTCTTTGTTACACTTTAAAGAAGTCTACTTTTGATTGAATTTTGCTGAAAGGCTTGATATTTTCATTTTGAGTCGTTTTAGAGAATCGTCAGAAACATCAGACACATTGAATTTTTCACTTATATAATAAAAAATGCCATTGTTTCGTTCAGTTTTGTCATGTTTTAGCCATTCTTCAAAAACTCCATTTTCGTCATAGTCACGACTCGTTCTGAAAAAAATAAAATAATTTTACTTTCGGGCCTTTTCGGGGTCTATAATATATATGAATCTGTGCCTGAATGTTGTAGGCATTACATATAGAAAAATCTAGGTGGATATATGTGGATAAAAAAAGTTACTACTTTTAAAGTTTACAATTAATGTAAAATTTGCTAGATTTATCTATACATTTACAAATTGATATTACACCAAAAGTATACATATTTTTTATAAAAAATATAAGTCATAATAGAGTACATACCTTCAACAGAATATTCCATCACAAAAAACTCGTTTCACTTTGCTACCAATTTTAAAATATGTTATCACAAGTGTGCATAAAATGCAACTGATTTGCAAATGAAAATGACCTCTCTTATAAGGGTTACTTTGACCCCCTGATAAGATACCTTTATGAGGTGATAAACAAATTAATTCTTGGAATTCGTTAAATGGGGGGGTTGTTTACAAGTCGTTATCAGTGGGTCCTGGAAATTACATCACGAATATTGTCCCGCTAGTATGTTCTTGCCGAATCAGTGTGCAGCGTTTCATTGTTTATGACAACTTCTTCAAGGGAATATTTATTAGTTTTAGATAACCGAGCCATTGATTTTTTCATTAACAGAGTTTTTTTGGAAAAAAGACCCCCTTAGCACGTAAACACAAATATTTATTTTTTGGTTTAAATTACAATTAAAAAGAATAATAATGAACGAGACATGGTAATGAACTAATTGCTCGGTTATTTTCACAAACTTCGACGTCTACATTTTTTGATATTACTGTAATACTTGGTTCAATTCCTGCTTAAGTTGTTCCCTAAGAAAAATGTATGCAGTCTTCTTTACCGATACATTTTTTTAGATCTTTTAATTATAAGTGGATTCAGGAGTTTCTCCAAGCATTTTCTCTATATTCAACAAATTCTCAGATTATGTCAGTAGACTAAGAATTGATGAAACCATTTTTAGCAACATCTTTAAAAAATTAATATACAAGAAGTACTCGATCGTAAAAATCGGTGAAGATATTTACAATGTATTCTAATTTAATAGTAATATTTCTAATTCAAAGATCAATCAAATAAATAGTTCAAGATAACTCACTAAGTTTAAAATAATTGAGAATTAAACTTCTTTTCTATAATCGAAGTATTGATCACTACATTTCTTTTATTTTAAATATCATACTAACATACATACAACAAAGAGAAAGCTAAAAGTCTTTATTATTGCAGGTTACTTATCAGTCACTACCAAAATATTCGTCGATCAATATAACGACGTCAAAAGACCAACCTTATTCCTAACTTGGCTACCAAACAGCGATCTATCAAAATGTACCACAACCTTACAAAACAACCTGTATAAAAAGCAAACTAGCCTAGAAAGTCTAACTTCAAATGATTCCTACAACAGTAATATAAATGAAAATGACAAGACTAGCAGACCGCTAAGTGCTGAATTTAAAAGTACAAACCCATTTCTCAATTTCGAAGATAAAACTGATGCCTCAGAATCAATTAGCTCTGACGATAGTGACAAAAATAATAGTGTCATCAACATAAATGTAGATATTTCCAATCCGGATATTGAAATTATCCAGACTCCAGATAGTCTTAAAGATCCAATTGAACAGTTCGAATTTTCTAGGAGTGCCAGTGTTACTTCAACTGATAGTCAATACAATTGGGTTAGTACTCCGGAATATCTGATGTTGAAACATAACCTAAATTTTCCAGAAAGTGTAAATAACTCTCCTATATTGCCGGCTAAGCGACCACATAGGTGCAGACGATTTAGTGTCGATCTTAGTCAAATGAGGTCACTAAGGTAGGTATTTTTATTCGCTGTATATATATATATATATATAATATATATATATATATATATATATATATATATATATATATATATATATATACCTGTAATATTTCTAGATCCACAGATAAAACGAAATGTATATCATATTTTCCTGAAAAATGCTCCCTAAATATAGGAGAAAATTTAAAATTATACAACTTTTTCCCCTCCCCTTAAAGGAAAAAATTTAAAAATATACATTTTTATTACAGGTGTCATATCGGGGAATGTTTTAAATAAAAATATTACCCAAACTTTTTATTTGCAGGTTTTTATTTTATTTATATAACAAGATTTTGTGGTTTGTTAAGAAAAACGGCATTTTTCCTTGCTGGGACCCACTATTTTTGAATAAATTCGTTACAGAAATTAGTGCCTTTCTAAAAGGACTCGCTATACTAGAGCTGTACACTTTTATAGCAACCATCAACCAGCAAGCATCTATAACCCCAAATGAAACTTTGGTGAAACGACTACGACTACAGGACAAAACATCACAGATCAACGGATGTAATCCTAAATCTAAAAGAAAGCTACATTATATATATATATATATATATATATATATATATATATATATATATATATATATATATATATATATGTATATATATATATATATATATATATAGAGTGTTATGAAAATCACTTAATATATTGCTAGTACATCTCTGCAGTAAAAAAATCCTAATAAATAGCGCCCCCCTCCCGTCTTACTTCATCTTACTCAAAAGAAGTCTTAAACTCCTGCTTTAAAACCAGCGTCCCCAATGCATAAGGAAATAATGGAAAAGCGAATATAGAAATAATGTCTTAAATACGTACTCTTATCTGTTTCATAAGTCTAATTATTTGATTTTTCGGTAAACAAGATATTTCCAGTCAGTAATCACAAATTTCATAGTAAAAAATACATTAAACAAATCAGATTAGGTTGTAAACACACATCATAGAAAGCATCAATAATTCTGTTTAATTAAACCGTCATAAAAATCAATTGTCATTAAACTTTGCCGATACTATAAAATACTTTTTGCGTTACCAATTTCCAATATTTCAAGAAAAAACCTTTGTGTTGTAATATTTTTTACGCCCAAAGCAATTTTCACCAAAAAGAGCTGAAGGTTAGATTGTCTCTAATAGCGGTGGTTCACTTCCCTTTAACCCACATTAAAAATTCACTCTCTTTATCAGCTATAATGATCCAAACTGTGACAAGAACGGCGCAATAATTTTTTTCATTTACGTAATCCAGTAACTTTAAAAATTTTTAGTTGTTCAAATTTAATAAAAATAAGTGTTGGATGTATTTTTTATCGTTCATCTTTCCGTCCGAACAGGGATTTACCTTTTTTCATATCCTAAGAATATCGACAGGGCTTTGATGATCCATGTCTCCATGGCGCCAGGGGTCACCCCTTTCAAAATATTAAACTATTCACACACACAAATACAACGTCAAGATTTCTAAATTTTTTAAAATTAATAATATAAAAAAAAAATGCTTAACAAGCAGCTTATTGAAATTATTATTGTAGTGTAATAATTAAATATTAAGGACGTCCACAAGACATTATTCGTCAACAGTCGCGTTTTGGACGTCCTTGAGTTATCTGGGAATGGTTTTACAGGATCGATATTTTTAGGTTATTTTTCAACGACAATTACTGTACATGTGGACAATTAGTAGTTGCCTCGAGAGAATCTCAATATAAAATACTACATTTTCACCATGGTGGTTTAGATCATCTTGCTCAAGTTTTGCATCAATGGCATTCTTTACTACACAGTATTAAATCGGCAAAAGGTACGTTATTGTTCTAGTTCGCCCGCTATAAGGAAGAAGGCGTATATATTGCTACGGATGCATTCACAATTTTGCATAAAAATCTATTGAATAAGAATTTGTATGCAATGAATTTATGGGCACCAAAGCTAAATTATTCTGAATTACAAAAGTATTTCAGTAGAGAACCAGAAAGTCAAATTAAATACTTATAGTTTTATTGTCCTTTTTTCTAATCATTTTTTTCCATTGGACAAAGGTAGAATTAAATCGAAAATGTAGAAAAATTCTAACAAAAATAAAAACAGTGTTTGCTATTTTAGCATCAAGAGCTAATAACGAGAAGGATAACTGTTATTAGACAACCAAAATTATTCCTTCATACGAAGAATAAAATAATTTTCACTGTACATTGTTTCTTATTTTATTAATTTACGGTTTTCTTAAATTGTATTTGTAAATTTATTTTTGTTCTTTCTTTTTTCACTTACTTTCATGCTAAAAACTATTTTTGCAAGCGGTTCAAAAAAGAGAGGATTTTTTTTTAAAGGTGACACTCAATAGACTCGATGTAACTTTTAATGTTATTTTCGCGGGTGGTGGAATGTAATACATTAAAATTCCGGGTTTCAATCCGTGCGTCTAACAGTGAATTTGCACGACGTTTCGCCAAAATCTCATTTGGCATTTTCAAATGCTCTTGCTGCTGCTACTACTCGATACTGTGATCTTGCTGCTGCTGCCACCCGAAGCTAACGAAGCTAACTTTAGCTAAAGTTACGTCGGACAAATACATTGTTAGACGAACGGATTGAAACACCCGGAATTTTAATGTATTATATATATATATATATATATATATATATATATATATATATATATATATATATATATATGTATATATATATATATATATATATATATATATATATATATATATCTTATTTAAATTCTAAATAAATTATAACTGCAAATTTCAGGTGGTGATGAAAATCTACCTTATCGCCACTTCATGGTTTGTCGCCCAGAAGTATCAGAAATTGAACTTCATCCTGAAGAAGGCCAAATATCCAAACTTACCGAGGAGGTTTTTAGAAGTCTTTTCAATGAATCTGGCCAATTAGAGGACGACTTAACATTAAGGAAATATGTATTTTTCTCAGGAATGGACAGAGACATAAGAAAAGAAGTTTGGCCTTTTTTATTACATGTTTATCCATACCAGAGTACTTTTGAGGAAAGAATTCAAATAGCAGATTTAAGAAAACAGGTATTAATAATAGTAATGTTTGTATTCGTTAATTGTGCTTAGGAAGAGGAATAATATTTAATATGTACCCATGCAAACAAGACAAAACATTATCGACTCTACTGAAGAAAATTTTAATTATTGTACTTGCTGATAATTAACGCCCATATTTCTTGTAACTTCTTCAACGCTATCCGGACCTCTTCACTTCTCTATTTCATAGTAAAAAAATATAGGAATTGATGACTTCATCAGAGCCGTGTAGTTTTGAAAGTAAATTTCAACTTAATGGGTTAATTTTGAGGGGTGAAATCGGAAGTGAAAAAAAAACCATCATCGAGTGGAGTGTTAAATGAAAGCTTGTAAAAACACAAATTCAAAAATATATAATGTAAAACTTGCGCACACTTTTGAAAAATTGTGAAAAATCTCTGTCCCTCCTTATCTCGAAAAGTACTGGTTAAAAAAATATTCTTCACAGGGTGTAGATTGAACGAAAATTATCATGAATGTATTATATTTAATAATTTATATGGTAAATAAAAAAACAAAAATTTCAAGGTCATCAGTTTTTAGTAAAGATCGGAAAAAACTTTCTGTTTTGTGAAGTAATTAGTCATTTTATACCTCAATAACAAGAATTTTTATTCTGAAAGCAATCAACGTACAGAACACTAATTATACAAGTCCGACTTGCACTTGGCCGATTATTTGAGTTCATATGACTTGTTGTTGTTTAACATCAAAACTATTCTCGTTACTACAAGTTGCAAGTATAACCTCAAACTACTGTTGAGAAGTTTTCAGGACAGATTTCGTGCTTACCTTATTCAAGACTTCCCTACCCCTCCTTTGGATCTCCGTTTCATGGTCTCCTCTACGAGTAAGGACCCCACCCCCACGATTATATTTTATAGTCAATTTTACAATTCTCGTTGAGGAAAAGTAAACAGCAACATTGTATATTCTGTCAAATATTAGCGGAGTTTTTGATTTTACCTAAATCAGTTTTTTTAACTGATTTTCAGTAGTTATATTAGAGAGATTTTGCAACCCTTATTTTGATAGGCCGCTGTCTTTATCTTTATTTGAAGCGTGCGTCCACCGTTTGAAGCTTCCGCAGTAGTAAAGAGAAGGAATTAAATATAAGGACTAAGCTGTTATCGTTATTTGACGCATGCGCTCCCATTTGGAGCTTGCGCAGTATTGAAACAAAATAAAAGAAACCTTTATTAGGAATAACGATTTCCCTTATTTAGAAACTTTTAAGATAGGTTATTTGAAGTTCGTTATTCTTATCGCTATTACGGTCGGGCCTGTTTTTTTCCTACTTAGTTATACAAACCACTAAGAAAATAGAGTAAAATTAAAATGATAATCTTTTATTGCACCCAACACTGACAACAGTTAATTAGTTTTCAGATTATGTTGGGATTTTGCAATCTTTGGCACAATGTCATTACAGTGTGTGTAGTGCTAATTTCGAATGGAATTTTATTTATCGCATATTCGTATTACCTTAGAAGTATTGAAGGAAGTGATAGAAATCTGCTAGACACAACTTTAATTTAGAAACTTGCGTTGATCCATCAAATACTAATAACCGGTGTCCTTAACCATGAAATAAATGAAAAAAAATCGCTTAAGTTTATAGAAGATGAATACTGTCCTAACGTTGCAATTCCTTCTCGTTAATACTGCGCATGCTTGAAATAACGATAAGGACAAAGTCATGTGAAAAATAAACGTTGCAAAATCTCTCTATTCTATTTGACAGATGTCAAAGTTTATTATTATTATTCACCTTGACACTAGTTATCAGACTTTAAAAAATATAACACATAACCTAACTGGAGGTCCTACTTAGCATATTAATTATATATATATATATATATATATATATATATATATATATATATATATATATATATATATATGAAATGATTAAGTACGGGTATAATAAATTACATCGAATGCTGAGAAACATGTTCCACAGAGCGATAAATGGAGAAAAAATATCAGAGGAATGGTCAAAAGCCTATATAGTGTCTATATTTAAAAAGGGAGACCGCAGAAAATGCACAAACTATAGAGGCCTAGGCATAATATCGAGTATGGGACGTTTGTATGGAAAAATTATTAAAAATATCATGAAGAAAAATATAAAAGGAAAAATTGGAGAAGACCAAGCAGGCTTTACGGCCGGAAAATCATATATAGACCACATATACACTATAAAACAAAGAATGGAAAAAAAAACCGGCAAAGAATAAAAGAGTTCATCTAGCCTTCATAGACATAAGAAAGGCCTATGACTCAGTACCAAGACAAAGATTATGGAACGCAATGAAAGAAATAGGCATTGACAAAGAACTAATATACGCAGTAAAAGCTCTCTACGAAACAACACAGTGAACATAAAAATCGGACAGAAAATAGGGAAGAGACTCCAAACATTAAAAGGCCTATTACAAGGATGCTCTACATCCCCAACACTATTCAAAATATACCTCGAACAAACATTAAAAAAATGGAAGCAAAAATATAGTGGAATGGGAGTCCCAATACGAGAAGATTACTTATATACTCTTAAGTTTCGCAGACGACCAAGTAATCATAGCGTATGATGAGGAAGACCTTAGTTATATGGTAAGAAAACTGAAAGAAGAATACACTAAAGCAGGATTAGCAATAAACTTTGATAAAACGGAATATCTAACAACACAGGAGGGAAACGTGGAGAATCTAGAAACCGATAGTTTTAGATATTTAGGAACCATCATTTTAAAAAACGCAACATCAGAAGAAGAGACTAAAGCTAGATTAGGACAAACGCGGACATGCATAAGACAATTAAATTCGATCCTGTGGGACAAACACATTACAAAAAGAAACAAAACACGCATATGCAAATCAATAATACAAAGCATAATGACATACGGGTCAGAAACATGGACGATCAGCAAAAGAAATAAATCTAAAATTAACGCGGTAAAGATGAAGTATTAGAGAAGATGTTGAAGAGTGACACGTATGGAGAGAATAACAAATGAAGAAATAAGAAGCAGAATGAACATCAAAGAGAACGCAGTAAACACCATTGAAGAAAAACGATTAAAATGGTATGGACACATAAGACGAAGCGAAGATAATAAGTGGATAAAGAAAACAACGGAGTGGAGCCCTATAGGGAGAAGAAAAAGAGGAAGACCCAGACGATCGTGGAGAGACGATGTGGACGAGGCTATGGAGGACAGGGTTCTAACAGATGGAGACTGGGAAGATAGAAACGGATGGAATCAAAGGCTGAGAGAAGGAAGACAGCGTCAGCTGTAGAAAATCCTTGATATATATATATATATATATATATATATATATATATATATATATATATATATATATACATATATATATATATATATATATATATATATATATATATATATATATATAAGAGTATAAGAGAGTTGTATGTCTTGAGAGGTTTCGTCTTTAATAAAAAAAAAATATTAACAGATGTATTTATAACTAAATTAACAAGTTTGTATTACTTATTTATTAATTTAATGCATTTTTACTACAATATCTTACTTTTGAATCAAAAATACAGTTACATATAAAAAAATTTAGGTTTTTTAACTTTGTCCGAAGTAGTTCAAATTAATTTGCGTAGTTTGGATATCCAACCTTTCACGACGTTACTATTCTTTTGCATCAATCTAATACTGAATGGAATTAAAAATTATTTCCTCACTTCAATGAAACCTTTCATTTTAAAACCGTTCCAATGCTTCAGAACCTTCTTAAACTGTACTGTTGTGTATAATATTGTGGTACTCAATTGTAGTGGAACCTACTAGGACTAACGTAGATACAGTACTATTAATATTGAATATTATGATTCTGAAAATACATTTGAAATATTGTTGGATTTCAAGTTACTACAAAATGTAATTTTTGAAAAGTTTTTTAGACTACCACGTATGTTATTGCTATGAAATTATATATTTTTACTTTTTATCTTACTTCTAAGTATAAAAAAATAACCGGCTAAGTGCAAGTCGCGCAATTAGTGTCCGTACGTTGATTGCTTTTAAAATAAAAATTTTATTTTTGTTACGAAGGTATAAAATCATTAATGACTTTACCAAATACACCCCAAATGAGTTTTCAACAAAGTTATTTTCGATCTGTACTGAAAACTGATGGCCTTGAAATTTTTGTTTTTTTTAATATACCAGATAAATTATTAAAGGTAATGCACTCGTGGTAATTTTTGTTCAATCTACACCCTATGAAGAATATTCCAGAATTTTTTCAAAATTTTTTGATCAATACTTTTCGAAGTAAGGGAAGGGACAGCGATTTTTCGCAATATTTAATAAATAATACGAATAAAAATGTGCGCAAGTATTACATATATTTTTGAACTGCTGTTTTCACAAGCTTCATTTGAGACTCCACGCGATGACTTGGTATTTTTATTTCACTCCCCAAAATTAACCCCTTAAGTCAAAATTTAACTTTTAAAACTACACGGATCTGACGAAACTATTAAATTCCTATATTAGTGCCAAATTTCAACTTACAATGTCAAATAGTTTCGGAGAAATTCAGGCGTGCCGGATAGACAGACAGACGGGCAGACAGATACCGAGGACCGAACAGAGCACTAAAAATAGATTTTAAACGATGTAAACAATAATTTTTACTTTAAAAATTTTAGAACAATTAAAAACTTAACCGAAAAACACATCTGAACGGAGTTCCGACTGCTGAACTCTTAAGAGAGTTTCAAGGTGAGATTTTCTGATTACGAAACAAAAATATATAACTTAAAATAAATTTATCACAACATAACTCGTCTCAAAACGACTATTCCTGATACTCAAGTAGAATTCAGAGCGTGTGATAAAACGAAAAATATCACTCAAGGTAAATTGAAGGTCTAGAAGCTACTCAAAGAATGTCTATGAATACGGACCTAAGACACTCCTTGCGTAAGACATCATCCAAGACTTGTATGCATGTCTTCCTAATAAAACGAATAAACTTAAGGATTAGTCCAAGTAGCTTTTTACTAATATCTCACTAGAAATCATAATTTTTGAGAAAATGACCCTTGTTTTATGAAATATATCGTATCTTTCTCTTATTTTAGGCTATTCCTCCTCATATTTATATTTACGATTTTTAGGTGATATTATCATTTTTATACCCAGCCAATGCTTCTTCTGCCTAGTGTGGACTGATCTCTAAATAACTTATCTGTCCTATTATTCTCCACCCTACGTCAAGTGTTTAGACAATTATGTTTTTCTCTTTGGTGTTAACTCTTTGATCTTTTCTATGTTCCATTCTTTTCTAATTTGATAGCTTCTTATTTTATTTCTCCATGTATGTCCCAATATTCTTCGTAATATTCTCATCTTATTGTAACCTTATAGTGGCTTTGTTATTCTGGAAATGGTTTTGTTGTACAGTGTCTATTTCTTTATATTATAATGTTTAACATCATATTTCCTTATTAAACCTTCCTTACTTAGTCCCAAAACTTCTGCGTAGCTTAATACGAGTAGTATAATTCTCAGATATCTTAGTAACTTGTTCAGGTTCAAGTTCGAGTTCAATTTCTGATTTGTATGCATCTGATTCGCATAGTTTCGTGTACTGGGAAGATCATATCCAAGATTTTGCAGTTCTGTTAACTCTGTGCTTTAGAGTTTCTTATCGTCTCCATTTGACGCCATTCGTCTGCGTAACTGAGACTTTTTATTTCATATCTCCGGGCTCCAATTAGTTGACTCGATCCGTTTTTAACCAATTGGTTAGAAACGGATATAGTGTTTTCGGACCAAATTTTAAAAAATTCCTTGGTTCATTGGCTTTTACAACATCAGTCTAATCAACTCAATTGCATAATTTTCGCTAACAAAGAAAAAAGTAAATAATATTATATTTATAATTACCACATGAACATGTTCTACGTTTGTATTTTAATGACATATATAACCATAGATAACCAGCTATTAAAATTGATAAATATAAGTGGCAACACCGGTAAAAACCCAAGGCAGGTTTTATTACAAGACAGCAGGCGACAATCAAGTTTCGTTAGGACTGGTGAATGGAAGCTGAGTGAGGTAACTTTTTGCATAAGGCAAGGTTCTTATTTACTAAACTATTTTCTACTTCTCCCTACTGTCCTCACTGAAATTTTAAATGGATGAATAATTTGGCAAGAAGCGATTTCATGATATAATTTTTTTTTGTATTTTCCCATTATTTATACTTTTTATTATTTCATATGAAGTAGTTTGAACGTGCTTTATTAGTACTTGAATCGTTCTTGATCAGTTGTGGCTTTACTCAGCTTATCGATGAATCAACAAGGATCCATAATCAAGAAGGAGAGTTCACCAGTTTTCTTGACCTCTTTTTAATCACCAATCTAAAAATTGACACTATTACCGTAAATTCGCTCTAAGGTTCTTCCAGCCATGAACTGCTTTCGACATTGAGCATCCTACCAATCAGTGATGGAGGGTTCGGGAAAAATTTTACACCACAAATCTGCTAAATAAGAACTCATGGAATATTTTCGAACTTTCACTTGATTAGATCTACCAACCCATCTGAGAAGGTTTCCTATGTCATTTCGGTTAGTATGTAAGCCTATATCCCTTTTTCGAAGAAGTGCTCTTTCAATGGCCTGCCTTGGTTCGACCGAAAATGCAAAGAATCTGTTGCTTCTAGATATCTTGCGTACCGACAATGGAGTGAAAATCCTAACGTTATAAATCGAAACATCTTTGTTCGTACCCGGAACA
Organism: Pachyrhynchus sulphureomaculatus; assembly: GCA_019049505.1. Classification (NCBI taxonomy): domain Eukaryota; kingdom Metazoa; phylum Arthropoda; class Insecta; order Coleoptera; family Curculionidae; genus Pachyrhynchus; species Pachyrhynchus sulphureomaculatus. Next base: position 47,046,188 of record CM032455.1, on the reverse strand, counting down.
GATGCAAACAGAATTAGAAACAAACTCCTTGCCTGCCTCAGACTCTTTTGGTCAGTCGTAAACGCCAGTAGTCAAAATGTCACTAAATCCACTATAACACCACTCACACGGCCAGATAATACTGTTGCAATAATTCCAGTTAAGAGTTTTTTGTTTACATTCTGCACACACCACTAACCATTCCCATAGTGCAGTGCAATGCCTGATATTGTCTTCAGACAGCGTAACATAAAACTTATTTTAATGAAGGTAGAAACCAACAAAGCTTCTGGCGCTGATAAAATCACATTATTCAAAAATGCGCGAGACAACTAACAACAACTTTCTCTAGACTTTTAATGTATCCCACAGAGTATTTCCTTCCTGCTGGAAATGCACTACACTGCAGACGATACTCAAAAAAGGTAACAAGACCTTGGGCAACAACTACCGACCAGTCGCACTGCTTTTAATAATATCCAAAGCCATGGAAAAAGCTATTAATCAGCATCTTCTAAAATATCTTGAAGGAATAAATATTATTAGCTACTATCAATGTGGCTTGCGTAAGCAAAGATCAACAGAACATCTTCTAACTTATTTAATACATATTTTAACAACGCAATTGAACATTTTGGATAATCTCGAGAGGTTGCACTTGTTATATCCAAGGCTTTTGACCGTGTTTGACATGATCAATTGTTGACTAAGTTACGCTCTTATGGTATACCTAAAAAGTTCTGTTTATGGCTTTCTCTTTCCTCAAAGAGCTTTCTTTACGAATGACAGTCGACGAATTTCTTTCTAACCCCTTCACTGTCAACGCTGGTGTGCCTCTCTTACAGGTGACAGTATGCTTATTTCTTCATTCATTTTGAGCGCTCGAACATCGACTACTCATTCAAATATCCGCAGAGAGTAAGAAGTTGTTCAACTTAACAAAGGCCTGGAAGAAATTATATCTTGGGGTGACAGCAACTAAGTAGAATTTAAAGCTACAAAAACTCAGTTGATAGTTTTTTCTAAAAAAGTTAACGTTGCTGAACCCGACCTAGTTATATCGGGGCACTCCATTCCTCTAACATCGCCACTCAATTTTGCTGGGCGTTAATTTGGGAGCAATTATGTCTTGCCATAAACATGTTGCAAGTTTATCAAAGAGAGCTTCTCAAAAGCTGGTAATATTATTTCGAACTAGAAAGTTTAACACTCCACAACAACTGTTAATTCTACGAAACTCGGATATAATACTGCTACCATGTTTGGGGCTCTACTTCCAAACCTGTGCTGTATTTGTTTGATTCTATTCAGAAGAGAATTGTTTCTACGTAAAAATAAAACTTAAATTAAAATACAAATAAATTTGTATGAAAATTAGCTGCCTTCTATGATTTGCCTGGGCTAATAAATTCCTGAAAAATACCTAAAATAAATGTATTTTATATGTAAGCAAAATCATATGCAGTGAATTAGCTTGACATAAAACGTAATAAAGCCAGATTAGAAAGATGGAGAGCCAGAATAGTTTTACATTTACAAATTTAAAGCTAAGGAAACATTGTCCAATTCAAAAACCCAACTTAAAAAAATAACCGGTCAAGTGCAAGTTGGACTTTCGCAGTTAGTGTTCCGTACGTTGATTACTTTTGAAATAAAAATTTTTGGTATGGAGGTATAAAATGATCAGTGACTTTAGAAAATATATCCCAAATGAGTTTTCAACAAAGATTTTTTCCGATCCTTACTGAAAACTGATGACCTTGAAAATGCACTCGTGACAATTTTCGTTCAATCTACACCCTGTAGAGAATATATATATATATATATATATATATATATATATATATATATATATATATATATATATATATATATATAATAAATATTCATTTGACATCCCATTCGATGTCCTGGTATTTTTTTTTTTTTTTTTCACTTTCGATTTCACTCCCCAAAACCAACACCTTAAGTCCAAATTTAACTTTTAAAACTACACGGCTCTGATGAGGCCATGAATTCCTATATTAGTGCCAAATTTTAACTTTCTATATCAAATAGTTTCGGAGAAAATCGGGTGTGACAGAGACAGACAAGCGGACGGACCCCGAAGTCATAAATGTTCCGGACGGAACACTAAAAAAATGTTCGCTATTTATTTTAGGAATATGAAGAAATAACTAGACGAAGACTGGACCTTAATGAAAATAAACGAAAACAATTCGGCAGAAAAATCCAAAGTGTAGTTGAAAAGGATGTTATAAGGACCGATAGGGGAAATCCATTTTTCGCAGGCGACAATAATCCAAATGTAATCATTATGAAAAATATTTTGCTCAACTACGCCATCTACAATCCAGGACTAGGGTAAGTTAATGACACGTCACTATGAAGTTGTACCAATAGTGTTTCGTGATTTGCCAAAGGCAGGTATCAATGTCTAGTATAAAATAATAGTATTGGTTTAAGTTCGTTACTGCTTTCTGTGGATTTTATCAGTGCTTAATTTATAAGCAAGGGAATGTTGGATACAGAAAATATAATAATAATTTCTTATTAGCCTAACCTCACATGCAGACATACCGATACCCTTAATTAACTACCGAAGAAAATTTTCTCGACAGATTGGTATCACTTTCTTTTCAGTAATGACAAATGATTACTTCTTGATAAAATACATTGTCTCGGTGTGCAGTTTCTAGCCCTTGCTGAGTATAGGGAATAACAAATAGGCATTACAATGTGGCAGTGTTTTATATTTGACTCCGCCAACGGACTGTTTCCGACATCTCAGATTGTGTCCGAAAGTTTCGAAACTCAGATATTGAAAGTGAGAAAGAGATTTATTCATGGCAAATAAATTCCAAATGTTGTGCCTTGTTTGTCTAGCAATTATTAATTATAGTCATAAAGTATTGTTATGTTTCTTAATGCGGCTACATTTAAATGTTTATCTAATTCAAATACATTTTTTTAAATACAAAATATGAGATGATTTAGAGAGTTCATCTCAAATTATCTCATCTAATATTTTAATTAATTAGTTAATTTCTAATTAATTGTAGTTTGACATATAGTTTTAGTAGTAAATGCCAATAATAAAATAACCGACCAAGTGCAGGTCGGACTTGCGCAGTTAGTGTTCCGTACGTTGATTGCTTTTAAAATAAAAAATTTTGTTACGGAGGTATAAAATGATCAGGAACTTCACAAACACACCCCAAATAAGTTTTTTTTCCGATCTTTACTGAAAACTAATGACCTTTATATTTTTGTTTTTTTTTTTATATATTTGATAAATTACACAGATCTGCAACAAAAATGCTGTCTGGATGTTTTCAACTGATTTCTATGTATTTAGGTGTTCTGAAAACTAAAAAAATACTCAAAAAATTCCAGAACGTCAGGTTATTTTGCAAAACGCAAAATTTTATTATAAAAAAGGGTTTTTTTTTTTTTGGGCTAACTTGAAGTCATAAATAAATAGGTACAATTTTATTTTGATTACTGTTTTTAAATGTATACAGGCAATAACTATCATTACTTTCTAAATAAAAAACGCTCTGTGTGAGCTAAATTAACAAACATAAACGTTGTAACCAGAACGTGCGCGCTCCGATAGTGTAGAAAGTGGCGAGGTACAATTACGTGTTAACTCGTCATTGTTTTATAGATCTTGGTGCAATGTCATCTGTGCGGAAGTGTGTGAATTCGTCTGACAGTTTCTGTTATATTTGTGACGAATATATGGTATTAAAGCAACAACTTAATATTACGGACTTTGTAAAAAAAGTATACTTCACGTATTTTGGCTTAAAACTTGGAGATCAGGATAAAGTTTGAGCACCTCATAAAGTCTGCAAACGATGTGTTGAAAACCTTCGAAATTGGTTTAAGGGCAAGAAAAAAGCTTTCCGATATGCGATTCCTATGGTATGGCGCGAGCAAAAGAACCATAGTGATGATTGTTACTTTTGCAATCAGCTATTCGTCCCATCCCTCATGGGACCGAAATACCAGTGCCCAAGGCCCCTGCTACCTTGGAAGAGATTCCAAGTTCTGACGAAGATGGTGCTGTACCTGAACCCGATGACAAGTCAAGTTTTCAATTTGAAGATGACAGCAGTCCGAAATTGTTTTCCCAGGGCGAGCTAAATGATTTGGTAAGAGACTTGAACCTTCCCAAAAACGCTGCTGAGTTGCTTGGATCAAGGCTCAAAAGCAGGAACTTACTTTTGCCGGCAGTGTCTTCCTCCTGGTTTAGATATCGTGAGAAGCAGTTTACTTCCTGCTTTGCCCAAGGGGACGAGTTGGTTTATTGTACCAATATTGAAGGTTTGATGGATACATTTAAGATCTCATACGACTCAGCACAGTGGCGTATTTTCATAGATTCTTCAAAAAGAAGCCTTAAAGCAGTTCTGCTTCACAATGGCGGTTTCTATGCTTCCATTCCTGTCGGTCATTCCGTACACCTCAAGGAAACCTACAAGAACTTGGAATTGGGTCTTTGCAAATTAAAATATAAAGACCACGGTTGGCAAGTATGCGGTGATTTAAAAATCTTGGGCATGTTGCTCGGACAACAATCTGGGTTTACCAAATTCCCTTGCTTTTTGTGTCTATGGGATAGTAGAGACCGAGCAAATCACTGGACCAAAAAGTGTTGGCCTCCGAGGGAGCTTAAAGTTGACGAAAAGAACGTCCTGCATGAAACTTTGGTGCCCCCTCATAAAGTTCTTCTACCACCGCTTCACATAAAGCTGGGATTGATGAAGCAATTTGTAAAGTCACTTCCAAGAGATGGAAATTGCTTCAAATACTTAATATCAAAGTTTCCAGGCCTCTCGGAGGCAAAGTTGAAGGAAGGTGTTTTCGTTGGACCAGATATTAGACGGCTTATGGCTGATTCACAATTCATCACAACCATGACGGATCCTCAAAGAGAAGGGTGGATTGCGTTTAAAGAGGTCATAGAGAAATTTTTAGGCAATAACAAAGACCCTAACTACAAACAAATCGTCAAAAGAATGTTAAAAGCATTTCAAGCTTTAGGTTGCCTAATGAGTTTAAAAGTACATTTTCTTCATTCCCACCTCGACTACTTTCCAGAAAATTTAGAAGATCTGAGTGAAGAGCAAGGTGAACGATTTCACCAAGATATTAAGGAGACGGAAAAAAAAAAGATACCAGGGAAGATGGAGCGTCTCAATGATGGCAGACTACTGTTGGACGCTTCAGAGAGACCTTCCAGATGCTTCCTACAAGAGAAAATGTACCAAAAGGAGTCTCACTGGGAAAAAGAAATGTGTTTAGTGCTTACTAATGAATGTATTTTAGATAAAAAAATAAGTTTTGTTACGCAAGTATAAATTAAAAAAATTTTTTTTAGTCTTTTATCTTTTATTTTAAGATGATAACTTGTTTAACATAGATACCTACATTGTCAGAAAACGTGACGTTTTATGACAAAATAAAAGTCATTTTCGGATTCAGTACACCCAAAAACATAAGAATTACGCAAAAAAACCAAAACAGCTCTCAATTTTTTTTTGTAGACTTGTGTTATTAAAGGTGATAATTTTTGTTCAATCTACACCCTATGGAGAATATTCCAGAATTTTTTCAAAACTTTTTTGATCACTATTTTTGGAGATAAGGGGGGAAGCTATTTTTCGCAATTTTTTAAAAATAATACAAAGAAAAGTGTACGCAAGTATTAGATTATATATTTTTTTAAACTCGTGTTTTTACAAGCTTTCATTTGACACCCCACACCACGACTTGGTAAAAATGTTTTTTTCGTTTCCGATTTCACCGCCCAAAACTAATCCCTTAAGTAAAAATTTAACTTTCAAAACTATTCAGCTCTAATGAAGCCATCGATTCCTATATTAGCACCAAATTTTAACTTTCTATGTCAAATAGTTTCGGACATACACCGAAGTGATCTTATAAGTACGGAACACTAAAAATGATCGTTGCAAAATTATCAGTGTTGATTGGGCTGGTAATTACTTGGGTATCGCATTATACTGTTTGCGGTTGTTGTGGTGGTAAATTCTTATTCGCGACGGTAATTTAAGGAAAAGCATTAACGCAATAGTGTAAATAAAATGAAATACATTAAGGAATTTTTATTAGCGGAAGATTATGGCATTTACTTCATGCAATTTTAATGGTAGATACCATAAATTCAGTTCGGAAAGAGGATTGTAGTGGAGTATGGTTTACTGGCGTATTAAACCTTACCGCTAGTCAACGTCTTCAACAGTACCCATATTATCTGATTAATGTTAAAGAGGTCTGGTGATAATATAATTCCTAATTCGGCTCCAAAGTAATATCCTGTTTCTTAAACACTATATTCTGAGATTTCATCAGATCGATCGGGTTGCATACTTACACAGTTTGTATATTTAATAAAAAAAAAGTTCAATTGATAAAACAGATTAGATATTTAAACAATCAATATTCATGCTATAAGAATAATATATGTAATTCTTTAGATACACTCAAGGAATGAGCGATCTTCTATCTCCAGTATTATGTGAACTGAAGGACGAGATAGCTGCTTTTTGGTGTTTCGTTGGCCTTATGCAAAGAGCAGTTTTCGTTGCTACGCCCACTGATAGAGATATGGATAGATCTTTGAGGTAAAAAAAATACAGCTCTAAATTCAATTTGTAATTATCATTATTTACAAAAAGAATCTGTCAAATCAGAACAAATGACAGGTCGTAATGTGTATACGCGGTTCGTATGACATTTTATGCGCAGCTACGGTGTACCCGGTTCCGCGTCTCGAAGATATGATAGCATCAAAAGAGAAGAAAAAATCTAAATTTAATTACTTTAGTTTTCGCAGCATAATTCTTAAATTATTCTTCAGATTTTGATAAAGATCCACTTTCAGGAAGAGAACCGGATTTTCACGTAAAAAAATCAATTATATCTGGGAAAGACTTATTTTTTCGAGGGCTCTGTCATTAAAATATTTTACGTCTTAAAAGAAACCGTAGTTCATTTTTAAGCTACAATTTTTGAATAAATATATTTTTTTAATACTAAATTTATCGCAGTGACTCAAGAAGAGATTTTCAAGGTTGTATATTTCGTAAATGGTATAATTTTAACCATGTTTTTAATGAGGATTATTCTCTTATGTTTTTACGCCCTATCACATGCGAAAATCTTGAGAACTGCTTGATTTACTGAAAACCTAACTGTATAAATATATTTTGTTGCTTGAGTGGACATGCTGTAGTCGAAAAAAGTAAAATTGTAATGAATAGAGAACTTATTATTTTCTACAACTAAGTCGATCTCTTCTGAGAGATATGAAAGTCTACATATATTCTTAACATTGTATGAATATCTAAGATGATATTTTAGAACATACAACGTGGAATCATGATGATAAATGTATAATGGTACAGCATAAACTGGGCCATAAGTGATTCTGGCTGTTTGTCGCATGCTCTACATTTAATGTCTGTTGCTTCTAAACATCTTGCATACCGACAGTGGCGTGAAGATCCTAACACCATAAATCGTAACATCTTTGTTCGTGCCAGGAACAGATGCAAAGAAATTATCGACGAAACCAAGGAGGTACACAATCAACGGATTAGAAACAAACTTCTCGCTTGTCCCGGCAATTCCAGGTCCTTTTGGTCAGTCGCTAAGGCAGTTAGTCAAAATTTCACCAAATCCACCATACCACCACTCACACGGCCAGATAATTCTATTGCAACGACACCTGTTGAGAAAGCGAACGTGTTGGCTGAACTCTTTGCTTCACATTCTACTGTCGATTTCCAAGGAACAACACCACCTACTATTCCCATAGTGCAGTCAAGGATGCCCGATATTGTCTTCAGACAGCGTATCATAAAACGTATTTTGATGAAGCTAGACACCAAAAAAGCTTCAGGCGCTGACGGAATACCTGCCATAGTTCTCAAGAACTGTGCGAGGGAACTAACACCAGTTTTCTGTAGACTTTTCAACCTATCCTACAGAAAGGGAATAATTCCTTCCTGCTGGAAATGTGCCACAGTTCAGCCGATACCTAAAAAAGGCAAGAAGACCTTGCCAAATAACTACCGACCAATCGCACTACTCTCAATAATATCGAAAGTCATGGAAAAGGCTATCAATCAGCATCTTCTAAAATATCTTGAAGGATTCAACATTATTAGTGATCACCAATATGGCTTTCGTAAAAATAGATCAACAGGGAGATCTTCTGACTTATGTAACACATGTTTGGAACAACGCAATTGAACACTTTGGAGAATCTCGAGCGGTTGCTCTTGACATATCGAAGGCATTTGACCGTGTTTGGCACGATGGGCTGTTGGCTAAGCTACGTTCTTATGGTATGTCTGAAAAGTTCTGTTTGTGGCTCTCATGTTTCCTCAGAGAGCGTTCCTTACGAGTGGCAGTTGACGGATTTCTTTCTAACACCTTCACTATCAACGCCGGTGTGCCCCAAGGTTCCATGTCTCCTACTCTCTTCCTCATTTATATTAACGATCTGCTGGAAAAGACCGAGAATCCAATCTATAGCTTTGCAGATGACAGTACACTTATCTCTTCATTCACTTTGAACGCTCGGACATCGACTACTCAGACGAATATCCGCAGACAGCAGGAAGTCATTCAACTTAACAAAGACCTGGAAGAAATTCTATCTTGGGGTGACAGTAACCAAGTGGAATTTAACGCTACAAAAACCCAGGCGGCAGTTTTTTTCTAAAAAAGTTAACGTTGCAGAACCCGACATAGTTATGTCGGGCCACTCCATCTCTCTAACATCGTCACTCAATCTGTTAGGCGTTAATTTGGGAGCAAATATGTCCTGGCATGAACATGTTGCAGGCATAGCAAGAAGAGCTTCTCAAAAGTTGGGAATATTGTTTCGAACCAGAAAGCTTTACACTCCACAACAACTGTTAATTCTTTACAAAGCTCAAATTCGACCAACTATGGAATACTGCTCCCATGTTTGGAGCTCCGCTCCCAAACATACACTGCATTTGTTGGATTCTATCCAGAGAAGAGCTGTTCGTCTGATTGGACACCCGGAACTGACCGACGGCCTTGATTCGCTGGAACATCGAAGAACGGTTGGCGACTTGAGCCTATTCTACAAGTACTTTCATGGAAAGTGTTCGAAGGATGTGGCCCGTTTAATTCCTCCCAGAGCGGTGCATATTAGAGGTACGCGTCGCGCTAATGCTTCACATCCGTATGAGGTTCAGCTTGTTACTCCTCATACAACGCTTTTCAAGCAGTCTTTTATATGGAGAACATCATACCTTTGGAATGGTTTACCCAGGACTGTGTTTCCCATCGAGTACAATCTACAGCGATTCAAGAACAACGTGAATCGCTTTCTCCGCACACGTGTCGCTCCTGTAGCGCTTTAGGGACTTCCCTGTAGCACGTGTGCTACACCCATAAAAAAAAAAAAAAATGTCTGTCAAGGCGTAATAATCCTAATATGCCAGTAAAAATCCTTCCATCATCAGTTTTTTTGCATACTGTAGGAAACTAATTACTAGTTTATTCTTGATTCTAGCAACGACTTGATGTTACTGTAGAATATCTCATATTAGAGCCCCTGGGTATGCTATCTATAAAGCAATTGTAATTTTAAATGTGTATCTCATCATTTTCCTAATCGATTATGTCACAAAAGTATCTAGCCGCAGTTTCTCACCTGCGCCTTCAGCTACCTTCAACCGAAAGTCTCCCGTTACTGAAGACAGCCAAATATCACCTCCAAGAGAGGGAGAGGAATCCCTAAGGCGCTACAGGAGTGTGTGCGGAAAAAGCGATTCACGTTGATCTTGAATCGATACAAATTGTACTCGATGGGAAACATGGCTTTAGGCAAATCATTCCAAAGTGATGAGATTTTCCATGTAAAAGAATTCTGGAAAAGGGCTGTATGATGACTGACAAGCTGAAACTCTTACAACTGTATTAGTTAGCATGTACAACCCTGGGAGGAATTATGTTGGCTACATCCAATGAACACTTTACATGAAAGACTTGTAGAATAGACTCAAGCTATCTAATTCGAAATAATATTCCGAGCTCTTTGCTATGCATGCAAATTGTTAATGCCAAGACGTATGTACCACCTAGTTAACGCCCAGCAAGTTGAGTGACCATGTTAGAGGAGAGGAGTATCCTGATCTAACTATGTCGGGTTCAGCAACGATAACTTTTTCAGAAAAAACTGCCGCCTGGGTTTTTGTAGCGTTAAATTCTACTTGGTTACTGTCACCCCAAGATAGAATTTATCTTTATTAAGTTGAACGACTTCAAGCAGTCTGCGAATATTTACATTAGTAGATTGGATTAGATTCTTGGACCTTACCAGCACATCGTTAATATAAAGGAAAAAGAGAATAGGAAACAAGATGGAGCCGGGGGAACACCGGCGTTGATAGTGAAGGTATTCGAAAAAACTCTCCAACTGCCGCTGCCAGACATTCTATACCATGAAAGGGTAGCTTAACCACACAACAATCCATCATGACAAACATGGTCAAATGCCTTGAATATATCAAGCGCAGCCACTCGAAGTTCTCCAAAATGATCAAGTGTGTTATTCCAAATATGTGTGGCATAAGTTACAAAATTCCCTCTTGATCTTTGCTTACGAAAGCTTCCAGATATGTTAGAGGATGCTGATTAATAGCATTTTCCATATATTTTGATATTATTGAACGCAGTGCGACTGGTCGGTAGTTGTACGTAATGTTATAGTAAATCACAATTATATCTAAGGGTCTGACATATAGCAAGTAAAAGAAAAAGCAGCCAATAGCAAAATAAAATGGGCTGAATGAGTCCATCTTGTTTTTTTAAAAGTCACTAGCTAGTAAGTTAGAATCATATATTTGCTTTTGTTCCAGGTACTTAAAAGAACTGATACGATTAATGGTACCAAAATTTTATGTACATTTAGACAAACACAAAGATGCCATGGAATTATTATTTTGTCATAGGTGGATTCTACTGTAAGTATTACTTTCATAACTTTAGTTATAAGTCAAATTTCCAGGTCTCAGAGACAGTGAATAGAAATGAATAGAATTCCTACCATATAATATAATAACTATATGACAATAAAAAAATATTTTGAATCAGGTGTGATCTATATGTTTATTATTATTGAAGGCATGTAATGTGAGTATTGGATAACTAGTTAGCATAAACCACTTCCTAATGTCAAAAATAAATGTAAATGGTATGGATAGTAGTATGGTATTTAGTAAAAATGTACACAAAGTTTGGCGGTCTAGATTTTATTCTGCTATTTGTAGTGAATTCTTTAAGGAGATATAACTGTCAAAAATTTGACCTGAGTAGAGCAATGGAATATCGATTAGTGAAGTATCTCTTTTTGAAAGGACTGTCCGTTAAGTTAACGACCACATACTTAATATACTGAAAGAACAATGTCCTTCCTACGATACTACCAAAAATTGGTTTGCGGATTTCAAGAGAGGAAGAACCGATAAAAGTGATGAACACCGTGCCGGATGACTCGTTTCTGTGTCTACCTTGAATGAATGTTAAGGCTGTGCATAAAATGATTTTGAAAAATCGACAAATTGGAATGAAACATATAGCAGAAACTAAACATTTCATACGAACGTATTTTTCACATTGTCTATTTTGATTTGTGTATGAGAAAATTATCAGCTAAATGGATCCCTGAATTTCTGACTAAGATGCACAACATTTAAGTTGATTGGTAGCAATTTTAAAGATGATGAATATATACAGTGTGTCCCAAAAAGTTTTATACAAATGGAGAAAAAGTTTATCTTACATATTACATAAAAATCCATAATCAAGCATCAAAAGTTTAAAATATTTGATGGTATACAGCAGGGGTGCTCAAACGGTCGATCGCGATCGACAAGTCGATCGCGAGTGCTTTTTGAGTCGATCTCGAGAAAAAAATTCCGATATAGAACTATTCACAGATTTTGTTTTAGATAACTAAAACAAAATGTAATGAATAAACTACTAAAATTTATTCGATCCACAATTAGGCCAGAATAACCCCCTCATCACTTTCTTTTATCGTAATAACCCCCTGCTAGCGATAAAAGGCGGCTTTATCAAAGGAACGCGCGGTATTTGTCAAAGAAAAGCTGCGTTTTTGATTCCCGCCGATTTTTCTAGAAACTTCGGGCGGCGTGTTTGACGGGAACATTCCAGACTTCGTTCGCGCCGATATAAATGTTGCCCCGCAGGAATAGGAGTCAGTCTGAGTTGTAACTTGAAGGCGATACATCGATACAAAGTTTATTAATAAATAGTCCAAAATGAGTGCGGCGAAGAAAAGTAAAACTTATCATTTCAATAACGATTGGGAAGAAAAATTTTTCTTTTGTATGGTAAAGGATAAGTGCATTTGTCTCATTTGCCGTGCGTCAGTTGCAATACCTAAGCGTGGGAACTTAGAGAGGCATCATAAAACGGTTCATAAAAACTATGAAAAGGATTTTCCGTCACAGAGAGTTAAGAAAACGAAAAGTACGTGATTTGATAACTTGTTTTGAAAAAAGAACAAACCATGTTCACAAGACCAGCCAAACAATCAAAAGCTGCAACGTTCGCGTCATGATGGATTGGTTGTGAAGGAAGCATTTATGAAGCGGTGAGACTTTATTTGGAGATTTTAAAAATAAAACAGAGATTGTGTCTGCTATTAGAGAACTTCAGTTATCTCGTCCGACTGTCACAAGGCGTGTTAAAGTCATGAGTCAGGACATGGCAGATAAACTAAAACATGATATCATGGAATTATTTCTTTACAGTTCGACGAATCCACCGATATGACAGACACTGCCCAGCTGTGTATTTTTATTCGAATGGTATTCAATGACATGTCGGCTAAGGAAGAGTTTTTGACAATGATTCCTCTGAAATGAAAGACCCGTGGCGAAGATATATATGTCGTTTTCTTCAATTTTGTAACAAACTAAAAGCTACCAATATATAAACTAGTGTGCATTACAACCGATGGAGCACCAGCAATGCCTGGAAACAAAAACGGTTTTGTGGCTTTGTGTCGAGCTAATGATGATTTCCCTTCATTTTCTCTTTTCATTGCATAATACATCAACAAGTTTTGTGTTCAAAAGTTCTAAACATGGAGGAGATTATGGGCATTGCAATAAAAATTGTGAATTCTATCCGTGCACGTAGCTTGCAACGACGGCTCTTTAAATTGCAGTTGGAAGATAGTGAGTCAGCTGAACACACTGATTTAGTTCTTCACACGGACGTCAGATGGTTGAGTCGCGGAAAATTCCTAGAAAGATTTCAGGAATTATTGCCCGAAATAACAGCTTTTCTGGGCGAAAGAGGTGATGACACTCAGATGCTGAAAAACAGAAAATGGCTGACTGATTTGGCATTTTTGACAGACATCACAATGCATTTAAACACCATTAATTTGGAGCTTCAAGGTAAAGGAAAAACTATTATTGAGATGATTAGCGCAATAAACGCATTCAAAAGTAAATTGCAACTTATGATAGATCAACTGAAAAGAAAGGATCTGAAAAATGTTCCGTCTTTGAAAGCAAGGATTCCTCAGTTGAATTATGATATTTATGAGGCAGAATTATCAAATATTTTGGGCCAATTCGAAATACGTTTTTATGATTTCAGTAAATTGGCAAATATCGCATCATTTATGAGTTTATCCTTTTTCGTGTAAAAACATTGAGGAATTAGCTACTGAAATAGTAAGTCAGTTTAACATGGACTCATGTTCTGTTGAAAATGAGTTAGTGCAGATTATATCAGATATACATCTCAAAGCCACAGCATCTGATACAAAATTCTGGTGTTTTATATCTGAAGATAAATATCCGAATCTAAGGCAAATCGCCCTTCAACTGACGGCAATGTGTAGGTCAACTTACTTGTGCGAGTCTGCATTTTCTGAAATGAAGATAATTAAGTCAAAATATCGCAATCGACTAACTGACGAACATATGTCATCATGCTTGCGATTAGCACTCGGTAATTACGTACCATCTTATGAAAAGTATGCTGAGGACATGCAGTGCCACGCTTCAACATCCAAAGTCACTCTTTAGTTAAGTTTAGACACTAGAACTCGTTTGTTTTGTAAGAACCAATAAACTCGCAATTTTGAATAATTATGAGTTTTTTCATTGACATTTTAGAGCAGACCTACACTTACCTTGACTAAAAAAATGCATATTATGCGGAAAACTAATATCTATGCCACGATACACCCTACCGAGACGACAATCCTGCATCACACTTACTTGCAGCCTCTCAGAGTCGATCGATCGTAGTCTAACAATATTGAGGTAGATCGCCAGCAGTTCAAGTTTGAGCACCCCTGGTATACAGGGAAACTAAAAAATAATGATTTCTAATGAAGAGTTAAGTGTGTTTAAATTTAAATACGGAGCAAAATATTAATTGAAAATGTTAACAGCAACTAAAAAATTATGCTCACGTTTAGATTTGTGGCCTTCCTAGTTAAAAATTCAAAAGAACTCTAGTAAACACGTCAGTAATTGTCGGATTTTTTATTGAATAAAGGATAACGAAATTAATTAAAAACTAGTGCACTGATTTTGACTGTATCATATTTTTGTTAAAAATTTGATAACCTTATTATCTGCTTTGCAACAATTACATCCATAATAAATTTATGCTAATATCATTTTATTATGAAGATTATAAATCATTATTTTTTTTATTTTTCCTGTATACCATCAAATATTTTAAAGTTTTGATGCTTGATTATGAATTTCCATGTGATGTGAACTTTTCATCAAGAATACATTTTTTTGTAATACGTAAGATAAACTTTTTCTCCATTTGTATAAAACAAACATCAATCCTTTCACTTCAATAGGTGATACTGTGCAATTGCTACCGCAAGAATCATTCTCCGAGCATCTCGATTCTACGCGACCTGACTTGACTCGTGCATACTCATATCAAGAAGAGACTTTACTTGGTCAGATCATCTTGTTGGAAACCGTCCCCTTGATCTTTTTCCTTCTCCCTTTCCCGTTACTATAAGCTTTTCCAGGGCATCCACTTTCCTCATAATGTTACCAAAATATTTTAGGTAATGTCTATTAATTCTATTTGAAAGTCGATCATTTATACTAAGCTATTCAAGGACAGATACATGAGTACGGTGTTCGGTATATGATACCGTGAAGATTCCTCGATATGCCCACATCGATTCATCTTTTATTAGCTTGTTTACTGGCCCATGTTTCCGCTACGTTGCATCTCTTCACACCTCAGTAAGTTTGATCGTCGAGTTTCTAGCCATAGCCAAATGTCTTCTTACTGCCGTTTCATTGTTAGTTATGAGGGATCCCAAATAGTTAAAATGATCTACAACAGTGAAACTAGCAATTTCATTTATGGTGACAGATCTTCATTAAAACTAAACGACTTACCCCAGCTTCTTGAAAAAGTTGATAAGTTTGAAAAGGAACAAATGTGGATTCAACAAGACGGAGCTCCTGCTCATTACCACCGGGAAGTTCGGGAATTGTTAAACAAACGTTACCCACAAAAAAAGATCGGTAGGGATGGAGTCATTCAGTGGCCCCCTCGATCATGTGACTTAACACTTCTTTTTGTGGGACTACATTAAAGATCGTGTTTATGTGAATCCCCCTACAATACCAGTAGATATGAAAAATAGGATACGGGATGTGTGCAGGACCCTTTATTCTACGGAAAGTGAAGGAAAATATAGTAAAACGAATATCCCGTGGGGGGGCGGGATAGAATATCTCCCCCGGTATATTTTGCCTGTCGTAGGAGGCGACTTAAAGAACAACCTAGATGGTAGATGCCCAGATCCCACCAGCATCGCCCGGTGTGATACCATCGCTTAGGCTGCGTGAAGTTGCTTAACGTTTCGTGGCTGTGCCGATGTCCCGGACTGTGGGACCAAATAGCATGATGAGGCACCTGGATACAAAAAATTCCGGAGGTAAAATAGCCCCCCGTTCGGATCTCCGGGTGGGGGCTGGTTCAGGGGCGTCGACATGCAGAGAACAGAATTTCAAAATGGATTTTTGCAACATACGAGGTTTAAATTCGAACATAAATTCAGTGCACCAACACCTGCAATCAAATAAACCTCATGTACTCGCTCTCTGTGAAACTAAGGTCAGTTCATCGACCAGCACAGTAAACTATCTTTATCCTGGGTACGATTTCTATTCCCGATCCAGGCGTAACTTTGGAACCTGTCTTTATGTCAGAAGCGACCTCTCTTGCCAACGAGAAGAGGCTCTGGAGCCCCCCAACTTTGATGTTATGTAGTTAAAAATAACGACTCAACCAACCACAAGGTTCATCTGTATCCTCTATCGACCACCAAGTGATACTAACTTTAGAACACTTTTCGCTTCTCTTGCAGACACCATCGATCATTTACAAATTAACAATCCAAATGCCGAAATTGCCATCCTGGGCGACTTTAATGTCCACAACATCAACTGGCTTAAATATTCAAATACTACCGATGAACAAGGTCGTGAAGCCGAATCATTTTCAATCAGTTGTGGCTTCACTCAGCTTATTGATGAACCAACACGGATCCCTGATCGAGACGGAGAGTTCGCCAGTCTTCTTGATCTGTTTTTAACCACCAATCCGGAGATTTACACGGTCAGCGTAAATCCGCCGTTAGGTTCTTCCGACCATAGACTACTTTCGACATCGAGTATTCTACCAATCAGTGATAGAGAGGCGCCCAAACCGCTCAAGATTTGGCACTACAAATCTGCTAAATGGGAAGATCTCATGTAATATTTTCGAACTTTCCCTTGGTTGGACGTTTGTTTTCGATCCGACGACTCATCTGACTGCGCCAGGGAGGTTTTCGATGTTATTTTGGCCGGTATGGAGGCTTACATCCCTTTTTCGAAGAAATGCCCTTCCAACGGCAAGCCTTGGTTTGACCTAAAATGCAAAGAAGCTGCTGCTTCTAACATCTTGCATACCGACAGTGGCGTGAAGATCCTAACACCATAAATCGTAACATCTTTGTTTGTGCCAGGAACAGATGCAAAGAAATTATCGACGAAACCAAGGAGGTACACAATCAACGGATTAGAAACAAACTTCTCGCTTGTCCCGGCAATTCCAGGTCCTTTTGGTCAGTCGCTAAGGCAGTTAGTCAAAATTTCACCAAATCCATCATACCACCACTCACACGGCCAGATGCAACGACACCTGTTGAGAAAGCGAACTTGTTGGCTGAACTCTTTGCTTCATATTCTACTGTCGATTTCCAAGGAAAAACACCACCTACTATTCCCATAGTACAGTCAAGGATGCCCGATATTGTCTTCACACAGCGTATCATAAAACGTATTTTGATGAAGCTAGATACCAAAAAGGCTTCTGGCGCTGACGGAATACCTGCCATAGTTCTCAAGAACTGTGCAAGGGAACTAATACCAGTTTTCTGTAGACTTTTCAACCTATCCTACAGAAAGGGAATATTTCCTTCCTGCTGGAAATGTGCCACAGTTCAGCCGATACCTAAAAAAGGCAAGAAGACCTTGCCAAATAACTACCGACCAATCGCACTACTCTCAATAATATCGAAAGTCATGGAAAAGGCTATCAATCAGCATCTTCTAAAATATCTTGAAGGATTCAACATTATTAGCGATCACCAATATGGCTTTCGTAAAAATAGATCAACAGGAGATCTTCTGACTTATGTAACACATGTTTGGAACAACGCAATTGAACACTTTGGAGAATCTCGAGCGGTTGCTCTTGACATATCCAAGGCATTTGACCGTGTTTGGCACGGTGGGCTGTTGGCTAAGTTACGTTCTTATGGTATGTCTGAAAAGTTCTGTTTGTGGCTCTCATGTTTCCTCAGAGAGCGTTCTTTACGAGTGGCAGTCTACGGATTTCTTTCTAACACCTTCACTATCAACGCCGGTGTGCCCCAAGGTTCCATACTATCTCCTACTCTCTTCCTTATTTATATTAATGATCTGCTGGAAAAGACCGAGAATCCAATCTACAGCTTTGCAGATGACAGTACACTTATCTCTTCATTCACTTTGAATGCTCGGACATCGACTACTCAGACGAATATCCGCAGACAGCAGGAAGTCATTCAACTTAACAAAGACCTGGAAGAAATTCTATCTTGGGGTGACAGTAACCAAGTAGAATTTAAACGCTACAAAAACCCAGGCGGCAGTTTTTTTCTAAAAAAGTTAACGTTGCAGAACCCGACATAGTTATGTCGGGGCACTCCATCCCTCTAACATCGTCACTCAATCTGTTAGGCGTTAATTTGGGAGCAAATATGTCCTGGCATGAACATGTTGCAGGCATAGAAAGGAGAGCTTCTCAAAAGTTGGGAATATTGTTTCGAACCAGAAAGCTTTACACTCCACAACAACTGTTAGTTCTTTACAAAGCTCAAATTCGACCAACTATGGAATACTGCTCCCATGTTTGGAGCTCTGCTCCCAAACATACACTGCATTTGTTGGATTCTATCCAGAGAAGAGCTGTTCGTCTGATTGGACACCCGGAACTGACCGACGGCCTTGATTCGCTGGAACATCGAAGAACGGTTGGCGACTTGAGCCTATTCTACAAGTACTTTCATGGAAAGTGTTCGAAGGATGTGGCCCGCTTAATTCCTCCCAGAGCGGTGCATGTTAGGAGTACACGTCGCGCTAATATTTCACATTCGTATGAGGTTCAGCTTGTTACTCCTCGTACAACGCTTTTCAAGCAGTCTTTTATATGGAGAACATCATACCGTTGGAATAGTTTGCCCAGGACTATGTTTCCCATCGAGTACAATCTACAGCGATTCAAGAACAACGTGAATCGCTTTCTCCGCACACGTGTCGCTCCTGTAGCGCTTTAGGGATTTCCCTGTAGCACGTATGCTAGACCCATAAAAAAAAAAAAAAAAAAAAAAAATTTGTATTCAAGTAGACGGACATATTTTTGAACATTAAATCAGAAGTTAAATTATATTAAATTTATTATTATATAACTATTTGTTTATATTTTCACAATAGCGTAAGTGTATTAAAAACAAGGGTAAAAATTGAAAAATTCAAAATAAATCGAAAACTATTAGAAATAGGTATATGACATACTTAATAAAAGTTGGAGAGTTTTGTAAAATCTATCAGAAAAAATAATAATATATAGGGTGTGCCATTTAAAAAATTTGAGATTTTTGAACTTAAAATAGTCGAAATGTATAAAATTTATTTTGAACACCCTGTAGCATCTTTCTTTACATATATCTTTTTTTCATCTCTATAGAACGCTCGTACCAATTATGAGTATTCCACCTTCAGAAACAATAGCGCTACTGGCAATTTTTTGCAAAACTGAAAACTAGTATTTTTTAAAAAAATTGAAATATTAAAACAACTACTAGGTTTAGGTATATAACATTTTTAATAAAAAAGTTATAAAATTTTATGCAGAATTTAAAAATAAATTAGAAAATAGGATGTTCTATTTAAAAAAACATTATATCGGCCACACTTTTTTGAAGTACCCTGTATACTCAAAAATAATTTTAAACTGTGCACCTTAACATTCCCTAAAACTATTGTATTTAACATTTTTTCGTCATTCTCGAAACAAATGAGATAATGAACTTTACTCTATCGTTGACTCACCCTGTACAATAGCTTACTGGAAAATTAGGTACGAAGGTGTCGGACTGTTACGTGAAAAATAATTGGAGATAGCCCCATAGTTGATCGTGTTAGGTTTACCGTAGCCCAATAATATTCAACTTGTGAGATTGATTTCATTAAATGTGCTTAAACCTATTTAACTATCGCCAGATTAATTATTGTAAAGCAACTGAAAATAGACAGAAGTCCATATTCCAGCAGCTTACTAGCTGCTCTTTTGTCTGTCAAATCCATCCTGAGACGCGTTTTACCGTATCACGGCTCGTCAGTCAGGCTAGGATTGACAAACAAGAGAACGGTATCACGTGGTACTTATACCAGAAGTTACGGAGCACGATGGTAGGATACAACGAATTGTATTAAGTACGCATACCTATTACTCCATCGAAAGCTCACACAGCAGCTTTCGAACCGACAGAGTGGTTGAAACAGTCAACGCTTTAAAAGCAGGTAGCGCTTTTCGAGGGATCCTTCCTCAAGTATATATAATTATTGTAAAGCAACTGAAAATAGACAGAAGTCCATATTCCAGCAGCTTACTAGCAGTCAACCACCCTGTCGGTTCGAAAGCTGCTGTGTCAGCTTTCGATGGAGTAATAGGTATGCGTACTTAATACAATTCGTTGTATCCTACCATCATGCTCCGTATCTCCAGATTGCAGGAGTTGGTCTTACTTTTAAAAAATCACAATAGATAATTTGTTTGTGTTTGAAAAATAAGTTACGGAAAACAAAGCAGTTTGCAAAACATGTTCATTTACAGCGCTACAAAATAAAATGTTTTAGTTAAAGAGCAGCTCAGTTTGGCGGTGATAAAATGGAGAGAATAAGTGAAACGTAACAAGCAAAAACTTTATTCTTTCTACATTTTAGATGTTTCAAAAGAGAATTTACTGAAGGAGTGGCCTTAAGAATGTGGGAAGCATGTTGGGCAAATTACTTAACGGATTATTTTCACCTATTTCTGTGCCTAGCAATTATTTCTGTATACGCCGATGATGTGATAGCCCAAGACTTAAGAGCTGATGAGATGTTGCTGCACTTTAGTTCTTTAGGTAAGTACTTACTAACTAACAATCAAATGGTTAATGTAACAAATCATTGAGAAAAAAGTTTACTTTCATTCCGAAGAGTTATTTTTGGTTTTTAAAAGTTAGTGGCGAGGAACATAAGTAGCTTCTCTGATCTCTCAATTAACTCTACCTGGAATGATAATTTTTTCGAAATAGGAAGGTCTTCTGATAATAAAGTCGAAGCAATTCGATTCAGAAACTTTTCAGGTCCCTCCCTTTGCACGTCCATTCACATAAAAAAATAATGCTTTTTAAGCGTGCAACCAACTTAACATACCTCATATTTAATTTTCAAAATAAGACTTTTTTATTGGAAGATATGGAAAACTACTGACTGATGTCTGAAAACATTAAAACAAATTTACACCCTAAAGTGGCAGAACAAAATACATTCCCGGTACGGTCTGCCTATCCTAAAAGGCGACTAAAAGAAAAAATTCAGATGGTAGGTGTCCAAATTTCACCAATTATCGTCCAGTGGTATACCATGTCATCGGCTTGGGCTGCGTTAATTTAATCCTGAGTTACAGTTTATTTTGCCGTTTAGATATCTGGGTAGGAAATTATTTGCAACATACACGGTTTAAACTCGAATATGAATTAACACCTGCAGTCCAACAAGCCTCATAAATTCACTGTCCGGGAACACAGTCAACCGTCTATATTTCGAGCTCAGACGTAACTTTTTGTCAGGACCGATCTCTCTTGAAATAAGGAGTAATACTTCGATATTGTGTAATTGAAAATAAAAACTTAAAATCACAAGGTCCATCATTTTTTACTGATTAATCATTTAAGTGTCGAAATTGCCATCCTAGACGACTTTAATATCTACATTAACTGGCTTAATCAGTCAAGTTTCACCAATAAACAAGGCCATGAATTTGAATCCCTTGCACCTAGTTATAATTTACTCAGCTAATCGATGAACCAACACCCATCGTTAATCATGATGGAGGATTCACTAGTCTTTTTTATCTCGTTTTGATCACGAGACCAAAGATTTACTTCAATATAAATACTTGCTTTTTCTGTTTATTATCTCATTCCAACATCAACTGATGTACCAGTTAACGGTAAGAAAAGTGTCTAGACTGAGGAAAATTTACAACAAATATATTAAATGGAAAGATCTCAAGAAATATGTTCACACTTTCACCTGGCTAAGCATTTATTTTAGCTCTTACAGGGCATCTATTAATTCTAAAGAGGTTTGTGATATCATTTTAGCAGCCATGAAAGCTTACCACTCTTGTTCAAACCTTGAACTAATAACAATTTTTTGTTAAGTTTTGAACTTATTCTACAGAAAAGATATATTTTAGTCCTTCTTGTAATGCGTTCGAATTAGCCAGAAAACATTTGTATTTTATGAAAAAACACGTAAATTGATTAAGTGTTTTTTGAATGCTAAGCGCACTAACGGACAGACAGAAAGACAGACAGACAGAGAGACTTTGTGTTTTATGTATATTATAGATTTTTTTTGATAAATATTAAGTTAAGAATTTAAAAAAAAAAAACACGTAAATCAGATAATTGGTTCTCGAGTGAAAAGCGCACTAACGGGCAAACAGACAGACAGACAGAGAGGAGTTGCATTTTATATATGTTATAGAAGATTATAGATAACTATGAGAGAACAAATGTATGAATCAGAAAAAAAACATGTAAATCGGATAAGTGATTCTCAAGTCATAAGCGCACTAACGGACAGACAGACAGAGAGATGTTGCATTTTATATATCTATATATATAATATATATATATATATATATATATATATATATATATATATATATATAATATATATATATATATAAATATATATATATATATATATATATATATATATATATATATATATATATATATATATTATATTCTTTGCTACATTATATTATTCCATATTTAATGGTTTAGGCAGTAGATTGCAAGAGAACGCGCTAGCGGCAAACTTTTTTCCGACTTGATTCACTATTTTCATCACTGCTTATTCCTTATGTTATATATATATATATATATATATATATATATATATATATATATATATATATATATATATATATATATATATCCTTCCTCCTCCAGATCTCTCTCTAGTACTTCCTTGTTGATTCCTGCTCTCCAGCTTTGGCGTGGTCTTCCTCGCTTTTTTTTTCCATGAGGGTTCCAATTTAAAATCTTTTTAGGCAGTCGGTCTTGTGACATTCTCTGTACATGTCCGTACCATACCAACTGTTGGGTTCTGATTTCGTCCACTATATCGTGCTTTATTTCTAAAGCTCGCCTTATCGTGTCATTTGGTATGCGGGCTTTTCTGGATTTTCTGGCTGCTCGTCTCCAGAAATCCATTTCTGTAGCTTTTAGTATTTTTTCTGTTCTTTCCTTTAATGGCCACACCTGGGAGCTGTAAGTTATTATACTTTTCACTATTGAGTTGTAAATTCTCTTCTTATTTTCAATGGTTGTGTTTTTGTTTCCACAGTTCCATTAAGCATTGCAATCGCTTTTCTTCCTTGGATATTCCTCTCGAATATTGCTTCTTCCAGTGTTCCGTCCCTAGATATTCTCGTTCCCAAATACTTATAACTGGCACAGTGTTTGCTGGTGTGTCCTGTGGCCAGTTTCAAGTCCTGCTGTTGTCCTCCGACGCACATGTACTCGGTCTTTTTAATATTGACTTCTAGGCCCCATTTTTCATATTCATCCATAAGTTTTAGTGTCATGTATTCCATATCATCGATGTCCTGAGCGACTACTACCTGGTCATCTGCGAATGATAGCGTGTACAATGTAGTATAGTCATCCAGTGGTAATCCCATACTGCTGCATTTCCTTTTCCAGTTCTTCAGTGCACTTTCCAAATAGATTTTAAATACCGTTGGGGATATACAGCAGCCCTGTTTGAGACCCTTTGTGACCGGGAACCCTGTTGTTATACCATATTTGTTTCTCACACTACTTCTTGCGTCTTGGTGTAACGATTTTACGGCTTTAATTATTTCGGTGCTTACATTACTCTGTTGTAGTGTTTCCCACAATCTCATTAGGGGCACGCTGTCGTAGGCCTTTTTTAGATCAACAAAACAAGACATGGACTTCCTGATCAAATGCGGTTTTCTTTTTCTAGGATTTGTGTCAGTGAGAAGAGATGGTCTATTGTGGATCTTTCTGCTCTAAAGCCTGCCTGTTCTTCAGCTTCTACGTCCGCGTATTCCGTTTCTATTCTATTTTTAAGTATTTTTCCGTATATTCTGCTAATAGATCCTGTAACCGTTATTTCCCTATAGTTATCGCAATTATTTTTTGTCTCCTTTCTTATGAATTGTTGATATGTATGATATTTTCCATTCCTCGGGTACTTCTGATGTGTTAATGCATCTTTGGAATAAGTTCCTCAAAGCGCTAAATAGCTTTTCAGTTCCGTATTTTACTATCTCTCCTGGGATGTTTCCTGGTCCTGGAGCTCTACCATTTTTTAGCGTTTTACATACTTCTTTAACTTCTGATGTTGTTATCCTTATTGGGGATCCTCGTATAACTATATTTGGGTTTCCATGTTGGGTACTTTTGAACTCTGGTCTATCTTCTGTTAGCATATTTGTAAAATATTGGTTCCATTTTTCTGGTGTTATTGGTGAGAGGATTTCTCTTTTCCGTTCTGCTCTCATATTTTTAAGAAGTCTCCAGCTTTCTGTGCTTTTTCTTCCTCCTATGTAAGTGTTGAGTCTTGAGCATGTCTTTTCCTATTGGTTGTTCTTTTTGTCACTAATCATTTTGCATACTCTAGCTTGGGATTCTTTGTATTTTACTTTGTCGTTTGTGCTCTTTGAACTTAAGTATTTGTGATAGCTTTTCCGTTTTTCTTCAATTTCGTATTTAATTTCTTCATCCCACCAATATGGTTTTTGCTGTATTTCCCTTTTCTCTTGGTACCCTAATGCTTCCAGTGCGGCTGCGTGTAGGCATTCCTTTATATACTTATATTCTTCTTCTATATTAACAAATCCCGTCCGTTGTATCTTTTGGTCCAGTCTACTCTTGTATAGATTTCTGATACTTTCATTTTGTAAGCTGTCTGTATTATATCTTATTGTTGTTTCACTTGTTGTGTGCTGTGTACTTGTATCTTCCAGTTTGCTTTCCCGTGCTGTTCGTGAGATTATCTTTCCTTTCACGAGGTAGTGGTCGCTGCCACATGAAGCCCCTCTTTGGACTCTTACATCTAGGAAGTTTAATCTAGATCTCTGACGTATTATCATATAGTCGATAATACTTTTTAAATCTCTTGTTTGTCTCCACGTATATTTATGAATATCCTTATGCTGGTAGTGTCCGTTTAATATTGTAAGGTTGTTTTGTTCTTGTTCTTCCGTTGTCGTTAGTAACTTCTTCGCCATATTTTCCTACCACTTTATCGTGTTCTTTCCTTCCTATTCTTCCATTTAGATCACCCAAAAGTAATATCTCTCTTGATGTTCCAATTTTGCGTATTTCCTCATTTAGTTGTTCAAAAAATGAATCCTTGTTATTAGCCCGATCGTCGTCGTTGACAGAGTATACCCTCAGTAAGGTTGTGTTATTACCTAGTATTTTGAGATTCATCTTTATGATTCTTTCACTAATCGGTTTCTTATGTTACCGATCGTAATAAAATATAGTCCATAACGTAGGTAGAGAACATATGTATCCAATAAAAAAAAGCACGTAAATCGGATAAGTGGTTCTCAAGTGACAACCGCACTAACGGACAGACAGACAGATAGACAGACAGACAAAGAGACGTTGTATTTTATATATATTATAGATTATCAATGCCTATGCACCCAGACCTTCATATTGTCCGCCATTATCTTTCTACATTATTTGGACAATCTGCTAGAGGAAAAACTAACAAAATGGAATTTCAACATTTAACCTGCAGCGATTGAAGTCCAACGTAAATCGCCACCTCAACATCTCTTTCAGTAATTTAGGAATTTAACCCCCGCCTGTCGGTCATGCAACAAAATTATTCTACTGATGTTCTAAAATTAAATAACTATTTAAAATTTTACATTTCATGACTTTAACTTCCATAGTTAAAATTAAGGAAAAGGACAAAAGCTGTTTCTGTATATACCTATCCAAATAATTTATCGAATGCTTTTTACAAATCAACAAATAGCTGTTATTTTTACATTACAGCGATGTATATGGATGGTCAACTTATAGCAAGAAAAGCAAGGGGACTGCTTCACCAATTCAGACAGATGAGAGAAATCCCATGCAGTCTTAACGGACTGTGTACACGATGTGGTCCAGGAATATGGGATAGCGCTCACAGTCCAAGAATATTTTGCAGTTGCAATGGACCTTGCACAAATACCACTCCAACTAACTAAATAAATTTTATTTACCTCCAAAATCCCGTTAATCTATAAATACATATTATTATCTTAACTTTTGATTGTTATATAGTTCTTCTGGTACTATCATTAAAATTTGAAAAAAAAAATGTATTATAAAAGTTATTATTGTGATTGAGCAGCTTTATAGTTAAGAGTACAAAGGTTTCTTCAGTGGTACAGGTACTTGAAATTAAATATATGTTCCACTATTTTTAAAAATGAATTTATTCTGCGCTGTTAAAGTGTACAATTTCCGTTCTAATTAGTTACCTTGTTTTTAAACTGTCATTAAATAAAAAATAACTATCATTCCATGAGTTGTGTTTTATGTAATCAAATATTCTGGTAGGTATCATATAATCAATCTGGTATCTGGAATATATTTTATTTAATATTTGTCAATTTTTCATTAGATACCCAATATTAAAATTAATTTATATTAATAATTTTAATTTAATGAGGGGCGTTCTAATCAACCCGACTCCACAAATGAAAGTTGAAACTCAATTTATTCTTTAGTATACTCCCCTGTTACATTTATAAACTTCTCTAAACCGCCTCACTTCGTCACCTGTGCTTTAATGTTGTCGTCCTTCGAGGGTCTAAATAGGTAGAAGTCACTCAAAGCGAGGTCCCAGTTATAAGAGAAATGTATAACCCCAAGCTAATTTATGAGTTTTGGCGTTGTTCTGGAGGAATACGATGCCCTTAGTAATCAAACCAGGCCCACAGACGCGTATACGGACGACTCAAATCATGACAGTAATATTGACGTCATGTTATGCGTCAATTATCAATTATCAGTTCCACGTGCTGAACAGGAATAATTGTTGTGGGCTAGAACCACCTCGAACGCGATTGTCATGAACCGACGTAGAGTCATATCTGTAGTGTTTACACCATTCGATATTCTACTGCAGGTGGGTGTCTTATCGAAATGCTGTGCTTGAAACTTTATGTAGATGACCGTGGGTTTACCATCCTCGTTCACAAGGAACATTATCACCACACGCAATTTCACTAACATTGTTCTTTGTCACCTAAATTAACAATATTAGAAATAAGACACTTATTACTGCATGTAGTACCGACACACTAGCATTCCTTTTAATTCCATGTATTCGTAGACGAACTCTTGAAGTTTTTTTCCATTCTTTCATGTTTTATAGTAAAACATTTTCCCATTTACGTTGGTTCATCGGCGTCGCACAATGGGTAGAAAAAAAACATTACCGTTCAAAAATCCCTACAGATCTCAAATATCATCGAAAAATCATATTTTTTTAAAAAAATCATCGTACGAAAATTTAGAAAAGGACTGTCGAGCCATATTTTGAAAATGGCCATTTTACGGAAATACTGTGATAAAAAATTGATCAATCCAAGAAAAAAAAATACTATTGACTTTACTATTGATTTACTATTGGATAGATGTATTTTTGGTCACTGAATCCAAATATGATATTCGATTGCTAATAAACCAATTAAATTCGAGTAATGATCCAAAAACGGCCTCAAAGTGGTCAAAAGTCGTCAACTTAACAATAATAACGAGAGATACATATTCCGATGTATTTTTAGTCACTGAATCCAAGTATGGCATCTGATTTGCTCGTACACCTATTGATTTCGAATTAAGGTCCAAAAATAACCTCGAAATGGTCAAAATTGGTCAAGTTAGCAACAGATGTATATACATATTCCGATGTATTTTTAGTCACTGAATCTAAATATGATATCTGATTTTCTCATACATTTAGTGAATTCAGTTAGCGTCCATAATGGGCTGTGAAGAAAAGATGACTTTAAGGAATTTAAGGAGGTTGAGGCGTTAAACGTAAAATATGAAAACTATTTTGTATAGATTTATTTCGATAGATTAATTAGTTTAGAAATTTTCTATGAAAAATTTAAGGTATTTAGGAAACTTATTGAAATAAAAATCCAAATTAACAATACATATAGTATTATGGAGAATACGTCAATTTAATATAAAAATGACACATTTGTTGTTATAACAAATGAAAAAAAATGCCATCAATAGGAAATTTACCTGTTAGACATTGAAATTGCGCGATTATTTTAAAAAAATTTCAAATTTAATTAGGAAGCTTTAACTTTATGAAAAGTGACAGTTATTGGAGGTACTTGTGAATGATTTACCTTTTATCTCTAGAATAGCGGCAAAATTGCATTTAGTAGTAATGGCGGGAAATTTAAATAGTTTAAATTGTATAGTACAAGTTTATATAATTAAATCATATGGTGCAAGTAAATAATATTAAGTTTAACTAATAATTGATTTGCAATGGGTATTAGTTTTTATAAATAAAATAAAATAAATAATTTAAAGCATTTTTTAAATTATTTAATTAATTTACTTGTTTAACTTATAATTACCTAGTTCAGCTTCAGTGTCAACATTATAATGTTTCTTATTGACCTTCGATATACGTGCACTGTCTATGATACTGTGTTGTACGTTAGACATTTATAACATTTAATGGTTAGTAGTGATGCTAGATCACAGCGTTTTTAATTAGTAATATAACATAATGAAAGTGTTTCATTACATGAAGAACATTTTAAATTTTCTCCAAGTGATCGCATGTCAACAATTCGACGACCACTGTCACAGAGGTTAGAAGACTTACTTGATTTTCTGTTCCGTTTACCAATACTTTGTTGGTTTAATCTTTGATTGTATATAGCCTCAGTAACGCGTTTTCGCTTCCATATAAATTTTTTTTTATCATTTTTATCAATATTTGTTGATTTTTTATTATTATCTATTTTTTTTACTTGCTTACAACAGCTGATCACAATAACCACAAAATTCAAGATATCTATACATAAGCATGTCAGTAGAGCCTACAATAAATTACGTTATAGCGTTTCCGCTTCGAGACACCGGAATTTTAAAATATTTAATTATCATTTTTTATTAATTACCTATTTTTTAAACTATTTTTTTTTTTTTTAATTTTTTTCATGTTATTTGCTTTGATAATTTTTTAAAAATTGTAAAATATAATTAATTTTTATTTTCTATATTTTTTTTATGTAAGACTTAAAATCTTTCGATAATGAATTTATTATTATAATAATAACCATGGTTAGTCTTATAAAAAATTTTAATTATTTAATACAAAGCATTTCTAAATGATAACATTCAAAACTTTTGGTTGGGACTATCCCACCTCAACCTCCTCAAAATATCCTTTCATGTTATCATTTGTATATTGCTTATATATTTTCATGGGCAGCTTGATTGCAAGAGAAAACTATTATGCAAATTATTTATTCTTATGGAAGGTTTTTTTTTCAGCTTTTCACATTTTTTATTGAAATTTTCCAAAAACAATATTAAATGTGAATTCTTAGAAAAAATTTAAAAATTTTCACTTTACTAATTCATATCTTAGCATTCCACCTACAATACAGTTTTATATGACAACCAGATATAAAAAGTGTCTCCTCTTTTCCTTGTTTATAATTTAATCCGTTAAGTTATGTTAGACTTAAGACTCGTTATATATTCGATTCTGTTCCTTTATGATCTTGAAATCGTATAGATACAGCAGCATATAAATATCTAATCTATAACATTTGGATTCAGTGATCGAAAATACATCGAAATATGTTTCCTAACTTAACTACTTTTGACCATTGTGAGGCCATTTTTGGACCTTAATTCAATAGATTTATTAGCAACTCGGGTGTTGTATTTGGATTCAGTGACCAAAAATACGTAGGAATACATAAGACTAGTCAATAGTAAATCAATAGTAAAGTCAATAGTATTTTTTTCTTGGATTGATCAATTTTTTATCACAGTATTTGCGTAAAATAGCCATTTAAAATATATATTTCAGGAGTATGACTGGACAGTACTTTTCTAAATTTTCTTGCGGTGATTTAAAAAAAAAATATGGTGATCCGATGAAATTTGAGATCTGTAGGGATTTTTGAAAGGTAAGGTTTTTCTTTGATTGTGTTAGCGGATACTTGTTGAAAATTCATAATAAAATTACATAACAAACAACGCTATGTTTTAATATCTAATATATTTAAAATGACTTGACAGTTGTTTTGCCATACAATGGCTTCTTCAGAAGTGAATTAGAAAGAAAAAATTTTGGTAATAATACTGGTCATATAGTGCTTAAAGCTATCCTTAATTACATAAGATTATATTAATCGTTTTATTATATTACTTACTGAAAAAGTTATTTTAAAGATGCAAATCTGTGGTACTATTTCAGAGAACTAATAAAGATTAAGTAAGGGTGAATGGTTTAAGTCTACCTGTTCGCTTAATGATAGATTGGAGTTTTTCCGTTTGTTAATTTCAATACATTCAAGCATATTTAATTTTTAGATTTATTTTCTACATGCAGGATTTTGAATGTATCATCAAAATTATGGGATTCGTTTATTATATGGGTTGCGTCATGTGAATTGTTCTTGTTTTTTAAATAACTATGTTTATGTTCTTTAATGCAAGTTTCAAAAGATCTACCAATTTGTCCTACGTAGGTTTTCGTACATCCACTCCTGATTTTATCGATTTATTAAATTTGATTTTGTTATTAAAAATTATATTCTCTAAGGTATTACTGGTTTTAAATGTTTTTTATTGTTCTTTTTTGTTAAAGGTTTTGAAATTTTTCTAGTTATTTTCTCTGTGTGCGTGAGTGTGTTAAATTTTCCTTTTTTGTCGTTAATGGTGGGATAAATTAGAGAGATTGTTTGTTTAAACGATTTTTTATTCAAGATATTATCTATAATTTTAGGGTCATAACCATTATTAATTGATATTTGTTTGATTATGTTGAATTCTTTGTTAAAATTAGTTTTAGTCATTTCAGTCATTCACCTTAAAATTAGAATCCAACTTTACAAGTTTCTTAGACATATCTATATCAAAAGTGAACAACAAACACGATTTCTCGATTTTTCACAAGCCTTCACATACTGACACAGTTATACACAATAGTTCATCCCACCCTTATACTCACAAAGGGGCAGCTTTCAACTCTTTCATACATAGACTGTTGCATATTCTTATGATTAAAACTAATTTTAAAGAAAAATTCAACATAATCAAACAAATAGCAATTAATAATGGATATGACTCTAACATTATAGATAATATCTTGAATATAAAAAAATCGTTTTAAAACAAGCAATCTCTCTAAATTATCCCACCATTATTGACAAAAGAGGAAAATTTAACACACTCACATACACAGGGAAAATAACTAGAATAATTTCAAAACATTTAACAAAAAAGAACAATAAAATAGCATTTAAAACCAGTAATACCTTAGGCAATATAATTTTGAATAGCAAAACTAAATCTTATAAATCCATAAAATCAGGAGTTTATTTATTAAATTGTGGATCTAGTACTAAAACCTACGTAGGACAATCTTTTGAACTAGCATTAAAGAACATAAACATAGTTATTTAAAAAACAAGAACAATTCACATTACGCAACCCATATAATAAACGGATTCCATAATTTTGATGATATATTTAAAATCCTGCATGTAGAAAATAAATCTAAAAAATTAAATATACTTGAATATCTTGAAATTAACAAACGGAAAAACTCGGTTTAAGTCTACATAAACGAACATGTAGACTTAAACCATTTGCCCTTACTTAATCTTTATTAGTTCTCTGAAATAGTACCAGAGATTTGCATCTTTAAAATTACTTTGTTAGTAAATAATATAATAAAACGATTAACATAATCTCATGTGATTAAGGATAGTTTTAAGCCCTATATAACCAGTATTATTACCAAGCATTTTTCTTTCTAAATCACTTCTGAAGAAGCCATTGTATGGTGAAACAATTGTCAAGTCATTTTAAATATATTGGAAATTAAAACAGTGTTGTTTATATATAATTTTGCAAAGGTTTTTTTTCTACCCACTGTGGCTCGTTAACACGATTACCCTAAAACAAATGAGGTATCGAACTCAAATTTGCTACACATTTGGGGCACCTCTAGTTTTTAAGTGAAATTGCTTTCAGAACAGGCAGTGAAAAAGGAAGTTCTCGATAAATTTTATATGGTTTTCGTAGAATTACTAGAATTTTCCCTGAATTGTGAATGAATAAATTTTGAATATAATTATTTACAGTCAAAGACAGAAGCGGTTAAATGGGCGAGGGAAGTAACTTCGAATATATATTGTTATACATTTTCATTGCATAACTTTTTTTATTAATATCTCACCATACAGTAACTGTTATTTAAAATATGGAGTAGTAGTACTTCGATTAAGTTATTTAAAAATGAGGAAAGTCTAATTTAGTGTTTATTTTAGAGCTGCGTGTTTGCTAGGGAAGTATTAGGTATTACTTCATCAACTATTTTACCTATAAAATAATAATAAACTTACTGATTGGACTTGAATATCCTTTGTAGACAGAGTTTCAAAATTGGCATAGTTGAAAATACTTGAAATAGTTTTCTTTCTGTTTAATTAATAAAAAAAAATGAAATTCAAACAGAAATCATCTTACAATTTAAAGAAGTTCAAAGTTTCATAAAACTATGATCTAAATTTCGATAAAATTATCAAAACCTGCAAACTTTAATTGGTGTAATCATAGACAAGTCGACATTTTCACACATTTTTTTTTATAAAGTCACCTCTATCGATATAGCTCAGCTACCTAAACACACAATCACTTACTTACTTAATCCTTATGCCTTTCTACCTCTTTTGTTAGGAGTGTAAGGCCGGTGGAGTTGAGTTATTCTATATCTATCTTTTCCACATTTCCTTCTATATCCTTCCATCCTGTTTAAATTGCCAATTGCCTCTTTTGTTTCTTCTGTATTAGTTTCTTCTGTTTGTGTGAGTTCTGCATCTTGTTCCAATATTATGTCTCTATGTTGATTTTTGTATGCTTTTCCTTCTAATTTTTTACATCCATTTCCTTTCCTTTCTGTTTCAGTGATTTCTACATAGTGCATTTGTTGTTCTTCTGTCAATCCATCCCTATTATTGCGTATTTTCGATCTAATAACTCGATAATTATTTCCTATTTCTTTATTCCTATCTATTTCTTTGATTATCTT
Source organism: Pachyrhynchus sulphureomaculatus (assembly GCA_019049505.1). Lineage (NCBI taxonomy): Eukaryota > Metazoa > Arthropoda > Insecta > Coleoptera > Curculionidae > Pachyrhynchus > Pachyrhynchus sulphureomaculatus. The sequence goes on along the minus strand of CM032455.1, from coordinate 47,012,862 downwards.
CTTATTTGTATTCATTTTACTAGTCTTCTCTTTCGTATCCTTTATCTTTGCCAGGGTCGTCGTCAATCTACCTATCTCTCTCCTTTTTCTCAATTTTTTGACTTGATGATCGTAGTATTCTTTTCTTTGTTCTTTCAGTTTTGCTTCCTCAATGTCCCATTTATATTCTCTTCCTTCGATTACGATTTTTTGATATCCGATTTTCGCCCTTTTTCCATTCTTTCTCTTTCAAATTTCTTTTGAATTTCCCGTTCATCTTTTGTTAAATCATTGTTTATGTAAACTCTCTCTCTTAGGTTTCTCAGTTCGTTGTATTTTTCATTACAGCTTCTTTATCTCTCGTGTTTCCAAGTTCTATCTTGGATATAGTCGCTCCTATTTTTATCACATCTTTAATCTGTACTTTTGTGTCATAAAATGTTCTACACCCATTTTCAGATCTGGTTGGGTATTTGCTTCAAATTTCATTCCCGATATTACAATATTATTCCTTACGTTGTCTTTTTCCAGTCTACTCATCTTCAAATCCTTACTTATCATGTTTTCTCTAATTATCTTATTTTCCTCTTTCAATACTTCATTCCCCTTTCTTAGTTCCTTCAACACTTGTTGGTATCTCTTCTGATCTTGTTTTATATCCTTTATATCTGACATTAGCTCTCTGATCATTTCTATCAAATTGTCTATCTTATCTATTATTTCGTTTTTCTCTTTCTGTGGTGTTCTTATCAGCTTTTTACTCTTCTTGAATAATCCTATTGGCTCTTCTTTTTTTACGACTCTTTTCGAGTCTCCTGAGGTATAATCATCGCCCTCCATTGTTATTTCTGTCATAAAAACTTTACATATGTTCCTCGTATATTCCATTTTCAAACACGGAAAAAAAGAAAAAAACTGTTGTTTATATTTTTTATCACCGTAAACAATAAAACGATCAAAGTCGTCGCTTATCGTTTCGTTATCTTCATAGAATTTCACAGAATTATTCTCATAAACCTCCAAATTTTTTACTTGTTGTCTTAATTCTAACACTACACTCTGCTTTATTTCTAGTCCTCTCGTTTGTAATCGACAAAATAATAAAATATATCGGAACACTATCGTAATAATGCTCCTTGAACGAGTTGACTATTGCCGGGCGTTCGATTTACATGTACACACTTCGTGATCCGAAACTCAACTCCTACACACACAAACATATGATAAATTATCTGCTGCGTAATGATGCGAAACTAGTATTCACTTTACTAAGATCAAATAACATTTTATAAAAATTATTTTTACAAACGGGTTTCGTATGTTTAAATTAAACAAGAATTCCAATAAAACAAAACTTATTAACTAATCTTCTTATTTACAGACAGTGTTTTCTTTTTTAAATTGGGGCATTTACTTCACCAAATATAGATTATTAAAAAGTTTCCATAAATTAATAAATTCAGTAATTCAAAAAAGCTGCCCTAAAATTATATTTAGTTCGGCCAAGATAAATAGTATACAAATATCACCTCTTATTACAATATCACTGCCTTATTCGATTGTAGTATAATAATCAGTTTCTACTTGTAATGCAGATCGTGACCGGTATCTCTGTTAATCTTACTCGTTCCCTAATATTTAATTGGCAGAAGCACGAGACTGAACCAAGACCTCTTATATTAATGGTGTGTGCTCTGTAGTGTTACAGCTAGAGCAACTGTATAATTTATTCCCATTTTATTTAATTTTTATTCATTGTTGTGGTCCACTTTTTTCGACATATACCATACTCCCCGAATAGAGAATTTTGTTAACAACTCAGTTTCAAGAATTGTGACTTTTGATTATTTCAATCATTTCCCAATATTTTTACACGCTATTGAGAATTATTTAAATATTTATATATAGTTTTCGAGGACGACGCAGCACATCTACAAAGGGAAGAGCACCATTTGATTCAATTCACATTACAAATCTTAATTTTAATGTTGTTTACTGAGTTAAATCAAAAAGACTTTCAGGAGTTCTCTAACAAGAAGCCAGATAATAAAGGTATCTTTAATATAACTTCACTACCATTTTGTTTTTAAAGAAGCGATAACTAAACCCCTTTCTTCAAACGTTTCCATAAACATTTCCACAATTGAAACAATAACGAAGAGCCTATGGCTGTACCTCAGGTTTGTTGGCAATTGTATAAATATGTCTGATATGGAGATTGTATCAATTCAATATCAAAACTGTCCAAAATATCTTCCGAAACAAACTTCGTATTTTTTAACCTTTTACTTAAATGTTTTGAGTATTAGTACACACTTTTCTGTTAAGGGAATTAGGAGATTTGGAAAATATCTTTCTACCTATTAATCGAAGTGTTAAATTGGCTTTACCTTTGGACGTTGATAAATTCCAACAACTTAAACCATCACCGTCTACTGTCGTATTTCCTTTGTTTACTAGACTGGCCTATATTGACACGTTCGTGATCTGGATCAAATCAAGCAAGCAAACGAAGATTAACTTAAATTTTCAAGTAAAATTTGGAATAATTTCAAATCTTCTATATAATTCAACTTTTATTTAGACTACGTTTTTTGAGTAGTTACCCCAAAGAGTACTCATTTTATAAGTTCTTCACTCTATATCCTGTATTTAATATGTTACTGTTGCTGTTATTATTATTTGTGTTAGTCCCAAAATTGCAACAATTGCCGATTAAATTGAAGATGATTTTTGTCAATAAATTTTTTTATTTAAACACATATCAGTGGTTGTTGGATTTATGGTTATAATAATGAGCTTTATAAAATTTATATGCAATAAAATATTTCAACCATTATTAATTTGTTTTAATTATATGAACAGTATTTATTAATTGTACATTAAGGGGTGACATACATTTGGACGCTGCCATAAGTATGTATATTTAAAAAAAAATATATTTTAAAGTGAGTAACACAAAATGGGATAGCGGTGAACACCTCTTCTCGATCCCGGAGAGGAACAGGTTCATTTCAAGGATGGCGACCTTGCCCTTAACGAGCCCTTGGATTTTCACACTCTCAAATCAGGGAAAATCCAAGTCCTTTTCACTACTTTCCTACCAAACAGCAACAAGTTTCCCCCATCCTTATCCCAAATCCTACCCTGTCTTCCAATCTTCCAACCCGTAGAAGATTAATGCTAGAAACCCTTAAAAACGAAAAAAATTGCGAGTTTTGAAAACAACGGATTAGGTGTGTAAGTCTAAATCCCCCTTTACTGAGGGCCGCCTCACGGAATCTGGGGGAGGAAAAAACTCGTTGAAGGCACATGTCAACAAAAATCCACGAAAGAAAAGGGAAACAACATCCAAACAACAAATAAAACTAAAGGTCGCAACCTATAATGCCAGAACAGCAACTTCGGAGGAAAAATTGACTGACATCGAGATTGAACTTGGTAAAATCAAATGGGATGTAGTCGGTATAAACGAGACCAGAAGGAGAGGCGAAAATCTAGAAACGTTAAAATCGGGCAACCCATTCTATTACTTCGGTGAAGAACAATCAAGAGAAGGAGTAGGGTTCCTTATACATAATCGGCTACCGGAAAACATGGGCTATCCACGCAGTATTTATAAGAGTGATATATCTGACGCTAAGACTAAACATTCGATACAATCTAAAAATTATACAAGCATACGCACCGACCTCGGACCACAAAGATGAGGAAGTAGAAACATTTTACGATGATATAACCAAAGGATTAAGCCAAAACCCTACTCATTTTACGATACTGTGCGGCGATTTTAATGCCAAAATAGAAAAAATCTAATCTAGCCGAATATGTTTTGGGAGGGTTTGGTAGCTTGGGAAGAAACGGAAGAGGTCCCACTTTATTGAACTTTCTATTGGAGAACAACCTGATGAGTAGCTTCTTTCATAAAAAAACACAAAGGAGATGGGCGTGGAGAAGCCCAGACGGCAAAACACGAAACGAAATTGATTACATAATAACAAACAAGACATATATAATCAAAGATGTAACAGTATTAAACAGCTTTACAACCGGTAGTGATCACCGAATGGTCAGAGCCACGGTAGAGGTAAACATCAGAAAGGAAAGAAATAAAATGATAAGGGAATAGAAAGTAAAAGTATGGGCACAACCTAACGATAAACAAAAATTTGTTGAATATATAAATAAAGAGCTTAAGGAGATATCGACAAACGATATAAATAAATTGAACAACTCGATAACGAACATACGAACATAATCACAGAAGCCCATGTAACATGTTGTGCACAACATAGTAAGGGAGAAAAGATCAGCTCCGAGACAAAGAACAAAATGGAAAATAGAAAGAAATTACTAAAAGATAAAAATATAGGACAACAAGAGATAAATTCTGCAAAAAAGAAATATCAAAAGCTATCAGAAGAGATATTAGAAGATATAAAAACGATAAAATAATACAGACTATTGAAAAGAATGGAAATATGAGAGTACCTCGACGGAAACTGGCGGATGGCAAGAAACAAATCATAAGACTTAAAGATAACAAAGGGATAGTGAAATCAAGTAGAGAAGAAATGATAAACATCGTCGAAGAATTCTACGAGACATTATATAAAAACCAAGTGATGCTAGAACCAGCGGAACACGCTTTATTGAAAATAACAAATCAAGGATCTGAAGATATTCCCGAGATTTCCGTAACAGAAATCCTCTATGCTTTGAAGAAAATGAAAAACGGCAGAGCACCGGGTGAAGACGGAGTGTTGATAGAATCCGTAAAATTCGGGGGGCCTTCTCTCATAGCAGCAATCAAAAAACTGCTTAACCTATGTCTAGAGAAGCAGATCATCCCCACCAACTGGAATAACTCTATAACCATCCTTATACATAAAAAAGGCTATAGACCCATAAGCCTTTTAAGTCACTCTACACGCGTATAATTACCAATAGACTTGAGAAGAAACTGGACTTTTACCAAACAAGGGAACAGGCAGGATTCCGTTCTGGTTACGAAACCAACGACCACCTGCAAAGTATTAAAACTCTCATCGAGAAAACTATAGAATATAAAAGACCCTTAAACGCAATTTTTGTGGAATTCCAAAAGACATTCGATACAGTAGAACTAGTATCAATCCTGCGAGCACTACAAGAATGCGACATTATCTATAACATATACGAAAACGCAACAACAGTTTAAACTACATACCAACACTAAAAAAATAAAAATAAAAATAAAAATAAATGAGGAATTAGACAGGGAAACACTATGTCTTCGAAACTCTTCACTGCAGCCCTAGAACATATATTCAAAACTTTGGGGTGGGAAAGCAGGGGAGTAATGATTGATGTGACTGAGTCAGCTGAGATTTGCAGATGACAGTTTTAATATCGGACAACTTGAGAGAAGCCAGAGAAATGCCGGAAAGAACTACAACAGGCGACACAGAGGGTAGGACTGAAAATAAATTACAACAAAACTAAAATGATGACCAACTTAATACCTAGCGAACCGATAAGAATAGGAAACGAGGAAATAGAAATCGTCGATAAATATACCTATCTAGAACACGAAATTAGAATAGATAGGGACAACCAGACATGTGAACTCCCCAGACGAATAGCTTTAGGCTGGGCAGCTTACGGAAAGCTCAGAAATATATTCAAAGCAGACATTCCGATAAGATTAGAACGAAGAGCCATAACAATTGCGTCTTACTAGTTCTAACACATGGGGCTGAAAAAAACTCTTACAAAGACAACTGATAAGACACTGCAAATAACACAACGTAATATGGAGAAATCAATGTTAGGGTTAACATTAAGATATCGAGTCCGAAATGAAGAAATAAGGAGGAAAACGGGTGCGGACGACATCATAGCATGTATAACATGATTAAAATGGAGATGGGCCAGCCACGTGGCAAGATTACAGGACAATAGGTGGACAAAAAGAATTTTAGAAAGGCGTCCGAGAACAATCGAGGAAGACCACCAACAAGATGGTCAGACGACCTAAAAAGAATCACAACCAACTGGATCGCAACGTATCAGAATAGAGAACACGGAAAACGTCTATAGGAGGCTTGCGTCCAATAATGGACATGAGAGAGCTGAACTAGAGAGAGAATACAAAATAAGAAAGATTTTTTTTTTAAATATTAACATTATTTTTATCGAGTTAAATAGACCACTGATGAAAACTACGGAGCCTCTTTGTCTACAGAATAACTTCACAAAAATAATCTAATATTCAAAAATAAAAATAAATCTTGTAAAGTAATGTAATAGTTAAAAATTGTTTAAGTCTAGTTTAAAATAAAAAAATTCAAACTTTAGTATGCAATTTTCGACCAAAAAAATTTATGATTAATTATTTATAAAAAATTATCTATTAGAGAAATTAAAAAAAAAAAAACCTTTTGTCATTTCGTAGAAAAAGTAATTATTAAGATTTAAAAAAAAGAAATGATAAAGAATATTACAAATTGACTGAGTAATATTTCTGACAGTGTCTGAAAACATAGTTTCGAGAAAAAACGGGTCTAGCACACGTGCGGAAGTCCCTAAAGCGCTACAGGAGCTACACGTGTGCGGAGAGAAAGCGATTCACGTTGTTCTTGAATCGCTGCAGAGTGTACTTGATGGGAAACACAGTCCTGGGCAAAACTATTCCAAAGATATGATGTTCTCCATATAAAAGACTGCTTGAAAAGCGTTGTACGAGGAGTAACAAGCTGAACCTCATACGAATGTGAAGTATTAGCGCGACGTGTACTCCTAACATGCACCGCTCTGGGAGGAATTAAGCGGGCCACATCCTTCGAACACTTTTCATGAAAGTACTTGTAGAATAGGCTCAAGTCGCCAACCGTTCTTCGATGTTCCAGCGAATCAAGGCCGTCGGTCAGTTCCGGGTGTCCAATCAGACGAACAGCTCTTCTCTGGATAGAATCCAACAACTGCAGTGTATGTTTGGGAGCGGAGCTCCAAACATGGGAGCAGTATTCCATAGTTGGTCGAATTTGAGCTTTGTAAAGAATTAACAGTTGTTGTGGAGTGTAAAGCTTTCTGGTTCGAAACAATATTCCCAACTTTTGAGAAGCTCTCCTTGCTATGCCTGCAACATGTTCATGCCAGGACATATTTGCTCCCAAATTAACGCCTAACAGATTGAGGGACGATGTTAGAGGGATGGAGTGCCCCGACATAACTATGTCGGGTTCTGCAACGTTAACTTTTTTAGAAAAAACTGCGCCGCCTGGGTTTTTGTAGCATTAAATTCCACTTGGTTACTGTCACCCCAAGATAGAATTTCTTCCAGGTCTTTGTTAAGTTGAATGACTTCCTGCTGTCTGCGGATATTCGTCTGAGTAGTCGATGTCCGAGCATTCAAAGTGAATGAAGAGATAAGTGTACTGTCATCTGCAAAGCTGTAGATTGGATTCTCGGCCTTTTCCAGCAGATCGTTAATATAAATAAGGAAGAGAGTAGGAGATAGTATGGAACCTTGGGGCACACCGGCGTTGATAGTGAAGGTGTTAGAAAGAAATCCGTCGACTGCCACTCGTAAAGAACGCTCTCGGGGAAACATGAGAGCCACAAACAGAAACTTTTCAGACCTACCATAAGAACGTAACTTAGCCAACAGCCCATCGCGCCAAACACGGTCAAATGCCTTGGATATGTCAAGAGCAACCGCTCAAGATTCTCCAAAGTGTTCAGTTGCGTTGTTCCAAACATGTGTCACATAAGTCAGAGGATCTCCTGTTGATCTATTTTTACGAAAAACCATATTGGTGATCACTAATAATGTTGAATCCTTCAAGATATTTTAGAAGATGCTGATTGATAACCTTTTCCATGACTTTCGATATTATTGAGAGTAGTGCGATTGGTCGGTAGTTATTTGGCAAGGTCTTCTTGCCTTTTTTAGGTATCGGCTGAACTGTGGCACATTTCCAGCAGGAAGGACATATTCCCTTTCTCTAGGATAGGTTGAAAAGTCTACAGAAAAACTGGTGTTAGTTCCCTTGCATAGTTCTTGAGAACTATGGCAGGTATTCCGTCAGCGCCAGAAGCCTTTTTGGTGTCTAGCTTCATCAAAATACGTTTTATGATACGCAGTCTGAAGACAATATCGGGCATCCTTGACTGCACTATGGGAATAGTAGGTGGTGTTTTTCCTTGGAAATCGACAGTAGAATGTGAATCAAGGAGTTCAGCCAACAAGTTCGCTTTCTCAACAGGTGTCATTGCAATAGAATTATCTGGCCGTGTGAGTGGTGGTATGGTGGATTTGGTGAAATTTTGACTAACTGCCTTAGCGAGTGACCAAAAGGACCTGGAATTGCCGGGACAAGCGAGAAGTTTGTTTCTAATCCGTTGATTGTGTTCCTCCTTGGTTTCGTCGATAATTTCTTTACATCTGTTCCTGGCACAAACAAAGATGTTACGATTTAAAGTTTCGGGTATATAAAACGTGAACTTACGGCTAGTCTCCTATTCCAGGTTAGTACTGTATGCCTTCTTAATCTTGCATCTTAGTGTTATTTATACTTTTTTTTTTGTTTTTTTAGTTAACTTTAGCTTCTATTGTGAATTGAATTAATTTTATCCCGACGCGTTTCAAACGATTAGCATCGTTTTTTCGACAGTAACAATGCGCTTCAACCCCGATGCTAACTCCCAGCAATTCTAACATTTCTAAATAACTGTCAGCTCCATCGTTAAATATAGACACTGCAACACTGGTCCCAATTTCAACAATTTGACGACTTCCTGGCGTACACTTGGAGCAATTTTCCAAATGTTTGCGTTTAGACTCTCATTATTGGTTTGAGTGAATCCACCTAAGCACTTTTCTAATAAATCATCGCTACTCGTAGATGGGTTTAATTGCCGTTTGTACAATCTCAGGTAATGGGGCCTTATGGACAAAAGCTTAAGCATTCTGTCGATTACACCCTCTGTTACTCTGGAGGACAGTGCAAATGCTGAGGATTCTCATTTGTAGATATTTCATGGTAATAGGTAGCCCATATTGCTTTCTTCATATCCTCCAAAGCATTTATATTATTTCTATTTTTTCCCCAAGCCTTGTTAAGCAACGTCCCGAAAGAAGGTCTGGTAATACGACGACTAGAGTTTTGTTTCAGTCAAAGTCGGCACTGTTCGTAGAAGTCAGTCTTTAATGATTTAAAAAAACCGAACGATCGGTTGGAGGTAATAAAAGGTGTGACTTGGAATTGATAACAAATAATGTCATTTTGATTTGCATATTCCAACATTTTATAGAATTGCAACGAGTTGAGTGGCCGTCTAGCGAAAGAATTACTGTTCCAGAGTGTTTCCTTGGGACAAAGTGCGTTTGAGAATTACTCTACTAATTCTCGCAAGTATTGTGTTATACATCCTTTTCAGTGTTTTTAGAGTTGAAATATCTGAAAAGTGTATTCTTTTTTCATTATATTTAATTTTAACAGAAGTAATGTGCAGGGGGGAATATGATGTTTTAGTTGTACATTACAGTACAAGTATTGTCTCTCCTCAATCTTTTATATTACAATAATACTAGCCGTGTCCGCGGCTCCGCTCGCGTGGACTTGATTCACTATTATCGTCACTGCTTATTCCTTATGTTGCCTAACGTAAAATAAAATATATTCTATAACCTGGCCAGAGAACATACGTATTTTATAAAAAAAACACATAAATCGGATAAGTGGTTCTTGAGTGCTAAGCGCACTAATGGGCAGTCAGGCAGAGAGACGTTACATTTTATACATTATAGATTTTTTTTGATAAATATTAAGTTAAGAATTAAAAAAAAAAAAACACATAAATATATATTATATAGATCATTATTATTATTATTATATAACCTAGCCAGAGAACATACGTATGAATTAAAAAAAAAATACGTAAATTAGATAAGTGGTTCTCGAGTGATAAGCGCACTAACAGACAAATAGACAGACAGACAGAGAGACGTTGCATTATCTATATATATATATATATATATATATATATATATATATATATATATATATATATATATAGAGAGAGAGAGAGAGAGAGAGAGAGAGAGAGAGAGAGAGAGACGTTGCATTTTATATATGTTAAAAAAGATTATAGATAACCTGGCCAGAGAACAAATGTATGAATTAAAAAAAAAACATGTAAGTCGGATAAGTGGTTCTCAAGTCATAAGCGCACTAACGGATAGACGGACAAACAGAGAGATGTTGTATATATTTGTTCTTTGCTTCATGATATTATTCCATATTAATGGTTTAGGCAGTGTACTGTAAGAGAACGCGCTAGCAGCAGTTTTTTTCCGACTTGATTCACTATTAGCGACACTGCTTATTCCTTATGTTACCTAACGTAATAAAATATATCCTAAAACCTGGCCAGAGAATATATCAAATTCAAATTTAAATTTAGTTTATTTGCCAATATCTACAGATTCATAAAGTGACAGAAATTAAATTTGCTCGAAATACGACAAAAAGGCACAGCGACTATAAATATCCCATACCACAAGCCCTTCACTATTTGAGCATGTGTAGTGCCACCCTGTGACGAACAGATACATTAAAAATAAATAAAAACTTATTGTAAAAATTCTAAGAATAAAAAATTCTAAAAATAGCAGAGCGCAAAGAGGGATCGGCGAGCACGCAGCGCAACTGGCGGCGGAGACTCGAGGAGATGTATATGGATATAAACAGAGTAAATTTTACATAATATGACATGCTAGACAAGTGATACCACCTCTCAAAAGGATCTCAATTTATATACAAAGAAGTAGGTAAATATTACGTTAAACTAGAATTATTTTGCTGGTTAATAAGTTGGTGTTTTATATAGGAAGAAAACTTGCCTGGTGATAAATGTTTAACCTGTTATGACAAAAGAATTCCACAAATGCACAGCAACAAAAATGAAGGACTTTTGAAAGGCTGTGTTGAGGAACTCTAAAAGAATTAATGTTTCTCGTATCGTGCGAATGCAGAAAAACACTAAATTGTTCTCTGAGGTATTGGGGTTGTCCAAATTTAAAAATTCGATAGACAAAATTATACAAGTGACACCTTCTACGATTTTCCATTTTTAAAATGTAGGTGTTATTTAAATAGGGTGTGATTTGATTTCTGAATGGAATGTTAAAAGAAAAGCGCATACAACAGTTTTGTATTTTTTGGATTAATCTAACATACTGGGCTGACAAAGAGTTGCCATTTACAACATCAGCATAATCAAATAGAGATAAGATCAAGCTGTTGCAGAAATAATATTTGATTTTTGATGGCAGAAGATTCCTTAGATTATACAGTTTTTTTTAAACGAATATAAGCAGCCTTTAATTTAATATTAATATGTGATTGGAACGAAAGAGATTTGTCAAAAATTACTCCTAATACTTTGGCCTCATGAACTAAAGGCATACAAGTATTGTCAATAGAAGGTCTAAAGGTATCAAAAAGTATATCCTCTATATTTTTATTACCGTTTTAAACAGCATAAAACAAGACTTCTGTGCATTAAGCTTGAAGCTGTGATCATTACAAAAATTATATATGTTATTTAGGTCCCTATTAAAATATACTAAAGAAGTGCGTAACGTATATAAAGGAAATGGCATATATATTTGAGAGTCATCGGCATACTGTTGCATTTTTTAATATTCTATCGCCTTATCAATATCTGCCACATAAAAAGAAAACAATAGTGGACCCAAGATGGAGCCCTGGGGCAGTCCTTTAGTAAGCGGTATGTAATTAGATTTAATGGATTTAAAATTTTTTCTAATTAACTGACTGGCCTGAGAAGCCAAAATAGTAAAGCTTTGCCAAGAGCAGATTATGATTTAGGGTGTCAAACACCTTACTAAAATCCAAAAGAGCTAAGCAGGTGGTTTCATTCTTATCTTCATTGAAACGAATATCGTTCAGTAAATTAACCAAGCTGGTAGTAGTACTAAAAATAAGGTCGAAATCCCGACTGACAATTGGTTATTATTTGTTTACTATTTACGTATAAAAATATTTGCTGATATACATGTCGCTCCAGAATTTTTGATAAAGTTGGGAGTATACTAATTGATCGTAGGTCCTTTGGTTCCATGGGGTTTGTCACTTTGGCACATGGTTTAATAATAGCCTTTTTCCAGATATTCGGAAAGTACCCTTCCGATATACAATTGATTATATTTATTAGCGGACGCGTGCAGTATTGAAGACAGAGTCTAAGATCTTTAACTGAAATACCATCCTCTCCTACGGCATTAGTAGAAATTTTATGTATGATGGCTAACAACTCTCCCTTGGTAATTAGATTAAAACTAAATTTCATTTCATTTGTTACCTTTGGATGAGGATTAGATTTATAATAAGTCATTTTATTTGCTGATACGCTATTCAATCCTCCAGTACACGAAGAAAAATTATTATTTAATAAGACAGGATCGCACAAATCATCCGGAATATGACTCAACTTGGTACGTGTCAAGTTTAACTAAGCTGCTTCTGTCCAGAAGGCTTGACCATTTTTTCGAGAAAAGTGATTAAAGTATGACATTTTTTCCCTTATAACAGCGTGCTTAGCAAAATTTCTAAGCTCCCGGTAATATTGGAGACGCTCTGGTGATTTATTCTTTAGATATTTGGAATGAGCTTTATCTCTTAACCGCATTAAAAGCTTTATATTATCAGTAATCCAAAGGGTACTATTCCTTTCTTTGACCTTTGTATGCCTGTAGGGCACATGCCTATTTATTAAGTATAATATAAAAGAGTTAAGCACTTCCAATTTGGTTTCAATATTATCAATATAAAAAATTGAATCCCAATCCATCGGAAGGGCATCATTAAGAAATTCGTTAAAATCAATATTTTTATAATCGCGGTAATGAATAATTCTCTTGTTATTTTGTTTTTTTAGGAAGGTTCAATGTAAAATATATCAAGTTATGATCAGAAAGGGTTTGTGAAAACTGGCATTGATTTATTAACCAAGTAAGGAGTATTCTTATTTGTAACGATTACATCAATAAGACTTGAATTTCGTGTTTTTAAATTTATCCTAGTTGGCTCTGTTATTAGTTGTGCCAAATCATAAATGTTAAAGAGTGTTTCTAATCTTCTTTGAGCAGGCGAGACGCTTAGAAGATCGATATTCCAGTCTCCCTTGTATATTTAAAAAAAAAAATCACGTAAATCGGATAAGTGGTTCTCGAGTGATCAGCGCACTAACGGACCGACGGACAGACAGGCAGAGAGACGTTGCATTTTTTATATAGTATAGAAGATTATAGATAACTTAGCCAGAGAACAAATGTAAGAATTAACAAAAAAAACACGTAAATCGGATAAGTGATTCTCCAGTGATAAGCACACTAACGAATAGACAGACAGAGAGACGTTGCATTTTATATATATTATAAAAGATTATAGATAACCTGACCAGAGAACAAATTAATGAATTTAAAAAAAAAAACACGTAAATCGGATAATTGCTTCTCCAGTGATAAGCGCATTAACTGAGAGACAGACAGGCATAAAGACGTTGCTATTTATTATATTATAGATATAGATATTCTTTGCTAGATGATATTCTTCCATATTTAATGGCTTAGGCAGTGTATTGCAAGAGAACGCGCTAGCGGCAAACTTTTTTCCGACTTGATTCACTATTATCGTCACTGCTGATTCCTCATGTTACCTAACAACAAATATAGCCTATAACCTGGCCAGAGAACATATGTATGTTTAAAAAAAAAACACGTAAATCGGATAAGTGGTTCTCCAGTGATAAGCGCACTAACGGACAGGCAGACAACAGACAGACAAACAGAGAGACGTTGCATTTTATTCTTCATAAATAGGTAAATGATTTCCCGTATAGTAGACGTATTTAGCAGCAGAATTTCTAAAGTTATAGATTAAATATTCTATACAACTAATTTCTAAAAAGGGTGTAGAAAAACTCCGTAGGATGTTAATCTTGTTTAGTCGTAAATTAAGAAACTCCATTATGGTGCTTTAAAACGCACTGTCTCGACTAGTACAAGCTAGCGGGACAATATTATTTCTTCACTTATTTCAATTGTTATGTATATTCCAGGTATCTTAAGCTATTTTAAGAAAAAAAAAAAGTTGAAAAATGTGTACTGTATGTGTATTAATCGAAATATGTAGCTGCAAGACGGAAGTGGTTTACTAATGTGTCTCATTTGTTCACTATTGTCGTTAATTGTTCTTTAATTAGCTACATACGTCTATCTACTCATTATGTGTGAAAAGCACAATCATGTTTGTTTACAAAGAAATTTCTAGGAGAAAAATAAAAATCATGTAGTACCCACATTTATTAATTTACAAAATATTATTTCTTTTAAAATAAATTAGTACAATAACAGTATCTATAAATCAATTATTTACAATAACAAGGTGTATAAGTAAAAGAAATATAATATTAAATAACTTATATACTAAGGCATGAATTATAAGCAACTACAACACACAATAAAATAAGAATAATAATTACAATAAAAAAATACTAAGTTGGGAGTGTGGAATCTTTGGCACAATGATACTACTCAGTATATATCACCACTACACCAAACACTTTATTTTTGCACTCGACGCGCGTTTCGCTAACCATGTTAGCTTCATCAGGTCAGTCAATCATCGCTCCTGATGAAGCTAACATGGTTAGCGAAACGCGCGTCGAGTGCAAAAATAAAGTGTTTGGTGTAGTGGTGATATATACTGAGTAATAAAAAAATACTTAAACCTACTAATCACCATCAGATGAGTCGTCATCACCGCTCTCCCATCCAGTAGAATATTCGGAGAATAAATAATCCTCCTAATTTAATTCGTGATGATGGCTTACTGATGGTGTTTCGGATGGCAATGAAGGTGGGATAATCAACTGCAGAACCTCTGAGGGCAAAGAAGTAAATTTTCTTCGCGGTAATTCTCTATACGAGTTGATAACAGGATCAGACATAATTAAAAGCATTCTCAAAAGATCTGTATTTGTGGCAATACGTGACCGCTTCCTGGTGTGCCGTTCACGGAATCTTCGACAGTCTTTATTTCTTGCCTCCTGGGCTTCTTCGGAGAATTGCCCAATGGGAAGAAGAAAAGACTTTATAACTTCCGCGCTGTGTACAAGAATTTTATGCACAGTAACGGGCATGGAATACCACGAATAGAGATCAAGGTATAATTTTCTAGTATCAACACAAAACTTTTCGAATTCTATATAATTTATGTCATATCCCGATGACAAAGTTCTTAAAATTACATGAAATCTACGAATAAGGTTTACGTCTAATCCTGTAATTTCGCTGCTCAATTCAGCTTTGGAAAAAAATCTACGTGCTGTGTTTCCATCATTTGTGTTACCATACCCAGGTTTTGGTTTATCTACAATGAGACCCATACGATCTTTAAACACTTTTTGTATCTCTTGCGAGCGTTGCTTCACAATAACTTTGTCGTTATCTCCCCTGACTTGCCACTTTTTTATTTCTAAACGATAGCTGATGTGAAGCAAACATTCAAACGCGCGGATCCATGCATGTAAAGTAGATAAAACAAATGCAAGGCGTTCTTCGTTGCTGGGATATTTCTTTGACTCCTCGTTCATAGTAGACGGGGGTGGCACCGCAAATATCACACTTTTTGTGTTGAACTTGTGTCTGTTAAGGCATTGCACACTTTGCCATCAGTCATTGTCAACAACAAATCGTGTTTAACAGAGATTTGAGATCCAGCAACGTTACATAATGTTGGAAGAAGCTGACTTACTTCATCTAAAATTTTAGAAGTTTCTTCTTTCGTAAACTCTTTTGTCTCCTTGGCAAAAATAAACTTAATAGGACGGCAATATAAAGTAGAGGAAGGTCTTGGATTTTGCCAGATCACAGTTTCGCCATCAAGCAGTCTCAAAGGGACAAATGAGTATACGAACAAAAATTCATCTGTAGCGTTAGTGTTCTCAAATTTCTGCTTATACGTGCTATGCCCCGAACTCCCATTACAGCCCCATTTGATTACCAACGTATAATATGAACGAGGTAACACACTTCTAATGACTTCCGTCTGAGCTTTAACTAATCGTTCAGCCGTTTTATCCAAAATCGCGTGAAGTTTAATTTCAGCTCGAGATTCAGTCACAGAAATATATTCGTCAGAAGGACAACAAGAAGCTTTGGACTTACCTAAACTATAAAACCATGGATACACTTGATGTCCCGCTTTCATTGGCCATTTTCTTGTTTGTTTATATGAGTGAGAAGTCGATTTCGTGTCCACATAATAAGCTAAAGCTTCGTTTTGGTGTTAACTGCCGACTTTGTTCAGAACACTTATTCTTTTCTCTAGTTTCACTGACCCCGACGTTACGGATCTGTTTAGCAACACTTCGATGCCCTTCTTTTCGAGTAGCTAACTGAGCTGCTGTAATAAGCTCACTTGCACTTCGCGATTCCAAAAGATCTTCTACTCTCCGTCTCTTCGTTTTCGTTGATGAGTCTTCAAATGATTTTCTGGGTCGCCCTACGGAAAGAGCCGCTGATGATGTTGAAGTGCACGGCTGGTTAACACATATCTTTATTTCGATTCCCGATCCCTCTAACCAATCTTTATGTTTGATTAGAAACATTTCTTTGTTACACTTTAAAGAAGTCCACTTTTGATTGAATTTTACTGAAAGGCTTGATATTTTCATTTTGAGTCGTTTTAGAGAATCGTCAGAAACATCAGACATATTGAATTTTTCACTTATATAATAAAAAATGCCACTGTTTCGTTCAGTTTTCTCATGTTTTAGCCATTCTTCAAAAAACTCCATTTTCGTCAGTCACGACGCGTTCTGAAAAAAATAAAATAATTTTACTTTCGGGCCTTTTCGGGGTCTATAATATATATGAATCTGTGCCTGAATGTTGTAGGTATTACATATAGAAAAATCTAGGTGGATATATGTGGATAAAAAAAGTTGCTACTTTTAAAGTTTACAATTAATGTAAAATTTGCTGGATTTATCTATACATTTACAAATTGATATTACACCAAAAGTATATATATTTTTTATAAAAAATATAAGTCATAATAGAGTACATACCTTCAACAGAATATTCCATCACAAAAAAACTCGTTTCACTTTGCTACCAATTTTAAAATATGTTATCACAAGTGTGCATAAAATGCAACTGATTTGCAAATGAAAATGACCTCTCTTATAAGGGTTACTTTGACCCCCTGATAAGATACCTTTATGAGGTGATAAACAAATTAATTCTTGGAATTCGTTAAATGGGGGGGGGGGTTGTTTACAAGTCGTTATCAGTGGTTCCTGGAAATTACGTCATGAATATTGTCCCGCTAGCATGTTCTTGCCGAATCACTGTGAAACGGTACGAATTTATTTTGTAAATTGTATATATACAAAAATCATATAAATATATAAAGAATATTAAAGCAATATTATATTATATTTCGCATTTTTCCCTGTCCGAAAAAAAAAAATTATGCTTAACTTAATTTTACTTACTTTCAAAATTCTTAACGTAAACAAATGCTACTGACAATTTATGGCATTGTCAAACATGCATAGCCAACTTCTGCAAAGATAGAAAAAGAGTTTTTTCTTTCTTAAGCGAATTATATATGTGGTCCATCAATAACTTTAAACAGAACACATTCTTTTTATGTGTAAAATAGCAAAGGTTTCACCTTTGCGACGATAAAATAATATATAGAAAGATATCTCGAATATTTCCTGGGCAGTTTGTAGCTGTCCACAGCTGAAAAAGAAATGAGGCAACAAGTTCTTACAACTAAAGACGTCGAGTTGCGAGTCCCTTTTTTACAGAGCCCCCAATTTTCTGTCATATTTCAAATTAATGGTGAATTCGTAAAGTTAAAATAACCGGTCTAGTGCAAGTTGGATTTGCGAAATTAATGTTTCGTACGTTGATTACTTATAAAATAAAATTTTTTGTTATGGAAGTATAAAATGAATAATGACTTCACAAAACACGCCCCAAATGAGTTTTCAACAAAGTTTTTTTCCGATCTTTACTGAAATCTGATGATCTTGAAATTTCTTTTTATATATATATATATATACCAAATAAATTATTAGAGTTAATGCACTCGTGATAATTTTTATTCAATCTACATCCTGTGGAGAATATTCTAGATTTTTTCAAAATTTTTTGGTCAGTACTTTTCAAGGTAATGGGAGAGGCAGCGATTTTGCGCGATTTATTAAAAGTTTTACGAAGAAAAGTGTGAGCAAGTATTACTTTATATATATTTTTGAACTCGTGTTTTTACAAGCTTTCATTTGACACCCCACTCAATGACCTGGTATTTTTTTTTTCATTTCCGACTTCACCCCTCCAAAACTAACCCCTTAAATCAAAATTTAACTTTCAAAAGTACCCGGCTCTGATGAGGCCATCAATTTCTATATTATTATATATTATTATATTTCCAAATTTCAACTTTCTATGTCAAATAGTTTCGGAGAAAATCGGGTGTGACAGACAGACAGACAGACGGACAGACAAATGATCGTATAAGTGTTCCGTACGGAACATTAAAAATAGTCCTAAATATGTTTCAGTGAATATAAAGGGAAAATTTTAAAAAAGTAAAACAAATTTTATCTGTTTAGTTAATTTATTATCAATAAATACTGGATGGTGATATTTGTGCAATTAATAAAATAATTTGCGTACTAGCCTAATATATCAATAAAAAAAAACAAAGGCAATATAGTTCATATCAAACTTACATATCGAGAAACTCTGAAGTTCTTATCTACGACAGCATAGTCAAGTCTTTTAAGACCCGTATTCATAGTTATTCCTTTAGTAGCTTTCAGATCTTCAAATTACCTTGATTGATGTTTTTCATTTCATAGTCCAAAAATCACACCTTTAAATTTTCTATGGTTTCAGGGATAATTATTCTGAGATGTGCTCCAAGGCGGTCAATTTATCTCAAATGATGTGTTTCGTTTCATAGTCCGAAAATCTCGCCTTGAAATCCTCTCAAGGAGCTCCCGACGGCGATATTTTTAGGTTATATTTTTAATTATCATATATATAATTTCATAGCAAGATGTGGTAGTCTAAAAACTTTTTAAGGGGTTACATGCAGTTGGCTCGGTCAAAATATTCGATTTTTGGGTTTTGGTATATTTTTAAAACATAATATCTGGAGAAAATCTCCACGAAATTTCAGCATTTTTCACGAAGTTACAAGAGTATACAGGTAGTAAGCCCTAGATAAAACTTAAAAATTTTGTACACGCAGCAACCAAATGTATTGAAGGCTTTCAAGCTTATTTACACTGATCTTTCTAAATATAAATTACTCGGGAGGTACGTCGGTGGCTTCATGCAAAATAATAATAAAAGCTTCAACCAGCTTGTGTTGAAAATGAGCCCGAAACATTTTCCAGGCGGAGCAATTCCCATTGAAATCGCGACTTATATAGCAGTGTGTACCTTCAACCTAGATAATATTGCTTTCCTAAAGATTATTGAGGTATTAGAAGTCAGCTGTGGTCTAAATTCCCGTGCATATGTCACGAATCAGGACGAGACCAGGATCACCGCGGATGAGCGCCGCTCGCATTCGAACAAAAGGGAAGGAAGAATGCGTCGCAAGCAAGGTCAAATGTGCTTTTAGAGGCAGCTTCTGTAGTAGAAAGTCTCCTATATAGGCCCGGAATCGACGATTCCACGTGAGGTGGAGAAAAAAAAGATTTTACATACATAGATTTGAACTGCGTTTTTCTCAAAAACACATTTTCCAAAAAAGGCCCATATGGTGACCCCGATATCTCAAAAAGTATTTTACGGATCTGCTTCAAATTTTTAGAGCTTATTTGATACGGAGATATGGAGGGTTGATGAATGAACGAAGTATTTTTTTCGATGAAAACCTGCTATTTTGAAGGTCAAAAAAAATTATTTTTTAGTAAAACCATTGCCATTTTGGTAAGAATGAGAATTTCGTAAATTCCTTTGTTCATTCAGCAGATGTTAATGTCTTCTTACAGAATTATTTTTTTCGTATGTTTCCGATAAGGCGTCCTCAAGTTATCGTGGTCACCGCAAAAAAACATTTTCAGAGAATTCCTCGCCAATTTTTAAATATATCTTGACAATTAATGAAATTTATATATTAAGTTCAATAGTTGTACTATAAAATCACACTGTTTTCGATTAAAAAATTCATTTTAGTTATAAAAAAAAATCTTGAATTTCGCCTATAACAACTGTGATAAATAATAAAAAGTTAGGATAGTGTCATATTTTTTAAAATTTTAAGGGGAATAATAATAACAACTTTTGATATCTATAACATAGTATATAGACACCGATAACCAGGTAAAAAAAATACTAACTCAAGTAAAAATAAAAAATTCCTCTAATATTTGACATAAAGTACAATGTTGCCGTTTACTCAAATCACTTCAGAATTCCTTACTTAAAGAGGGAGAGAAATCGGACAGTGAAATAGAGACCCAAATAATGGGTCAGGAAAGCCTTAAATAGAACAAGCACAAAGTATCTCTTGAAAAGTTCTAAACACTACTTTTGGGTTATGTTTACAAATTGAAGTCATGAAAACAGTTGTGCAATTAAACAACGAAAAACCAATGCTAAGAAAGGGGAATTTTTGAATCGAAAAACATTGAAAAATACACTTTAATACCAGTTTTAATTGGAAATAATTTATGTTAAAACAAAATATCGTCAAATAAAATTTTTACAGGCCAATAATATAAAATTTAATAAAAATTAAATTTCAAGGTACTTCGAGATCTAATAAAGGTGCAGTTGCATTTCCAAAAATGCCCTTTTTAACATCATTACCAATTTTTACGTTCAAAGCTCTCTAATATTCTTGTATAATTTAATTAATTAAGTAACGCTAAATAGGGCTCCTATGTTTTCGAAAATATAAAAAATTTGGAAGCGTTAAAATTTGTTTTTTTTTTTATTTCGAAAAGGGTTTTCACATGAAATATGATAATCATACCCACGAAATATAAAATAAATACTGAAACTCAATTTAATTATCGCCACTATTTTGGGAACGGGGAATCTTTGGCATAATGACGCTACTCAGTATATATCACCACTACACCAAACACTTTATTTTTGCGCTCGAAACGCGTTTCGCTAACCATGTTGGCTTCACCAGGAGCGATGATTGCCTAAAGCTAAACTACAAACCTATCCTATTTGTACTTAGCCTAACACTTGAATTACTCAGGCGGAAATAATGGCATAGGCATCAGTTCCGATCAAGTAACCAGTAGAGGAAACTATAAGGAATAGGTCCTCTGTCTTGATTTAAACTACTTTTACATTTTATAATTCCCATACTTTCGTATGCGTTCAACAATCTCCTGTCAGATACATTTTTAATTAATTTTAGATTATGTAATGTTACAATATGATCAGCTTCAAGGGCATATTCGGCAATGCTAGACTTTTCTGTTCTACTGTATTTTAAATATGCTAAATATTCTTTAAATCGTGTTTTAATTAACTTTTTAGTTTCCCCAACATACTTTTTGTAGCCATCATTACAACTAATTTCATAAATTCCTCTTTTCTCACAATTAGAAATCTTATCTTTGGGATTTCCTAAGATATTCTTCAGATTGTGACTTATAGACTAAGGTGAGGCCTACCTTATTAAATACCTTATTGAGTCCCCTACTTTATTTCGGATTATATGGTATGGAGACCTACTTGGTATTATTTTCTTCGCGTGTAAAAAAGGTGAAATTCTGAATATTTAACCTCAACTTATGTCTATTTGTTAACTTGTTTAGTCATCGTCATAACCATTGACTCTAGTTATATTTCTAATATGATTTCTTTCATTATTGACGTTTACTCTATTCAGAGGAAAAGTGACCAAACGATGAACTAAAAATGTAATGTGGCTAATTTGTATTATTTGCAATAAAATGAATCGTTAGGAATTTATCTATCTGTTACTATGTCTTTTCTATAGATATCAAATTCTTACCTATTATTATTTTTAATAATTAAAATCTCTAGAAAAGGCAGTTGTTCTTTGTTCTCAATTTCGTAAGTGAATTTAATGGAATCATATCGGCTATTTAATTTAGAAACAAAATCATCATATTTGCTTTCTTTGTATCAAAAATTACGAAAACATCATCCACATACCTATACCATAACCTTGGGAAATTCTCAAATTCTTACTGACTTTGGTTTCAAACTTACTCAAGAATGAATTGGCTATGAAAGGTGATAAGCAATTAACGATAGCTCTTCCTTCTTTCTGAATATAAAATTTACTGTTATATTGAAAATAATTTTATTCCATACCAAATTTAGGTAATGTTAAGTAAGAACTTGAGAATTTACCACTAAATACTTTCGCGGTGAAGAATTCTTCATGATTCATTAATAAAACAAAAAATATAGTTCTTAATGAAGGTGAAATCTGAACTGATTCCAAGTGTGCCAATACAAACAAACTTTACAATATCTAGAAGAATTACTTAGGATGAATGACTTTGTAGACCAAATTATTCATTAATACTTAACATTATCTAAACTTTGTATGGAACAAAATTATTTTCAATATAACAATCAATTTTATGTTCAGAAAGAAGGAACAGCTATGAGTAATTTCTTTCAAGTTTGAAACCGAAGTCGGTCAAGAATTTGAGTATTTCCCAAGGGTTTGGTATAGGTATGTGAATGATGTTTTCGTAATTTTTGATACAAAGAAAGTAAATATAGATAATTTTATTTCTAAATTAAATAGCCGATATGATTCCATTAAATTCACTTACGATATTTACAACAATGGACAATTGCCTTTTCTAGATATTTTAATTATTAAAAATAATAATGGGTTAGAATTTGGTATCTACAGAAAAGACCCAGTAACAGGTAGGTATATTCTTAATGATTCATTTCATTGTAAACAACACAAATTACCTGCCTTTCATTCTTTAGTTCATCGTGTGGTCACTTTTCCTCTAAATAGAGTAAACTTCAATAATGAACGGAATCATATTAGAAATATAACTAGAGTTAATGGCTATGACGATGACTTAGTAAACAAGTTAATAAATATACATAAGTTCAGGTTAAATATTCAGAGTTCCACCTTTTTTACATGCGAAGAAAATAAGACCAAGTATGTCTCCATACCATATAATACGAAATATAGCAGGGGGCTCAATAAGGTATTTAATAAGGTGGACATCACCTTAGTCTATAAGTCATCAGACAATGTGAGGAATATCTTAGGAAATCCTAAAGATAAGATTCCTAATTGTGAAAAAAGTGGGATTTATGAAATTAGTTGTAATATTTACAGCAAAAAGTATGTAGGGCAAACTAAAAGGTTAATTAAAACACTATTTAAAGAACATTTAGCACATTTAAAATACAGTAGAACAGAAAAATCTAGAATTGCCGAACATGCCCTTGAAGCTGATCATACTGTAACATTAGATTAGATAATCTAAGATTAATTAAAAATGTATCTGATAGGAGATTGTTGAACGCATACAAAAGTATGGAAATTATAAGATGTAAAAGTAGTTTAAATAAAGACAGAGGGCCTATTTTTTATAGTCCCCTCTACTGGTTACTTAACCGGAACTGATGGCCTCGCCTATGCCATTAGTTCCGCCTGAGTAATTCAAGTGTTAGACTAAGTATAAATAGGGTAGATTTGTAAGTTAACTTTAGTCAATCATCGCTCCTGACGAAGCTAACAAGGTTAGTGAAACGCACGTCATGTGCAAAATAAAGTGTTTGGTGTAGTGGCTATATATACTGAGTAGAAATCGCCAATTCAGCTCAAATTTTAAAATAATACTGAAATTTGATAGAAAATACAATGTTACTTTTTACTTCTCAAGGAAACTGATAAAATTAATTATAAAATAGAAAGTGAAGGAGGGATCAAGCCTTGAACAAGTCACACTTGAGTGTTACTTCAAGAAACGACTATGAATAAAGGTCTTAAGATAAAAAGTAAGACCTAATGAAATAATGAGAATAAAATTCGTCCGTCCACAATATCATACCATCAGTTTAAAACAAAACATATCAGAGAAGGGAAGTATATTTCAAGCGTATTTATTAACACGAAGATATAAGGGATGACAAGGGTTACAGAAGCAGTTTGTTTTTCTGTTAAATTTCTATCTACTGAAATCGTCAACAGATTGGAAAAGGATAGATTTAAAGGAATAACTTCATTTTTTTTTTTTGAAATTTTGTGAAATAAAATAACTCTGATTGCCTTTGCATTTTTTTATGTATCAGAATCTCTTTGTATCAAGAAAAGAAATAGAAATAAACTATTGTCGGCAGAAAAAATTATAAAATTTTAAGATTGTAGAAAACCATTGACAGTATAATAGGTAATTTTTTATATATGTCTCATAATCTTCTACAATTGTCTTTCGATTCGATATTTTATTCAATTGTAAAATTTTATTTTACTCTGTTTTACTAGGTTGCCGTTATAAGCAGCTTCACTAGTCACCTGATATTAAAACAACAAAAATTAAAGTAAAGCAATAACTACCTACTAATATGCTAATCATATAAAAATAAAATATTCACTATAATACTACAAACTAACTAGATTTTTTTTTTAATTACAAAAATGATATATTTTTTACATTTTTCACATAAATGATAATATAATAATGAAAAAATATGTTTAATTATATTAAAAATATATTTACTTAAACAGGCGTTAAAAGTTATGAAAGTTCATTAAAACCGGCAAGACGAATGACTAAAAATGGCGTTAAAGATGCAACATGTAGTTTTTTAGATAGCAGTTTAATTAAAAACTAATTTAAAATAATTATCTGCTGCCTAGTCCTATATCTCGTGGCTTGTAGAGTGTCCTTTTGCAACACTACCACTTTCGAAAGTGATACGATACAATTTTTCGAACATTCCTATAAATTATTATTTGACTTGACACATTAGGAGAATAGTTGCTCACAGAGTGAGTAAGCGAGTTTCAGAACCACGCCATTGGTGGTTTTTTAAAAATGTACTAGTCCTGCTACAAAGCCATCACCTTCAACACATCATGCCTATAAAATCTGAGTGAACATAAAGAAAACGAAAGTCCGTTTGTTTGAAGTTAATAGCACACAACATGGGTTATAAGCATTAAAATTTCATAAACCATAAGCGAAATTTCTCTACCAGTTATTTGTATTTTTAGTTCATCACCTTTATTTTCTATCTCTATACTACAGTGAGACCTTTTTCTAAAAATATTTTATTACATGCCTTCTAAACTTTACAATAAGATATATAAATCAACGCATTTCAAAGTTTATTTTAATGAGTAAATGATGAAAACTAAAAATCTTATTTGTATGATAAAAGCTTAAACGAGTACAATTAGCAATTCTTAAGAACTAGAAATCTACAGTGTTATAAAACTTAATGATAATAGGTACAATAAAATTATTTGGGATTTTAGCAGTTATTGGAATATAATTAACCAAAGTACTTATCGGTAGGGCGGTTTCAAAGTACCTAAGTATGCTATAAACCTCTAATATAGTTCAAATCAGAACAGCGATTGCTTCAACTTTCAGTTTTGCCCCGGTCAAACTTCACGGAGTCTGTAAATCTGCATTTTCCCTGCGAGAAAAAATAATCATACTTAACGTCCACGATGCCCTAGTGCATCAACAGCCAACAAGCCAAGTCTGTGAAGTTGTGAAAACCTGTGCCAACATGACAGGAGTTGGATCAGCAACTATTTATAGATTTCTAAAAGAAAGAAAACGAGATCCTTGCAACGAAAGGAAAGGAGCCCTTAGAGGTCGATGAAGACTTTAAAAACGCAACAAGAAGAAAAGTACACCATTTTTTTTTTTATTAAGAAACAAATACCTACACTACATAAAGTTTTATAAGATATCAGAGAAGACTGACTCCTGTGGAAACTTGACGAATACATCGAAGAAAACTGTGGAAATAGAATTCCCCTTAATTATCAATAAGGCAATTAAGAGAAGTCGAGTTTCTGATTGTAATTAAAGCACTTATATATCGTGAATTGAATTGTGAATTTGTATATTTACATAGATTTATAGATTAAAAAATTTTCGGTAATAAATCTTATATTTCTATAGCTTTATTTTTTAAATAATTTCATTTATTAAACACGCGCAGCAAAGCAGGTTGCGCTCGGACAGCTATGCTACCGATGAACCCTCATTTACATTTTATGACTCTATTGTATAGCAGAGGTTTTCTGCCTAAAATAGGGTGAACCCTTAAAAATAATTCATAACAGGTAGCAAAATCCAGTCAAATGCATAAGAAATTTCTTTTTTTTTTTTTGGTGTACCCCAACATGTATTTGCATCTACATGAGAGAATTCTGCTATCAACTCCAAACAAATACACTATAGGCAATACATTATTAAATTGTCAATATCGATGTGACAGATATAGAATTATTGACCTCTGGTAGTATTCCGAGAATGTTTTTTTTAAGTTATCTTACTAGCTATGAAGGAAAACTCACAGAGATTAAAAAAAATATATATGTATATTTTTCTACATAACTGCCACCTAAACCAATATAATTAGTCTAGAGTTTCTCGTGTTACCTTAAGGTTTTTCTTCAGCTGTTTGAACAAGAATGATAAGACCCGAGCGAGGTCAGGGACGTGGAGAAGGGGGCTTTTTGTATGTGCGCTACTCTTTTACATTTGAAGTTCTAATTATGCTAAACAGATACGGATTCAATGTAAAATTAAGTCAATAAAAGTAATTATAAGTATTCTGTACAGATCTACTAGCTATATAAATATTAATGAATTATTAGATGAATTCGAGTGCAACATCTTTAAACTCTTACTTATATACGAGAATCTGGTTTGCTTGGGTAGTTTTAAAATAAAAGTATTTAGTTTAGAATTTACTCATACTCAACTGCAGTTTAAAACAGAATGTTAATAAGCCAACAAGAGCTAGTCCAACTGGTGCGACTCTTATAAATCTTATTATATGTTCTAATGTAGATCTTCTATTAAATAGTGGTGTTGATACTGCCTTTCATGCTTCTGACCACTTTTTAATCAAGTATGAGTTACGAGTAAAAGTTTCAAAGCATAAACTTTCTATTGGTACATATAGAGATTCCGATGCTTTGACCATGAGTTTTTTTCTAGAGATCTCTTAAAGAAAGAAAGCCTACTCTGAAATAAATTTCCACAATGATAATCCAAAAAATAATTGGAAGTTACTCAAGGATCTTGATGTTTATTCTAAGAACATTAAATCAATCCCTGAACACTTGGGAAATGTAAACAACATAAATCATTTTTTTGGTTAACTCTGTTACAGCCAAATACCATAAATTACTATTTACACCAAAAAACACGGTCGGTTCATTTCAGTTTAGACTTGCCACTGGTGATGAAATCCACTCGGTTGTCTTTGCTGTTAAACCATAGGCGGTAGGTACTGATGGGATTAGTTTCTCCTCTCTACCGTGCCTATGTTACCCATATATCCTGTGAACTCATGTATCAAAACTATCCAATCCACATTTTCTAAAATTTAATGATATCTCAGGGGCAAGAGTTTCAAGTGAGCTTACAGTTTTGATCCTCCTCGATTATTCCAGGGCCTTTCCCAGGCTGAACTATCAATTATTCTTAAAGATTCTTTAATTTCTTGGCTTCAAGACAAAGACCCGTCAGTTTCTGGAGAGCTATCTCTCTAAAAGGATCCACTCTGTTAAGATTAACAATACACTGTTGAGCCCATTGAGCGTCATATGTGACGTGTCTCAAAGATCCATTCTTGGTCCTCTTTTTTTCAGTCTATATACTTCGCAATTGGTTAACAGTCTAAGGCGTGCTACTGTGCATTTATATGCAGATAAAACAATATAACATATTGCGGTTGTACAGTTAGAACAAAGCCCAATTGATAACTATGTGGAATTGAGCCCTACAAAGAGTCAAGTAATTTTTTTGAGCATGCACATATTAGAGACCAATATCGAGATTTACCGCACATTAGCCTAACCAATGAAATTCTAGGCTATTCAACTGTTGCTAAAAATCTTGGATTATGGCTCGACATTGACTTGAGGTTCTCTGAACACACTGATAATTGTATAAGAAGAGCATTCGCTAATTTCAACTTAATTTTTAACCAAACGCAGGAAGTCGTTATGTAACAGGCTGGTCGCTTTTTGGCACTTTATATGGGCCATACCTGCTGGAACGTGATGCAAAACGCACCCAGCGAATATATTTTTTTGTACAAATGATAGGTGGGATAAGAAAGTAGGGTAGGTGGGTGAGTGCCGAAATAAGGGAAATTGGTTGGCTTAATATGAGAAGAAGAAGAAGAATGTTCCACAGTCTAAAGTAATATCGGGTACATTGGCGGAGACTATTTTATCTCAATATATACTGATGTCCCAGTAGAGCTTGTAATCTTTATTTTCAAGTATAGATGTTGGTGTGTATTTGTAGTAGGGATCTGTGTTTTCTACGAGTTTGTATGTTGTGCCTAGTGCTTGGTGAACTACTTTTGCCGCTGAGTCATGTCCGGCTGCGTATTCCGTTACGGCTAATATTTTACATCCGCTTGTTATGTGTTCGATCATTTTTTTATGCTGGTGGCATTTCCTGCATCTGTCTTTTGTAATAGTTGGGTCTTTGATGATATGCTTTTGGTAGTTTCTGGTTAATATGACTTTATCCTGGATGGCAAGTAAGAAACCTTTTGTTGCAGGGAATAGCTGCCCATCCTGCAACCAGGTGTATGACTGTTTTTTATTTACGTGGTCTTGTCCTATCTGGTATCTGTGTTTTCGGTGGAGTGTTTTTTCTGACCACGTTTTCATCTTTTCCCATTGTAATTGGGTGTGACTGTGTATATGTGTGTCTGCTGGGTGGTCTGCCCGGGATAAGTCAAAAGGTGTGTAGTTTTTATCTGCTTTCACTGTTGCTATGTGGAGGCTGATTTGCTTGGTGCGAAAGAATTTCCTAAGTGCTTGTATTTATTTTGTGTGTAGTGATCTTATATCTACGATTCCTCTTCCTTCTGCCTTCTTCTCGTTAGTAAGTCTTTCTTTGCATGCGTTAGGGTGTAATTTCCTGTATTTGGTAAATTGTGAACGTATAAGGATGTAAATGTTTTCTATGTCTGTGTGTGACCATTTGATAATACTAAATGAATACGTGAGTATAGGTATGGTGAACGTGTTGATGGCTTTAATGAAATTTTTGGAGTTGAGTTTTGTTTGTATAAGTTTCGTGAATCTGTTTTTGAATTCGGTTCTGAGCTCTGTTTTGATGTGACTGTAATTGAGTTTGGTACTTTAATGAAAGCCTAGATATTTGTATGCTTCTTTTTCGAGCATACAGCTTATTATTATTGTCACTATCATTATTGTTTCTCACATTTGGTCGCTGACGGGCTTAAGCCAAGTCAGCACAAACGCTATTACCATTGCGTATTAAGGAATGACCTGACAATGTTACATATTTTCAAAATCACTGACTTGTGATCACTTTTTTGATTATGTTTGTGTTGAGTCTTAATTCTACTAAGTGTGGTATGAATGTTGGTGTAAAGGCTGTGGCTGATATGACGAGGGGGGCGATGATGAGTTTTTCTTGTTTAATTTAAAGTAAAATTGCTGGGTATATTGTTAGATGATGGACTTAAATGCTTTTTTCATGTAGATACCATGACCTCTGCTCTAAATTAAGCAAAAAAAGAGCATCAAGGATCATCAGTAGTAACTTAATCACTCTCAACAACTCTAGTTCCTTCGAGCTTAAGACTTCTACTGCTCTTTAAAAAAAGTAAAAAAGGTGTCTCAAATATGCACCCGTTCAACTATGACAGTAGTAGGGAATATTAATCCCAAAAGGCATGTCTTTAATTCTTTTTTTTTCTTATTTCGACTAAACATGTCCATAAACTAGAAAAAAACCTCCTATACCTTATTCGATAGTTTATGTCGTCTAGAGACATATTATTACTAGTTAACTGGGTGGCATATACTCAGATCTTGGCACGACTTTTTTAAACAGACTTTTCTAAAGGTACTTCCTTACAGTCTTTAAAATGACTAGCCCAACAAAATTAAAATATCTTTATCTTGGTAATTTTTCAACAGATATTTTATTGAGGAACCAAGTACTTTTTACTTGTTTTTGTTCTTTTTAAGTTAATATGTAAAAATATTTTTCAATTCAATTTAAAACATAAAAAGCAGGCATTGGAGCAACTGTTTCTGAGATAGTGGGATGTTTGTTTCCATTTTTTAATTCCATTGTCAAATTCGCAAATACGTTTCTTCACACGTTTCTTCACATTGTATAGTTATTTGGCAACGCTCAAAAATCACTTTGGCAATGATGTAAGATAACATATGTTCTATAATTTAACTGGCTTGTAGTAATACTGACAAAAAGTAATTTTGACAAAGTTTTACGAGTATTAACGACAATTAATGATTAAGAAAGAAAAAATAATTATAATATTTAGTACCCTAAATAAGTTCATACTTTCTTTGGTTGTCACAGTGTAAAATTTTTGTTGCTGTAGAATTTGTGGTTTTTAGGGTACAACGAGTTTAGTGAGACTAAATGCAGCATTTTTGGAAAAACAACGTGCTAGGTGGGTCCCCAGATTGCTTTCAGTTGAACAAAAAAAAACGAATTCGACTCACGATTTCCCGCGACTGTTTGGAGATATTTGAGGCTAATCCGCAAGATTTTCTTAACAACAGGTTTCTTAACAGTCACCACTATATTCCAAAGTCAAAACAACAATCCAAGCAGTGGAAAAAATCTGGTGAACTGACCCCAAAGAAAACGAAGATAATTATGTCGGCTGGAAAAGTGATGGCGTTAGTTTTTTGGGTCGCTAAAGGTATTATTATGGCGAACTACCTTCCGAAGGGCGAAACAATAAACTCGACTTACTATTACACCCGTTTGCGTCGTTTACGTCAAGAAATTAAAGAGAAGAAAGTTTTGTTCCATCATTACAACGCTAACGTTTATACCTCTGTTGAGTCTAGGCTCAAATTCGTCATTGTGGCTTCGAATTGTTGCCCCACCCGGCTTATTCTCCTGATTTGGCCCCTTCGCACTTTCATCTGTTTCCGAACCTAAAAAAAACACATCGGTGGCCAGAAATTTTCTTCAAATGAAGAAGTCGAAGCTGCAGTTAACCATTATTTTGAAAACCTTGAGAAATCTTTTTTTCAAACAGATGTGGAAGCTTTGAAAAGCAAGTGGAAGAAGAGCATAGAGCTAGGTGGAGATTACATCGAAAAATAAAAATATTTTTGAACCTTTTTATTTTGTTCTCTTGAGTAAGCCGCGAACTCTTCAATCCACCCTCGTATATTATTATGGCGTAAACTTTTGATGAGCAAACTTATATGATCTTAGTGTTTGGTTTTTGTAACGACAACGGTCGCAAAAGTGCGACTTTTGCCAATATTGAGAGGCGACTTCGAGATATTGGACAATTTAAGCCGATTAGGAATAATGCTGGGCCATCACAAGCTGGAGCACCCGATGTTGAAGAGGAAATCCTTGAACGTTTAAAAGGAATATCAAAAAGTACAACTCATCAGATCATTAGACAACAAATTATTCACCCTTTTATATACACTCCGTCCAGGAACTCTTACCCCCAGATCTTGGATCCAGTTTCCATTTTTCTCAAATTATTCGAGCACGAATAGCGACTGTTGCGGCTTTTCACACTAAAATCCTGTTTACAGATGAATCACACTTCAGTCGACGTGGTATAACAAATATGCAGAATAATCATGTTTACACTAAATAAAACTCACATGCTGTGCAACAACGACAGTTTCAACGCAAATTAAGTATTAATGTCTGGATGGGATTTGTCGCGAACTATTTAATCCGGCCGTTAAGATTACCAGATTGACTTGATGGTGACATTTACTTGAATTTTATCTGCGAAACTATTCCTGAATTATTACCCATTAATTTAGGTCGCGACATGTTTTTCATGCACGATGGTGCACCACCCATTTTGCGTGTAATGTGAAAATTTTTTTGAACCAAAGTTACCCAGATAAATAGATCGGATTTTTTCCTTTGGGGTGCATTGAAATAGAAAGTTTAGCAAATTCAAATCGACAATATTGAATAATTATGAAATAGGATACAAAATGCTGCTAACGCTTTACGAGATGAAGATATTTTAAGAAAAGTACATTTAAATTTCCTGCGACGTATTAATTTATGTATTAACAAAGGTAGCGGCCATATTGAGCATTTATTGTGAAACCAATACCTTCTCAGTTGAGCGATTAAACTTTCTTCTATTTTAACAATTTGTGGGTAACACAGTGCAACACGAAATAAAATAACCATATACGGACACCACCACGTGATAATAGACCAAAAAAAAAAAGACCCGTGTCTCCCAGTTTTTCCGAAAGTCATGTACTTTTTTTTTTATGGGCCCCCAAAGATTTGAGGCCTGGGTGTAATTTTTGCAAAAAACTCATCATATTCTGAGGCTCATATCTTGCAAACCGTTCGGAATTTTAATTTACTTTCTGTGGCAAAGTTATAGCCCTTGTCATAAGGAACAAAAAATTGTGAACATTTAAAGTTAAAAAAAACTTCATCTTCAAGATCAAAATAGCAAAAAACTGTAAAAAAATTCGATTTTTTTTACCTTTTTTCCTGTTTAGGCCCATAGCTAGCAAACCGTTCAAAATTCAAGGAAACAATCAACTACAAAAATGTAGCTAAGATCTTAGTAAACAACTTTCTAGAATATATGAACTTCCTAGGAATGATTCTTAACACTGTTTAGGTAGCCGCAAAAGTTAAAATTTTCCCGAAAAATCTACTTTTTTAAACTTTTTTTACCCGAGGCTCCCAGTTTTGGCCCAATTCATGTACTTTTTTTTATGAGGCCCCAAGGATTTGGGGCCTCGGTGTCATTTTTGCAAAAAACTGATCATATTCTCAGGCTCATATCTTGCAAACCGTTCGGAATTTTGATTTACTTTCTGAAGCAAAGTTGTAGCTCTTGTCATAAAGAACAAAAATTGTGAACATATAAAATCCAAAAAATTTCATCTTCCAGATCAAAATCGCAAAAAACTTTAAAAAAGTAGAGATTTTTCGGGAAAATTTTAACTTTTGCGGCTACCTAAACAGTGTTAAGAATCATTCCTAGGAAGTTCATATATTCTAGAAAGTTGTTTACTAAGATCTTAGCTACATTTTTGTAGTTGATTGTTTCCTTGAATTTTGAACGGTTTGCTAGCTATGGGCCTAAACAGGGAAAAAAAGGTAAAAAGAAATCGAATTTTTTACAGTTTTTAGCTATTTTGATCTTGAAGATGAAGTTTTTTTTACTTTAAATGTTCACAATTTTTGTTCCTTATGACAAGGGCTACAACTTTGCCACAGAAAGTAAATTAAAATTCCGAACGGTTTGCATGATATGAGCCTCAGAATATGATGAGTTTTTTGCAAAAATTACACCCAGGCCTCAAATCTTTGGGGGCCCATAAAAAAAAAGTGCATGACTTTCGAAAAACTGGGAGACACGGGTCTTTTTTTTTTTGGTCTACTATCACGTAGTGGTGTCCGTATATGGTTATTTTTCCATAACTTAAAAAATTACACACAGTGTAATCTTTTATGTCCTTAGCTAGTTAGTTTTTACATTCTTACTGTTGTTGGAACGTTGATCTTTAATTTTACTATTGTAGTTAGCCTGTTTGCCTTTAAGCAGGCTCCAAATTTCAAGGACTATTCTTTTAGACCTAACGCATTTGCGAATTTGACAATGGAATTGAAAAATGGAAACCAACATCCCACTATCTGAGAAACTGTTGCTCGGAGCAGCATTTACCAAGAGAGCTTTTTTAGACAGAAGAAGGCCGAGAATACGAATATTTCATTAAAAATATCATACGGACTGGTATAAAAAAATTATGACAATTTAAAAGTATTCACAGTGCAATAAGTGGCGTCCTCTACAATTTACAACAAAACTGTGAGCTGATTTCGATTTCTCATCTCAGAAAACCCCTTAGCACCGAATCTTGTACAAAATAGTACCATTATTAAGAAAGCTACTAAAGAAAACCTAAAATAAAAGTATAACTTTGACACCGTGTATCTCAAAAATTAAGAATTTTTGGACTAAAGTAAGTTGGGTTAAATGATCATATATTCATCCCGGAAATCCACAGTAACTCTATGTACACGGAATACTGGAACACCCTGCATAGACGATACAATATGTCAGTGAATTAAAAAATAATATATCAATCAGATTTACAACACATTTTGCTTCACTAAGCTATGCAAATATTTTTTCTTGATTTTTGAATCTATGCAACACTAAATTGGGATTTTTGAAAAATCTCACATTAAACTGAATTATCAGGTGAAGTAGATAGTAGCTTTTCTAAAGAAAATTAAACAATTTCAATATTCTTATTTTAAGAAACAGCTAGCTGAAATCTAGTAATTGTCGTGATCCACATATGATATATTCATTCGTTGTAATAACACTTCTGCAGTTTTCTTAATCTTTTCATCTTGTGCCCCCACAAGCATTACCGCCCCCTGTTTTAATACATTAGCTAAAGGTGATAATTTCTCAGAAGATAAACTACCCAGAAGCTCCAAACAGGCCTCCATAGTTTCTATTTTAGTGATCTTGTATGCTTCTGCATCCTGAAATTATGGATAATTAACAATAAATTAGTAAATCACGTATCACCTTAAGTTCTACTCTCATCAGATCATACCAGTGGGAAAAGACTTTGGACAAGAATACTTTCGGGGTCTTTAATTATTCTTTTGTTGTTTACTTATAAACAAAAATACTTTTTTAAATGTTATTCTGTGTATTATACACGTATTTTACACAAAAAGTAACGTAAGGTCCACGATATCATATGAATGACACCTATTTCATTAGGTGTTTTCATTGCAAACAAGGTATAGTATCCCGGTTAAATTATAAATTATTCTGTTTATAGTGTTTACTAATTTTTTTAGCACACAAATGTAATAAGCCTTAATTTGCTTCTTTCTCTGATCTAGTATTCGTGAAAAAGTCACACTCCGAGATTTTTGCATTTTTTCACGTTTCATGGTCATCACAAATCGAATCATGAAGGGTCAACGTTTCGTTCCGTCAGTTTGTAGATCTAGCGTTATGTCTGACTGTTTGTATGATAACTGCCAAACAAAATAATATATCGATTTCACTAGGGTACTTGAGGTAGAGACGGAACATGTAGCTTTTGGGCAATATCGCTAAAAAGGAAGAGAATGGAGGTAGAAAAATTTTATTTATTTTCTAAATTGTTATTTTTTGCTTTTAGTTATTTATAATCAAGCATATAAACGATTAAAAGGGTGAAGGAGGATGTATGAGGTTGATTTAATTATAATACACGTCTTTTTCGTGGTTCTTAGTGTAGAGAATTCTGAAAGTTGTGTTATTTTTTCATTATTTTTAATTATTTATGCTCAAACATATAAGAGGTTATTGAGGTGGAGGACGCAGTCAGTGAGAGTCTCTTCGTATATGTCATGTTACATGCCTTTTCAGGGTTCTTGGAGACGAGAACTCTGCAGCTTGTATTATTTTTTCTTGATTAGAGAGATTTTGCAACGTTTATTTTTCACTTGCCTTTGTCCTTATCGTTATCTCAAGCATGCGCAGTATTAACGTGAAGGAATTACAAGGTTAGGTTAGTATTCATCTTCTATAAACTTAGGGGATTTTTTTTCATTCATTTCATGGTTAAGCACACCGGTTATTAGTATTTGATGGGTAAACACAAGTTTCTACATTAAAATTGTGTCGAACAAGTTTCTATCACTTCCTTTAATATTCCCAAGGTAATACGAACATGCGATAAATATAATTCCATTTGAAATTAACACTACATACACTGTAATGCCATTGTGCCAAAGATTGCAAAATTCCAACATAATCTAAACACTAATTTTTTTTTATGGGTCTAGTACACGTGCTACTGGGAAGTCAGTAAAGCGCTACAGGAGCGAAACGTGTGCAGAGAAAGTGATTCACGTTGTTCTTGAATCGCTGTAAATTGTATTCGGTGGGAAACACAGTCCTGGGCAAATTATTCCAAAGGGATGATGTTCTCCATATAAAAGCGTTGTACGAGGAGTAACAAGCTGAACCTCACATGGATGTGAAGTATTAGCGCGACGTGTACTTCTAACATGCACCGCTCTGGGAGGAATTAAGCGGGCCATCTCCTTCGAACACTTTCCATGAAAATACTTGTAGAATAGGCTTAAGTCGCCAACCGTTCTTCGATGTTCCAGCGAATCAAGGCCGCCTGTTAGTTCCGGGTCTCCAATCAGACGAACAGGTCTTCTCTGAATAGAATCCAACCAATGCAGTGTATGTTTGGGAGCAGAGCCAAAACTTGGGAGCAGTAGTCCATAGTTGGTAGAATTTGAGCTTTGTAAAGAATTATCAGTTGTTGTGGAGTGTAAAGCTTTCTGGTTCGAAATAATATTCCCAACTATTGAGAAGCTCTTGTTTCTATGCCTGCAACATGTTCATGCCAGGACATATTTGCTCCCAAATTAGCGCTCAACAAATTGAGTGACGATGTTAAAGGGATGGAGTGCCCTGACATAACTATGTCGGGTTCAGCAACGTTAACTTTTTTAGAAAAAAACTGCCGCCTGGGATTTTGTAGCGTCAAATTCCACTTGGTTACTGTCACCCCAAGATAGAATTTCTTCCAGGTCTTTGTTAAGTTAGATGACTTCCTTCTGTCTGCGGATATTCGTCTGAGTAGCCGATGTCCGAGCGTTCAAAGTGAATGAAGAGATAAGTGTACTGTCATCTGCAAAGCTGTAGATTGGATTCTCGGTCTTTTCCAGCAGATCGTTAATATAAATGAGAAACAGAGTAGGGGACAGTATGGAGCCTTGGGGTACACCGGCGTTGATAGTGAAGGTGTTAGAAAGAAATCCGTCGACTGCCACTCGTAAAGAACGCTCTTTGAGGAAACATGAGAGCCATAAACAGAACTGTTCAGACATACCATAAGAACGTAGCTTAGCCAACAGCCCATCGTGGCATACACGGTCGAATGCCTTGGATATGTCAAGAGCAACCGCTCGAGATTCTCCAAAGTGTTCAATTGCGTTGTTCCAAACATATGTTACATAAGTCAGAAGATGTCCTGTTGATCTATTTTTACGAAAGCAATATTGGTGACCGCTAATAATGTTGAATCCTTCAAGATATTTTAGAAGATGCTGATTGATAACCTTTTCCATGACTTTTGATATTACTGAAAGCAGTGCGATTGGTCGGTAGTTATTTAGCAAGGTCTTCTTGCCTTTTTTAGGTATCGGCTGAACTGTGGTACATTTCCAGCAAGGTGGAAATATTACCTTTCTGCAGGATAGGTTGAAAAGTCTACAGAAAACTGGTGTTAGTTCCCTCGCCAGAAGCCTTTTTGGCGTCTAGCTTCATCAAAATACGCTTTATGATACGCTGTCTGAAGACAATATTCGGCATCCTTGACTACACTATGGGAATAGTAGATGGTGTTTTTCCTTGGAAATCGACAGTAGAATGTGAAGCAAAGAGTTCAGCCAACAAGTTCGCTTTCTCAACAGGTGTCGTTGCAATAGAATTTTATCTGGCCGTGTGAGTTGTGGTAAGGTGGATTTGGTGAAATTTTGACTAACTGCCTTAGCGACTGACCAAAAGAACCTGGAATTGTTGGGACAAGCGAGAAGTTTGTTTCTAATCCGTTGGTTGTGTGCCTTCTTGGTTTCGTCGATAATTTCTTTGCATCTGTTCCTAGCACGAACAAAGGTGTTACGATTTATGGTGTTAAGATTTTCACGCCATTGTCGGTATGCAAGATGTTTAGAAGCAACAGCTTCTTTGCATTTTCGGTCAAACCAAGGCTTGCCGTTGGAAGGGCATTTCTTCGAAAAAGGTATGTAAGTCTCCATACCGGCAAAATAACATCGGAAACCTCCCTGGCGCAGTCAGATAGGTCGTCGGATCGAAAACAAACGTCAAACCAGGGGAAAGTTCGAAAATATTCCGTAAGATCTTCCCATTTAGCAGATTTGTCGCTGCCGCTTCTCATTGTCAAGATAGCTCGCTTCGGACAAAAAGACTTCTGACAAAATTAACTGTTAGTGTTTTTTACAATAAAAGATTATCATTTCAATTTTTCCATATTTTCTTAGTGGTTTGTATACTTATGTAGAAAAAAGAAACAGGCCCTACGATAATAGCGATAAGAATAACGACCTTCAAATAACCTTTCTTATAAGTTCCTAAATAAGGGACATCGTTATCCTTAATAAAGATTTCTCCTATTGTTTAAATACTGCGCAAGCAATAGTGGATGCATGCTTCAAATAACAATAACCGGCGAGTCCTTATATTTCATTTCTTCCTTTACTACTAGGTAAGCTCCAAACGGTGGCACATGCTTCAAATAAAGATAAAGACAGTGGTCTACCAAAATGAGCGTTGCAAAATCTCCGTTTATTTTATTATGTATGATCATATAAGGGATTGATTTATTGGGTTGTTTTATTGGTCCATTGCAAGATGTGTAGAGTCGACGAAATTGGGTTATTTTTTCAAAGTTTTGTCAAATATATAAAGTGTTAATTAGATAGGGGGGTTAAACGTGCTACTTTATAAATGTCTTCTGATATGTCTTTTAAGTTTTTTTAAATCACGGAATCTTAAAACTGTGATTTTTTTATATTCTCGATTTTAACAAAAATTCCATTTATGGGGAAATGGATGTAAGTATTTCTGAAACTTGCTATTTTAAAATAAAGTATTAAGATATCGTTGTACTGTTTGGATTAAGTTATTTTTTGTAGTCAGAAAGTCAAATTCAATAGTTATTTTAGAACTAAGTCTTGCAGAGGAAATAAAGCATATTATCATCTTCCTTTTTTGTTCTTTTTTCTCACATTTGATCAATTTGGTTCCATGTTTGGCTGTCGGGCCTAAGCCAAGTCAGCACAAATGCTATTACCATTGTGTATTAAGGAATAACCTAACAATGTTACATGTTTTCAAAATCACTTACTTCTGAATGTTTGTGTATGTTTGTGTTGAGTCCTAATTGTACTAAGTATGGTGTGAATATTGTTGGTGTAAGGCCTGTGGCTGATATGACAAGGGGGACAACGATGACTTTTTCTTGTTTCCATAGCCTTTTTATTTCTGTTGCAAGGACTGTGTATTGGGAGATTTTTTTCTGTGTGTTTCGCTTGGATGTTTGTGTCATTGGGGCAGCTATGTCAATTAGATACGTGACGGGTCTAATGGCGGGGACTGTTTTATCTGTATGGATATTGGCTCGTTACTCCCGGAAGTCGTCAGGTATCCGAGAGGCACCGTTCGCGACGCAGCACCCCCTGCGCCATGCAGCCCTCGGCACGGTAGCTAATAGCTTAGCTTGGAGGATCCCTCTTAGTTGAACCGCACCCGTCCCATCCCCTTGAGGATAGTTACGGATGCAGTCTTAAGCCCCACCACCACGTCAAGGTGAAGATCCATCCTTCTGTAACAGTTGGGTTTTTGATGATATGTTTTTGGTAGTTCCTGGTTAATATGACTATATCCTAGATAGCAAGTAAGAAGCCTTCTGCTTCAGGGAATAGCTCCCCATCTAATAACCAGGTGTATGATTGTTTTTATTTACATGGTCTTGTTCTATGTGGTATCTGTGTTATCCGTATAGTGTTTTTTCTGACCACGTTTTCATCTTTTCCCGTTGTAATTGGGTGTGACTGTGTGTGTCTGCTGGGTGGTCTGCCCGGGATAACTATAAAGGTTCTCTGCTTTCACTGTTGCTCTGTGGAGGCTGGTTTGCTTGGTGTGAACTGTGAATTTGCTAAGTGCTTGTATTTGTTTTGTGTGTACTGATCAGCATTATCATTAGTGACAGTATATATGATAAAATTCTTTAAACATGCCTCCACTCATATTAACAATAACTTTTCTGATAAATCAATAATAAATTTATTGCAGCTTCTTTAACACTCTGAAATTATTAACTTTTATTCAATTAATTTGAAAACGTGTATTAATGGGATATTAATTATTACCTCATATATATTATTATTACGTATATAAAGTATATTTCTTTTAAGCAAATGTTTTTTCGCTGGTGTTTGTATTTCTTCACTGATAGTTTTACCGAAACAAATGAATAAACAAAAAGCCGCTATATGTTTCAATTTCGGAAAAAAGTTATGAATATTACAGTACCAACCTTACAAATGCTCATAGCTCTCTGTTGCTGAATTTCGGGTGGTACTGGCTGTGGAAGAGGCATTGAAGATGGCAAAAAAGGGTTTAGCTTTGGACTGTTTCCAACTAGTATTCTCCTACTACCGTTGATCTTACCATCTTCAGTCCATAACTGACAGCTGAAGCAAATTGCAAAATCCTGTTTATTAATTTTAAAATGTGTACCATACAGTAACATTCAAATTATTAATTTATTTTTTTTATTTTTGAGTGCAGATAGTTCCCAACAACAAGCCTGTTTCTTTGCGACCCATAAATATTATCCCATGTGTACAGGGTGAGTCAACGATAGAGTAAAGTTCATTATCTCATTTGCTTCGAGAATGACGGAAAAATGTTAAATACAATAGCTTTAGGGAATGTTAAGGTGTACATTTTAAAATT
Organism: Pachyrhynchus sulphureomaculatus; assembly: GCA_019049505.1. NCBI lineage: Eukaryota > Metazoa > Arthropoda > Insecta > Coleoptera > Curculionidae > Pachyrhynchus > Pachyrhynchus sulphureomaculatus. The sequence goes on along the minus strand of CM032455.1, from coordinate 46,972,022 downwards.
ATTTTTGAGTATATAGGGTACTTCAAAAAAGTGTGGCAGTTATAACATATTTCCCAAATTATTTTTAAATTTTGCGTAAAATTTTATAATTTTTTTGTTAATAATGTTATATACCTAAACCTAGCAGTTTTTCTAATATTTCAATTTTTTGAAAAAATGCTAGTTTTCAGTTTTGTAAAAAATGGCCAGTAGAGCCATTGTTTCTGAAGGTGGAATAGTTAGAGGCTACAGGGTATTCAAAATAAATTTATACATTTCGACTATTTTAAACTGAAAAATCTCAAATTTTTGTGTTATTAGTTTTTCTGAGAGATTTTACAAAACCCTCTAACTTTTATTAAGAATGTCATATACCCATTTCTAATAGTTTTCGATTAATTTTTCTATTTTTACCCTTGTTGTTAATATACTTATGCTATTGTGAAAACATAAACAAATAGTTAATAATAATTTTAATATAGTTTAACTTATATAATGATTAATTATTATGACGTAATAAGTGTTAAAAAATATGCCTGTCTACTTGAATACACATGTTTAGTCGTTTTACTATATTTTCCTTCCCTTAGCATAAAGGGCGTTGTTGTCCTGCATACATTAAGCGACCAATGGTTTTGGTTTTGAACTCCCTGGACCCAAAATGGATTAACTGTTGAATTATAAATGTATGTTTTGGCTGTTAACTGCTCCATTACTGAGAAACGTAGCTTCATCAGGAAACATTATTTTGAATAAAAAATTTGGATCGGCCCCTGTTGCTCCATTCATGGTGGTACAAAAGTTTCTCGTCGTTCAAAATCACGGTCTTGAAGTTCTTGGTATAGTTCCATATGAAAGGGATGATACTTATATTTTCTCGTGGTGCGATTAGCCGTAGATTGGGATGTGTCAGATAAGTCAGCTAGTTGACGGCTGCTGACCTGGGTATTCTCTTCAACATGAAGTAAAATCTCCATTTCTATTTGGTAGCATTCTGGTTTACTACTTTTCATTTCGTATACTCAACGCTACCACTACCATCAAACCGTTTTATTAAGCACTGAAAAGATTTTCTAGATGATATACATCTATTAGGGTACTTTGCTCCGTAAAACCTTACTGCCAAAAGACAATTTTTTCCCTCCTCGCCCAGTGTACAAACCATATCAATTAATTCATTTTTATGAAAATCCATAACTATTATCTTTATACGTCACTTACTACAACAAATTAAACTATTTTTACTTGCCTAATAGACATGTCAAAATTTGACAATGCCTACATTTTTGTTTTGTCTTGGAAACTATGAAGTTATAGCGTAAGTGTATTAAAAACAACGGTAATAATTGAAAAATTCAAAATAAATCGAAAACTATTAGAAATAGGTATATGATATACTTAATAAAAGTTAGAGGGTTTTGTAAAATCTATCACAAAAAATAATAATATACAGGATGTGTTATTTAAAAAATTTGAGATTTTTCAATTTAAAATAGTCCAAATGGATAAATTTATTTTGAACCCCCTGTAGCATCTAACTCAAATTTCTTTACATATATCTTTTTTTCATCTCTATAGAATGCTCGTAGTGTTTGTAGTATGAGTATTCCCCCTTCAGAAACAATGGCGCTACTGGCAATTTTTTACAAAATTGAAAAGTAGTATTTAAAAAAAAAATGAAATATTAGAAAAACTACTAGGTTTAGGTATATAACATTATTAATAAAATTTAAAGCAGAATTTAAAAATAAATTAGAAAATAGGGTGTTCCATTTAAAAAAACAAATGTTATATCAGCCACACTTTTTTGAAGTATCCTGTATACTCAAAAACAATTCTAAACTGTGCACCTCAACATTCCCTAAAACTATTGTATTTAACATTTTTTCGTCATTCCCGAAACAAATGAGATAATGAACTTTACTCTATCCTTGACTCACCCTGTAAACTGTAACCTATCAAGAAATAAATGGTATGAGAATATAAATTTTACCTGGAAGATTTAGTTAAATCACCAGGCCTCGTACAACTCAAAATGATATTATCACTTGAGATTGTGGACTTCCGCATTTGGAGAAGCGTATTTCTATCATATTTTATAGAGTTGAGTTCCACCTTGTATTTCTCATATGCCACTTCATATCTTTTAGCCGCTAATTCATTAGTTTCATCGTCGGTAGAATAACCATTATCAGATCTTTCCTTTTTCTTCACATCTATTAGAGAGGCAGAAGAAGACTCATCTACACTTGCACTTAGTACTAGTTTCTTTTCGACTGGTACTTCCTCAATTTTATCCCCGTCTTTTACATTTGGAAGGACTTCTTTGTCTAAATAACTTTCAGAATCGGTACTGATGGTACTGACATTATCGTTTTCATATTGCTGCTTGAATTCTGCAAGCTTGAATACCTAAAAAGTGTTAGCTTATACACCATTGTCTAATGTAAAATTGGTCTTAGTTAGACAAAAAAAAACTATGTGACCAGAATCAAAACAATTTGATATAAGGTAAGGTAAAGAAAACCTTTTGAAAAACCTTTATGAAAGAATTACCGAACTAAGTACAAAGAGTGAAAAGTTACATCTCAGATAGTACTGTGTTACTGAAACGTATAAGCACTTTATGAAGAATCAAATTAAATACATTTAGCGAAAGTATTTACAGAAGAGATCCAAATCACCAATCTTTGTTTCATGTTTCGGAGAATAAACTCTAGAACGTAAAATCTTGTAAAATCATATGACATTTAAGAACAGAATTCTAAACATAAAATGACCCAAAACCGAGTATAAGTTTCTTATAGTATTGAAATCTGTAGTAGAGTATACGACAATCTACTATAGAATAACATTTCGAACTGTTGAGAAGTTTTCAGTATCATGTCTTCTATATGATCATACCACGATATATTAGGTGATTTTTAACAAGTTGAGGGACGATGTTGATAAAATAGACTGTGTCAACTATGTCGGTTTTATAATGTTAATTGTTATAGAAAAAACTGCTGCCTGGGTTGTTACAGTTTCAAGTAGTTGGATGCTTGTCCCCTTGTTAATGTAAGATAACAGAACATAGAGGATAGTATAGAATCACTGACTGAGCGGCCTCTAAGGAAACGCGAAAGCATAATTTTGTAGCGACACACCGTTCCTTTTTTATCCGTAAATTACTTGCGAAGAGTACAGATGTAAAAGGCGACTCTTTACAGTCGGTCAAGTAAGAACATATCGCCTGTAACTTGTAGTCGGTAAAAGAAAATCCTTTTTTTAAAGTTATTGTGTGCACCCCTGCAAACAATACTTTGGGGAAAGATCAGCCCTATTTATGGCTAAACAGTACATTATCGAACATGACTGCTGCGTTCTCTTTGTGCTTTCACACTATATTCCTATGTAATCATTTAAGCCAGCAGCAGCTGCTAAGTATATAGGCGCGTCGAGGGCATTCTTTAGCAAGTGGGCGAAATGATACTCTCAATTAAAAAATGTTGATGATCTACCAAAACATGGTTCGAGAGGAAAAGTGTCAGACAAGGGCCAACAAATTATTTGTAACATGTTTTCCCGAAATCCTCCATTAACTTTGCGCCAAGGAGTGCAAGAAGCAAAGCAGCAAGGTTTAAGTATATTGTATAAAATGATTCGCATTCGTTTCCGGGCTAACGATTTAAGGGAGTAGCGGAGTACAATCAAGAAATCATTGATGACCGAAGAACAAACACAGAGAGAAACGACTCGCGTGGGCAGAGTGAAATATAGATCGAAACTACAAGCAATGTATTTTTTCCGATGAAGTTTCATTTTGGGATTATGTTATCACCCGACGAGCCTAGTTAATTTTCACTAACCGATTGATCATCGTACCGTGAAACACCCTGTGAAGATCCATGGTTGGGAATATCTTTCGGAAAAGCTTTCGGAAGACTCTTCATCTTTACCTACAACTTCAACGCTGCAAAGATGCTCTAGATTTACAGGAATGCATGAGTATCGACTACCAAAGGGTGATTTGTCGATAACAACGAAGAGTGGATTCTTCAAGAGGATAGATAACGACCCCAAATATCTTGGTAAAACCTGTTGCCAGTGGAAAGGGGAATCTGGTATCATCACACTAGGTTGGCCATCCCAGTCGCCCGATGCAAATCTAATTGACAACGGGTGCTCATACATCAAGCAGAAGCTTCGTAGTAAAAAGATGTACACAGTGAAGAAGCTGTCACGACGAATTCGGGCAATTTGGAAATTTTTGCCACAAGAATACGCGAAAAATCTTGTCGAAAGTATGCCCCGACGATGCCAGGCGATCATCGACACTGATGAGGACTAGACGAGCTACGGAATAACTAGCATTTTAATGGCAATCCCTCACTGTCGGATGATGTAAAAAACTTTTAAATAAATAAGTTTTTTAATGAACAATGCCAAACATGTTCATACTTGACCGACTGTATTTTTCACTGGTGTATTGAAAATGGGTAATTTGCTCAGAATATATATAATTTAATATTGGGTCACAAATATTAACACGTTTAATTAAAAAAAAACAATTAATATGCTTTTTAAATCTGTCAATAAAAAATCCATAATTATTTATATTCCTTAAACTATTATGAATTTGTTATAATCAATTATAACAGTAGAATCTGTGTAATGTGAATTGCAGCCACGTTGATTCTACAGTAGCTTCACAGATTGTCGTTATTACGAGAACAATATTTGATAATGACAACGAACCATATAGTCTTCAAAAATTCACTGTAAATATCACAATAAAATCTTAACCATCAAACTTTGTATACGTATTTAATAAATGGAAACTACTATTCGTAGCAACCGATATTATTTTTGACAATATAAAGTGATCTAAGCTAACTAATTATCAATAATCGTAGTACTTTAGTATTATATTGTATTTATACAATAGTTAGAATCAAGCCTGTGGATGTTTACTTTAAACATTATCGATCGTATACTCAGAATGTACTTCTTTACAATAGTTAAGGAATTGGTCAAATTTATAGTGTTTTGGGTCTTCCCAAATTAAAAAAAAAAATCCTTTGCTTTCAAAAAATCTTACTTAATAGAGTACATAGTTTTTAAATAATAGAAAAGAAAGTAAATAATATTACATTTATAGTTAACAGATGCATATTTTTTCTCTGTATTTTAATTGATTTTATTTATAACCGGATATACGCTAGTATGATTGTTAAAATTAATAAATATTAGTTGCAACATCACTATAATATCCACAGCGATTTGTATTACAAAACAGTAGATGGTCATTCAATTTTTTGTAATATTGCCTGCACAAAGAATAAAGTAACTTTTTTGATATTATCAAGATGCGCCGAAGATAGGGGAGGGTTGCAATTTAATCTACAGTTTTCACTTATCCACATCGTACTTAGTGAAATTTTAAGGGGGTTAATTTGGCAGGAATCAATTCTATGAATGACTTACGTAGGTGGTTTAAATAGTTCTTAACCTCGGTATATAGTATGTCTGTCGTAAGCATCTGTGAAGAATTGCAAGTCATCCTGTGTAGTGACTTGCTTTATGCGGATGCCTGAAATAGCAGCATTGTCTTGTTTAGAAGATATAAAATTGAGTTTAGTCTTGTTATAAAATTCTTTGTAAACGAACGTTTGAGGCCAAATAAAATTCATTTCACGTTCATGAAAGTTTATGGGAGTCTTTTCCTTGGTTTTTGACAATTAAGCAATGAGCTGCCGAGTCTAAACCAGATCGTATGAGCCTTGAAGACGATCCACGAGAAAAGGATCCAAAAAATGCAATGTCGGAAATCACTGAACAGATACACGATAATATTGGATGACCGCCGAATAAAATGTCCTGAAATTGAGAATATAGGGTTTCCGAAATAACTGTACATTGCTTTACATGAAAAATTGCACTATGAAAATGATAGGTAATGAGCATATGAGGAACATATTCGCATAAAAATATAAACAAGAATATTTTAACCAAAATAAGACAGTACGTTGATTTATTACCAAAAATGAAACTTAGATTTACCATTAAATACAAAAATCTAAATAGTAATTAAAACAGTCAATAGAAGCTGGCTGTTTAGTGCCAAAAAAAACCGCTCAAGTGCAAGTTGAGCTTGCACAATTAGTGTTCCGTACGATTGTTTTTAAAATAGAAAATTTTGTTAGAGTGGTATAAAATGATCAGTGACTTCCCAAAAACACACCCCAAATGAGTTTTCAAGAAAGTTTGCTTCCAATCTTTACTGAAAACTGGTGACCTTGAAATTTTGGTTTTTTTCTATACCAGATAAATTATTAAAGGTAATGATAATTTTCGTTCAATCTGTACCCCGTGGAGAATATTCCAGGATTTTTTCAAAATTTTTTGATCAGTACTTTTCGAGATAAGGTAGGGGACAGCGATTTTTCACGATTTTTTAAAAGTAATCCGAAGAAACGTGTGCGCAAGTATTACATTATATATATATTTTTTACCCGTGTTTTCACAAGCTTTCATTTGACACCACACTCGATGACCTAGTAAAAAAATTTTTTTTCACTTCCGATTTCACCCCTCAAAACGAATCCCTTAAGTCAAAATTTATGTTACGGTGATATAAAATGATCAGTGACTTCACAAAACACACCCCAAATAAATTTTCAACAAAGTTTATTTCCAATCTTTACTGAAAATTGATGACCTTGAAATTTCTGTTTTTTTTTATATTCCAGATAAATTATTACAGATAATGCACTCATGATAATTTTCGTTCAATCTACACCCCGTGGAGAATATTCCAGAATTTTTTCAAAATTTTTTGATAAGTACTTTCCGAGATAAGGCGGGTGGACAGCGATTTTTCGCGATTTTTAGTGTTCCGTACGGAAAACTTATAAGATCACTTCGGTGTCTGTCTGTCTGTCACACCCGATTTTTCTATGAAACTATTTGTCATAGAAAGTTGAAATTTGGTAGTAATATAGGAATTGATGGCCTCATCAGAGCCATGTAATTTTGAAAGTTAAATTTTGACTTAAGGGGTTAGTCTTGGGGGGTGAAATCGGAAGTGAAAAAAAAAATTTTTTTACTAGGTAATCGAGTGTGGTGTCAAATGAAAGCTCGTGAAAACACGAGTAAAAAATATAGATATGATGTAATACTTGCAAGCACTTTTCTTTGTATTATTTTTAAAAAATCGCGAAAAATCGCTGTCCACCCGCCTTATCTCGGAAAGTACTCATCAAAAAATTTTGAAAAAATTCTGGAATATTCTCCACGGGGTGTAGATTGAACGAAAATTATCACGAGTGCATTATCTGTAATAATTTATCTGGTATATAAAAAAAAAACAGAAATTTCAAAGTCATCAATTTTCAGTAAAGATTGGAAATAAACTTTGTTGAAAATTTATTTGGGGTGTGTTTTGTGAAGTCACTGATCATTTTATATCACCGTAACATAAATTTTGACTTAAGGGATTCGTTTTGAGTGGTGAAATCGGAAGTGAAAAAAAATTTTTTTACTAGGTCATCGAGTGTGGTGTCAAATGAAAGCTTGTGAAAAACACGGGTAAAAAATATATATATAATGTAATACTTGCGCACACGTTTCTTCGGATTACTTTTAAAAAATCGTGAAAAATCGCTGTCCCCTACCTTATCTCGAAAAGTACTGATCAAAAAATTTTGGAAAAATCCTGGAATATTCTCCACGGGGTATAGATTGAACGAAAATTATCATTACCTTTAATAATTTATCTGGTATAGAAAAAAACCAAAATTTCAAGGTCACCAGTTTTCAGTAAAGATTGGAAGCAAACTTTATTGAAAACTCATTTGGGGTGTGTTTTGTGAAGTCACTGATCATTTTATACCACCCTAACAAACTTTTCTATTTTAAAAACTATTTAGATTTTTGTATTTAATGGTAAATCTAAGTTTCATTTTTAATAATAAATCAAAGTACTATCTTATTTTGGTTAAAATATTCTTGTTTATATTTTTTCCAATCTTTACTGAAAATTGATGACCTTGAAATTTCTGTTTTTTTTATATACCAGTTAAATTATTACAGATAATGCACTCGTGATAATTTTCGTTCAATCTACACCCCGTGGAGAATATTCCAGAATTTTTTTCAAAATTTTTTGATGAGTACTTTCCGAAATAGTGGACAGCGATTTTTCGCGATTTTTTAAAAATAATACAAAGAAAAGTGCGTGCAAGTATTACATCATATATATATTTTTTACTCGTGTTTTCACAAGCTTTCATTTGACACCACACTCGATTACCTAGTAAAAAAAATTTTTTTTCACTTCCGATTTCACCCCCCAAAACTAACCCCTTAAGTCAAAATTTAACTTTCAAAACTACATGGCTCTGATGAGGCCATCAATTCCTATATTACTACCAAATTTCAACTTTCTATAACAAATAGTTTCATAGAAAATTGGATGTGACAGACGGACAGACGGACAGGTGGACGGACAGACGGACAGGCGGACAGACAGACGGACAGACACCGAAGTGATATTATAAGTGTTCCGTACGGAACACTAAAAAGGATAGTTTCAGAGATGCTAAAGGCGTTTTGTTATCGACTGTCTTGAAAGAGATAAAACAATAACCAAAGAATATTATTCTAATCGTCGAACCAAACTAAACGAAATAAAAATTTGATAGAAAAGATTAAGTTTGCAGAAGAACAAAATGCATCCTCCCACAAAAGTGTTTTGGAAATAGAAAAACTGAAATATCTGCACCATGAATTATCGGAATATTGACCTTATTCTCCAGATTTGCCTCCTTCAGATATCATCTTTTTCCAGAATCTAGAAATAATTTCAGCTATAGAAAAGCATTTTGCACTATCAAAACCAGATAATGAGATCGAAAGCTTTTGAGAACATCAATGTGCCCTCGATCCAAAATATATTTGGTTAAAACATTTCGAGTAACTTAATTGAATGATTAGATGCAATTGGAAACATGGTAGATGCATGCATTTGTTTTAATCTTAAATCTACGAGAAGAAGCCACTACCTTGAGGGAGTTTTCTCAATGATTTGATATTTTCTAGGCAAGGTAAGATCGAACTCAAACAAATAAATTTTATTGATTCACATATTTTAACCTCTGATACATAGGTCTGCTTTTGTGTGACTGTCTAATTGTTTAACATATAGTTACTCCAAAACGATTGGAGGTTTTGGGTCCTCTTTGTATATTTCTTTTGTTATTTAACTCCTCAAACTTACGCTTCTTGATAATTCAATGCTGATTTGTCTTGTGAATATGAGAATTAAAAATAGAATTTTGCTAATTATTACCAAATCTACTTACCTGGGGTTCAACTATCTCTTCTTTCTGTACTTCTTCTTGTATTTCTTCTTTTGTTTCTTCAGGAATGTTTATTGTAAGATTTATATAGGATTCGCACAACCTAAAGTATTTAAGTAAGTACAAGTAAGTAACTTGAATGCTACAATTCTAGGTTTAAAGCATTGATCTAATTAAGGAGCGAAATACAGTTTGTTATTTCTTTGTTGAAATTCAAAACTAACAGTCAAACTAGATTCTAAAGATCGAAAGCCTTCTTTGGTGCCAAGTCGTTTTTTTTTCGTTAGGTATTTGGTAAAATTTAGTCGTATGAGACAATTAAGTCATATTTATGAATGAGCAGTATTAAGAGCATTTAAAGAAATATATTAAGTGGTATAGAAATACGAGGATCCTAAAATAGATCATAGATCCCATATTATATTTGAATAAACAAAGAACTTGATTGACAGATGGATTACATAAAACTCAATGCAATACAACAAAAATCTGATTATGACTTAATTATAGGAAACTATTCGACGCAATATTTAACAAGCTGATCATTGACCTAGAAAATTAACAACTCCTGAAGTTAACCACATACAACGTCAAGTCACTCTCTGGAAAACTAATAAGGTTTTTTTAAGATGATTCATTAATTCCACTTTCATTCTGCATAAACTTGCTCCTCTTTAGGTTGCCCTATACGAGACCCGAGGATATACCCTATCATAAAAATGGAATCAAATTCAGAAATGTGTATTATGCTCGGAAGAGGACGGAATCGTAGCTAGTCAGAGAATACACAATTATCAAATAGAAGCAACCTAGGTATTAGCCAACACCGCATACATCTGCAGCATATATAAGAAACGACTGAAAAAGATCTGATCGTCAGAACTTGCAGGTTCTAATAAAGTTGCTACTACCAATATGCTGGCAGTTCTAGTACTTATGTTTCTTTGAAATAATGAAGTGAACAAAAAAAATTCCGACATCTGAATACAAATAATTATGCATATAAATGAAAGTTTCCATTCTCTGTTCCTGGAATACACCTTTCACGTCATGAAGGTGGAAGAAGACTCTTAAGCTCATAGCGTCTATATAATTGAATTATTAAAGGACTAGTTGGCGAAGATGATAACACATCAGATCCTTTCCTGTGCTCATCAACAGGAAGATGTAAAAATTTTTATTTAGGGCAGCATTAGATGCAGCTGAAGAACATAGTTTAACGGTTAAGTTTGATGTGTTTTCCGTAATAGCAGATATAATTTGTAGTTATCGGTTTGGACAAGTTATGTTATTCAAAAGAAATGGCAGAATATCTAAGAGCCGAACTATACATTAGTGATCAAGAAATGGAAAAATATGGCACTTTTATAATCGCGGTAAGTATTAAAAATAATTATTTGTGTATCAAGCTCAGCCGGTGGTCTTTTTGGTTGGTTATCTGCATCAGTAATCAAATAAAATGATTAATTCTTTTTAAAGCAAATACTGAACCGGGTCATTTTCAGAAATAAAGTGATGCTGTTGGCAAATTCTAAGTTGCTAGCAATGGAATATGATCGTAATGTACAAAAGTTTGGTACGTTCTGCATATCATATCGAATTTATATTTTACTTCTGAAGATGTCAAGTACTAACAATTTCTAACTATATTCATTAAATCGTACATTTTTCAATCACTCCACACCTAACTATATACTCTGTGATCAAAAAATAGTAAGACTTTTAAATTCAAATCGCCCGGGCATTTCCAAATCGGATTAATTTTTTTTCGTTAGGTTGGTAGGACCTTAACTGCCATGTGTGTCAAATTTTAAGACCATAGCGTCAGTAGTCAATAAGATTTTCTTGCATTCGTTCAACAACAAAAGTGCGTTTTTCGATTTTTAATATGAGTGAAAAAATTCAGCAAAGAAGTTGCATTAAATTTTGTTTTAAAAATGGTTTTTTTTCGGCTTCCCAAGCATTCGAAATGATAAAAAAGTCATTTGGTGATGATGGTCTATCCAGAGCAAGTGTTTTTGACTGGTCTAAATTGTTTAAAGAAGGCAGAGAACGTATGGGGGACGAGGAACGTCCTAGTCGTCCTTCAACATCTACCGATGAGAACCACTTCAAGCAAATCAAGGATTTGGTGCTCAAAAATCGTCGAGTGACAATTAGAGACCTTGTTGATACCACCAACTTGTCAATTCAATCGATTTTAAAAGACAACTTGGGCCGCAAACGCGTCACCTCTCGTTTGGTACCAAAAAACACTCAATTTTTTCGATAAAGAGCGTCGTGTTAATGACTGTGAAACCATGATTTCTGACTGGCAAAACGTCATTACGGGAGATGAGACATAGATTTCAGCATACGATCCGGAAATTGCCGACCAGTCAAGCGAATATCGTGCTAGAGGTGAACCTAGACCGAAGAAACCACGCCAAAGCAAGTCCATGAATGTTCATTATTAATTCCTTCCGCCGGGCCAAACTGTCAACAAGGAATATTATTTGAGTTTATGCGTCGTTTGCATGAAGCTATTCGTCTCAAGAGGCCGGAATTATGGGCCGATAACTCTTGGTTTTTTCATCACGATAATGCGCCTTCTCATACAGCATTGGTTCTTCGCGATTTTTTCATCAAAAATTCAGCTGATATCATTCCGCAATCGCCCTATTCGCCCCATTTAGCTCCGCTGGATTTCTGGCTATTCCCTAAACTCAAAAAAACCGCTTCAAGGACATCGTTTTAAGTCGATTGAGGAGATTAAAATCGAATCGAAGAAGGCTTTAAAGGCCATTCCAGAAATCGTATTCAACAACTGTTTCGAAGACTGGAAGAAACGTTGGCATAAATGCATTGTATTCAAGGGGGATTATTTTGAAGTGGACGAAATAAATTTGGAAAAATAAATAACCCGTTTGCGTTTTATTTCAAAAATGTTACTGTTTTTTAATCACAGTATATTCTATCACTATCATACATTCTGATATTTTACAATATAAATTGCTTGTGAACCAAATTCCAGCATTTAACAAATCATGAATCTACCTGAAAATTGCCCATATTTACAAGAGTATTACCGTTGCTTTTGAAATCTTAAATAGTCTAGCAGTTTCATACTTTTGATTTTAAAGGTCAAGCTGCTATACTTTTCATTAAATAATTCTTAATATAAAAATTACATAGTAACACGGATTTCAAGAGGTACTAAATCGGGCCCAAGAATTGTCACTCTGTTTTAAAATAAAATAATTTAATAGACGCATAATATTACCTAATTATATATTGCCTAATTGCATTCTACCTAGTAAAGAAACTATTTTTTACAAACCTCTCCCATTTGTAATGCAGTTTTCTTAAAAATGCTTCAAAATACTCAAAATCTCTATTAGGTTTTTCTCCTGCAATACCACTTTCTGAATCTTCTTTCGGAGTTTCCTCCGGATCATCATCTTCCTTCGATAAAATCTCCTTCATTTTCTTCGGCTCTATTTGGTACTTCTCAATTCCGTCAAGACATAATTCTATCAATACAATTATCTGAACAACTTCTGAAGTGTTTGCTTGAGTATATAGATTAGCAGATTTGCATAAATTACCAACTTTCTGAGTTAGGAACTTCAAGCCGGGTCGCATGTCAAATTCTTTTGCCTTTGAGTTAGAAAGCTCTAAACATCGTAGTAGCATGTTCACATGTTCAGCATTTACTCTTGGTAATATACCTCTTAAGCTAAAATAAATCAAGAAGTTAAATATACTCTATTTATTTGAAACTGATAGCAATAAAAATGCTAGTAGACTGACCGGCCATCCTATAACAGAGGCGTGCTCTCTATTCCCAGGTATTTTCCAAGTAACAACTCTCTTTTTTAATGTAGTTTTATTGCCGATCAAATCATTTTATTTGCATACCTTCCTGTTGCCCCAACTATAAATACATATTTAGAGCAGCATGCCCAAGTGTCAAGCTAGTTAGTGACAAGTCAGTTAGTATGTTAACAAATGTCTTCTCCAGAGAAACGCCAGAATTTCGGATAGCTAACCCATAATGAAAAGCGTATAGTTTAAAAATGTGTTTAACAACGTTAAAAACGATCAAAATTGTGATTTAATTGTGGACGATTATATGACAAAATGTTCCTTAATGACAAGAGTTGGTAAAGCCACAGATTTGAAGAGAAGAAAAGGAGGGGGTAGACTCTCCAAAAAAGGGACCAGGCAGAAAAGAACTTCAGCTGACACACAAAACAAGCAGTATAGCGTATTGTTCATTACTTTTTTATGGAAAAAGGAATTCCAACTTTAGATATGATCCTGCAGGCTGCGACAAGCCACCCAGAAATACCGAAAATTAGTAGAGTAAAACTATGAAGTGTTTTAACAGATATGGATTTTTATTGGAAAAAGTGTGAAAGAAAATCTTTATTTATAGAAAGTGGAGAAATTGTACGCTGGAGAAGAGACTATTTAAGGAAAATTAGAAAGGCTCGATCTGAAGGTAAAAAGATATATTACTTAGATGAAACGTGGATAAATGAAGGGAAAGGAGTCAAGAAATTTTCGCAAGATGGGAATATCAAAAATGCTCGACAAGCATTCAACGAAGGTCTCTCTACTGGTATTAAACTGCCATCTGCTAAGGGACGAGGGTTAATTATTACGCGTATTGGAAGCGAAAGTGGTTTTGTAGACGGAGGACTTTTAAAATTCGTATCCAAGAAAACAGGAGATTATCACGATATCATCATATGAATTCCGATGTATTTGAAGATTGGTTTTCGCAAATGATAGACTTAATACCAGACAATTCTTTTATTATAATGGATAACACAAGCTATCATTCTAAAAAATTAGAATGAGTTCCAGCCTAAAAAAGGACATCCAATCTCAGATGACCGAGAAAATCATTTCATTTCTAAAAATACAGCATTAAGAGAGAATTATTAAAACATGTAAAGCTTGAAGTTCTCAGAAATAAAGACAAGTACACAAGTTTCGTCACGATGAAATGGCAAAAAAACATAATATTACTGTTTATTGCCTGCCATCATATCATTGCGAGCTCAGTCCAATAGAACTTATATGGGCACAGGTTAAAGGTGAAGTCGCAAAGAACAATACGACCTTTAAATTAGCAGACGCACAGGGGGTGGGGGGGGGGGGGGGGGGGGGGGGGGGGGGGGGGGGGGGGGGGGGGGGTGGGGGGGGGGGGGGGGGGGGTGGGGGGTGGGGGGTGGAGGGGGGGGGGGGGGGGGGGGGGGGGGGGGGGGGGGGTGGGGGGGGGGGGGGGGGGGGGGGGGGGGGGGGGGGGGGGGGGAGGGGGGGGGGGGTGGGGGGGGGGGGGGGGGGGGGTGGGGGGGGGGTGGGGGTGGGGTGATGGGGGGGGGGGGGGGGGGGGGGGGGGGGGGGGGGGGGGGGGGGGGGGGGGGGGGGGGGGGGGGGGGGGGGGGGGGGGGGGGGGGGGGGGGGGGGGGGGGGGGGGGGGGGGGGGGGGGGGGGGGGGGGGGGGGGGGGGGGGGGGGGGGGGGGGGGGGGGGGGGGGGGGGGGGGGGGGGGGGGGGGGGGGGGGGGGGGGGGGGGGGGGGGGGGGGGGGGGGGGGGGGGGGGGGGGGGGGGGGGGGGGGGGGGGGGGGGGGGGGGGGGGGGGGGGGGGGGGGGGGGGGGGGGGGGGGGGGGGGGGGGGGGGGGGGGGGGGGGGGGGGGGGGGGGGGGGGGGGGGGGGGGGGGGGGGGGGGGGGGGGGGGGGGGGGGGGGGGGGGGGGGGGGGGGGGGGGGGGGGGGGGGGGGGGGGGGGGGGGGGGGGGGGGGGGGGGGGGGGGGGGGGGGGGGGGGGGGGGGGGGGGGGGGGGGGGGGGGGGGGGGGGGGGGGGGGGGGGGTGCTTGAAAAGGGTTGTACGAGGAGTGACCAGCTGAACCTCATACGGATGTGAAGTATAAGCGCGACGTGTATTCCTAGTATGCTCCGCTTTGGAAGGAGTTCATCAAACGAATATTTTTCACGAAAATACTTGTAGAATATACTCAACTCGCCAGCTGTTCTTCGATGTTCTAGAGAATCAAAGTTGCTAGTCAATTCTGTGTCTCCAGTCAGGTGAACAGCTCTATTCTAAACAGCATCCAATAAATGCAGTGTACATTTTGAAGAAGAGCTTTATTCTATCGTTACCCTTGCCTCTGGGTTTTCTAAGAAAATTATATAACTTAACGTTAACTAAAATGGTGCCTATGGTGTTTCTAATTAAATGTTTTTTAATTGTCCTGTGAACTGGCTCGTCCTGTAACACCGATGTACAAGGTGGTCCAAACTGGACACTTTTAAAGGTAAACCCTTTATCTAAAGAAGAAGACGAAAACTCATGTTTGTGTCTGAGGCTCAATTTTTATGATAAACTCAATGGTAAAAACCGCATATCGATATCTAGTACCGTTTTAGATATACAGGGTGTTTTTCAAAAATCTGCATTTTGGAAAAATGTTTGTAATTCTTTTCCTAGGGAAAATATTTGATTTCTGTAAAAACATTCTAGAAGCACTTTTTCGCGTGAATTTCAACAGTGTAAGTTACATTTTTTTACAACTAATATTTTAATAGTTATTACCATAAAAATATATTTTTTAAACGGGATACCCTGTATATTTTTCCTTATCCGAATAGAGCTTTAAATAACCATTCTAAAAATATAGATACTTTATATTTTGCTTAAATGTACTTCAAAATATAAAGGTTTTCAGTTTTTACGCGAGTTTTAAATGCACATTTTGTGAAGTAGGCTTTGGACGGAGCGGCAATATCAATTGTTTACCGATAGCAGTCAAATCGTAAAAAAAAATTCCCAGAAGTAACTCTAAGAGTCATAACTACAATGAAATTTACTAAATGCTATAGTACTTTAAACTATGTAAAGAATAAAACAAAACAATAATAAAACAATTTATTCCGAGTAGAGCAAACTAAAACAAAACAATTTTCTATAAGAGATCTTCGAAATGTCGACCAGTTTCATATACACATAGGCGGCACCTTTCCTGGACACTTCTTACCGAGTTGATTAGTTCAAGAGGAGTGAAAGCCGCAACACTTTGTATCACTGCGACTTCTAACTCTTGCCTGATGTTTGTCGGAAAATTTAAAAATTAGGTCTTTCAATCTTCCACAGAGATAGAAGTCCATAGGTGTTAAATCCGGTGACCTTGCCGGCCAACGGTTCGGACCTTGGTTGGCTATCCAGTTATTGTCGATAATAGCCGATAAAAAATTACTGATAACTGCGGCGTTATGAGGAGGTGCTCCATCGTGTTAAAAAAATATATAGGTCTATTATCGGCAGTTCATCAACAAGAGATTCTGTTTGCTGCCTTAAAATTTCTAAATATCTCTGAGAGGTGACTGTTCCTTCGAAAATAAATGGACCTATAACCCTGCCTCTAAAAATTCCTGCCCACACGTTAAATCTGCCTTGATTTCTTTGCTCCACAACTAAATGAGGATTTTCTTGTGCCCACGTATAAGAATTGTAACTGTTAAAAATACCTGCATTGCTTACATAAGCTTCGTCTGTCCAAATGCAATTTAATGAAAACATGGTTACAATTCTCCAGAAACCATTGGCAAAAATCCATACGCCGTTGAAAATCTCCATCTCTTAAGGTGATGAACTTTTCTTGTCCTATATGGCCCGAATTTGTGCTTCTTCAAAGTACGACTTACGTTAGTTCTTGGTAGTCCAGTGGATTCTTTTAACTGTCGGGTTGAAGTGTTAGGATTATTTCCGATAGTTCCTAAAACTACTATTTCTTCTAACTCCTTATCCCTGTTTGATGCATAATTTTTGAGTCGTTTCTTTTTAAACTGGCCACTATTAACTAGGTTATGTCGCAATCGAGCGAATATATCCTTGAAGGGTTGACTCCTCTCTGGATACCGTTCGTAGTACAAATTACTTGTAGCTTCCGAATTTTTTCCGGTTTGTATGAAACACACTATCATATCCCATTTTTCGTAATTTTCAAACTTCATTGCGATTCATTTGACAATTCAATAACTGATCCCGAAGTAAAATTTGACAACTACGAGTAAAAAATTGAATTAAACCATGTGGCCGCTCCGTCCAAAGCCTACTTCACAAAAAATGCATTTAAAACTGGCGTAAAAACTGAAAACCTTTATATTTTGAAGTAGATGTAAGCAAAATATAAAGTGTGCTATATTTTTAGAATGATAATTTAAAGCTCTATTCGGATAAGCAAAAATATACAGGGTATCCCATTTAAAAAATATATTTTTGCGTTAATAACTATTATAATATTAGTTGTAAAAAAATGTAACTTAAACTGTTGAAATCCACGTAAAAGCGTGCTTTGAGAATGTTTTTACAGAAATCAAAAATTTTCAGTAGGAAAAGAATTACAAACATTTTTCCAAAATACAGATTTTTGAAAAACACCCTATATATCTGAAACGGTACTAGATATCGATATGCGGTTTTCACCATTGAGTTTACCATAAAAATTGAGCCTCAGATACCGACATCAGTTTTCGTCTTCTTCTTTAGATGAAGGGGTTTACCTTTAAAAGTGTCCAATTTGGACCACCCTGTACATGTTTCCTCCAACAATTAGTCTGAAGTTTATGTCCTTATATATCGGTTTCGCAAGTTTGAAAAATAAACAAATTGTCTTTTAATTAGCCTCTTAGGACTGCATCGCCAACAATTTAGCTCCTTGTATATATACAAATATATATCTACCTTGTTATCAAAAGATAACAGCACTAAACAGGAAAATATCAAGAAAAATTAGAAATGACCTTAGGAAATACAAAAATGACAAAATTATACAAACTATCGAAAACAACAAGAGTATGAAGAAAATGAGAGGAAAGATTACAAACGGCAGAAAGGAAATCTTCCAACTTGGAGACAAAAATGGTCATATTATGTCCAATAGAGGAGATCTATTGCATATAGTTGAAGAATTTTACACAACATTATACACAAGCCAAACAGATTCAAGAACAAACGAGAAACCGCTGCAGAAAAAAACAAAACCAGGGCTCCGACTTTATCCCAGATATATCCCAAGACGAAATACGTAACGCCTTGAACAAAATGAACAACAACAAGGCTCCAGGGGAGGATGGACTTGTGTCGGAGGCTATCAAACTTTTAGGTCCTCTCCTATTGATAGAGAAAATAAAAGAGCTGTTTAATCTATATTTACATAGACAAAACATTCCGGAAAAATGGAACAACTCCATCACCATCCTAATACATAAGAAGGGAGACACAACAGATCTCGAACATTATAGGCCGATCAGTCTCCTAAATTATCTCTACAAATTGTATACTAGAATCATAACAACTAGATTAGAAAGTAAATTAGAACTATATCAGCCAAGAGAACAACTTGGATTCCGCTCAGGCTTTAGAACAAATGACCACTTGCACTGTCTAAAAACGCTAATAGAAAAGTCGATTGAATATAACAGACCCCTATTTCTCATCTTTGTTGACTACCAAAAAGCTTTTGACACTGTTGAATTACCTGCCATATTAGAAGGATTAAACGAGTGTCGAATTGACTATAGATACTCAAATATTATACGTAACATCTACAACAAGGCTACAACAACTCTTCCTCGAAGAAAATAGAAATAAAAAGGGGTGTCAGACAAGGAGACACAATGTCACCGAAGCTGTTTATAACCGTGCTGGAACAAGCATTCAAAACGTTAGAATGGGAAAGCAAGGGAGTAAATATTGATGGTGAGAGGCTCAGACATTTAAGATTCGCAGATGACATTGTCATTATATCTAACAATTTAGGAGAAGCTAAAGATATGATAAAAGAGCTGCAAAATGCCACGCAAAAAGTTGGCTTGAAGATAAACTATAAAAAGACAATGGTGATGAGAAACTTAGTTCCTAGCCGACCGATAAGTCTAGAAGGTAGAGATATTGAGATGACCGAGAGTTACATATACCTGGGCCACGAAGTGAAACTCTGCAGAGACAACCAAACGTGTGAATTGCTTAGAAAAACAACCTTGAGATGGACAGCGTTTGGCAGACTTCGAAATGTATTTAAGTGCGAAGTGCTAATCAGTTCGAAAAAAAAGAGCATTTAAGTAGTGTGTACTACCGCTTCTTACATACGGGGCAGAGACCCTAACCCTCACCAAAAAATCCATACTTAAACTGCAACAAACACAACGTAATATGGAGAGGTCAACGCCGGGTATTACCCTGAGAAAAGAGGAGATCCGCAGAAGAACAGGCGTGGAAGACATAATAGAGCGCACACTCGGACTATAGTGGAGATGGGCGGGGCATGTCGCCAGAATGAGGGACAACAGATGGACGAGGAGAATCCTGGAATGGAGACCAAGAGCGGATAGACGAAGCAAGGAAGACCGCCCACAAGATGGACCGATGATATCTAGAGGAAATTGGATGGCAACTGCACAGGACAGAGGAAGGTGACAGGATATTGAGGAGGTCTATGGCCGACAATGGATAGATCGGGGCTAATTGATGATATATATATATATATATATATATATATATATATATATATATATATATATATATATATATATATATATATATATATATATATATATATACTAATTTGATTTGTTTTCGTGATCAATTATATATAAGAAACATATTATTGGAGCTGAAGCCACTAATACAAATTAACTTCCTTGTTTTCATCAAATAAAAAAAATATGAACAAAAATCTGGATATATATTTTTATTAGGCATGTCAGTTAATTTTCTAACATAGCTCTACGTATACTTAAAAGTATTTTTTGAATAAGTATACTAACCTGCAAGAATTTATTTGCAAAATGTTCAAAATAGGCGTAACGTGTTTCAAGTTCTGTAGCAGTGCACTTGATATGGTTTGAATTAGCATTTGCTGCGCTAATATGCCGACAACTAAGTTTCTAAACGGCACTCTTATAGTATACAAATCAGGATTTAACAAAGTATTACAATCAAATGGATACAATAGAAAGACGTAACTTCTATCATCGATAGTAATACTATTTTCACATTCACAAGTTTTTCCTGAGCATTTTCCACAATTTCTCTGAAAAGGCATAAGAAATACTTGCTGTGCCAATTCATATAACCGTTCGTTTTCAGCTACACTGCTGTCTGTCCTGGCAGCGACCTTCACTGTTGCCAAATCACCATAAAAACTGTCCGAGTTCTCCTTAAAAGCCAGTGTTAGTTGGTACAATGGGCATAAGCTGATGTAGCACGCTCTATGTAATGCTGTTACCAAGATTTTCCATTGATGTTCTGTTAATATTTTCCCTACACGCAAAATAACGTGACGTAAACAAGACGTGCCTAATCTGGCAACATTTTCGCAGGGTTGAGCAATACACTCTATAAGGATGAGAAGCAGTTGTTTTAAAGCTAAAGTTGCAGCTGGGTTTTCATCCTGTGGATTTTCTTCTGCCTGCAAAATTTATATAAAATTAGTTACTATGTAGTTATAATTGTGCGTATTAAAATAAAATAGTTGGGTCAAAAATTTTATGTAATATTTTTTTTTACTTTCATGAAAATCAAACAATATGGAATTATATAAAAACAACACTATGTTTTAAATTTCCAGTATATTTAAAATGACTTAACAATTGTTTCACAATTGTCAAGCTTCTTCAGAAATAAATTCGAAAGAAAAATGTTTGGTAATACCACCATCAAGTACCTGGGAATCCAGTATGACAAACACCTCATCTGGAAAGACCAGGTCTGTGCTGCCTCAAGGAAAGCCAAGCAACTACTGGGCAAGCTGTACCCAATCATCAGCCGGTCCAGTAAGTTGCAACCAAAAATCAAGCTGCTAATTTATAAAACCATCGTGAGGGCAGGACTCACACACGCCTGCCCTACTTGGTCTAAACTCACCAAGACACGCAGAGCTCAACTTCAGGCAGTACAGAACAAGGCCCTGAGGATGATCACGGGAGCCCCATGGTTCGTCCGAAACCGGCAATTGCATAGAGACCTCGGTGTGCCAACAATCAAGGCACACATGAGGTCCACCAACATCAAGTTCTTCGCAAAGGCGCTACAACACCCAAACGCCACCATAAGGAGCGCATTCCACGTGCCCGCCAACGCCCGCCATCACTATCCAAGACCTTCTGACCCCATATCCGACGAAGACGATGGCCCTCCCCCACCCCCATGAAGATTGTAACCTAGATTAAGTTTAGAATTAAGTTCTAGATTAGTTTAGAATTAAGCTCTAGTTAAGTTAGATTAGTCAACCAATGTAATTAAAACCCAATGTCCTAGGTTAAGTTAATTAGGATTACTGTATAGAACCTAGGTTAAGTAGTATAGGAATATAAGCTATCATAAATGTAAGTAAGAGGCATAGCCTAACTTAAATTCAATAAAGACAATGACAATGACAGTTTGGTAATAATACTGGTTATATACGAGGCTGGTTTGAAAAGTCCGTGCAAAAATAAAAACTACTTATGTGTTTGGGGTAAACCTTTTTTATTTTTCGACATAGTCTCCTTTTAGGCTTATACACTTCGTCCAACGATGTTCTAGTTTGTTGATCCCTTCCGAATAATAGGATTTGTCCAAGTCTGCAAAATATCCATTAGTGTCTGCAATCACCTCCTCGTTTGAATAAAATCTTTGTCCCGTCAGCCATTTCTTCAAATTGGGGAACAAATAGTAGTCCGAGGGAGCCAAGTCTGGAGAATAGGGGGGATGTGAAACGAGTTGGAATCCTATTTAAATTAATTTTGCGACCACAACTGCTGAGGTGTGTGCTGGTGCGTTGTCGTGATGGAAAAGGACTTTCTTGTGGGCCAATCGCGGGCGTGTTTTCTTGCAGCTCGGTTTTCAAACGGTCCAATAACGATGAATAATATTCACCTGTAATAGTTTTACCCTTTTCCAGATAGTCGATGAGGATTATCCCTTGCGAATCCCAAAAAACAGTCGCCATAACCTTTCCAGCCGAAGGAACGGTCTTCGCCTTTTTTGGTGCAGATTCCCCCTTGGTAACCCATTATTTAGATTGTTGTTTGGTCTCAGGAGTATAGTAATGTATCCATGTTTCATCCACAGTGACGAAACGACGCTTAAAGTCCTCCGGATTCTTCTGGAACAGCTGCAAACCATCCTTGCAACACTTCACACGATTCCGTTTTTGGACAAGCGTGAGCAATCGCGGCACCCATCTTGCGGATAGCTTTCTCATGTTCAAATGTTTATGCAAAATATTATGTATCCGTTCAGTCGAGATGCCCACAGCACTAGCAATCGCACGCACCTTAACTCTTCTGTCATCCATCACCATATCATGGATTTGATCAATGATTTCTGGAGTCGTAACCTCCACAGGCCGTCCAGAACGTTCAGCGCCACTTGTGCCCATATGGCCAGTCCGAAAATTTTGAAACCACTTATAAACTGTTTTAATCGAAGGTGCAGAGTCACCATAATGTTTATCAAGCTTCTCTTTAGTCTCCTGAGGCGTTTTGTCTTTCATAAATTAATGTTTAATCACCACACGAAATTCTTTTTCGTTCATTTCTTGAAAAATCACTCGACTTCCTTGATTCACACGAATGCCAAACACAAAGAAATAGACCAATATGGCTGAAACTTGGTGTGCGTTCATTCAAGAGATGCTACTAACTAAACATGACCTCGATACGCGCCGGTGGTGCCATCTTTCGGACTTTGCACGGACTTTCCTAACCAGCCTCGTAGTACTTAAAACTATCCTAATTACATAAGATTATGTTAAGTTATTTTAAAGATGCAAATCTGTGCTACTATTTCAGAGAACTAATAAAAATTAAGTAAGGAGGAATGGTTTAAGTTGACCTGTTCGTTTAATAATAGATTGGAGTTTTTCCGTTTGTTAATTTCAAGACATTAAAGCATATTTAATTTTTTAGATTTAGTTTCTACATGTAGAATTTTGAATATATCATTAAAATTATGGGATTCGTTTATTATATGGGTTGCGTAATGTAAATTGTTCTTGTTTTTTAAATAACTATGTTTATGTTCTTTAATGCGAGTTTCAAAAGATCTACCAGTTTGTCCTACGTAGGTTTTAGTACACGATCCACGTTTTAATAAATAAACTCCCGATTCTAAGGATTTATTAGATTTGGTTTTGTTATTCAAAATTATATTCCCTAAGGAATTATTGGTTTTAAATGCGATTTTATTGTTCTTTTTTGTTAAATGTTTTGAAATTGTTCTAATTATTTTCCCTGTGTACGTTAGTGTGTTAAATTTTCCTTTTTTCTCATTAATGGTGGGAAAAATTAGAAAGATTGCCTGTTTAAACGATTTTTTATTCAAGATATTAATTATAATAGGGTCATATCCATTATTAATTGCTGTTTGTTTGATTATGTTTAATTCTTTGTTAAAATTAGTTTTAGTTATAGGAATATGTAACAGTCTATGTATGAAAGGGTTAAAAGCTGCCATTTTGTGAGTATAAGGGTGGGATGAACTATCGTGTATGACTGTGTCAGTATGTGAATGCTTGTGGAAAATCGAGTAATCGTGTTTATTGTTCACTTTTGATATAGATATGTCTAAGAAATTTATAGAGTTATTGGTTTCTAATTCTAAGGCGAATGTAATGTTAGGATGCAAATTATTTAGGAAGTTAAGGAAGATTGTTAGTTGTCTATCTGTCCCCGTGTAACAGGAAATGAAATCATCAACATATCTATGCCAGTAAACAATATTTTTGCTTACCGCGTTCTAAATTATCCATGAAAATTTTCGCTAGTAAAGAGCTTAAAGGATTACTCATTATTAGACCTTCTTTAGATGTATAAAAGTTATCGGTGAATTCAAAATAGTTTTGATCCAAGCACGTCGAAAGTGAATCTAAAATATCCCGTTTAATAATTTCGTTTAGTTTATTCTTGATTAAGAGTCTATGTACTAATTCTATGACTTAATATGGTGAGATACTAGGAAATAAGTTTTGTACATCAAATGATATAATTCTAGAATTTTCTGGTAAGTGAATGTTTTTAATTTTATCTACTAGTTCATAAGTGTTGGATATACTATATTTCAGTTTAAATTTGCAATGTTATCGTAGTAAAGGGGTGAGTTTTTGTGATCATTTGATTGATGGTGCCGTAATAAAAGATACAACTGGTCTAATAGGGAAATCCTTTTTATGTAATTTAATTAGGGAATATAATTTTGGAGCGTGCGGGTTCATTATAGTTAAAGTACTTTTTTCAAAATTATTGATGAGATCTTTTAAAGCAGATTTTATTAGTTTTTGGTAGACTTTTGTTGGGTCATTATTTAATGCTTGAAATTTTTCTGTGTTAAGAAAAGAACAGATAGACAACTAACAATCTTCCTTATCTTCCTAAATAATATGCATCCTAACATTAAAATCACCTTAGAATTAAAAACCAATAACTCTATAAACCTCTTAGACATATCTATATCAAAAGTGAACAATAAACACGATTTCTCGATTTTTCATAACCCTTCACAGACTGACACAGTCATACACAATATTTCATCCCACCCTTATACTCACAAAATGGCAGCTTTTAACTCTTTCATACATAGACTGTTACATATTCCTATGACTAAAACTAATTTTAACAAAGTGGATATGACCCTAGCATTATAGATAATATCTGGAATTAAAAATCCGTTTAAACAGGCAATCTCTCTAATTTTTCCGACCATTAATGACAAAAAAAGGAAGATTTAGCACACTCACGTACAAAGGGAAAATAACTAGAACAATTTCAAAACATTTAACAAAAAACAACAATAAAATAGCATTTAAAACCAATAATACCTTAGAGAATATAATTTTGAATAACAAAACCAAATCTAATAACTCCTTAAAATCAGGAGTTTATTTATTAAATTGTCTATCCTGTACTAAAACCTACGTAGGACAAACTGGTAAATCTTTTAAATCTCGCAGTAAAGAACATAAACATAATTATTTAAAAAACAAGAACAATTCACAATACGCAACCCATATAATAAACGAATCCCATAATTTTAACGATACATTCAAAATCCTACATGTAGAAAATAAATCTAAAAAATGAAATATGCTTGAATGTCTTGAAATTAACAAACGGAAAAACTCCAATATATTATTAAACGAAGAGGTAGTCTTAATCCATTCGCCCTTACTTAATCTTTATTAGTTCTCTGAAATAGTACCACAGATTAGCATCTTTAAAATTACTTTGTCAGTAAATAATATAATAAAATGATTAACATAATCTTATGTAACTAATGATAGTTTTAAGCACTATATAACCTGTATTATTACCAAATATTTTTCTTTCTATTCCACTTCTGAAGAAGCCATTGTATGGTGAAACAATTGTCAAGTCATTTTAAATATATTGGAAATTTAAAACATAGTGTTGTTTTTATATAATTTTATTATAAATTTACAAGTATCGGCTAACACAATCAAAGAAAAAAACAATATGGAGTTCAGTCACTATCACATTCTGTAAATTTGTTATATCGATCGCCAAAAAAATGACTTAGCTACCACACAATCAGGCTAGTCTTTTCGCTTATAATCACTGATGAGAGTGAAATATCATAAACTTTTTTTCTTATATTAAGGATAAAAAAGACGGAACCTTCTTTTTCTTCTTCTCTTAGAACGAAGCTGAAGTAAATTGTCAACTAATCTCTGTCAATTGTCCTTATTGACTTTTTATTTCCAAGAAAAATCGGTAACGTCATTTATCCAATACTTTTTTTTTTCCAACATATAATGGCAAACTAAGTATTGAATTCAACTTTCCTACGCTAAGAAATAACCTAATCTGAGCAAAACAAGTCGATGTTGGGTATTTTATATCATACTTAATGGTAACATATATATTACAGAAACTTACGCAAAGCAATGACTTCATAAATATTTATAATTCGAACCTGATATTTCTCTATTAACATTAAAAATGATAAAAAACAACAGAATTTTCATATTCGTGATCTAAGGACTCTGAAACATGGAGAAATGAAAAAATCTCGGAGGGTAATTTTTTAACAAATATAATTCTTTCCTTTTGAAAAAAAATAAATGACCGATAATCAGCTCCTTAGGTTGCCATAGCATATGTAACTCTCTAAATAAGTTAGAGGGTAGACGGAAATACGTTTAAATTTCGAGTCAACCGAATTAAACAACGGTGATAATAATGAACTAAACAACAATGATACTTTCTAAATCATAAATATATAAGGAAATGACTACATTTAGAAATAGCTGTTCTTTTTAACCAAAAGCAAGTAAAAAGTGGGATAATGTTGATAATTGAGCGAGGTTGCTTGTAATTATAGCTAATGCTTTTTTAGGTACTATTTCGTTAAAATTAAATTAATGAAAAAAACACAATTTTCAGCTTCCTCAACTCCTAGATTCTAGAAACGGAAGTGTAACATGATGTATATGAAGAAATCTCTCCAATTCCCTTCCCTTTTACTTTTATATATTTGACTCTAAATAATCTAAAATAATGAAAATATCACAAATTTCAGAAATCCTTCTTTTAAAACAACGAGAGTGGATTGAAAAGTATTGTAAAAAGCAATACATTTTTAGAAAAACAAAATTTATTTCTCAACATATTCTCCATTGTGCCCAATATGTTTGGTCTAGCGGGATTTCAATTTTTTTATTCCCACAGAAAAAAAAATGTACTCGTTAACAGCACACATAACCTCTTCATTTGATGAGAATTTCTTTTCCCCAAATCAATTTGGAAGGTCAGGCAAAGTCACTTGGGGTCAGATCTGGAGAATAGAGCGGGTAAGGAAGTATTTCGAAGCCCAAGCACATTGTCTTAGTGATGGAGTACTTTTATACGCTCTATTCTTGGTCGCTTCTGCTTCAACTCAGTATACAAAGGATCCAGTAACGTTGCGTAATAAAAGCCAGTCAATATTTAACCTTTTCCCAAATAGTCAATCATAATAATTCATTGTAAGTTTTAAGAAACAGTTGTCATCACTTTTCCCTCCGATAAAACTATTTTCGCTTTTTTCACTGTAATTTACCTTTGCCAACCCACTGTTTTCACTACTGTTCTATCTATGGGGTGTAATAGATAGTGGATCCACCTTTTGTTTACAGTCACAAAACAACGCCAGAAATTCTTCGGATTACACTACAACTTTTCCTAACATGATTTTGAAATGTCCTTCCTAATGCATTTTTGGTCTAGAGTCAACAAACGCGACACCCATCGCGCACTCAGCTTTCTCATTTTTAGAACTTCATGCCCCATTTTATTTACCCATTCATATGAGATGCTTACGATCTCAGCAATCTTACGACGCTTAATGCGACGTTCTTCCATCACGATACCATAAATTTTATCGACCATTTCGTCAGGAGAAACTTCAATCGGGCGTTTGAAATCCGCAGCATCTACAATTCTCGTACGGCCAAGTTTAAATTCATTTCTCGCATTAATAAATGACCTAAGTGCTGTTGCAAAATCCTCATGAACTTCCTTCAGTTCAGTTTTCATCTGGGCCGCAGTCCACTTTTGTAAATAAAAATGTTTTATCACTGCACAAAACTCGGCTTTTTCCATTTCTACGAAACGTGTAAAACCGATCACTTACGATAGCTGCCAAGAAACAACTGTGCATTCACTATTAATGGTTTTTCCCTTTTCAGCATAGTCGATGAAAATTATTTCATGCGCATCCCCAAAATACAGAGGCCAAAACCTTCCCAGCCGATTGTTGTGTCTTTGGTCGCTTCGGACGGCTTTCACCGGCTGCTGTCCACTCAGCTGACTGCCGATTTGATTCCGGTGTTTAGTGGGGGATCCATGTTTCATTCACTATCACATAACGCATGAAAAAATCCTTTTTATTGCTCTTAAGCAGGTCCAAACAGCGGATGGTGAGAATCAGCAATACGTTCTTGTTTTTGGTCCACTGTGAGCAAACGCGTTACCCATTTCGAACAAAGCTTTCTCATACCCAAATGTTTATGCCAAATATAACCAATGATATCTTTAGGGTATCAGTTATCACACTCAACTTTACTTTACTGTCATCCAAAATAATTGTGTGGGTTTTTTTTATGTTTTCCGATGTAACCACCTCATTCGTCATTTGTATCTGTACGACCGCGTTTAAATTCAGCATACCAGTAAATGATAAATGATTTTCTAGGGGCAGAGTCCCTGTAACACTTATTAAGCCATTGCTTTGCTTGAATGGTATTTTTTCCCATCAAAAAACAATGTTTAATCAACACACTTAATTTACAGCGATTCAAGAACAACGTAAATCGCTTTTTCGGCACACATGCCGCTCCTGGAGCGCTTTAGGGACTTCCCTGCAGCACGTGTGCTAGACACAAAAAAAAAAACAGGAAATTTGATTTTTTCCATTGTTTTAAAAATATCAAAAGTAGCGTCACTAAAACCACTATAATTTGTAAACTGATCGTGGAGATGTCATAAAATTTTGACACCTATTGTTTGAGGGTTGGTACTTTCTAAAAATCCTATGGATTTTTTGAAAAGGGCGACATTTATGTGTCGGACCAAAAACTTATCAGCCTTCATGTTTAACTATAAATATTTCTAAATTTTGAAAAAATAACATAATTTTCAAATTTTTCAACTTCAAGAACTATAAAAAGAACTTATAATATGATACGTATGAAGCAATCCTTCTAACCAACTCCCCCAGTCTTTTAACCCTTATATCTTTGACTACAAATAATTATGCCTAAATTTATTTATTATCTTAATCAAAAAGCCAGGAAAATCTATATCTATATATAATATATATATATATATATATATATATTATATATATATATATATATATATATATATAATCCTGAAACGTAAAGAAAAGTAAAAATCTCATAATGTCATTTTTTCACGGATACAAAGTTAGAAAAATGACCGTCTTTTTTGACATAACAATTTTACAAATCACCTAGATGATTTAAAAGTTCATAGGCAGTTTGAGGCTACCATTTGAAGCAAATTGTTTGTGTTCAATATTTCCACTTTAAGTAGATATGTCCAAGATCTAATATTAAAATTGCTTCAATTTACTGTGTAACTTCTAGCAGGCGCTGATGTGAACAAAACTATCTTTATTCTAATAACCGGTCAAGTGCAAGTCGAACTTGCACAATTAGTGTTCCGTACGTTAATTGCTTTTAAAATAAAAAAAATTGTTACGGTGGTATAAAATGATCAGTGACTTCACAAAACACACCCCAAATGAGTTTTCAACAAAGTTTGTTTCCAATTTTTACTGAAAACTGATGACCTAGAAATTTTTGTTTTTTTTTATATACCAGATAAATTATTAAAGGTAATCCACTCGTGATAATTTTTGTTCCATCTATACCCCGTGGAGAATATTCCAGAATTTTTTCAAAATTTTTTGATCAGTACTTTTCGAGATAAGGTAGGGGGACAGCGATTTTTTCGCGAATTTTTAAAAATAATGCAAAGAAAAGTGTGCCCAAGTATTACATTATATATATATATATATATATATATATATATATATATATATATATATATATATTACTCGTGTTTTCACAAGCTTTCATTTGACACCACACTCGATGACCTCATAAAAAAAAAATTTTTTTCACTTCCGATTTCACCCCTCAAAACTAACCTCTTAAGTCAAAATTTAATTTTCAAAACTACACGGCTCTGATGAGGCCACCAATTCCTATATTAGTACCAAATTTCAACTTTCTATGTCAAATAGTTTCGGAGAAAATCGGGTGTGACAGACATACAGACAGACACCGGAGTGATCGGAACATTAAAAATTGACTGCAAATAGCTGATTTCTATCAATGTCGTACCGCTGAAGTTATGCTCGAAGAGATCTTATAGAATTCTTAATGCAGACAATATCTTTGATAGATCTCACCTACCTGTACTTGGTACAAATAATCAACAACAAGTTCGCTAGCAAGTCCACAACAGTGTTTAAAATTTTGCCATACTTCTCCAGGTCTTTGAACTTTAACATTTTGTCGTAGCCAGTTTTGAACCATTGGAAGAAGAATATGATTTATGCAGCAAAATCCAAAATTAACTCCTGGGTTTGATATTAGGTCCCTTAGAAGTTTGAAGAGCGTTTCAATTACGTAAGGTTGATTTTTTGGTGCCGACAGCATTATGGCTGATGATAGTCCATCTTAAAAGAAAAATCTCTTAGTTTTTAATATTTAATTGATTTGATTACCTTTGATCTTTTAAAATGGTAACAGTGGCAACACTAAATGGTAAGTTAAAAATATAATAAATTGTACTCGGAATAATAATACACAAAGATATTTTTCGTTTACATTGCTTTCCTAAATACATAGATGTAGATGTGAATCTTAGGTATACGAATATTAGAAAACGGTAAACAGTGAGATAGGATAAGTTGGGTAGAATATGTGGAAAAAATTCTGAACCAGTTCAGAGGAAAGATCATTTAAATAACGTTACAGAAAAGATAACTGAACACATTCTGAGATACATGCGTCTTTTTTAATTAATTTTGGAAGGAATGCAGATGATAATTTAGATAAAGGTAGTACTAACTTAATTTATTTTGATCAAATAGCACAAAACATAGATAGCGTTAACTAAATATGAGGCACAATACATTTTGCACATAGTCCAGTCACTATAGACGAAAATGTAGTAAAAGTGCACATAAATTTAAATAAGATAGATTTTTAGCCAGAAAAGTCCATTGCCAGCCATGGCCGGCCGAAAAACGGGGTCCCCCATTTTGGGTCTTTCAAGAATATCTCAAAAATATGCATAATTTGTGAAAAGATAACACAGAAAAAATATAGATCAGATGATTCTGCATAAAAAGGTCTCTTGATATTTTTCTGTAAAAAGCGCCATTTTTTAGAAAATCGCGATACAAAAAATGTGGGTTTGCAATAAACGCATATTTTGACAACTATACTAAATTTTTTTGAAAATACCGATAAATTTTTTAAAGAATTCTAATCGGAACACCTTTGTTGGGGCCAGGAACAGATGCAAAGAAATTATCGACGAAACCAAGGAGGCACACGGATTAGAAACAAACTTCTCGCTTGTCCCAACAATTCCAGGTCCTTTTGGTCAGTCGCTAAGGCAGTTAGTCAAAATTTCACCAAATCCACCATACCACCACTCACACGGCCAGATAATTCTATTGCAACGACACCTGTTGAGAAAGCCAACTTGTTGGCTGAACTCTTTGCTTCACATTCGACTGTCGATTTCCAAGGAAAAACACCACCTAATATTCCCATAGTGCAGTCAAGGATGCCCGATATTGTCTTCAGACAGCGTATCAAAAAACGTATTTTAATGAAGCTAGACACCAAAAAGGTTTCTGGCGCTGACGGAATACCTGCCATAGTTCTGAAAAACTGTGCGAGGGAACTAACACCAGTTTTCTGTAAACTTTGCAACCTATCCTACAGAAAGGGAATATTTTCTTCCTGCTGGAAATGTGCCACAGTTCAGCCGATACCTAAAAAAGGCAAGAAGACCAAATAACTACCGACCAATCGCACTACTTTCAATAATATCGAAAGTTATGGAAAAGGCTATCAATCAGCATCTTCTAAAATATCTTGAAGGATTCAACATTATTAGCGATCACCAATATGGCTTTCGTAAAAATAGATCAACAGGAGATCTTTTGACTTATGTAACACATGTTTGGAACAACGCAATTGAACCCTTTGGAGAATCTCAAGCGGTTGCTCTTGACATATCCAAGGCATTCGACCGTGTTTGGCAAGATGGGCTGTTAGCTAAGCTACCTTCTTATGGTATGTCTAAAAAGTTCTGTTTGTGGCTCTCATGTTTCCTCAGAGAGCGTTCTTTACGAGTGGCAGTCGACGGATTTCTTTCTAACACCTTCACTATCAACGCAGGTGTACCCCAAGGCTCCATACTGTCTCCTACTCTCTTCCTCATTTATATTAATGATCTGCTGGAAAAGACCGGGAATCCAGTACGCTTATCTCTTCATTCACTTTGAACGCTCAGATATCGGCTACTCAGACGAATATCCGCAGACAGCAGGAAGTCATTCAACTGAACAAAGACCTGGAAGAAATTCTGTCTTGGGGTGACAGTAATCAAGTGGAATTTAACGCTACAAAAACCTAAGCGGCAGTTTTTTCTAAAAAAGTTAACGTTGCTGAATCCGACATAGTTATGTCGGGGCATTCCATTCCTCTGACATCGTCATTCAATCTGTTGGGCGTTAATTTGGGAGCAAATATGTCCTGGCATGAACATGTTGCAGGCATAGCAAGGAGAGCTTCTCAAAAATTGGGAATATTATTTCGAACCAGAAAGCTTTACACTCCACAACAACTGTTAATTCTTTACAAAGCCCAAATTCGACTAACTATGGAATACTGCTCCCATGTTTGGAGCTTCGCTCCCAAACGTACACTGCATTTGTTGAATTCTATTCAGAGGAGAGCTGTTCGTCTGATTGGAGACACGGAACTGACCGGCGGCCTTGATTCGCTGGAACATCGAAGAACGGTTGGCGACTTAAGCCTATTCTACAAGTATTTTCGTGGAAAGTGCTCGAAGGATGTGGCCCGCTTAATTCCTCCCAGAGCGGTGCATGTTAAAAGTACACGTCGCGCTAATACTTCACATCCATATGAGGTTCAGCTTGTTACTCCTCGTACAATGCTATTCGAGCAGTCCCTTATATGAAGAACATCATCCCTTTGGAATAATTTGCCCAGGACTGTGTTTCCCACCGAGTACAATTTACAGCGATTCAAGAACAACGTGAATCGCTTTCTCCGCACATGTGTCGCTCCTGTAGCGCTTTAGGGACTTCCCTGTAGCACGTGTGCTAGGCCCATAAAAAAAAATCCAATGAATTTTTCAGTACATTATCAAAGGAGTTTGTAAATTAACATAAGATCATGTGAATTTATTATTAAATTTATCTTTATGCAAAATGCAAAAAATTTATAAATATATATATTTATAAAAATTTGGAGCAAGATAGAATTTCAGGGAAAAACTAATACAAAAAATGCATATGTTATATAAAAAAATATAATTTGTTTAGCATACTTTATTGAAAACTATATATTCAAAATTTTAATTAAATTTCATGTGTGCCAGAAACTTGTGATTCTAGATATTCCTCTTCTGCTGGCTGGCTGTTCAAAGATATTCAGAGGCTCGGGTTCTTCGACATTTCCTACTCCTTCCTCGATATTATAACCACGTTCATGCCATTAGTAAAACATTAGATGGGAATTCGGTAAAGTAGTGGCGCTACATGCGCAGTACTTTCCTCTACTTTTTCTCCATGACGAAAAAAAAAAAAGTAGAGATTTACAGCAGAGTATTTTCTACCTGAACCCCTGAGGAAAATCCCACTACCTGGAATTATTAGCTTACAACATTTCCTTCCTTCTCCAACTTTAACTTGACCTCAAAAGTGTCAAATTAATGAATACCTTTTAATTACAAATAAATTCAAAGATTTAAACAAAAAAATGAAAAATCAATGCAAAAATATTAAGATATTGTACTTCTAAACTGAATGTTTAGTGTTTAAGAAAAAACATACATAAAGTTACTGTACTTATTTTTAACATTTCTAATATAGTTCAAATACTAAAAAATTACACAGGTCAACATTTGATCTAAAAAAAACACTCGGAGCGGTATGGTCCTTATGGAGTTTTTGGGGCTCGCTGATTATGATGAGTGAGTTGGTTAAACTTCATCACATCAGATTCAAGGTCATTTGAAGGTCAAATAGAGAAAAAAAACCGTAGGAAAAATCTGAAAAATTTCATGCGTATGTTTTTGAGGTCCCTGAGTCCCAATCCGTAGTTTATTTGACCTTACGCCTTTTTCCCAGAGGTCATTTGAAGGTCAAATAGAGAAAAAATCTGAAAAAATTCATCTATTATTTTTTCAGATCATTCAGTTCAAATCCTGCATGATCTTATGCTCAAAAGATATACGGTGGTCATTTTAAGTATCTTTGTATATATATTTGGAGTTTTACTTTGACAATAAAATGCTTTTTCATTCCTCGCGAAATTATTTATTTCTCTTCTTTTTTTATAAATTTAGCTCAGTGTCGCTGTAAACTCCAGTATTAAGGTGTAGTTGCACCCAGGGCACCTCCACGTGGACAACGGAGTTGTCTCACTATCCGGCGAAGTCCCTGGGTTACGGCGTTTATGCCGTCATGGCAACTACTCCTAAAAAAATTACGAGACAGGGTCCCGGAAACCCAGAATCGGCGGCTGGTCATGGTGGGAAAGCGGGCCCGCAGGCGTCGTCATCATGCGACCGTAGCTCTACATTGGTGGGAAACTTGGCCTCTGTAGAGTCAAATGCTACAAGAAATTCGTCATGTTTCATTAAACTCGACATTTTTTGTATTGTTTGTGGGGAGTATATTCCACAAAAGAAATTCATGTTTTCAGATTCGTTAAAAGTAAAATATCACCAAATTTATCATATTGATACAAGCTCATTGGATAACTCTTATACACCAAAATCTATATGTCATAAATGCCGCAATGTTCTATATAGAATTAACAACCAAATATTTTCTCGGCCAATGATATGGAGACCCCCAACAGACCATACCACCGACTGTTACTTCTGCTTAACAAACTTGAAAGGGTACAACCGAAAGAATAAGGATTCTATTTCATATGCACGTATAACATCTGTGACTTTACCAGTTCTTATTGAAACAAATTCTGATCATATCATGGGAAATTAATGAATTGGGACAAGAAGTGGTAACTGATGAAGATATGCCAGATGAAACATTCGAACACGAAGAAAGAGAAAATTTCAGCACAGAAGAATCAGATGTTGAGGGAAAATTATATCGGAAGCCGAAACATTTAATCAAAACGAATTAAGTGATCTGTGCAGAGACTTGGGACTCTCGAAAGATAGATCAGAGCTTTTAGCATCTAGGCTGAAAGAAAAAAATTGTCTATCCACAGGAACAAAAATTTCTGTCTATCGTTCGAGAGAACGAACGTCCATTCAGAAAATATTTTACTAAAATGAATAATCTAGTCTATTGCCACAATATTGAACGGTTAGTGCAAGAATACGGTATAGAATACACAGCAAGTGATTGGCGACTGTTTATAGATTCTTCAAAAAGAAGCTTAAAAGCTATCTTTTTACATAATGGAAATATTTATGCCCCTTTACCAGTCGCTCATTTTTGTTGTATTAGATGAAGAATACCATAATTTTGAGTTGCTATTGCAAAAATTGAATTACGATCAAAACCAGTGGGAACTTTGTGGGGACTTAAAGATATTTACAATATTACTGGGACAGCAATCTGGAAACACTTCTTATCCGTGCTTTATTTGTGAGTGGAATAGTCGGGCACGAGATGAGCATTATGTGAGGAAAGACTGGCCGTTTTGAGACAAGAATTAATTCCAGGTGAAAAAAACATCATAGGTCCAAGTTTGATATCAACCAATAAGGTCCTACTTCCACCTTTGCATATCAAACTAGGTATTGCAAAACAACTTGTCAAGGCCATGAACCGAAACGAAAGTCCTGCTTTCATGCATATTTTTAAAGTGCTACCTAATCTTTCTGAAGCTAAAATAAAAGAGGGCATATTTACTGGACCACAAATAAGAGACCTCCTAAAAAATGATGCATTTGAGAGGAAAATGAATGCCAAAGAAAAAGCAGCATGGCAAAGTTTTTAGAGAGGTGACGACTAAATTTCGTGGAAATCATAAAGACCCTAATTACAAAAAAAAAAAAAATATTGTTGGAAATTTAGTACAAAATTATAAAGAAATGGGGTGTTTAATGAGTCTGAAACTGCATTTTCTCCATTCACACCTTGATTGGTTCCCTGAAAATCTCGGAGATTTTAGCGAAGAACATGGAGAAAGGATGCACCAAGACTTGAGTGAATTTGAAAAAAGGTATCAAGGGTGTTTGGGGGATAAACATGTTGGCAGATTATTGCTGGAGCCTGAAGCGAGAATCAAATAAAATCTCATAAAAGAAAAGCAAGTCGAAGATCATTTCACGAGAAACGAAAGCGTTCTCGTTTAGAGTAGTACTTCAAACATGCTTTGATAAATACTAAAAGAAGCAAACTCTTATGCTTAATTCATATTAAATACTGACTGCGCGATTTCGAAAATCTACTTGGACACTCGAGACTCTTTACGAAGTATGAGCCGAATCATTTTTAGTAGTTAGTTAACTTACGCATTGAGGTATTATATAAGACAATATGAGAGTATAAGTAGATATAAGGATTACTGTACAAGTAAGTTATTGGGTTCAAAGGTATTGGGTATTAGAGTTTCTTTGTCGACAAGGATTAAGTATTGAAGTATACAGATTAAGGGTTACTTGATAACAAGGTTGTTCGACAGAATTATTAATTTGAAATGTATTGGGAATTGAGTTATAAAACGAAATTTAAACATAACATAGCGCACAATGTTTCAGTTATACTTCAAGAAACACAGTCGAGCTGGACTTTAAATTTACTAGATATATGGAACGAACATCGAGAGTACAAAAATTAAGTCAATTTTTTTTTTAGATTTTAAAAGTCTATTTCACAGTCATAAAACTAGTCAAAATATTTGTATAGTCTATTTTTGATATGAACAATATTTTAAGTTTTACTACTAAGTACCTTTAAACAGTATTAAAACATTTGCTTGCATCAGTCTACCTGCCATTATTTAGCTTATATTTCACATATTAATTCCCTTGTAATGACCGAGCAGCATAAAAGACATTTTTGATTGTGATATATTAACGTAAATGTAAAATGATATGTATAAGATATAATCAATAAAAATGTACAGTAAATTAACCTCTGTAGGCTTCGCAAGTGTACGATAAAAACAAAATTAAATTTAACAACGCAAAATGACCATACATATTTGTCAAATAAAGATAAACTGATGACCTATAATGACCTCTGAAAGGCGGCTTGAGTCAAACAAACTACGAGTTTGGACTCAGGGACCTCAAAAACATACGCATGAATTTTTTCAGATTTTTTTCACGATTTTTTCTCTATTTGACCTTTAAATGACCTCTGGGAAAAGGCGTAAGGTCAAACAAACTAAGGATTCGGATTCAGGGACCTTAAAAACATACGCATGAAATTTTTCAGAATTGTCCTACTATTTTTTCTCTGTTTGACCTTCAAACGACCTTGAATCTGATGTGATGAAGGTTAACCAACCCGCTCATCGTAATCAGCGACCCCGAAAACCCCATAAGGACCATACCGCTCCGAGTGTTTTTTTTTTAGATCAAATGTTGACCTGTGTTATCTAACCTAAAAAATACCAAAAAAACATATTTCTGTATTTTCAATGCAATTAAAATCAGAATATTAGACAGTGAAATGTGTATTCCTAAATCATAGAAAATATATAAAGAAGAAAATGTCTGAAGAGTTTCTTTATTAGATTAAATTTATCAAAGACATTAATATATAAAAATATAAGGATCTGTGTTAAAAAGTTTCCCTTTCAAATGCATTTCCTGACCTCAATTTGAAAAAAAAAAGTTGAATTTCATAAATGTATCAGAAAAGTTAGACTTTCCTCTTGAAAATTCTTTTCGGTATGATTATTTTTAAGAAACTTATGGCAGTTCTCCGGGCGAGATGCGCCTGAAAATTTCAGAATTTAGCTTGACACGCTTTGAAATATCCGAGCAAAACAACACGTTTTAAAATACGATTTTCTGCATTTAACAGAAAAATATCAAGGGACATTTTCACAGATTATGCATATTTTTCGAGATATCCTTGAAAGAGCCAAAATGAGGCCATTTCAGATCCCATTTTTCAACCAACCATGATCCGATTTCTACAAACTTTTTACATAACGGAAAACTATATGGTTCAGCGAATGCGAAGAGGACAACACTTTGGTAACTTCTAAGAATTACGATTTTTTCGTTTATTTTTAATTGTTATACCAATGCGCCAACTTTTTATATATATTATTTGGCTGTTAATGAACCTCTCTAGCCAAAAATCTAACTTATTTAAATTTATGTGCGGCTCAACTCCCAAGCAACTGGATTAACAGAGTTGTGATAATTAATCAATGAAAAAAATCTAATGCATCTCTCTAGGTACTTGTTACCTAGCTCAAACATTTTGACAAATGTGTGTTATTTATTGGTTTAAACGGCTGTGATCAAATAAAAAAAAAGAAAATATATTATACGTACCGAAAAGAATATAGTAGACTTTCAATACTCCACTTGGATTGTCCAATTCAGTTAATGTAATTTTCTCTTTCTCACAGTTATTAAAATCATTTTTAGTACGTAGAACACCGTAGCTCACTTGATCATTATCAATTTGACTGAAATTGATTATTTCTGAGTCTTTTATATTTGGATCTACCAACTGAGGTTCTGTATCAATGTTTACCCTATGTGACAAGTTGAATGTCGGACATTTTGGCATGTTGTACATCATGGATAGAATCTCTGCACAGTTTTGCAATAGTTTTAAGGATTCAATACACAAATCGACGGATCCTGCAAAAGATAAATGGTAATTTCTTTTTAAATTGGTTCATTATTATATCTTATTATTATATTTTAAAATTGTAAATCTACACAATTATCGATGCTATCAAGACAACCATTTTACGTGATATGTAAAAATGATTTTAATGGCTTGTATTACCTACATAACACATTTTAGATTCAATATTTTGTATAGTTATTTAGTAGCTTGAAAAAACATTACTGATCTGATAAGGGCTTAATTGAAATACAAACTTTGGTTTTAAAAACTAATGCTGGAGAGTTGCCAAGTGATACAGACCATAGAGTATAACCAGTTCCTGTTAAGATTCTTGACCTCTACAAAAAAAATTCTGATATGGCATAGAACCCCAAGTACTCCAGGTAGGAATCTGGCATTAAATTGACCAAAGACAGATACTATTATATAAGAAAAGTCTCTAAGTTAAATTTAAAATATATTTATATCTACAGCTGTAAAATGAAATAGTTCAGTAATATGCAGTAATATTGTCCAAAACTATTTCCCACTGGGCACAATTTACAACGATTCAAAATCAATGTGAATCGTTTTTCGCGCACTCGTTGCTCTTGTAGCGCCTTAGGGATTTCCTTGTAGCACGTGAGCTATACTCACAAAAAAAATTGCACAATACTCCCTAAAACACTGTTTTTTTTTTCTTGTTTAATTGTGAAAATCTCTGAAACCAGACGTGACAGAACAATTTCATAAATGTTATTGGAATCACTATATGCAAACCGGTGTTTTATTTTCTATTAGCCGTTCAGTGAGAATATTTCTATAAACAAATGAAGGTAGAATTTATACTATTTACGTTGTAATCATAAAAAAGCTTACCAATAAGTAATTTTGACGGGAATTCAATATCCTTGTCGAAAAATCCTTGAGATTTTTTATTTAAACTACTTGGAGTAGCTGGCATAGAATTATCTCTATTAGTCTCTTCATCGGCGCTTTTGATATGTGATAACATACATAGAATATAATCCAAAGCGGCATTAGCAAACACTAATGTATTATCAGTTGAAAGAAATATTCGGAAAACATCCAGTATAGCAGTAGCATTATTTCTAGCATTCGCAACCCGAAGTGTTCCGAATAATGGCCTCCATCCTGAACAGATTTCGGTTCTGTTGGCTTCGACAAATTCGCATAAGCATGCGACAATTTGATCCTATTAAAAAACAATAGATTTTATATAAATAAGGCGAAGTTATTTAAAATATGTTTCGTGTTAAAAAAATTCAAATAAACAATATTTTTAATATATCATAAGTTTAATCTTCCATAAGTTTTTCCATCTAACACTGTTTATAATTAAATTTCCAGTAAATTATTGACACAGAATGGAAGCTTTAACAAAACATCTACAAAAACAAAAGAAAATATTTACTGAAAAACCGACATCGTATCTAAAATAAATGGTATACTCATAAAGCTTATACCAGTAAAGGATACTCCTTAAGTCCACTATTCTTCAATATAATAAGAAACGAAATTATTCGACAGTTCGTAAACTAAGAAGTGAATGGAAGATAAAGAAATAAAAACATTTTTCTTTGCTGAAGGTGTCGTCCTGATGGGAGAGAAGGGAAGCAATTTTTAATAACCAACAAATTGGAATGATAATATGAGCAACAAAAACAGACAAAATATCATTAGGATATAAGCTTGCAACAAGGAAGGAAGTTTAAATATCTCGTTATAAATAATAGGTTATCACAAAAGTATTCGGCCATTTTAAATCAAAATTAAACCCTTTTTTTTATATTTTCAACGAAGTATATTTAATCAAGTAAGTGCAGTTTTGAACGATGGCTTTTTGCCTTTTTTTGGTAGAATTATTATCCTGCCACTGTAGAACTTCTGAAATTTCTGACTGAACTGAATCAAGCGATTTTCGCAAACCTATTTTAAAATCAACTTTACACTATTAAAAGAATTCTGCGTAGACAGAAACAAATGGCAATCTGACGGTGTGAGGTCTGTGCTGTTCGGTGGATGTTTCAAAACTTCCCAGCAAAGCTGTTTTACTTTTTGTAGATACATATGGTCTAGCGTCGTCATGATGGAAGGCAACGCCGTTTCTGTTGATCAGTTCCGGACACTTTCTCTCAATTGCTAGTTTTAATCTTTTTAACTGTTGATTGTATAGATCAGGGTCAATCGTATGGCTCAGTTATACGACCTCATGATATAAAATTCCATTCCAATCCAACCAAACACCCAGCATCACGATCCTTGGCATTCGATGTGAACGTGTAAATCGTGTGTATTGTGCTCTGATTTTTAGTCATTTTTGAGTGGCTTTTGTTGTTGTTAAATTATGATTTTTTGACAAGTTGTACATTTGGTGTTATAGTACTGTATCTACCTGTTATCGTTATCCTAATTACGATACTTTGTCTTATATTGGTTCTTGAACATTGGACAATAGAAATAATAACAACTTTTTTATAGTGTGCGACAAAAGGATAAAGATATCAGTGATAAGTGTGCTGAATTTATCTATAGCCCAGACGATCAAGAATATATATTTGAACTTAAAATTAACTTATTGTTTGTGGCAAGAGTGGACTAAAATAATCGTGAGCCAGTACCAGACTTAAAAATGCAACGCTCATTTAAGTGTTGCAAAAATAAGGAATTCTCCAATTTTTGCTGTGTGGTGTGCTGCGGTGTATTCCATCCGAGCTGCAGGGATCGTTGCTCCGGGATCATTAAAATCAGCGATTATAAGATTTATTGTTCCAGTGATTGTCAATCCACTTATAATCACAGGGACAATCAGGAAAAAATATTTAAATTAAACATTGAGACCTTGAATAGAGAAATAATAATGGCTTTACTACCGTTTGCACAGCTTCATCACGCCTCGGCC
Source organism: Pachyrhynchus sulphureomaculatus (assembly GCA_019049505.1). Lineage (NCBI taxonomy): Eukaryota > Metazoa > Arthropoda > Insecta > Coleoptera > Curculionidae > Pachyrhynchus > Pachyrhynchus sulphureomaculatus. Next base: position 46,930,155 of record CM032455.1, on the reverse strand, counting down.
ACGTTTGTTTACACATTATTATTGCGCATAATAATGCCTAGTAATTAGAGATAAATAAGGTAAAACAGTCATCGACATGCCTGGAATAATTGATGTTTGGAAAGATTACTGTAAAGAACTTTTTGTGCCTCAACTCGTGGGTGACTACATTGTCGACAAAGAAGCCGCAGAAGAACAAGAATCATGTATTCTTAAATCTGAAGTCAGGAAGACTATTCAAAGGTTAAAGAATATAAAAACAGCAGGTACTGAAAAGAGAACTGCGGAAATAATAAAGATAATGGGAGAAGCAGCCGGGACTACGCTACATCAACTGTGTAATGTGGTATGGAAGCTGGCTGCTTAGGTGTTTTTCTAGATCCTAAATGAAAAACTCAAAACTTTTCTGCTGCCGCAAATATCTACCAAACAAACAGGCTTCATTCCAAGAGGAGGGATTAGAGAACAAATTCTCAACATACGCCAGATAATAGAAAAAGTAAAGGAATTCCAAATAACAACCAATATCTGTTTTATAGATTACTCTAAAGCTTTTGACTGCATACAATGGAACAAACTCTGGTCGATTCTAATCAGCATGGGAACACCTATACATCTTGAAAATCTTATCCAATCCCTGTATGAGAACACAAATGGCAGAATTAAACTGAATAATTCTTTTTCAGATCCCTTCAACGGAGAAGCCGGGATCAGACAGGGCTCTATTCTGTCACCCTTACTTTTAATCATATATAGTGAACATATAATGAGGTATATTTTGGATGGGTGGAGTAGGGGTGTGATAATCGGTGGAAAAAAGCTAAGTAATAATATGCGGATGATACTGTTATACTTGCAACGCCAATGAATTGCATTGAAGCAAATGAATGAATTATGAAGCGCCTTGAAATCACCAGCAAAAGCTATGGATTGACAGTTAATAGAGTGAAAACCAAAGTAATGATTGTTAGTCGTAATGAAGATATGTCAAACATAAATGAAATTGCTGGTTCCACTGTTGTAGACCATTTCAACTATTTTGGATCCCTCATAACTAACAATGGTCGGTGTAAAGCGGATGTAAGAAGACGTTTGGCTATGGGGAAGATAGAAGGTAGAAAATCAAGGGGAAGATCTCCAACAAGATGGTACGACCAAGTAAGAACTCTTCTTGGTATGGATATTTACGAGTCAGGTCAGATCGCTCAGAATCTAGATGCCTGGAGAATGACTGTTGAGGCAGCAACTGCATAGTGTCACCGATACTACTGTAACATGCAAAACTGTCCTCAGTTTGAGGCATCTTTTTTGTACCCTGTGAGAAGTTGTTTGTCCCACGCTTGAGCGCAATTTTGTAGCATTGGAACTTACCCGCTTTAATTTCTGATACTGAATTGAGTGAACCCTGATTTTAAAAGAACTAAAGAAATTAAACACATACTAGCTCAGTTTTCCTTGGTAGAGAGATATGGGTAAGAGATAATTTTCTTACGTCTTTTTGGAATTAATTTCTATTTTTTAAAAAGCTTTAGCTGTACAAATTTTGGGCACCATCCATTTTAAAATAGAAAGGATCTAACTTCAGCTAAAAAAAATGGAAAAATACTGAAAGAATGTATTGTTGGTAAATAAAAAAATCAGTTTGGTACAGCCGTTCTTGTCCTGAAAAGTAGGATAGGTATTCAGTGAGACACTAGCTTTAATCAACAAAAAAAGAGAATTTATTCATGTTTTTTAAAATAAAAAGTTCTAACCTTTGCAGTTTTATAAAAAAAATTCTAGCCTAACTAGTAGTTATTATTTAATTTCTAAACTATGACTACCCCTGAAGACGAAAAATAGTGCTTTACACTTCACTTTTTAGTCTGTTTTAAATTGTTGTTAAGGCACTACTCTGGAATAAGTCTATTGTAGGAAGTTTGGGTAACTTACTGTTCTTATTCCTGCTTTGATGGACTACGCCCGATTTCACACTTTTTTTTAGCAAACACTTAGAAAGCCCACTACGGCTTTTAGTTAAGAAACTGGTACTTCTACTTAGCTCGCATGATGGTTGTTCTGAGCTTTTTTTTGTAGCTCAGTCGAAGGAAGCCTACTTGGCGACTCTCATGAAAATTAGCCTGTCGGCTAGATGGTACTAACCCGGCTGCGGCTAGATGGAAAACAGCCTCGATTCGAGCTCTGCGGAGCCTTAAATAAACCGTGCGACTTTTGCCTGTAATCTCGCGACGCCGGAACCAAAACCGGCTACAAATATTTCACCAATCCCGGCGCACTATGAATTCGATAGATTCGGTCGGCAACCCGCACAACACCGTATATACCGAACGTCTTGGAACTTCTGTTTAATATACCGTTCGATACAAAAATGAAAATAAGTACAATTTGAAATGGAAAAATCAGTAACATTACTTGGTCTTAAAATCTAGGAAAAAATGAATGTTACATCCTGTTGGAGTGAAATGATTGAGAGAGAGATTGCGCATAATCCTTTTTTCATTGTTTGTACTGAGACGTTTCGATAGATTTCGTTTCGCAAATGGAAATTCGATCAATTAAATTTTTCACAATGAAATCATGAAATCATGTTGTAAAACAGCAATGTTTAGTCAACACACGAAATTATTTTTGTTTCATCGTTTTCTTTTTGTCTCCAGCCTTCTCCAAATTGTTTAAAATTATTTGTTGAAGGATGTTTAGTTTCCTAGCGACGTCATATCAGCTTATATGCTCATGTTTCTCAACTTTTTTCAAGATTTCATCTATTTTTTTTAACATTGCCCGACCAGAGACAGATGCATATTTGATACCGAAATTTTCAAGACGAAAGCTAGCTTCATCAAAAACAATAGCATCTCTCGGCTACTGTTTTTGATGAAGTATCTGGACAATAGACAGCACAAATTTCTTCAAGAGCCCGAACAGCATTTTTTCCTCTCTCTCTCAGAAATGAAAATAGTGCACAGAATGGTGAAAAAGATCCGAATGAACCGAAAAGAAATATAAAATAGATAATCCAAAATGACCAGGTGTTAAACAAGAACATAGAATGGTACAAACATATAAATAGGAACATAAAAGAAAGAATAGTATATTCAAATTACCAAGAGAAAAGAGAAACAGGCGTACCTCTAAAAACATTGAAGTAATAACCTTTCCCATGTAAGATAAATTAAAACAGTCATAAATAGGCAATCATGAATACACAAAAAAGGTTAGACCGTATCAAATTGGAGTGACTTTCCAACAGTTGCACAAAGCATCTTCGGAAACCTTTACTCTTATATATTATAACATCGAATGCGCGTGTCCCAATCTATGGTCTTCTTCTACACATTCTGCTTACATGAACATCGTCGTGATATTGCAGTGAAGTATATTCTTGTTGGTGATGATCCTCAATCTATTCCCTAGGACTTCAGAGATGTATCTTATTCGAGAAAGAGAAGAGCACGGTCTCTATCATCAATCGTTCCTAGTCCAAGTGGTCACATATAAAAAATATGTCAATAGGTTCCTTCATAGTCAGCCATCCACATGTAAATCTGGCCACGTCCATAATTTACTGAGAATTTTATTAAAGAATAAAAGTGTCGAAAGGTGAAACTTGACAAATATTAGATGTATATTATTTAAAATTTCCCATTGGTTTTAAATACCTGAACGTCCGAGTCGCATAATTCTAAACATAACAGATTTTCAAATGGTTTTATCAGAGCTTCATTGAAGTGGAAGTGTGGTAACTCTGCCTGCTCATTTAACAAAGCTGTCACTGCATCATGTATGCAGGTTACTGCTTTCTTCGAAACCACTCTGTCTTTATGACATGCGGCCTGCATAAAATGCGGGCCCACTAAAAACAAAAACTATTAAAGACGAATACGGAAGTCGTAATGGATTGACAAACTTAAATGTGAACTACAACGGTCATATGATAAGTACCTGGCCTTCACAAGAAAAAAACATTTTCATGTATAAAATTTATTTTATTTTTCGTCATAGTCTCCTTTTAGGCCGATACACTTAGTCCAAGGTTATTATATCTTTTGTATCCCACCTAAAAAATACAATTTCTCCAACCCTTCAAAATAGGCGTTTGTTTTAGCAATCATCTCATCGTTTAAGCCAAATTTTTTTTCGCCAAGCCATTTTTTTATAATCGGAAATAGGAACTAATCGCTGGGGGCTAAATCTGGAGGATATGATTGATGGGGTAGCAATTCATATCCTAACTCATGGAATTTGGCCATATCGATGACACAAGTATGCACACGTACATTGCCTTGATGAAAGAGAATTTTTTTCTTCGCCAAATACGGACATTTTTCTTTAATAACATGGTTGAAACGATCCAATAAGTTGACATTATACCGCATGCATTTTGGACTATTTTTTGGTCTCTGGTGTGCTATGATGAATATATGTTTCGTGAAGAGTTATGAATCGATGCCAAAAATCATTCCGATTGGGCTGTAACTGGCCAAATAGTCTTTTGAAGTTGACACACGTGCGTGTTTATTGTCAGTTGTGAGCAATCGCGGCACTCATCTTGCGGAAAGCTTTCTCATATCCAAATGAGTTGTTAAAATGTTCTGCACCCGTTCAATTGAGATGTCCACAGCCTCAGCAATCTCACACACTTTCACTCTCCGATCATTTATCACTATATCGTGGATTTTTTCGATCATTTCTGATGTGGTGACCTCAATTGGATGACCTGGACGTTCTTCATCAAAAATGCCAGTACGGCCGTGTTTGAGTTTAGCTGTCCAATATTTTATGGTCGATAATGAAGGTGCAGAGTCCCTATAAACTTCGTTGAGTTCCGCTTTTATTTCATCATTCGTTTTCTTTTTCAAAAACAAATATATGCTGCTCGATATTCAATTTTTTCCATTGTTGTAAAATCATAATGCTTTTGATGGCTACCACTCACAAACTAAATCACTCAGCGACTTGAAAATTTGACACGATTCTTGTGAAAGGTTATATTTACGAAAAATATAATTTTTCAAATAGTAGTCGCGCCATCTCTGGCCGAGACCAAGTACTTATCATACAAACCTCGTATTCTTTAAATATATTGGAGGAGATAATCGGATTAAAATACCTACTTTATATATTAGAACAATTACATTAAAACAGAATTTTACTTAGAGAACAGTACTGAGTATCTTTTGGTAATCAAACAGTTATAGCTATACCATATTTTATTCTAATAAAAAATTGTAATGAAAGTATTTGTAAATCCACACTGATGTTAGCACCCACACTGAAGTAGTAGGAGCTTTAAATCTTGCGAACCCTATACATGCTGTATAGATTAACGACTGAAAATAAAAATTAACGCTGTTGCTGTCTAAGAGAGATAATTATTTTAATGTCATTAATCATATATATTATTGTTTGCTTTATCAAGAAATAATAATTAATTACGCGACGCATTTGTTCTATCCAGTTTAGGTCACTATTTTGAAAACAGCAGTCTTTTAAACTTATTTTTTAAAGAAAAAAGTTTTACGAATCAATTCAAGAATGTCAAATATTCAAAAGCTCAGGTAATTGTAAATTTTGTTAAAGACAAGCTCATCTTTACATCGCAAAATCTAGATCCAACCAAAAAAAAAAAACAACTTTGTTTCCCCCGATTCTTGAAGTCTATCAAGTAAGAACGTGACCGCTGATAATTTTGAAAAAATGTGTTTCAAGAACATTTTTTACCATCATTGTATTCTTTGGTGGTCATCGCCTGGCATCTTCGAGGCATGCTGTCTACGAGATTTTCTGCAATGATCTCCACCAAATTTTTCGAATCTCGTTAGACAACTAATTCAGAGTCCTCAGAGTCTTTCCTCTGAGCTTTCTCTTCACAAGGGACCAAACGTTCTCAATAGGGTTGGCATCCAGCGATTATGAGTACCACTCTAGTATGTTGTCGTGGGCCCAAGCGAGCCCCTTCGCGACGTAATTCAGAATTTGACATCATGAGCACGACTGGTTTACCCACTTCTTCACAAACGATATCGACTTTTTAATATATTTAGCGGCCGCAGAATATTTTTAGGCCCCTTTGAATGAGAACAAAGAAAGACTGCCTCGAACCGACGCGACGCGCAAATAAGTGACTCATTTTGGATTTTACGTGATTTCGACGAAAGTTCGGAATCGACTGATACTTTTACTAAAATACGTCGTAGACAAAGGTTCCCTTTATCGATCGTTAGAATCGCATCTAGCAAAAATGAATTATCGCGTTCTTACTTGACAGACTGTACTTGAGGTCGCCGTACTAATACTTTACCTATTGACCATACTTTCATGATATGAATTAAAGGTCTTCCAGATTTTATACATTTTAGAGTGACTTCACCTATTCTATGTAGGAGGAGAGTGGGAGGTGGCTTTTGCTGTATTTCCAGTTCTTTTTTCCACCATTTTTTTGATATATTAGATGCCTCCTCATACTTAGTAAATAGCTAAAATATAACATAAATAAAAACATGAATACTTGCTCTAGTATATGTTAAATATATCAAAATTTAAAAGTAAAAAAACCGGTCAAGTGCAAGTTGAACTTGCACAATTAGTGTTCCGTACGTTGATTGTTTTTAAAATAAAAAATTTTGTTAGGGTGGTATAAAATGATCAGTGACTTCACAAAACACACCCCAAATGAGTTTTTAACAAAGATTGTTTCCAATCTTTACTAAAAATTGGTGACCTTGAAATTTTGTTTTTTCTTATATACCAAATAAATTATTAAAGGTAATGCACTCCTGATAATTTTCGTTCAATCTATACCCCGTGGAGAATACTCCACGATTTTTTAAAAGTAATACGAAGAAAAGTGTGCGCTAGTATTACATTATATATATATATATATATATATATATATATATATATATATATATATATATTTTACTCGTGTTTTCACAAGCTTTCATTTGACACCACACTCGATAACCTAGTAAAAATTTTTTTTTTACTTCCGATTTCACCCCTCAAAACGAACCACTTAAGCCAAAATTTATGTTACGGTGGTATAAAATGATCAGTGGCTTCACAAAACACACCCCAAATAAGTTTTCAACAAAGTTTGTTTCCAATCTTTACTGAAATCTGATGACCTTGCACTCGTGATAATTTTCGTTCAATCTACCCCCCGTGGAGAATATTCCAGGAATTTTTCAAAATTTTTTGATAAGTACTTTTCGAAATAAGGCGCGGGACAGCGATTTTTCGCGATTTTTTGAAAATAATACAAAGAAAAGTGCGCGCAAGTATTACATTATATATATATTTTTTACTCGTGTTTTCACAACCTTTCATTTGACACCACACTCGATGACCTAGTAAAAAAATTTTTTTTCACTTCCAATTTCATCTTCCCCCCCCAAAATTAACCCCTTGAGTCAAAATTTAACTTTCAAAACTACATGGCTCTGATGAGGCCATCAATTCCTATATTATTACCAAATTTCTAGTTTCTATGACAAATAGTTTCGGAGAAAATCGGGTGTGACAGACAGACACCGAAGTGATCTTATAAGAGTTCCGTACGAAACACTAAAAAGAAATAAGGGGCAGACGAATTAAAAACAATTTCAATATAAATTTTTTAACCCAGCTTATGAAAACAAACGACTAGGCTATTTGACTTTTCTTTTATAGTCCATCTCCCTACCGATATAAGGATTTTTGCGCTTTTTCTCTGATATCTCTGATAAGATATATTGACGGGGATGTCATAATATCCGCCAAAGTTGCCCGGGCGCCGAAACATACATTTTTTTTCACGTCACTTCTAATACAAAGCGGTAGTTTTACCACAAGCTTTATTGCATTTCTGCATTAACTACCACCTAAAATTATAAACACCACACCCAGCCGATTGCAGGAATTGAACCAACAGCCGTTGGTTTCATATGCAGAGTTAACCCACTACGCTACCGAAGTCGAACAATTTGATGTTAATAGTTTTAACTGGAAAGCTCTAATATTTATCTAGTAATAAACAGTAATATATTGTAGTTATTAAATTTAAATAAATGACGATACTATGGTTTTATGGCATTTATTTTAATTAGTTTAACTACATTGTTATTTTACCTGATTATGAGATGCTCTACAAAGCTCCGTCATAAAACTGCATAGACCAGGCAAGGATAACCTCAGTGCTGCACAATGAAATAATTCATCTGCTTTTTGAGACAAAGCGCAACAGACTTTTGCTGCATAAACTCCTCTTAAAATTCCTTGCCCTTGTGAATTGTTAGCTCCACTTTTTTCAACGATATCGGCTATTGTCGTTTCACCAGAACTATTTTGGTCACACGAGTAGGAACTATGAAGAAAACTGTAAACGTCTACGCTGAAATTAATTAATAAGTAATTTGTTTAGATTTAAATTTTGAAATACTAGTGAAATCTAATTTTCTACAATGTTTCCCAAAAAGTTTTATACAAATGGAGAAAAAGTTTATCTTACATATTACAAAAAAATTTATTCTGGATAAAAAAACTCTGCATCACATGGAAATCCATAATCAAGTATCAAAAGTTTAAAATATTTGATGGTATACAGGGAAAATAATAAATAATGATTTATAATGAAGAGTAGAGTTTGTTTAAATTTAAATACAGACCAAAATATTAATTGAAAATGTTAATGGGAACTAAAAAATTATGCTCACGTTTAGATTTGTGGCCTTCCTAGTTAAAAATTCAAAAAAACTCCAGTAAACACGTCAGTAATTGTCGGGTTATTTATTGAACTAGCCGGGCCCGCGGCTGCGCTCGCGTGGACTTGATTCACTACTATCGTCACTGCTTATTCCTTATGTTACCCAACGTAATAAAATATCTCCCATTATTTCCCCTTATCTTCCAATATTTCTCCATATCTCTCATTATTCCTACATAATTTCCATTATCTAGGCTTATCTCCGCTCATCTCCCATTATTTATCCTTATCTCCCATTATTTCTCCTTAGCTCCCAGTATTTCACCTTATCTCCCATTATCTAGGCTTATCTCGACTTATCTAGGCTTGTCTCGACTTATGTCGCAATATTTCTCCTTATCTCCCATTAACTCGCCATAACTCCCTTTATCTAGACTTATCTATGCTCATCTCCCATTATTTATCCTTATCTCCCATTATTTATACTTGATGACGTCTTATATGCTGGAGCAGACATGTAGGAAACAATTGGTCTGATTGGGTGGTCAAGTTTATGTAGTTTTATGAGTGAATAAAGTTGTGGGATTTGGGGATTCATATTTATCAATTTAATTTTATCTTTATCGTGAATGATACTATATATATCATTCACGATAAAGATAAAATTAAATTGATAAATATAAATCCCCAAATCCCACAACTTTATTCACTCATAAAACTACACAAACTTGACCACCCAATCAGACCAGTTGTTTCCTACATGTCTGCTCCAGCATATAAGACTTCATCCTTTTTAATTGATTTAATCAAATATCATACCAAATTTGAACCTAAATATAGTATCAAAAACTCATACGAACTCGTGAATAAAGTCAAGAATATAACAATACCAGATAATTCTAAATTAGTCTCTTTCGATCACAAAAACTTATTTCCAAGTGTTCCTCCAGACGAAACAATAATTTTAATAGAGAACCTATTAACAAAAAACAAAGTAAATGAAGTTATAAAAATGGACATAATTAATTTATTAAGAACTTGTCTAAGACAAAATTATTTTTCATTTAACAATACATGCTACAATAGTAAGGAAGGGTTAATTATGGGGAGTCCATTAAGTCCATTACTTGCCGAAATTTTCATGGACAGTATTGAAACAATGATATTTAACAACCATAAGAACAACAGTAATAATTGTCTATATTGGTATCGATACGTAGACGATATAATTGTATGCTTTACAGGTACGGACAGACAATTAACTCATTTTTTACAGTATATTAATTCTTTACATAGAAATATCAGTTTTACAATGGAAGAAGAAGTTGAAGGGAAAATCAATTTCCTAGACTTAACAATCAGTAAAGCCATGAAAAAACATGAATTTGCGATATATCACAAACCTTGTCATACAGATACTACAATTCACAATAGTTCTCACCACCCTAACCATCATAAACTTGCCGCTCATCATAGTTTTATACATAGACTAGCTAATATCCCCTTATCAGAAGAAAATTTTACTAAAGAATTAAATTACATAAAACAAGTAGCCGTTAACAACGGTTATTCGGTTACTTTAATCAATAGTATCGTTAAGAAAAAACATAGAAACAAGGCAATCTCAGAAATTTATCCACGTTTTAAGGACAGAAATACCACTTTTAAATGCTTAACCTATTTCGGCAAGCCAACGGAAAAACTGGGGAAATTTTTAAATCAAAAAAATATCAACATAGCTTACAAGACTAACAATACTCTAGGGAAATATCTTAAAAACTACAAACCACAAATCAATAAAGACAATAAATCAGGGGTTTATCAATTAACATGTGGGTCATGTCCTAAAACATACATCGGACAAACTGGACGTACATTTAGACAAAGAATTACAGAACACGAAAGAAGTTTCATCCACAGAAAATCTAATTCAACATATGCTAATCATCTTTTAACAGAAAATCACACATTTAACAAGAATTTCAAAATTTTACACACCCAACAAAAAGGTTTAAAACTAAACCTTTTAGAGACAATGCAAATAAATCGATTAAGGACTACAGGTACTTTACTCAACGACCAGGTAGATTTAAGCAATTCACCATTATTGAATTTATTCTCTTAACTCCAAATCTGTGTTGATTTTCCAATACTATCAATGTAATTTAATTAGATGTAATATTATAATTAAGAAATTATATAAAACTGTGAATATTAAACCTAACATGACAGTGTAAGATGTAGATCTGAAGAAGCTGCATCGACAGCGAAACGCGTCATCGCAATTTAAATAAACCAGTGGAAATTGACTAAAAACAGTCTTTTATTATATATTTATTAATCTCGAGTTTGGATACTGAAGTTAGGATTAACATCGCTCCATCAGCGATAGTTTGAGAACTGTCCTATTAGACGTAAATGTCGCTTCGTTAGAGAAAAGTATTTGTCTTGCCATAAATATATTATCTTCCAACTCTCCTTGAAACCAAGCACAAAATTCAAATCTTCGTTCAAAATATCCTGCTTTTAAAGTATGCGTAAATTGGGGTTTGTATGGTTTAAATTTATTTGATCTTAAAATTCTCGCAACTGTAATTTTACTCACATTCAATAAAGCTGATCTTTTCCAAAGTAAATCTTTTGGCTTTTCTACTACCGCCAGCATTACTTGATTTTGATTATCTTCATTTAAAACCTATGCCCGACGTTTCTTTTTAAATGTATTTTCAACACTTCCATAAATCTTGAATTTATTTATTAGATATCCTAGAGTTGTGAACTGTACAGTTTTCTCAGATTCCTGCTGCTTCTCTAAAAGTTTTATAATTATCTCTAGCTATGAGAACAATTCCAATTTTATCTTCAACACTTAATTTTACTGGCATTTCTAATTATTCCAAATACAGACTGACTTTAGCTTTGAAGTTTATTGACAGTTGTTAGGTATTTCTAAAGATATGTTCATTTATTTTCAGCCTAAATTTGTAGTGATTTCGTTTTCTTTTATTCAATAAATAGTCTAACAATTACTGACGTGTTTACTGTAGTTTTTTTTTTGAATTTTTAACTGGAAAGGTCACAAATCTTAACGTGAGTATAATTTTTTAGTTCCTATTGACGTTTTCAATTAATCTGTTGCTCTGTATTTAAATTTAAACACACTTTACTTTTCATTATAAATAATTATATTTTATTTTCCCTGTATACCATCAAATATTTTAAATTTTTGATGCTTGATTATGGATTTTCATATGATGCAGACCTTTTTATCAAGAATACATTTTTTTGTAATATGTAAGGTAAACTTTTTCTGTTCTTGCATTCGCCTTGAATATTATTTTTTCTGATCAATTCTCTATACGAAAACCAGCCTTTGAAATACTAATTTCGATTTTAGCAAACAGGATATAAATATTTAATCAAACTGCATATTATCTAGTCCTTACAGCATCCTTCTTCTGAAAAAATCTAAGTGAAGATTTTCTTTCGAGATTTTCTTTGTTTCGGTGTTAAAATATTGTGTCAAAAGTCAATTGCGAAATCATCTCGGCAAGATGCGTTATCGAAGGTCAAAAGTGGCGAAAATCAGAAAATATCACGTGAATTGTGGTTATTATGAAATTTAGTTCATTATCAAAATCTGCATAAAAAAGGTCCTATACAAAATTTACGTGGGACTAGTAGCTCTCGAGATATGAGGTTGAGAAATTTTGGAGAAAGGCGCGTACTCCACTATATGTTTACGTATATTGGTGTATACAGACAATATGACGTATTTATGCATAGAAAAGCCGTTTAATACATACACACCCATAATTCTTCCTTTCTGAGATGTCCTTGAAGTGGACCCTTCTTCATAATAATGATAGCAACGACCTTGAGTTGCTGTTGTCTAGAATTTCATTGTAATCTCATGGGTCGGTGAATTATTATTATTATTATATTATATTATATTATATTATATTATATTATATTATATTATATTATATTATATTATATTATATTATATTATATTATATTATATTATATTATATTATATTATATTATATTATATTATATTATATTATATTATATTATATTATATATTATATTATATTATATTATATTATATTATATTATATTATATTATATTATATTATATTATATTATATTATATTTGACGAAACATTTGGTCCTTTTAAAACTCAATTTAACGCTACGTTCGGACGGTTTATTCATATCGAAACATTCTGTAATTCTATTACAATGGCTGATAACTGGTTTCATTTGTAATAAAACTTTGTGGAGTGGCGCCATCGTGACTGTTGTTCGAGGTTTAGAAACAATTAGAAATGCTAATGATGAAATGGGTGATGAACATATCGATTATTTACAAGGCGTAAATACTGTGACTATGCATGTTGAGTGTCGTAAAAACTATACGAAGAAATTCGACATTGAATCATATAACAAACGTCGTATGAGTGGTTCTCCTTCAACGTTTCAATGCTTTCCTCGTAAGCATTGATCAACCTCATTTGACTTTGATACGTTGTGTATTTTTTGTGGTGAACTAGCCAGTGAGAAAGTAGAGCAAAAAAAGGATAAAAAATATCGACGACGTATCCGACATGTAAGTACGTTATCATTCAAGGATACTGTAATACGAACAGCAGATGCGCGCAACGACAGTTATGGGAGAGCTGTAAAGAATCGTATCAACCTTGAATTCGATTTAGTTGCTGTTAATGCTATCTACTATAATACATGTTTTGATATCATTTTATTTTGCAACTTCTGATTGGAAGAAAAGGCGTCCCGCAGACGAGAATATTTTCATTGCAATGGACGAAATTTTTTATTATATAGAAAATAATGATGACTGTCAATTCACGCTAGGAGAGCTAAAGGATATATTTAAAAGTCATGATCTAGCCGATAAAATAATCATAACTAAATTAATTGATGATGATGAATGATAGGGTCATGATATCATCATTACTCCCGGAAGCGAATGCATCGTAACGCCCAAGTTTTTCAACCTCATATCTCGAGAACTATTAGTCCTACTTAAATTTTGTATAGAATCTTTTTTATGCAAATTTTAATGGTGAACAAATCTTATAATAACTAAAATGCACATAAAACTAATAATTTACGGGATATTTGAGAAAAACTGATTTTCTTGACCTTTGACCTTCGATCACTTTTTTGCTCGTTCCTTTGTACTTTCGGATGGGATGAATGTCCGAAGTCGGACTTGGATGGAAACAGGGTCGACATGTTCCTGGAATTGTGGTTTATCTGGTACTAGAAAACACTAGAGGCAGTATCTGTTGCGTTCTCGAGTAGGATGAATATCTGAAGTCGAACTAGCTGGATCGAGGGCCATCATCAACATAAATATAGTCTACCACATTGCTACATAGAAGTTCTTAGTACGTCGGTACCAATGGAAATGCAGAGGTAAGAGAAAAATGTAGAAAAAAATCGATAAACAGCAGGGTGAGAGTACCTTCTGACATTCATGTAGTTCAGATACAAAATTCAAAGTTGAGACAGAACAAAAGAAAGGTGCCAGAGTATTATACACTATTTGAAAGAGATAAACAAGCAAATACAAAATCCAAAAAAAAAATCGTGACAACGCTAGTAAATTTTAAGTAATATTGCAGCAACAAAAATTGAAAATTAAAATAAAATAAAGGAATATTTCATTCTGGCGAATGTCCATTATCACAACGATTTTCCTGCCTTTTACCTTCTGTAAAAAATCCACTAATACTAAAACAGTATTACCATAATTATTAATTATTAAGTAAAAATATTCAAATTTTTGGTAGTCTTAATATTCTTGTTTAAATAATTTTATAAAAAACGAAATGTGACATTTCCGAAGAATAACTTACCAAGTTTCTTCATCACTGTTATTAATATTGAAATTCAATTTTTCTTGATTATCAGATCTTGTTGTAGAAGTTATAATATTATTTTGAGTATTTTGAGCAACCATTAATAATTGCGTAGATCCAGTTTTACTGAACAAAAAATGTTCTAAGCTTGCAACTGCTACACAGGCACTGAAGACATGGGGCCAGCAAGCAGAACTGTAGCAACCCAATTCCAGTCCTTAAAAATATCGAGATAGTGAAGAGTTAATTAACAATAATTAAGTTGTTGTTTCCACTCCTGCACCATTTTATTATAGTCTTTGGTTATTCGTCTTACGTAAGTCGACGACCAGTTCTAGCAACGCTAATGATTTTTGCGAGATCATCAGTATTATAAGAAAATACGCATTAAGGTAAAAGTGATTTTAATTATTAGCCATATATAACTGGTATAAAATTACTGATAAGAATACTTCCAACACCTTCTATTAAAAATAAGGAAATTGCCTTCTACTTTCCTATATATAACGTTTCTATCTAAGAGAAAGGATATACTAACAAACGTCCACAGAAATTCCGAATTCCATCGTAACTTTATCTACATATATATACACTCTCTGTCCAAAAAGAAACTAAGTTTTAAAAATTGAAGGAAATATGGCGTTAGCTCTTGCATTTCTTTTTTGTCAGCAGTGGCAATCCTGATTACTGTTGTATTAGCTATTTTACATTTGTTTCATTGAATGCCTATCATGGCATGGCCTATGGCTCAATCTTATTGTTGTTCCTACAGCTTACCAACTGGCATGCCAAGTTGGTAAGGAATAGGAACGAAAATCCTTAGAAAGTGATTTTAAGACCAATTTTTTTAACTGATGTAATTCCTTTCATTAATGAATTTATATTAAAGTACAGTAATACCCCGCTTAGCGCGACCCCCGTTACGCGCGGTTTCACTATAACGCGAATTTCAAATTTCGCGCTCATGTAGTCATTAACTTCTCTATGGTCGCGGGGGGATCCCCGCTTTCTCTGAATATTCTCTTTGAAGAATTGGGAATTCCCTGTCCTTCGACTTTGTTCTATGGGGATTTCCTCGTTCGTTTCGTGTGTGTTCATTTGTTCCGTAATGTTAGTTCGGTCGGCTGGCAGTTTTGTTTTAATATTTATTGGAGATACATACATACATAATTTAACCCTACGTTAAAAATGCCGCCTGTAAAGAAAAAAGAGCGTAAAAGCGTCACTTTGGAATTGAAGATGAAAGTGTTAAGAAGAATGGAAAATGGAGGCAAAGCAACAATTGTTGGGAGAGATTTTGGACTCTCAGAATCGACTGTGAGAACGATTTTATAAAAATCGGGAAAAAATTAAAATCTCCAGCGAAGGTTCAACACCTATAAGTGCAACAAAACTTTCTCGTTCGAGATCATCTATCTTAGAAAGAATGGAGAAATTACTGTCAGTCTGGATCGAAGATTTGAATAAGAAGAACACACCACTAAGTCAAGATCTCATATGCACAAAAGCAAAATCTTTGTATGAGATGCTGAAAACAAAAGAAGGAGAAGGGAGTGCCACTCCGACTTTTGCTGCCAGCAGAGGCTGGTTCCATCGGTTCAAGCAGCGTTCTAATCTTCACAATATCCACATAACAGGCGAGGCGGCCAGCGCGGACATTCAAGCTGCAGCTGAGTTTCCAGACAAGTTTCAAGACTTCGTTAGACGAGAGAAAATTCCTGCTTGTCTCATCTTCAATGTTAATGAGACCGCACTTTACTGGAAAAAAATGCCATCTCGAACATTCATTTCTAAGGAAGAACGTCAAGCCAGTGGTTTCAAAGCTGCGAATGATCGACTAACACTTCTGCTGGGTGGTAATGCCACTGGTGATTTCAAACTGAAACCTTTACTAGTGTACCATTCAGAAACACCCCGTGCAATGCGAGGCACAGACAAGACAAGTCTACCAGTTGTGTGGCGATCAAACAGAAAGGCGTGGGTTACACGGGAAATTTTTCAAGAATGGTATTCTAATAGTTTTTGCCCATCAGTCAAATCATACTGTGACAGAAATGGGCTTGAACCTAAAGTTATATTACTCTTAGACAATGCCCCAGGACATCCAACCTCACTTGATACGCCCAGAGACTTAAAAGTGTACGTAAAGTTCCTTCCACCAAACACTACGTCAATATTACAACCTATGGACCAGGGAGCAATAGCAAACTTCAAAGCTTATTACCATCGCCGCACTTTTAGCCAACTAATTCATGAAACTGACGGGGAAGGAAGACAGTCTATGCGAGAGTGGTGGAAGTCATACAACATTATGAAGTCTATTCACAACATAGAAGAGGCTTGGAAGGAAGTTAAAATGAGTTGTATGAATGGGGTGTGGCGTAATCTTTGGCCAGATGTAGTGGAAGCACCTAGAAGAATTGTCCAGATGCAGAGACAAGTGCTTGAAGACATTGCTGCAATGATTGAGGGGTCTTAACTTGAAGATGTCACGGTAGAAGATCTCGTAGAACTTGTAGCAACGCACGACGATCCTATTAGCAATGAAGATCTGATCGAGTTACAGAATAATCCTATCTACGATGAGGAAGAACAAGTAGAAGAGAAAGTTTTATCTTCAGGGGAAATACAAAATGCACTTTCAAAAATTTATTCAGGTTTGGACATATTGCAGAGTATAGACAATAATGATGACCGTGTCTTGACCGTGTGTCAAACAATTAAAAACAGTGTTGGGTGTTATGAACGTATTTTACAAGAACGTAAACAAAACGTTACCCAAAAGACAATAGATGTATTTTTCCGTAAAAAATAAGAGTATGTATTGCATAAAGTGTTCTTAGAATTAAAGTGATTGATTAAAATGATTTGTATTTTTTTGTATTAAATTTTGACTATGTTTAATCATAAACCTCGATATACGCGAATTTCAGTTAACGCGATTTTTTTCGGAACGTATCCCTCGCGTAAAGCGGGGTATTACTGTAGTTTAAATCTGTTTGCTTACCTTTTGACAACAGCACATCAAGAGACAAAGCATGTGATGCAAGTAATTTTGAAGATTGATTTTTACATGATGAAGCAGACAAGAGGGCCAATATACTACTGCTTCTAGTTTGTAATTTTAAAGTATTACTTAAACTTGCAGCCTAAAAAGTAACTGGTATAAAGATTCTATAACTATGTTCAAGAAGTGTACTACTTTGTATGCAAGATTAGCTTGATTTAAAAACGAGAAATACTAATCGAGACTAAAGTAAAATCAGCAACCGCAAAACATAGAAAGTCTTCTTTAGAAATTCGTTAACAAATTGAAAATGAAAAAAAAAAATATTTAAAATCTAGAGGGGTTATATTTAATAAATACTACATTATATAATATTGCAAACACAGGGATGTCGTACTTTTAGGAATTATTATAACTTAAATTTTTTTCCAAATTAGCAAGGATGATATTGATTTACCTTATGTAGGCCTTCCAAACTCGCGGTAATAATGTCATCCTTCATTTTCTGTCTATATTTTTGTCTGGCTCTTCTCGCAACCAACCTACTTAAAGCAGATGTTCCACCCAAATGAGGTTTCTCCCTAAGTGGCGCTCCTAACACTGATACGACTGAAGACCAACAACAAGTTAGCACTCTTCTCGATAATTTGATTCCGGCGTCTACTTCTGGACTGGTTTCAGGGGTACCATGGACCTTCTGGAGTTTTTGCCAATCGGTAAGTAATTGTGATGGAGATAATCCACCAACATCTAGGAAATTAAAAAAATATATATTCCGTCGAACAAATGTGTTCAAAGAAACATCATCGATAAATACTGATATTAAACAAACGTAAAAGGTACAGTTAGATGAGTTTATGAGGCAAGCATCTATGAATCTGGGATTAAAATACGACGGAGTCAAAATTATATTTTGCGAAACTAAATTATATTCGAGCTTTTGTGAAGTGAACAAACATGGTTAAAAAGTGAAAATTTATCATTTGTGGCGAATAACGTTCAAGTACATGTAGATTAGCATAGCAGTGAGACTTAAACTCATACGAAGTTTTATGAAACAATTGATACAGTTTTCACAAATGGGTATATTTTTTCCATCTAGTCCACTAGTTGTCTTCCTGTAACGAGAACTTTAGTGAGAATATGCTACCGAAGCGACGTGTGACCGGAAAAAGCGATTCAAGTTGGTCCTGAATCTCTACAAATTGTATTCGGTGGTAAACACAGTCCTGAGCAAATCATTCCAAAAAGATGAGGTTCTTCATGTAAAAGACTCCTTGAAAAGGGTCATTCGAGGAGTACCAAGCTGAACATCATACGAATGCAATATATTAGAGTGAATCCTAGAATGCACGGCTTTGTATTCCATCGTTGATCGAATTTGAGCTCGAGCTGAGAATTAACAGTTGTTGTGAACTGTAAAGCTTTCTAGCTCGAAATAACATTCCCAGCTTGTGAGAAGTTCCCTTTGGTATGCTTGCAAAATCTTCATGCCAAGACATATTTGCTCCCAAATTAACGCCCAGCAAATTAAATGAGAAATGGAGTGTCCCGACATAACTATGTCAAGTTCGTTAACTTTTTTAGAAAAACTGCTTGGTTATTACTACCCCAAGATAGAATTTCATCGAGTTCTTTGTTAAGTTAAACGACTTTTTGCTATCTGCACATCTGTCATCTGCAAAACTGGAGAGTGGATTTCTAGTCCTTTCCAGCAAACCGTTAATGTAAATGAGAAAGAAAGTCGGAGACATTCGTAACGAACGCTCTCTGAGGAAACACAAGACCCATAAACAAAACTTTTCAGACATACCATAAGAGCTTAGCTTAGTTAACAATCCATCGTGCCAAACACGACCGAATGCTCAAACATGTGTTACATAAGTTAGAAGATCTCCTGTTGATCTTTGCTTACGAAAACCATGTTGATGGTCGCCAGTAATATTTAATCCTTTAAAATATTTTAGAAGATGCTGCCTTTTTTAGACTTTCGATATTATTGAAAGCAGTGCGGCTGGTCTGTAGTTATTTACCTTCCTACCTTTTGAGTATCGATATTTCTATCGGGAAGGAAATATTCCCTTTCTGTAGTATAGGTTGAAAAGTTTACAGAAAACTGATGTTAGTTATCTCACGCATTTTTGAACACTATGGCAGATATTCCATCACCGCCAGAAGCCTTTTTGGTATCTAGCTTCATTCAAATCAATCAAATGGTAGAATTGCAGCAGTGCGTAGTGTATGTGTACGTTTCTAATGTTCGTGTGTAGTGCAGGGATTTGCTGACATATTCTGCAAAATATTACTTTTCGAACTTAGGACATAAGTATCTAAACCGAATGGAATAATATTGGAAAATGATCTTTTTATATAAATTCGAAATATGGAAGCCAATAATATTTAATCCTTCAAGATTGATAGCCTTTTCCATTACTTTCGATATTATTGAAAGCAACGCAACTGATCGGTAGTTGTTTGACAAGGTCTTTTTTGGTTATCTGCTGAACTGTAGGGCATTTCCAGTAGGAAAAAGAGATTTCCTTTCTGTAGGATAAGTTGAAAAGTCTACAGAAAACTGGTGTTAGTTCTCTCCCACAGTACTAGGGCAGATATTCCGTCGGCGCCAGAAGCTTTTTTCTGTTTAACTTCGTTAAAATACGTTTTATGATACGCCGTCTGAAGACTGCACTGTGCGCTCCACTACGGGAATGATTGGTGGTGTTTTTTCTTGGAAATCCACAGCAGAATGTAAAGCTAAAATTCAGCTAAGTTAACTTTCTCAACTGGTGTAGTATTACTTGGCCGTTTGACTAGAAGTGTAGCAAAGTTAATGAAATTGTGACTAATTGCCTTAATGGCCTTAGCGACAGACCAATAGGATGTGAAATTCTTGGGGCAGGCAAGAAGTTTGTTTTTGATTCTTTGGTTGTGCGCCTCCTTGGTTTCGTCAGCAATTTCTTTACATTTGTTTCAGATACGAACAAACATGTTTCGATTAGCGTTAAAATTCTCACGCCATTGTCAGTAGGCACGATGTTCAGAAGCAACAAATTTTTTGCCAAAGTTATGTAAGCTTCCATACCAGCCGAAATGTAGGATCTGTAGGATCTAAAATAAACGTCTAACCAAGGGAAAGTTCGAAAATATTCCCGAGTTCTTCTCATTTAGCAGATTTGCAGATAGTAAAATTTCTTATAACTATAGATAAATTGTTACACTTGAACTTAACGATTAGAACTACCTTAATTCACCCAGAATTAACTATAAAGCAAAGACAAAATTTCAGGCAAGTTTGGAAAGTTTTACAAATCGACGTCAAATACAAACCTGTCAATAAGTTTATTATGGCTGGCTGTTGTCGATTTTTCGGTTCATATCCCGCGGACAGAAGTAGTGACTTGGCGAGTACATTTTGATAAAGTTCACACAACCAAGTCGCGGAAACGTAAACTAGAACTCCACTTCCATGAATTTCTTCTACAAATTGAACTTCTGTTATTGGAACAGGTATCTAAAAATATTTAATTATTTATTTATTATGACCTGCAGGAATACACACGTACATAAATACCCAGTAAATTATTGACTATAATTAATTATAACAAATTTTTAAAAAATTCACAATACTTGAAAGGAAATCACAAAATAAAGAACACACTTTATCAGAAAATGTTTATAGAAATACATAAACATTTCAAGGTGTTCAAGTGTATGTATGTATGTATGTTTAGGTGTAGCGCATCGATAGCTAAGATTATTTAGCGCCAGATTATATTGATATTATAATTTAGAGTAAAGATTAAATTCCTTTAAAAACTCTATTAGACATTTTATGTTATTTGTATTTGGTGCAACTATTTGATGTAGGGATCTCAGTAAATTATGTTTTGTTCTTTGGGGGAGATAATCATGCGAAAGGATATGTTTTATCGAGAGAGCTGTATTACATTGTTGGAATAATGGAGGGGGTTCTTCTTTTAAAAGATAAGAATGGGTTAGATTCGTATGACCTATGGATACTCTTCTCCATAAGATATTCTCTTTTCATGTCAAACTTGAACGGTGAAAAGGTGGATATACCGAAGGCTTTACTTCCCATAATTTGTTTTCCTCTTGCAAGTCCCAAGATAGTTGAAATAAATTTTTAATGATATCCTTAAAATGATTTATCAGGTTTTTTGGTGATAAGATTGGATTTAAGATTTTTTCCAGAGGTGATTGCCAATTTGGCATTATTATCCGCCAGATCATTTCACCTTATGTTAATATGGCTAGGAGTCCACAACAATACTATGCTGTTCTTCCGGATATCAGTTATATGTAAAAGGTCTATTATGTCTAACACTAATGGGATAGATGTCTTTGAAGAATTTATGGATTTTAAAGAGCTAAGAGAATCAGTTATGATGAGAATACTGCTATTTGTATTTGATCTTAAAGTTGTTTTAATAGCTTCTCTAATAGCTAATAATTCGGCTGTATACACTGATGAAATGTTGTTTAGTTTATATTTATGAATAATGTTTGGTGCAACCACTGCTGCACCCACTCCCAAATCTGATTTAGATCCGTCTGTGTAATATTGAATGTGATTTTGATATTTATCATGAATCAGTTGGAGGAACGATGATTTTATTCGAGAAGAGGAAGTTCAAGAGGTGTTCAAGAAACAATCAAAATTGCCACCATGTATTATTTTTTAAGATAAGTTTTCAATGAATAACACATACTGGAAAAAAAATCAATATTATTTTGCACGTCTAATTATCAGACAAGTAGATCTCTGGGTATTTAGATAAGGCTATCTTCAAATACTTAAAAGTACTTAAATATAATTATCAATAACTTCTAAAAGGTAACTGAGAAATTAGTAGCCTCGTATTTTAGAAATGAAAATTAAATTCAAACATTTTAAAGCCGTAAAACATTGTAAACTCTAAAATCAAATCTGTAGGAAAATAAGTTTTATATATAATAATATATTTGTACAAAGCAATGTATAGAGGCGTAGCGGACCAAGACAGTAAATATTGCCGTTACAATAAATGTGCGGGAAGCTGACGATAACAAACAATCCGGGCTTACAGGATATCAAACACCAAAGACATCTTATTACAGACTATGTATGTCATTCATAAAATCGCTTCCGTCAAATCAATAATCCATTTAAAAGTTTAATGAGTGCTGTAACGACAAGTAAAACACAGTCGAGTAAATTGCAAACCCATCCTGTGCAAGAGGTTACCCTACGCTCGTCCCACGCAAATGACCACGTACAGAATGAGTCAACCACAGAGTAAAGTTCATTATCTTATTTGTTTCGGGAATGACGAAAAAATGTTAAATATAATAGTTTTAAGGAATGTTAAGATGCCCAGTTTCAAATTATTTGTGAGTATACGGGGTACTTCAAAAAAGCGTGGCCGATATAACATATGTTTTTTTAAATGAAACATCCTATTTTCTAATTTATTTTCAAATTCTGTGTACAATTTTATAACTTTTTTATAAATAATATTATATACCTAAACCTAGTAGTTTCTCTAATATTTCATTTTTTTTTTTAAAAAATCCTAGTTTTCAGTTTTGTAAAAAATTGCCAGTAGCACCATTGTTTCTGAAGATGGAATACTCATAATTGGTACGAAAGTTCTATAGAGACGAAAAAAATTATATATGTAAAGAAATTTGAGTTAGATGCTACAGGGTGTTCAAAATAAATTTATACATTTCGCCTATTTTAAATTGAAAAATCTAAAATTATTTAAATGGCACACTCTATATATTATTATTTTTTCTGATAGATTTTACAAAACCCTCCAACTTTTATTAAGTATGTCATATATCTATTTCTAATAGTTTTCGATTTATTTTGAATTTCTCAATTTTCACCTTTGTTTTTAATACACTTACGCTATAACATCATAGTGGCCAAGACAAAACAAAAATGTAGGCATTGTCAAATTTTGACTTGTCTATTAAGCAAGTAAAAATAGTTTAATTTGCTGTAGTAAGTGACGTATAAAGGTACTAGTTATGGATTTTCCTAAAAATCAATTAAATGATATGGTTTATATACTGGGCGAAACGGGAAAAAATTGTCTGTATACCACCTAAAAAATCTTTTCAGTGCTTAAGGGAACGGTTTGATGGTCGTGGTAGCGTTGAGTATACGAAACTGAAAGCAGTAAACCAGAACGCTACCAATGAGGAAAAAGAAATGGAGATTTTATTTCATGTTGAAGATAATCCCCAGGTCAGCAGCCGGCAACTAGCTGACTTATCTGACACATCCCAATCTACGGCTAATCGTACCACGAGAAAATACAAGTATCATCCCTTTCATATGGAACTACACCGAGAACTTCAAGACCGTAATTTTGAACGACGAGTAAACTTTTGTACCACCATGAATGGAGCAATAGAGGCCTATCCAAATTTTTTTATCCAAAATAATGTTTTTTGATGAAGCTACTTTTAGCAGTAATGGAGCAGTTGACAGCCATAACTTGAATTATTATTCAACAGTTAATCCATTTTGGGTTCGAGAAGTTCAAAACCAAAACCATTGGTCGCTTAATGTATGGTGTGGAATATTAAATTTTCGAATTATTGGTCCATATTTTTTCCGCGAACTGCTTAACGGACCTAGATATCTAAATTTTTTCAAATCGAATACCCCAGCTTTTTGAAGAAGTTGATAATTTTGAAATGGAACAAATCTGGATTCAACAAGACGAAGCTCCTGCTCATCACGACCGGGAAGTTCGAGAATTTTTAAACGATTGTTACCCCACAAAAATGGATCGGTAGGGATGGATTCATTCAGTGGCCCCCTCGATCATGTGACTTAACGCCTTTAGACTTTTTTTGTGAGGCTACATTAAAGATAGTGTTTATGTGAATTCCCCTACAACACCAGTAGATATGGAAAATGGGATACGGGATGCGTGCAGGACAATAACGCCCTTTATGCTAAGGAAAGTGAAGGAAAATATAGTAAAACATGTGTATTCAAGTAGACGGGCATATTTTTGAACACTTGTTACTTCATAATAATTATTCATTAGATAAGTTAAACTATATTAATATTATTATTAACTATTTGTTTATGTTTTCACAATAGTGTAAGTGTCTTAAAAACAAGGGTAAAAATTGAAATATTCAAAATAAATCGAAAACTATTAGAAATAGGTATATGACATACTTAATAAAAGTAGGAGGGTTTTGTAAAATCTATCAGAAAAAATAATAATATGTAGGGTATACCATTTAAAAAATTTGAGATTTTTCCATTTAAAATAGTCGAAATACTTAAATTTATTTTGAACATCCAGCGTCTAACACAAATTTCTTTACATATATCTTTTTTTTTCATCTCTATAGAATGCTCGTACCAGTTATGAGTATTCCACCTTTAGAAACAATGGCGCTACTGGCAATTTTTTACAAAACTGAAAACTAGTACTTTTTTTAAAAAAATTGAAATATTAGAAAAACTACTTGGTTTAGGTATATAACATTTTTAATAAAAAAGTTTAAAAATTTTACGCAGAATTTAAACATAAATTAGAAAATAGGATGTTCCAGTTAAAAAAAATATGTTATATTGGCCACACTTTTTTGAAGTACCCTTTATGCTCAAAAATAATTTTAAACTGTGCACCTTAACATTCCCTAAAACTATTGTATATAACATTTTTTCGTCATTCTCGAAACAAATGAGATAATGAACTTAACTCTGTCGTTGACTCACCCTGTATTGTTTTGTAGTACAAACCGCTATGGATATTTTAGCGTTGTTCCCACTTTATTTATTAATTTTATTAACTGGTTAATTATTATTATTAATTAACTATGATTATATACAACCTATCAAAGTACAACTTTAGAAAATATTCGTATGTTTATTATAAATATATTATTATTTATTTCCCTCTCTGTTAGAACACTAGGCTAGAATTAGAACTCTACACCTCATTTTTTAACTTTTGGAAATTTAACAACACTATACAGTAGACCAACTCGTTAGTAGTCGACACAAGTAACCAATTTTGGAAGCAAGTGATTGATCATGTATTAATTTAAATATATGGAGGCTTGTCAAACGCCACACTGGTACATACTATGTATCAGTTTTTTTTTGCCCTATTTGGAGAATATCACTAAGTAATATGCGAAGATTATAATTATCTACTCTGGCACTAAATCAAGACAACGACAGAGCTTGAGGGACGATATCTCAAAAGAAGAGTTTTTATATCGGCAAAGTAACTTACTTCTTTTTTAATTTCTTCAAAATGTCCAGCCTGAATAAGTTTAAGGTCCAATAATAAAGCAGAATAGGTAGCTAAATAAACACCGTCGGCGTTCATAATTGTAGATAATTCATAATTTTGTGCGGAATTATGTTGGCAACATTTTGAAGCAAATTCTTGTAATACTTCATCTACCTGCAATTAAAAAGGTTAGTAAAAAGTACAGAAAGCATAGCAAAGAGAGCTTTTCAATAGCTGGTAATATTATTTCGAACTAGAAAGCTCCGCAACAACTGTTAATTCTGTACAAAGCTCAAATTCGTCCAACTATGAAAACTGCTCCCACGTTTGGGGCTCTGCTTCCAAACATTCTCTGCGTTTGTTGGATTCTATTCAGAAGAGAGCTGTTTACCTCATTTGAGCCCCAGAACTGACCAGCAACCTTGATTCCTTGAAACATCAAAGAACGGTTAGCGACTTGAGTCTATTCTACAAGTATTTTTATGGAAGTGTTCGATGGATGTAGCATGCTTAATTTCCCCCAAAGCGGTACATGCTAGGAATATACGTGGCGCTAATACTTCACATCCGTATGTTGTACAGCTTGTCATTCCTCGTACAGCCCTTTTCAAGCAGTCTTTTGAAGAACCTTATCCCTTTGGAATGATTTGCCCCGGACTGTGTTTCCCACCGAATACAATTTACAGTGATTCAAGACCAACGTCAATCGCTTTTTTGAAACCCGCGCCCCTATGCTCAAATAAAAAAGAAGAAGAAAATTGCGTAGTTTCTAAAAATATATTAATCAGATTTTGTAAATTCAATTTCAGAAGGCAATCCTTTTACTGTGATATACTTATACTTACCTGAATCGAAGACCTAAGTGTGAGTAAATTTGGCAATAAAATATGCTGCAACGTCTTGACAAAATGTCTTGCATTGTGCCGTTCTATATCTGTATTACATTCCTCAATTCCAGAGCGTCCCTATAAATGATAGTTTACATTTATCAATATGTTTTCTCAATGACATGAAAAATTATAGTCAAAAATAGATTCATTTACAGTAAAAGAAATTCCTTTTTTTGTTAGTTATTATTGGCGCACTTGCAAACAATACTTTGTGGAAAGAGATGCATTTCTAACCTTATTTGTGGTTAAATAGTACATTATCGGACATCAGTGCTGCATACTCTTCGGGTTTCAAGGCTGTGTTCCTATGTTATCATCGAAATGGTCCGAAAAATGACGCCTACAGCGGCTGCTAAGTATATGAGCAAGCCGGAGGCATTCGTTACCAAGTGGGTGAAACAGTACAGTTAAACAATGTTGATAATCTACCAGAACGCGGTGCGAGAGGAAAAGTGTCGGACAAGGACAAAAAAAATTATTATTAACATATTTTCCTGAAATCCTCAATTAACTTTGAGCCAAGGGGTGCCCAAACTAAAGCAGAAAGGTTTGGATATATCGTATGAAACGATTCGCACTCGCATCATTTGAAGCGGCGTGCCTTTCAGTTTTTAAGACACTGCATTAATTTTTTTTTAAATACTCAGCAGGCTTCAACTTGTACCTGCAACTTTGATATATGTTTTTTTTTTTTTTGTAAATTTTGCTGAAAGATGAAGAAGGTCTCTTTTTAGTGTTCCGTACGTCTCTCTGTCACACTCGTTTTCCTCCGAACCTTTTTGACATAAAAAGTTGAAATTTGGCATTAATATAAGAATTGAGGCCTCATCAGAGCCGTATGGTTTTGAAAGTTAAATTTTGACTTAAGGAGTTAGTTTTGGAGGGTGAAATCGGAAGTGAATTTTTTTTTTTTACCAGGTCATCGAGTGGGGTGTCAAATGACAGCTTGTCAAACGACGAGTTCAAAAAGATATATAATGTATTACTCGCGCACAATTCTCTTTGTATTATTTTTAAAAAAAGTACGAAAAATCATTGTCCCCCCACCTTATCTCGAAAAGTACTGATCAAAAAATTTTGATAAAATTCTGGAATATTCTGCACAAGGGGTAGATTGAACGAAAATTATCACGAATGCATTATCTTTAATAATTTATCTAGTATATTAAAAAAAAAATCATCAATTTTCACTAAAGATCGGAAAAAACTTTGGTGAAAACTCATTTTGGGATATGTTTTGTGAACTCACTGATCATTTTATACTTCCGTAACGAACATTTTTATTTTAAAAGCAATCAACGTGCGGAAGTGCGGAATACTAATTGCGCAAGTCCTACTTGCACTTGACCGGTTAGTTTTAAATAATACTCTTTTGGGCGATGAACTTTTTACTGTGTACATTGAAATCTGGATAATTTGCTTATAGTAATATATGTTTCTGAGGTTGCTGATTCGTGTAAAAATAGTCATTTTAGCAAAAATTTTGAGGATCTTAAGTTATTGATCAATTTTGGTTATTTTCCGCTGTTTTTATATAGTTTTTTTTAGCCGATAAAGAAAGAAAGGGATTCAACAATATTATTTTAAAGTACTTAGTAATGGACACTATAATAATTTTGGCAAAAATTAATCTAGTTTTCAATAAACGGCCAATTTTCAATTTATTTAAAAATTTTATTTCTTTGTTTTTAAATAAAATTTATCAAGTCGGAATTATTTGAGGATAATAATCTTCTTGTATGAGGTATATAAAAATGTATAATAATAAATATATTAAACTATAAAAATTATAAATAGAAAGCTGAAAATAACTGAAATTGACCAATAGATTAAAATCCTCAAAATTATCGCCCTAAAGTCTGTAAAAATAGTAATCCTCACCTCAGAAACATATATTACTATGAGCAAATTATCGACATTTCAATAAACATAGTAAAAAATTTACCGCCCAAAAGAGTATTATTTTAAAAAAATAGAGACCTTAATTTTTCAGCCAAAATTACAAAAAAAAAAACTAGCAAAAAAATTGCAGATGCAAGTTGAAGCCCTATATCCAGTAAGTATCATAATGGAAAATCTAAGCAATATCTTAAATATTAAAAGGCAGCTGGGATTTTGAGTTGCACAGTGCAATATCATCTTACCGTACGGTGGAGTACAATTAAAGAGCCGTTGATGATCGCAAAACACAGAGGGAAACGACTCGCATGAACAGAGGAAAACAAAATTGAGACTGGAGCATTGTAATTTTTTCCGATAAAGCATTATTTTGGGGTTACGTTATCACCCCATGAGCCTGGTCAGATTCCACTAACCGATGATATAAAAAACCTCAGCCACACTGAAATAAAACAAAATTTTCTGGAAAGATTATACTCACACTAGCCCAACTTTACAATTATTTATACGGATAGCTCTAAAACTGAAAATGGAGTTGGAGATGCCATAGTTCTCAAAAATGTCTCAAAACCCTTCAAACTCCTACAGAACAATATAGTATACACTGCAGAACTCCTAGCAATCAAGGAGGCAACGAAACTTGCCATTACAAACAGCAAAGGAAGCAAATTCCTGATAGTTTCCTACTCATTAAGGGCATTTTAAAGTCATTATCCTCTAATAACTCCAATCAATCATTTCTAAGACAGCTTTTGGATCTTCAGCACATAGCCAAAATAAGAATTAAAAAAAGTGTATACATGTGGATTCCAGGACACAGCGGCATAAAGGGCAATGACAAGGCTGACCAAGAAGCCAAAAAAGCCACAACAAATGGATTCCCAACAACTGAAGAAAACCATCCTAAAGACTTCCAAAGGTTCTAATCAACATTAGCAGAGAATTATTCCAACTGGAGTGGGATTTAGAGGACGATAGAAACAAACTCTGGGAAATCAAATCAATTGTATATCCCCCTCTCCACTATAAGAATTTAAGTAGATTTGAAAACGTGACCTCGAGAAGATTAGCCGCAAGACATACATTTTACACTCATTCTTATCTGCTCAAAGGCGAACCTTCTCCAATCTGCCCAGTTTGTAACTCCCCCTTATCCGTTAAATACATCTTTGAAGCAAAACTTTCAACCAATATTAGATTAAAACACAACATTCCCTCTACTCTCATAAAAGTAATCAACTCTTTTCAATTGAACAAAGAAAACGTTTTCAACTATCTTGAAGAATTAAAAAGCAGAATATAATCATGAAAATACAAATAACTTTGGGCGCCAAATGACCAAGATGTCTACGCGCCCAATCACCCTAAAATCATCATCATCATCATCCATGTTTGGTGATGATTTCGGAAAAAGGTTTTGAGAGACTTTTTTATCTCGACCTACAATTTGAACGCTAAAAAATGCTCCAGATTTACAAGAAGGCATTAGTTTCAACTGCCAAATGGTGGTTTGTCGACAGGACAGGGAGTGTATTCTTCAAGAGGATAAGGACCCCCAAACATCGAAGTAAAACGTGTAGCCAATGAAAGGAGGAATCCGGTATAGTCACACTAGATTAAACATCCCAGTCGCCCGAAACAAACCCAATCGAGAACGTGATGTTATATATGAATTAAAAACTTTGTAGTAAAAAGGTGTACACATTGAGTAGCTGTAACGACAAATTCGGACAATTTGGAAATCTTTACCCCAAGAATACGTGAAAAATCTCGTCGAAAATATGCCCTGGAGATGCCCGGCAATCATCGACGCTGATCGGGACTGAAAGAACTTCTGAATCATTAGCATTTTAATGACAATCCTTTACTGTCAAATATTGTAAGAAACCTTCAAATAAATACATCTTTTAATGAAAAATGCACGATATGTCCGTACTTGACCGACTGGACGACATATAATTATACAATTTACAAAAAAATAATGGTCTTATTGTATGAATTTTTTACAGGATGCCTCATAAATAAGTCCAAAATTGTTAAGCTTGTAGCACAACGCGGGAGGGAGGTAAGTGTTGACACAGAGCCTAACACTAGTTCTCGGAAAGTTAGTTACTATGACGGATTTCACCGGAGTGAAGCGGGTCTTACAAAAACCAAATTTTTGCTACTATCACGCGGCGAAAAATTTTCAACATCATTTAATCATCGTAACTGAAGCCCCAGTGTTTAACTGATTAAAGAATAGATGTAGAAACTGATTCGACCTTAGGTTAACCTCGAATAGGGTAATCAAGGCAGAAGCAATACACGTGGGGTGCGTCCGAGTGTCAATTTGCCAGAATCCCGACCTGTCAATACACCAAGTAAACTTATAGGAAAAATCCAAAATTTTGAATTTTACTCACCAAATTAAGACTTTTTGGCAGCTTTATACAATTTCTGCAACTGTTGATTGGTAAGAAAACTTTCGTCATCCATAATACTGTCATCTGAGTGGCTGATTTCTTCTTCTGGTCCCTCGGTTGCACCTGAACAATCCGATTCTTCCCCTTCTACATCGCGAATGTTGCCCTCTATTCCACTGCTGTCTGATGAATCGCTTTGGTACCTTAAGTTTGCTACTACATCCCTAAAAGTTGTGATAAATTACTGATGTCCCTTGATTCAATATACTTAACTGGAAAAACACTGAAAAATAACTTGTGATATATTCGAAGCTGTCCGCGTTTACCTCCTCCGAATAATTCGTAGATACCAAGTTGCAGTCTGCCTAATGGCCTTTAGAAGTTTGTAAATATTTTGACCTGCCTTTCATGCGCGTTGCGGTAATCGACAAATCGCAGGTAGGGAGGGTTAAATTATCAAATATTAATTCTTAAATATTATTACATTAAATTAGGGTTAACCTAAATTAGGTAAAAGTATAAAACGTAAAGGCATTTTGAAATTTACTAGTTTACGTTTAAACTTTTTCAAGTCAACATGGTCTTGTAACAGAGGACGATGAGGCAAAACTTTGATTCTATTGGAAAATTACAAACAACAAGAACTGCACTGCCAAAGTTTATACCATTGGACCAGACGACATATTTTCACGACAAACTGGCAATCATCAACATCAACACGATAATAAACAAATTCTGAATCGCCAAAAAATTAACAACGCAGTGAAGAAGAGAGCCAACGAAGAACATTACAACGAAAGACCAAGAAAGATGATTCGACAGGAGATGGCTGCAGATCCGAATGTGCTGAACACTTTCACCGACTCCGATATGACAAGAATAAGGAAGAATTTGAACCGAGTCAGACCGCAGTGCTATCCAAAGTTGCCAAAGTCCCGAAAAGAAGTTCATGAATCAACGCTGTACAAACCAGTCCACCAAAGTGTTCGACTGATAGGTACAATTCAGCATTTTTAGAAAATAAGATAATTCAATATGTAGATAAAGAAACTAATGCTATAACGTTTGTCAAATGCATGTCTTACAAATATAGTAATTACTGAAATATGTATTTTGCTTTAATTTTCACACATAACTTGCATACTAACAGCTCTATACCTGCCTGTGACGGACCGCAACTCGGCCATCAACTTTGGGTTCGAAAAAGGTCTGTACCGCAACTCGGAACTTTTTATTGCGTTTTACCGACCCTTACCTCAGCTCGGTATCAACCGAATAATTATACCAGTCGAGGGAGATCGAGCGTGCGCCAACAAACCGATATACCAAAATACAGACAGACCATGGAAATTGGTAAGGAGATAAAAAAAAAATGGAAAAATTGGAAAGGTGAATTTTTTGACGAATACCAGACGTCCTTGAGCAAAAAAGTTACAAAACTGAATAAACCAAGGGTCATGTGAAGTAATTCCATTTGAAAGATAATTCAGTTTCTACCAAAATCTGCTTCCAATATTTATGATGTTACATTTGATTTAAACTCTAATTCATAGCCTTATAAACTATTTTACTTTATTGGTTGCTTACTTAAGTTTATATTTATATATATATATATATATATATATATATATATATATATATATATATATATATATAAATATATATATATATATATATATATATATATATATATATATATATATATACATATACATATATATATATATATATATATATATATATATATATACATATATATATATATATATATATATATATATATATATATATATATATATATATATATATATATATATATATATATAGTCGACACTGTTTATAGTGAAAAACTCTTTATAGAGCAATTTTTTCAAGACCTAGTATATTTTAATGAAATTTCATGTAAAAAGTCCTGCATATAGTGAATCTGTAAAATAGTAACACTCTATATAATAAAATTTTTACCGGAATTTTATGTATAAAATTTTTATGCATTTATGGAGATCTTGGCCATTTCGGGTTTCCCATTTTTATCTAACATTAGCACGAATTCCATTTTTTTGACGCATTCTTTTGAAAAGGTTCTTAACACGTTTATAATGTCTAATGGTTGGCAATAAATCAGGTAGATTTCTGTGACAAACCCGGGGAATAACCCATTTTATAGAAACCCGGGGAAAAACTCATTTTATAGTCGAGGCCTAGTAATTCGCAAATTCAGGTTCAGTTTCTTTTTGTTTAAGAATCAAGTAAGATGTGTTTAAGTTTAGCTGAGAAAATTAAAGTTTTGGAGGAAGTTGATAAAGGCTGCAAAAAAATTGATGTTGCTGCAAAATTTGGTGTTTCTCCAAGTTGTGTCTCTCTGATAATAAAAAGTCGCGACAGTATCATCAAGAAACCTAGTGTTCCAAGCAGTCGAAAACGAGTACGGTTGAGTACTTACGAGGATGTAAATGAAGCAGTTTTACTATGGTTTCAAGTGGCCCGTACGCATCAAAACGTATATCGGGAAATTTAATAAAGCAAATTTGCTAAAGAATTTAACTGCGTTAATTTTCAAGCTAGTGAAGGGTGGTTGAGTGCCTGGAAGACTCACAATTCAATGGTTTTCAAGACAGTGTCTGGCGAGAGTGCAAGCGTTAGTCAGGAGGACTGTGACATTTGGACTGAAACTGTTTTAAAAAGTGCATTGAAAAAGTACGAGCCAAAAAATGCTTTCAATTGTGATGAAACCGGTTTGTTTTTTAAATGTTTGCCAAATAAAACTTTTGCTTTTAAAAATGATAAATGTTTTGATGTTAAAACAAGTAAAGAAAGGGTGACGCTTATGGTTGGAGCAAACATAGATGGCTCAGAAAAACTGAAATTACTGCTCATAGGTAAAAGCAAAAATCCCCGTTGTTTAAAAGGTGTTAAATCTCTGGAGTTAGATTACGCCAATAATAAAAAGGCATCGATGACTTCTGAGATTTTCGAAAGATGGATCAAAGAACTGGACACGAAAATGAAAAGCCAAAAGCGAAAGATTGTGATGTTTATAGACAATTGTCCTGCACATCCAGTTACTGTAAGTAAAAAATTAAGGAATATTGAATTGATCTTTTTTCCACCAAACATGACCTCTAAATTGCAACCTATAGACCAGGGTATTATAAAAAACATAAAACATCATTACCGAAACAGAATTGTTCACAAACTTGTTATATACGATTGATAACAACCTTCCAGTCCAAAAATTGATTACCCTTAAAGAGTGTATAACCGAAGTCGCTAAAGTATGGAGTGAAAATGTTTCTCAGAAAACTATCAAAAATTGCTTTTCTAAAGCAGGTTTTACTGAAAAAATCGACGAATGGGAAGAAGAAGACGAAATGGATCTCTCTACCTTAAAAAGGCAATGGGGTATTCTACAAAAAACTGCTACCGTCGACGCAGATTTTTAACTTGAAGATTTCTTAGAAATCGACAATGATGTTGGCACGACAGATCTTCCAACTGACCAAGACATAATTGACGATATAAAAAGTATAGAAGATCATGAAGAAGAAACTGAAACCGGGGAATGTCCTGCTAAATTTAGTGAAAATGAAATAAGAAATGCATTTGACATTGTGCGAACTACTCTCAGGGGCCAGGAAAATGTACCTGATCAAATCTTTATGCATTTGAATAAATGCGAGAATTTTGTTGAGCAACAATTATTTTTCAAAAGTAATGTTCAAAAGAAAATAACTGATTATTTTTCCTAGCACGTATGTACGTAGTATGTACATATGTATTAACAGATTTTGTATTATTCTTTTTATTTCGTATGTAGTACATACATACATAAAGTCCGTACGTCCATATCTTTACACGTGCCTCATAGTTTTCAGGCAATATCCCAGACGACTATTATATTTTTTTGTCTCTTTTTACCAATACCTACGATTTATTGGTGAAAAGAGACAAATAATATAATAGTCGTCTGTTATATGGCCTGAAAACTATGACGCACGGGTAAAGATATAACGTACGGACCTTATGTATGTATTTAGCCCTGCACATGCTATGTACTATTTAAACTTTCAAATGTTTAATAAAATCTTTTCTAATAATTCAAATATACATATAATATATATTATATATTATATATATATATATATATATATATATATATATATATATATATATATAAATATATATATATAAATATATATATATATAAATATATATATATATATATATATATATATATATATATAATATAATATATATATATATAAAAATATAATATATATATATATATATATATATATATATAAATATATATATATTACATATATATATATATATATATATATATATATATATATATATATATATATATATATATATATAGAACAAATAAAGAGAGAGAAAGCAAAAGTTGCCGTATCAAACAAAATCCTAAGTTATGAAAGTTGCCGAGTTCCCCAACTAGTATATATGTATATATATATATATATATATATATATATATATATATATATATATATTATATATATATATATATATATATATATATTAGAGTGACCGGATCTCATAGAAGGGGAAAAAAAATGTCGGAATCTTGTTCGTCTGGACCTCACAAAACGATTCCCCTTTCCAGATATTGCCCCGTGCCGCTCTATTTCTATACATAATTGTTGTTATTTTAAGTCAAAACCGAGTTACAACAGCCTTTAGCCCCAAAAACGTGACCTGGTACCACTAGGAGCATACTTCGTATATTTTGTTATTAAGTGATAAATTTTGCCTTTTTTTTGGTATATTTTTGAGTTTAAAGTAGAAATATAATAAAAAAAACAAGTAATACTGATAAGTCTAATGACATTTTTTTATTTTAAAATATAAAAATTAGGTATATATGATACATACAAAACAGACACAGAAAAGATACAGACGTAGTACCTACATGAGTCGATAATTTTACATAGTTATCTAATCTATTCTAGAGCTTTTCTTAAAGTAGTTTTTGAAACGTCAGGATATAATGCTCGGCATTTACTTACAACTTGCAGGACATATTGCTTTTGGTCTTCATTTTTTGTCAGAAGGTCTTTAAAGTCGGTTATTAATTTAACACCACGCTCAGCCATATCATTAACTTATTTTAATGTTTTGACAATTTTCAATCCTTCTTGGAAGTCATTATTTTTTGAGGCCAGGTGTTTGGATGTTGTCTTAGGAAAGCTGTTTTTATATTAAATTGGTCAAAGAATGTAAACGTTTCTTTGGTAAGTAAATTTACCAATCCTCCATCAACTACCTCTTTTAAGTTTTCTTTCCTAACTTTTCGATTTACAACCCTAGCGTGCTGTGATGGTTCATCTGTGCTACTGAGCAATTTATTAGCCATTAACAACTTTTCATCGTCAGTAATGGTGGGATCAAAAAACGATAATCCCACCAACTTTGCATTCAAATACCACAAATGGTGCGAAAATTTGGTCAGGGCTATTTCTGCAATGTCGTTGTCACATTCTTTATAGTCTAACAGACTATGCAAAATACCTAAATCTTGCTTTGGTGCAAGATGAGCTTTTGGAACATTGAACCAAGCTTTACAATAAATTTTAACTAGGAAAACAGAAATGGCACGCACAGAACTTTCTTCTTCTTTAGACATCTTAAATTGACGACGAAAAAATGAACATTTTTAAGCAGTAAATAGTCTTTGCCATCCACCTAGCGTGATGAATGGCTCCTGGAGTTCTAAAACCCACAACATTGCCGTCTAGTGATCCAACAAATACGAGAACCAACTGCAATAGCTCCTTGTAGTCATCTCTGGGGTGGCTCTCAGTTAATTTGGTCTCGAATTCAGCAGTAACATTTGCAATTACTTCTGGAGTTAGCTGCTTTTATTATTAGATTGTCACTGATACCTGTGTCGTATTTTCCTTTGTCTATCTTGGGCCATGCAGTGAGGAATCTCTTGAAAATGTCTGGATGAGGTCCAGTGGTTGATCCCATTTTTTTTGTGTCGAATACGCCTCTTAACAGAATTTCCAAGATATGGTGACGGCAAGCTAGGTATAACAATTCTCTTCCTAACATTTGCTCCAATATGACGCATGCTCCTTTGAGTCTTCCCGTGTTGGATGCTGTAGTGTCGAAGCACATCGCCTTGACGGTGTTGAGAAGACCCCATTCATGTAGGCATTCATATACGGCTACTGCTTGCTCCTCTCCAGAGCTGTTTGCTGTTACAGGAACTCCCAGCAGCTGTTCCTTTTCGCCATATGAAATAGCTATAGCTATTCGCTCACATTGTTCATTTTTTAAAAACACCGGTAAAAGTTTACCGTCCCAATGGACAACCACGGGCTCTTTTTCAGGAATGTTTACTTTATCAAAAATTGTTTTATTATATTGTTCTCTGAACATTTGCCTTCTATCATGTAATAAAGTTTTCGAGACTTTGTACTCAAGAGAGTCAAGGTTTAGTGCTTCTAGAGTAGCTATTAAAATTCTCGTGACATTTCTGTCGGATACCTTACATCGATCTAATAAAATGGACAATTTCATGTTTAAAATCTCTTTAACGCCCCTTGCAAATGAAACTTTCATCCTCTTGCTCTCAGATGGTCCTGGATCTTCTACAGCTTCTTCAGGAATGTCCATTTCCTCCAAGCCCTCAAGTTCCTGGTAGATGCTGTCCTCTTCAGTGTCTCTCTTCTCCTTCTTCGAACTTGTCTTCATCATCCGTCTCTAAGAAGCAACAAAAGAAAGAGAAAAAAAAAAGACTATAAAAATTTGTCGTTATAGCAGAATAGTAATAATACATAGGTACTAAATTACCTACTTCTAATTATCAAAAGGTATTATTTAAAAAATATAAACTCAATCATAAAGATGCCAAATCATGCTCTCATGTACAATTTTCTTTCAATTATAATGAAACTATTTACTTATTTGTTTATCTATTTTTTAAAATACTAATAATAAAAAAAAAAAACCCACCAATATCAAAAGTTGCTTCTTGGATTTGTCGGTTCATTTTTGCAAGTTCCTTTTGCACCTTGATTTCTTCAGCTCGAGACAACTTGAGATCCACTCCAGTCATGGAACCTGGGCGGCCCTTCTGCCTCTGTTTCACGAGAAACGCCTTATCTTCTTTCCGATTTCATCGGAGCCAAGGCATCTTGTTGAGCAATATCAAAGAGATCATCCAACTTTTCAACAAAACTGTTTAAATTTGTTCTTGGCCGTTTTCGATGTCTTTTTTCCGGTCTTTTTGAAGAGTTCTCCACTCGGCGTGAAGTTTTTTCCAGCTTAGTAATTGCATCTTGCTCATGTTTAGTCAGGATTCGAGCTTTTTCCCCAAAAAATGAAACACTTCTCGTATTGTAAGTTTTGCTGATTCTCTTACAGTTAATTTCACAGTACGTAAATTATAAAATAAAGCACACAAAACTTGACGATTTGAGGGTAGTTTACAACCGGTGATCTCGTGAATGGGATAGCCCACAAGAAATATTTTATCCTTGGTCCGGCTTTGTACACCTGATGTGGATGCCATTTCAGAGGCCAATAGGCAAATAAGAGTTAACTTGGAAAATGAAACAAAATATATTGCAAACTTTAATTTCAATAAAATGTTTTCAAATGTCTTTTAAAATAATACTATAATAGGTATAAAAACAATAACACACACACTTGGAAAATTAAAAAAAAAAAACGTTAAATTATCTTCACTAGATAATTGTTCGATCTAACCAGCTCAAATGCACTTTAGAAACCAAACTGAATAAATAAAAGGTCGGTTGTACGCTGAAGTAAAATCACCATCCCTAAAATAGAAATTAGAATCACCCTCCTTTTTATCTGTCAAACGGTCTTTCTTTGGTAAACTAGTCAGGTAATACCCATATAACAAAAGATTAAATTTGAACAAAAGGCTCTTTATCTTTGAAAATTGAGTTCCAAAATACTTTTTAACAAAAAAATTTTAATTCAGAGACACATTATGTAAAAACCCGTAAAATTCTTAGAATACTCCCAAACTGGCTCCTACTGGTACCAGGTCACGTTTTTGGGCTAAAGGCTGTTGTAACTCGGTTTGACTTAAAATAACAACAATTATGTACAGAATATAAATTTTGAAGAACAACATTAGCTTTCTTTTGAGATATCAAGCGTGTTCCTATTATTTACCGTTCTGGAGTTATGGCTCCATATGTCAGCTTTTTGGCCAAAAATTTGGATTTTTCAAACTTCGAGCGACGAGCAGCACGGGTTAACGTCGTTTAATCGAGCTCAAATTTCGGCTATCTCAATATCTGGAAAGGGGAATCGTTTTGTGGGGTCCAGACGAACAAAATTCCGACATCGATTTTTTTGCGGTCTCCCTAATATATATATATATATATATATATATATATATATATATATATATATATATATATATATGTATATATATATATATATATATATATATATATATATATATATATATATATATATATATATATATATATAGAATTATTTTAACGACGAAGATGTGTCATCAATCGGCCTCAGTGTAGGCCAGAAAATTATAAAACCCTAGCTCATAATGGTTGGCGGTTGACATTTAAGTATGTTAAAAAAAGAGCTCCATTTATTACTCGTCTTTAAAAACCGAAATTAAAAATATTGGGGTGATTCCGGAATATGCACTTATGTTTCGTATGTTCGCATAAATGCTTCTACTTCAGTAACAGTTGTTTGCGACTTACTTATAATATGCAAAATAAGTATGCATCATAAATGCACACTTGTCATTATGACACATTTTCCGGAGTTAAATAAAATTAAACTTATCTTAATAACATGTATATATATATATATATATATATATATATATATATATATATATATATATATATATATATATATATATATATATATATATATATATACATGTTATTAAGATAAGTTTAATTTTATTTAACTTCGGAAAATGTGTCATAATGACAAGTGTGCATTTATGATGCATACTTATTTTGCATATTATAAGTAAGTCGCAAACAACTGTTACTGAAGCAGAAGCATTTATGCGAACATACGAAACATAAGTGCATATTCCGGAATCACCCCAATATTTTTAATTTCGGTTTTTAAAGACGAGTAATAAATGGAGCTCTTATTTTTAACATACTTAAATGTCAACCGCCAACCATTATGAGCTAGGGTTTTATAATTTTCTGGCCTATACTGAGGCCGATGATGACACATCTTCGTCGTTAAAATAATTCTATAGGACCGTCACAACCTTAGTGTCCATAAATAAAATAAACGAAATCATTATCACTGTCGATATTAAAAATTTCACTTAACTAAGCGGCTGAAAAAATAGAGGAGATAAAAGCATTTAAATTTTTAAAAAATAACAGTTATAACAGATTTTACATCTACAGTTCAAATTTTGTCGGTACTGGTCTAAAACTAAAGACATGCTGTCACAATTTCAACTTTTATGTTAATAAGTTTTACATTCACCACTTAAATTATTTTAAAGTAAACAATATAGAGTATGTTATAATCTATCATTGAAATATTTGCTGTATACTCGTCATCTATTTAAGCGTGATTGTGTAACAAATACACAACTCGTGATAGTCATTTCTATATATCGATATAAAATTATCAGAATTTTCTGGGGTAGCAGAACCTTATAAATATATGATCTAAGCAGTAAAAGTGAAGGAGAGATTTAGGATGAGACTCCTCTAATTCAACATTGCTTTGTTGGTACCTTAATAATACTTTACCGTTGATTAGTTTAGAACTGGGACCCTTAATAAGAATACGCTTCTAGGAAAAAATCAATTACGATATATTTATATGAATTTCACAGAAAAAAACTAATGGCCCGTTAGCTCAGTTGGTTAGAGCGCCGAACTTGAATCGATTAACTCGGAAGTCGTAGGTTCAAATCCTACATGGGCCCAATTCTTTTATTACAACATGACCATTTAATAAAGGCTTACAAGTATAAGAATTTATTTATTTTGTTTCATTATTCTACCATTCATTTCAGAAAATAAATAATATGCATAAACGAAAGCCGAAAAATGTACGCTATCAGAGGTAGCTACATATGAAGTCAAAATTGTTCTAACCCCTTTACGATTAAAGATACTGAATAGAAATTAAAAAATTTGCAAGGTGATTTACTCACTACTTTCCTTGCAAACACCCGGTCTAAAAATAAATACTAAATGTGACCTTATAGTCAACAGTACTTAAATTCAATCATTACAAAACAATATTTATAATAATCGGTACTGCTGGAGAGATACCAATCATAAATAACCGGTCAAGTGCAAGTTAAACTCGCACAATTAGTGTTCCGTACGTTGATTGCTTTTAAAATAAAAAATTTTATTACGGCGGTATAAAATGATCAGTGACTTTCACAAAACACACCCCAAAGGAGTTTTCAACAAAGTTTGTTTCCAATCTTTACTGAAAACTGATGACCTTGAAATTTTTTATATACCAAATAAATTATTAAAGGTAATGCACTCGTGATAATTTTCTTTCAATCTACAACCCCGCGGAGAGCATTCCAGAATTTTTTGATCAGTACTTTTCGAGATAAGGTGGGGGGTGACAGCGATTTTTTCACACGGCTTTTTTAAAAATAATACAAAGAAAAGTGAGTCCAAGTACTACATATTTTACTCGTGTTATCACAAGCTTTCATTTGACACCACACTCGAATGACCTAGTAAAAAATTTTTTTTTCACTTTCCGATTTCACCCCCCAAAACTAACCCCTTAAGTCAAAATTTAACTTTCAAAACTACACTTTGATGAGGCCATCAATTCCTATATTAGTGTTAAATTTCAACTTTCTATGACAAATAGTTTCGGAGAAAATGGGGTGTGACAGACCGACAGATAGACAGACAGACGGACAGACAGACAGACACCGAAGTGATCTTATAAGTGTTCCGTACGGAACACTAAAAAC
>CM032455.1:46778800-46888035 GCA_019049505.1 Pachyrhynchus sulphureomaculatus | reverse complement strand
CGGAATTAAATATATATATATATATATATATATATATATATATATATATATATATATATATATATATATATATATATATATATATAACACATGGCTGAATAGTCCCGGCCTAACAAAGAAAACACGGTTTTTTTGATTCAAAATTAGCTTTATTCATCAACGTAATCTCCATCAAGAGCAACGCAATCATTCCAGCGCCGCTCTAAAACATTTCAATACCACTTTTGTAGAACGATTTATCTTTTGCCTCAAAATAGGCCTCAGTTTCAGCGATAAACCTCTTCATTCGTGTGAAGTTTCTTACCGGCGAGCATTTTTTTTCAGGTCTGCGAACAGCCAGTAGTCGCTGGGAGCCAAATCTGGCGAATACGGTGGATGTGGGAGCAATTCGAAGTTCAATTCATGTAGTTTTGCCATTGTTTTGATTGACTTGTGACACGGTGCGTTGTCTTGATGAAACAAAATTTTTTTCTTTGCCAAATGCGGTCGTTTCTTTGCAAGCCTTCAAACGCTCCAATAACGCTATATAATATTCACTGTTGATGGTATTTCCTTTCTCAAGATAGTCGATGAATATTACACCACGCACATCCCAAAATACCGAGGCCATAACCTTTCCAGCCGATTGTTGTGCTTTCGGGCGCTTTGGACGAGGTTCACCAGTTGCTGTCCACTCAGATGACGATCGTTTTGATTCCGGAGTGAAGTGATGGATCCATCTTTCATCCATTGTCACATATCGACGCAAAAATT
Organism: Pachyrhynchus sulphureomaculatus; assembly: GCA_019049505.1. NCBI lineage: Eukaryota > Metazoa > Arthropoda > Insecta > Coleoptera > Curculionidae > Pachyrhynchus > Pachyrhynchus sulphureomaculatus. Next base: position 46,887,282 of record CM032455.1, on the reverse strand, counting down.
CCGGTTTGTTACGTTTAAACATGGCCAAACACTGCTCAGAATCATCAACACGTTCTTGTTTTTGATCAACAGTGAGCAAACGCGGCACCCACTTTGAACAGAGCTTTCTCATAGTCAAATGCTCATGCAATATAAAGCCAACACGTTCTTTTGATATCTTTACGATGTCAGCTAACTCACGCAACTTCACTTTTCGATCATTCAAAACGATTTTATGGATTTTTTTGATGTTTTCTGGTGTTACCGCCTCATTTGGACGTCCACTGCGTTCTGCATCATCGGTGTCTCTACGACCACGTTTGAAGTCAGCAAACCAACGTTTTATTGTTGTTTCTGATGGAGCGGAGTCCCCATAACACTTTTCAAGCCATTGCTTCGCTTGAACGGTATTTTTTCCCATCAAGAAGCAGTGTAAAATTAAAACACGAAATTGTTTTTGATCCATTGTTTTGAAAATAACAAAAGTAGCGTCACTCTTAGCACAATAACTCACAAACTAATGAATAGAATATCATGAAATTTTAACAGCTGTCTTTTGAAGGTTAGTATTAACTGAAAAAAAGGTGACTGCAATAAAACTAGCGCCATCTATGTGTTAGGCCCGGGACTTTTCAGCCCATGTGTTACGTATATATATATATATATATATATATATATATATATATATATATATATATATATATATATATATATATATATATATATATTGTAACATTCATTTTTTCCTAGATTTTAAGACCATGTAATGTTACTGATTTTTTCACTTCAAATTGTATTTATTTTTATTTTAAAATATCGAACGGTATATTAAACAGAGATTTCAAGACATCCGGTATAGTGTGTTGTGCGTGTTCCTGACCGAACATATCGCTGAGCCGCGATTGGTGAAAAATTTGTATCCGCTATTTTGGTTCCGGCGTCGCAATGTTACCGGCAGAATTTGCACGGTCTATTTAAGCGTCCGAGAAACTACCAGCGTGGCTTATTTCCATCGAGCCGCAGACCAGGGCTTTTTTTCGATCGAGCCGCAGACCAGGCAGTACCGTCTAGCCGAGAGGCTATTTTCCATCTAGCCGAAGTAGGCTAATTTTCTTCAGAAGCCGATAAGTAAAAGTACCAGTTTCGACAATAAAAGCTGTAGTGAGCTTTCTAAGTGTTAAGAAAAGTGTGAAATCGGGCGAAGTCCATCACAGCAGGACTGAAAAAGAGTAAGTCAACAAAACTCCCTCCGATAGACTTATTTAAGAGCAGTGCCTTAACAGCAATGAATAACAGACAAAAAAGTGAAGTGTAAAACACGATGTCTCGCTTTCGGGGGTTGTAAAAGTTTAAAGTTTAAAAGTAACAACTACTATTTAGGCTAGAATTTTTTGGTATAACTGTAAAGGTTGGAACTTTTTATTTTCATTTTAAAAACATGAATAAATTCTTTTTTTGTTGATTAAAGCTAGTGTCTCACTGAATATTTATTTTTCTTTTCAGGATCAGTTGTGCTAGACTAATTTCTTTTTAGTAATATCCATAAAACACTTCAGTTTTTTCTCATTTTTCTTAGCTGAAGTTAAACCGTTTCTATTTTAAAATGAGTGGTGCCCAAAAAAAAAAAGTCGTACAACTGAGGTTTCTTTAAAAATAGAATTAAATTCCAAAAAGACGTACAAAAATTATCTCTTACCCATATCTCTCCACCAAGGAAAAACTGAGCTAGTATTTCTTTAATTTCTTTAGTTCTTTTAAGATCAGGTTTCACTCAATTCATTATCAGAAAATTAAAGCGGGGCTGCAAGAAAATTGTGCTCAAGCTTGGGGCGTCCAGTATTTAAAAATGTTACAAAATGACGCAGTCTACATGGGCGAAAAATAAAGCAAAATTAGCACACCTTACAAAATTGCGCTCAAGCGTGGGACAAACAACTTCTCACAGGGTACGGAAAAAGATGCCTCAAACTGAGGACAGTTTTAGCATGTCATAAAAAGACGTCGCATAAAAATAGCGCTGTCAACGCGGGGCTTTTGGAATTTTATTTTTTTTAAAAAAAGGGGTTCAGTGTACTAGCTTTCGAACAAAATAAAAAGCTCTAACTTTGCAGATATTTTATTTCATAATATTTATTAAACGAAACTACACTATAGCAGTAAGACAAAAGCAGGAAATTTGTAGAATTTTTTTTATTTCAATTTATCTGATATAGATATTTGAATTTTGTTGTTGACTCTAAGATAAGAGATTCCTACTTTTTTCTTAACAGATTAGCAGATGTGCTGGTTTACTTTAATTTTTTGCAGTAGATTTATTTTTTACGGTAAACCGAACAAAAACTGTTCTTTTTTCTCATCTATGTTTTGCATGAATATTAAAAATACTTTGCTGATATACGAAACGGTATTTGGAGATTTTTTATAGGAAATTCTTAAGATAAATTGGTAAAGGAATGTTAATACAAGGCGATACTTAGAAATTTTTTTGAAATTGTCGAAGATTTTTTTTAATGTTTGGTAAAAGAAGTTTACATATTTTAAGTGCCTTCACGTATTTTTTATTTAGACTATTGGGAGCACAGGAGGAATATTTTTACGACTTTTTAAACAATTCTTTTAAATTTTATAATCTAAATACATTTATCATGGAAGCCTTAAATTTTAAAGTCAATCACCTACTGGAATATGAATTAGACTATGAACTGAAAATCCGTCGTACTTTCTCAGAACGTCCGGTCGCGGATAAAAGAAAGATTCTAACGAGGATCTTAAGTAAAGAAATATTCCAATAGATCAGATTGGACTAAATAGTTACAAAAAGTTTCTGATTTTTTAAGTCTAATAAAAATTCTCCTTTTCAAGTTAAAACTCCTGCTTCTCCAAATGGTCACATGTCTCCTTTATTCGTGCATAAATATTCAGATAACAGACCGCATATCAAGATAAATCTATTAGGTGCCCATTTCTCGGCTTTATTTGACTCTGGTGCAAATGCCTCCGTTATAGGTCAGAATGGTATTAAAATTTTAAGTCGTTTAAGTATAAAAATATGCCACGTCAAAAATAGGAGTGTTACCACTGCAGATGGCAGCCGTCTAAAAGTTTTAGGTACGGTTGAGTTGCCGCTAGTCTGCAATGGTCATTGTTTAGTAATCTCTGCTCTAGTAGTACCTTCTCTATCACATACCTTGGTTTTAGGATGTGATTTCGCACAAAAATTCGGAATTCTAGTAAATTTTAAAAAATAATTCGTGGTATCCACAGTCCCTAGAAGTCAACTCTCAAACAAGTTTTAAAGATTGTTATTCAGAAAATTCTTTAGAAAACCTTTTCTCGCGTCTATGTACCCTAGATGATCTCTCGCGGACGGAACGCTTAAAAGCAGAGAAAGTAATAAGCTCTTTCAATGAAATAAGTAGTAAAGATAGGTTAGGCCGAACGAATAAAATCAGATGTCTATAAGTACGGCTGATGCCAATCCTGTAAAGACAAGGCCCATCGCCATGTCTCCGAACATGTCAAAAGTATTGAATAAGGAGTTAGACGAAATGTTGAAACTCGGAGTGATTGAAGAATCAAACAGTCCTTGGTGTTCTCCAATCTTATTGGTGAAAAAAGGCCGATGGACAGTATCGTCTGTGCTTTGACGGAAGAAAGCTCAACGAGGTCAGCAAATTTGATAACTACCCATTACCGAACATCGACAGAATTTTGACATCACTCAGAATGCTAAGTATGTATCTTCGATAGACCTTAGAAAGGCTTTCTGGCAAATTCCTTTAGACAAATCCTCTAAAGAAAAGACCGCTTTTGCAGTAGTAGGCCGAGGTCTATTTCAGTTCGTCACTATGCCGTTTGGTCTAAAGAACGCTGCTCAAACTCAGCAAGTTTAGTGGACGCCATATTTGGTCCGAAATATGAGCCACATATTTTTACCTATCTTGATGATATTTTAGTAACATCGGAAGACTTCGAATCGCATATTCGCTTACTTAAGGAAGTAAAGGATAAATTGAAAGAGGCCGGACTGACGATAAATTTGAGCAAATGTGATTTTTTCAAAACTTCTCTAAAGTTTTTAGGCTATATTGTAGGCTCAAATTCCTTGCGTACCGATCCGGATAAAGTAGCAAGCATGGTTAATTATGCGAGACCTACTAATACTACGGAAGTTAAGCGCTTCGTAGGAATGTGTTCGTGGTATAGACGTTTTATTGAGAATTTTCTACCTTGTTGTCACCTATTAATGATCTTTTGAAAGGACGAAAAAAAGGACAATCGATAGATTGGACAAACGCAGCAGAAAGATCTTTTATAAAGATTAAAGAGCTATTGGTTTCGGCTCCAATTTTATCCCCAACCAGATTTTTTCCAACAGTTTTATATATTCTAGTGATGCTTCTAATACCGGTTTAGGGGGCGTCCTAACACAGAAAATCAATGGTGAGGAAAGAGTGATAGCGTATGCCAGTAGAACTTTGTCAAAGGCTGAACGTAACTATTCGGTTGTTGAAAAAGAATGTTTAGCCGTACTCTTTAACATCGAAAAGTTTCGACCTTACATTGAAGGTGTTCCTTTCACGGTCATAACAGATCATTATAGTTTATTGTGGCTTAATTCTATTAAAAACCCTAGTGGCAAACTAGCGCGTTGGGCGATTAGGCTGAGACAACATACATTTAATTTAATTTGGCCAAAAATGCGTTTTTGTTATCTTAAAGTTTGTGAGGACTTGTGAAGTATGTGGAGCGCAGAAATCTCCAAATGCACTACCTATGGGGACTGATGGGAAAAGAGAAAACGGTTAATTACCCTTTTTCAAGTCATAGCAGCTGATCTAGTAGGTCCATTTCCACGTTCAAAACAAGGAAATAAATGACTTTTCGTAATTTCTTGCTGGTTAACAAAGTATACCGTGTTATTTCCTTTGAAAAGCTCTAAAGCCGAATGCTTTTTGAAAATTTTAGAAAACGATATTTTTCTAATCCACGGAGTTTCATCGCTTTCGGATATGCGATAACGGTACTCAGTTTACTTCTGAGTGTCTTAAGAGCTTAAGTGAGACATATAGTTTTAACATACGTTTCAATCCCGTGTGCCCTCTACAATATAATTTCGTTCAAAATAATATTCGTTGATTCACGTGATAATTCGGGATAAAGGAATTTCAAAGATTCAAACACGAAGTAACCGGGTTTACACCGTCTTTCTTAGTTTACGGCAGACATATACCTGTATCTGGATCGTAATTATAAAAATTTAGATTTGGATGTCAATGTTGACAGCGCAATAATCCGGGTAACAGGGGTGCGTACGCCGAAAATTTAAAGGGTTTAAAAGATATCTTCACCGACGTGCGTAGTAGGATACATAAGGCTTATGAACGGAACAGTAAGTCTTACAACCTTAGAAAAAGGGATTTTGCCTTTAATATAGGTGATCACGTTTGGCGAAAAAATAAAATTCTTTCCAGTGCAGCTGATAAATTCACATCTAAGTTGGTACCTAAGTATGTGCATTGCGTGATTAGAGAAAAGATTTCAGATTTAGTTTATGGTTTAGTTAATTTAGATGGGACTAAAATAGGACGATGGCATATTAAAGACTTAAAACCATTCAATGAACCTAACCCTAATGAAAGTTTGTCAGAAGAAGAATAATTTATATTTACATTATCTTAATTGCTTTAATTTATTTTTTTTGATGTTGCTCTGTAGAGGTGACGACCTCGTTTTTTTTTGACTGTTTTATAAAGTTGAGCTGAGGATAGCTTACTTTTATAGTTTTTGCTAAGGTTTTGGGTACTGATCATATCCAAACTTAGGTTGATTGTAGTTGATGTTTAGCATCGACTCAGTTTTGCGAGCTTGCGAAAGAGTCACACTCAGGATATATCATAAGACTGGTATGTCGGTGGTCGCGGGATTTGATTTGCTTATGACCCCAAAATAATATTGAGAGGATTTAATAAAACCAGTTCTTGACACTTGGAAAGCGAAATTTTGATTAGAGGCAATCCAAGGTGATCTTGAGTTAGGACAAGCGCAAGATGTAGCTCGTGTAGGGTGATGTAGAGTCAAAATTTTTATGAGCAATTTCAAAGTTTGTTACCCGAGTGGGTGGATTTCTATTACCTTAGTGGTATATGTTGGGTGCAATTAAGAGTAAATTGATTTTGGTTATCCTGTAAGTCTAAGACTTGGATTATTTTGGTTTAGATCTTCTTCTGAATTGACAAACTAAGGGTATTTTTTTTTTTTTTTCAGAGCCGTTTAAACGTTACCTTTGAGTCACAAATTTTTTAAAAAAATTTTTTTTGCATAGGCTCATAGGCGTCTGATGAGTTTTTTTTTTTCGGTTTACTATCAGATTGATAGAAAATTGAAGTTCTGCAGGAGAACTAAAGGCTGATCATTTACAGGAGATGAGAGCAGAGTAAGACAGTCGTTTCACAAAGAAATGATCAAAATCTGATACCGAGATGAGAACCTTGTCAAGAGAGGCTAAGCGCAGTGAAGGAAGATTCCTAACCGAATTTTTAGATTTCCAAGAGGTAATCTAGAAGTTTGGGCTGACAGAAAACGGTTATGCCTGATACCTGTAGCAGTTTCTTCTAGAGGCTATTGTTTAGGGAGACGATTAACACCATGATCGAATATTTTAGCTGTCAACGATGTTTTCTTCTTGTTTCTGATTAAGCTGGGAAAGCTCTTGTCGTCTTCAAAAGTTTTGTTGCGTTGCCACCGGAAAATAGAGCAATTTTTTGTTTCATGTAGCCTTTTTAAAGCTCATTTTCGTTTATTAAAATTTCGTTAGAAGCTTGGTTAAGTCAACCTTGTAAACCTTTTAGGTTGTATCCCATGAGTTATTTGTTTTTACAGGCTGTGATGCACCGGGTGCTAACAGATGCCGTTACGACGTTTGGCAGGGAGTTAGTCTTCCTGAGGAACAGACTGATTGGAAGGGTAGTCTATGGGGGGTGAACGTTTGACCTTTGGGACCTTTAAAGGTTTTGTTACCCAATGGTTATTTCTATTTGAACCAAAGGAGAGCCTAGCTACTGTAGTCGACCTCAGCTCCAATTAGCCTATTAGTGGTGACAGGCTGTTGGCAGTAGTGTGTTTCGGAACACCCTATTGATTAAATTTTTTTGACTTATGGTGGTGTGATAGACACCGTTTTAGTTTAGTGGATGCTATAATCTACTCCCTTTTGTTGGTGGACTCCAGGGTCACCAATTCTGTATTTTTTTTGTCTCCACCATTCAGTATATCGTGGTGAAGTGTTTGTCTCCTGTTATGTGGGATGGATTGAATGTTTTTCGTTGTTGTTCTAGGGCGAGACCAGTACACGAGGGTTCTTCATGCAACTTGAAGAGGCGCAATGCTGGTTAAGTTTTATTTCTCTGTGTAGCCACCCTGAAGAATGACGGAGAGCGTTTTTTTTTTGGCTCATGTTTCTAGGCAGATTTGTCACTTTGGTGCGATGTGCCGAAGATTGGATTAGCTTTGCTAAGAGCTTTCACCAAGCTCAGTATGGAGTAATCATAACCAAGAGTTTGGGATTTGAACTCCTGTATATATTTCTGTATATATTTCTGTATATATTTCAGTGTATGTTGGTTGCCTGAGGGCATGTGCTCAAAATGCGAGATTTTGAGTCGCTTTGTTTATGGACTCCCATATATAGGATTATGACTTTAGGGAGGTCCTATTTCGAGACTTGCTGTCTCATATAGTTATGTTGGGAATGTTTCCTTGAATGTTAGTTGCGCGTGGACTAATCATTCTGTTCTTAGTGAACATTGCTTTTTGAAGCAGGATCATTCAGTTTAGTGAATTTTAGCTTTTATAGCTATTCACTGTGTTTAGAGTGAATTTTAGCTTTTATAGCTATTCACCGTGCCTATAGTGATATAGTTAGCTTTTATAGCTGCTCACTATGATAATGGCGAGTTTGTTCTTCTAGAACGCAGACTTTGTATAGTCGAGGACTATTTACAGAGTGTTTTCTTGGCGAGGAGCCGAGGTTTTTTCTGGCGATTTACCAGAGTGTTTTCTTGGCGAGGAGCCGAGGCTTTTTTCTGGCGATATACCAGAGTGTTCTCTTGGCGAGGAGCCGAGTTTTTTTCTGGCGATATACCAGAGTGTTTTTGTTGGCGATAAGCTGACGTGTTTTCTGGCGATCAACCAGAGCGTTTTCCCTAGCGATTTTAGCATGTCTGGATGTCTTAGGATGTCGACATTGCGTTATAGAGTGCGATTTTTCTGGCGATCAACCAGAGCGTTTTCCCTGGCGATTCTAGCATGTCTGGATGTCTTAGGACGTCGACATTGCGTTATAGAGTGCGATTATTTTCCGAGTGCGACTAGTAGTGATACTAGATTTAGAATGTTCTCTTAGCGATGAGCTAGAGCATGGATGGCGATTTTTCCCGAGCGTTTGTCTGGATATTTATCCAGATATTTTTTTTGGCCTTGTGCTAAATGGTCTGACAAGACTTTTTCTTTTTAGTGTAAGTGTTTGCACTAGAATCATTTTTTTATTTTTTTTTCTTTATTTAAGAATTTTTATAAATTTCTTTTGCTGAAATAGAAGATTTTCAGACAATCCTTAAAAGATTTTAAGGGGGGTGTTCATATTTTATTTCAGTTCACTTTTTTTGATTTAGACAAGAGTCTAGACAAAGTTATATTTTTTGTTTTGGTAACAATAATAGAGCTGATTCTTTTATATAAGAAGACCGCGATTGTTACTTTGAACAGGTATTTCTTATGTTCTTGCAAGGATTTTTATTTGCTTTTTGATGTACTTAACCTTAGTGTCTAATTAAGTTAAGTCTAGTTATAAGATTCTTGTGATCATGCGAAGATTTTCATTTGGTTTTCATTGTACTTAATATTAGTGCTTAATTGAATTAAGTCTAGTAGTAAGGTCCGAAGTTTGTAATTTTGTTTTAAGTTCTGACCTTAGTATTAAGTAATAGTGTACCACTTTGTACCTTTTCATAAGTAGCCTAAGTTTAATAGACTAGTGTAGTCTATTTCTTTTTGGAAGGGGTAAATGTAACATTCATTTTTTCCTAGATTTTAAGACCATGTAATGTTACTGATTTTTTCACTTCAAATTGTATTTATTTTTATTTTAAAATATCGAACGGTATATTAAACAGAGATTTCAAGACATCCGGTATAGTGTGTTGTGCGTGTTCCTGACCGAACATATCGCTGAGCCGCGATTGGTGAAAAATTTGTATCCGCTATTTTGGTTCCGGCGTCGCAATGTTACCGGCAGAATTTGCACGGTCTATTTAAGCGTCCGAGAAACTACCAGCGTGGCTTATTTCCATCGAGCCGCAGACCAGGGCTTTTTTCGATCGAGCCGCAGACCAGGCAGTACCGTCTAGCCGAGAGGCTATTTTCCATCTAGCCGAAGTAGGCTAATTTTCTTCAGAAGCCGATAAGTAAAAGTACCAGTTTCGACAATAAAAGCTGTAGTGAGCTTTCTAAGTGTTAAGAAAAGTGTGAAATCGGGCGAAGTCCATCACAGCAGGACTGAAAAAGAGTAAGTCAACAAAACTCCCTCCGATAGACTTATTTAAGAGCAGTGCCTTAACAGCAATGAATAACAGACAAAAAAGTGAAGTGTAAAACACGATGTCTCGCTTTCGGGGGTTGTAAAAGTTTAAAGTTTAAAAGTAACAACTACTATTTAGGCTAGAATTTTTTGGTATAACTGTAAAGGTTGGAACTTTTTATTTTCATTTTAAAAACATGAATAAATTCTTTTTTTGTTGATTAAAGCTAGTGTCTCACTGAATATTTATTTTTCTTTTCAGGATCAGTTGTGCTAGACTAATTTCTTTTTAGTAATATCCATAAAACACTTCAGTTTTTTCTCATTTTTCTTAGCTGAAGTTAAACCGTTTCTATTTTAAAATGAGTGGTGCCCAAAAAAAAAAAAGTCGTACAACTGAGGTTTCTTTAAAAATAGAATTAAATTCCAAAAAGACGTACAAAAATTATCTCTTACCCATATCTCTCCACCAAGGAAAACTGAGCTAGTATTTCTTTAATTTCTTTAGTTCTTTTAAGATCAGGTTTCACTCAATTCATTATCAGAAATTAAAGCGGGGCTGCAAGAAAATTGTGCTCAAGCTTGGGGCGTCCAGTATTTAAAAATGTTACAAAATGACGCAGTCTACATGGGGCGAAAAATAAAGCAAAATTAGCACACCTTACAAAATTGCGCTCAAGCGTGGGACAAACAACTTCTCACAGGGTACGGAAAAAGATGCCTCAAACTGAGGACAGTTTAGCATGTCATAAAAAGACGTCACAATATATATATATATATATATATATATATATATATATATATATATTTATATATATATATATATATATATATATATATATATATATATATATATATATATATATATATATATGTATATATATATATATATATATAAATATATATATATATATATATATATATATATATATATATATATATATATATATATACATATATATATATATATATATATATATATATATATATATATATATATATATATATATATATACCAGGTGTACAAGTTTGAAATGCGGATTTCAGACAACAGATGGTGCACCAATGCAGTTTGTGCTATAAAGATTTGACATTGCGCCATTTTGTTGTGTCATCAACAAGTGTCAGATGCGCACGAGTGATAAATTGAAAAAGTGTGTGCATAGTGTTATTGTGTTCAATATGTCGAAATTTATACCGAACAAAGAGCATTTGCGGACAGCATTAATTTTTCGTTTTCATTTGAAGAAAACTGCTGTTGAATCATACCGATTATTTGGAGAAGCTTATGGTGAACATGTTCCATCGCAAGATACGTGTGAACGATGGTTTCGGCGTTTCAAAAGTGGTGATTTCGATGTTGCAGACAAGGAACGTGGTTTTCCAGATGATTCGCAAACACAAAAACAACTCGCCGAGCAATTGGGCGTTAATCAACAAGCTGTTTGCAATCGGCTACGAGAGATGGGAAAGATTCAGAAGACCGGTAGATAGGTACCACATAAGTTGAACGACAGGCAAATGGAAAAGAGGGAAAACACGTGTGACATTTTGCTCGCTCGGTACAAAAGGAAGTCGTTTTTACATCATATAATTACAGGGGATGAAAAGTAGATTTATTTTGAGAATCCCGAGCGTAAAATATCATGGGTAGACCCAGGTGCCCCATCCACATCGACCGCAAAACCGAATCGCTTTGGCAGGAAGACGATGCTCTGTGTTTGGTGGGACCAGAGGGGCGTGGTCTATTATGAGCTGTTAAAACCTGGGGAAATGGTTAATACTAAAAGTTACCAACAACAATTGACCGATTTGAACCGTTCGCTGCTTGAAAAAAGGTCAGAATACCCAAAGAGGCAACACAAAGTCATTTTTCTTCATGACAATGCTCCATCACATACGGCAAAACCAGTTCGCGACACGTTGGAAGCACTCAGCTGGGAAGTTCTACCCCTATGCGGCTTACTGACCAGACTTGGCTCCTTCCGATTACCACTTGTTTGCATCGATAGGTCACGCACTTGCTGAGCAGCGCTTTGGTTCGTACGAAGATGGGAAAAAATGGCTCGATGAATGGTTCGCAGCAAAAGGGGCGTGGTATTCACAAATTGCCCGAAAGATGGGAAAAATGTATAACAAGCGATGGAGCATACTTTATATAAAGCACTTTTTATCATTCTTCCGAATTTAACATGTTTTTTTAGAAAAAAAATCCGCATTTCATATATTTATATATATGTATATATATATAATATATATATATATATATATATATATATATATATATATATATATATATATATACATTGGTAAGCTAAAAATCGACTCAAACTATTGGATTGGCTTCATTTAACACGGATCCTAGAATTTAGTATTCATATATTTTTATGGATTTTAGTATCATTTGAACGCCCATTCTATTCTCTTTCTAATGATACCAAATTCCATGCATACCTCATGCTTTTTTACTGATTAACATGATTGAAAGAGGAAACAAGGAGAACAAGGATTGAAAATAGTGGTAAGAGAAAGGAATAATTAAACAAATTGAAGTCAGGACTCCGCGCAGGATAGTCTAAGGTGGGTATTCCCACTTCCGCCACGTACTGCCGCACCGACGCAGCAGCATGTGCCCTCGCATTGTCGTGCATTAACATATATATATATATATATATATATATATATATATATATATATATATATATATATATATATATATACATTAAGCATGATTGTGTAACAAATATAAAACTCGTGATAGTCACATCCATGTATCGGTATAAACTAGTTATCTGGAGTATAAAAACATTATAATACATGAGCTAACTAATAAAAGTGAAGGAGAGATAAAGGATAATGGTACCAACTTCTCTAATTCAACATTACCTTGTTGGAACCTTAAATAATACCTTACCGTTGAATTAGTTTAGAATTGGGACCCTTAATAATAATACTATTCTAGGAAAAATCAATTTACAATTGCACTACTTACCTTTTCTAAATTTACGAGAAATCAGTCTGTTTTTCACAAAAAGTCACCATGTTTCACCGAAAAAAAAAACAATTTTACAGCACCCACAAGTACGGAGTAGACAGGCAATCCAAATAAAACAACGAACAGTTCGAACTAAGTTTTGTATTGTAATTTGTATGTATTTTTTTGGTCAACTTTATTTATCAAAACTAGGAGAGGCAAAGGGTTCTATGCCATACGGCGAACTTCTGCCAAGTCTTTTATAATTTATATTGCATTTTGAATGAATGATAATTAAATCAACTGGACGAAAGAAATCAGTGAAACATTCAAATCATTGTTAATTCATCTATTAATAGGAAACAGTGTCATCCATCAATCTCATTTTCAACTAGCTAGATATTTCGTGGGTCAGTCAATATCGCTAACAATTATAGTTGAAGTACTATTAGAATAGATGGAGCTGTTTAACATAGTGTGTATTTCCGCCAGACGTAAATAACATCGATAAGAAACATCACTTTAATTAACTTCGACGCATCGATGTTTTTTCGATTTAAAACATCGATGGCAAATGTTTTTTGACTAAAACATTCATGTATCGTTGCATCCCTACCCGCAGTATTTCATGTCGTTTTAACTCAGTTTGAAACCAGTTCTTGATGAACTCGGACGTTTAAATTGGAACGTAGTATTGTGAAAACGATTATTCCAATGGCGGATATTTGTTTTATTTGCGGTAAGTTGCTCTCGAAGTTCGAAGACACCTCTGGTATGACTCAGAGCTCTCCTCGTAAAACGCCGGTGAGTTATTCATCATAATTTGATCAAACACGCTTTAGGCCTACCAGGGACCCTACGTAAAAAAGACGCACCTCAGAGTTGGTGTGGAAATCAATGTTTCACTGTAATTAGCTTAATTCCAAAATTTTCGTGACCTTTGACCTTGTAAAAGTATATGAAGCAGGCGTTATTTCGAAGGAGAATTTTTGTATATTTCTTATAATGCCAAAAAAAAGGTGCTTGCAAAAATTCAGCTAGAATAGAATTTTTCTGCAGATTAATCCTTTTTACTGGATAACTAAAAATCCTAAAAATTTAATATTTGCTTTTAAATTTAATTCTTAAGTTCTCTGTGATTTTTTTTTCATTAGATGAGAAATTGCTGGAGTGTCATTAACCCAGATATGCCCAATGACCTATATGTAGTACGCTTCAAACTCGGCAAATCTCAGCGACGATCGGCGGCAAATATCGCAGTATGTGGAATTTTTAGGTAGTTTGATGTTATGCGCCGTTGGTGATAGCACGGTATTATATTTCTAGAGAGAAATCTTGTTTATTGCGAAGCGTCAGTTAGTGGTTTTCTGAGAGAATGGCCGAGTTCGGCGTGAAGTTTGTAAGGTAGGTTATGTTTCGGCTATTTTTGAATTATCTAATGATATTTTATAGATAAGTTTAGTTAGCTAACAATGTAAGCAATTGATTTTTGTATGATAAACATGTTGATTTCAAGTAGTTGTTTGTCTATTAGTAATTAAAAACAGCCGTCCTATATTTAGTACATTGGGCACATATAATACTATCAATATTATAGTATATTATAATACATCTGGGTTCCATAGAGAATTAAAAAAATTGTTATAATTATTCAAAACAATTGTTAAAGTCTTTCGCCACATACCAAAAATGTATTGCCAATGTTTACCTACGTCATTATTTAAGAAATAATTTTTACGAGTATCTTTTTTGTAGGGGGTTCTCCTTACACGAAGCTCTCGCAATGATTGAAGACAACGAAATAAAAGCAGATACAATAACTCTATTTCCTCCCAACAATGCTACGGAAAATTTGACGGATGAGGACTCCGGCGATAAGGACAATGTTGACATAAACAATTTACCAGCCTCACAAATGCAGAACGAAGTCGAAGTTACTGCAAAATACGTTTTAGAAGATCAAGAATGGGAGTCCGAAGATGAGGTCCCTTTAGCGAGACTGATAAGAAGGAAAGAATCAACTCTAAAAACCACAAAAAAGAAGAAGAAATTCGCGAAAGTTAGACCAATTTTTACATATCTAAATAAGAAATTTATTGAACACGCTTACACACAGGTAGAGCATAGTATAGATGAAGCCATGGTTCCATACACAGGCAGACATGGTTGTAAACAATAAATACAGGGTAAACCAATACGGTATGGCTATAAAATTATGGGGTTGGCACTACCCGCCAAGGTTATATAAATTGGTTCGAGCCTTATCAAGGAGCTTCCACGAATATTAGCCAAATTTATAAGGATCTTGGAGTTGGAACGGCTGTTGTTTTGGAATACGCTGATGCTCTTAGGTCAAATTGGAAGTATTTGAAGTTCCATTTATTTTTTGACAATTTTTTTTCCTCTGTTCCTCTGTTAGAATATTTGAACGAAAAAGATATGTTCGGGACCGGAACTATACGTGAATATCGTATTCCTTGTAGTACATTGCACTATTCAAAGACCATGAAGAAGTGTAAACGTGGGACTCATGACTATATAAAGATTAAGGATGACAATATTATATTTGTAAAATGGAATGATAACAACATAGTTACTTTTTGCTCTAATGCCGGTGGTGTAAATCCGTTACATTTCGTGAGAAGATACTCTCAGAAGGAGAAAAAATTTATTCAAGTGGAACAACCCCATGTGGTGAAGTTATACAACAGGAGCATGGGAGGCGTCGACCGATCAGACCAAAACATAAGTTTGTATCGCACCGCCATAAGAGGGAAGAAATGGTATTTTCCTCTTATAGCTCATTGCGTAGACATGGCAGTTCATAATGCATGGCAGATTCATAAATATCATGGCGGGACAATGGACCAGCTTTCATTTAGACGCGCCATTGCTAATGTATTGTTAGTGCAGAACAAAAAAAAATTTGTGTATCAGAAAGGACATGCGTCAAAAAATCATAATTTAGAACTAAGGTATGACAGGTTGGACCATTTAGTGATATCGCAAAATAAACAAACAAGGTGTGCAGGATGTCATCAAAAAACGACAACCAGATGTCAAAAATGTGACATTGGGTTACACGTTAAATGTTTTTTATCCTATCATACTAAATAAATATTTTTTGGAGTGTATTATATGCCCATTGTCCTATATATAGTACGGCTACAAAACCATATTTTTTAAATACATAACTGTCCAGCAAGAACAAAAATGTGTTTTATTTGCTATTTTAATCTCATTGAACATTAAAATAATAAAAAAAATAAGTTGTAATTATTTTGGGCATATCTGGGTTAAAGCCCAAGCATTTTCCGATTTTCTGACAAATGGTGAAAATTGTCCGAATGTTGAATCTGAAGTAATTTTGTCTGTTGTACATCTACTTCAAACTAAAATCATAATTTTCTTTGTCAGAATTTGACCACATTTTTTTACTGTTTTAGGCTTTAAAGCAAAAACGAGAGAAATAAAATCTAGAATGTGCAATAACTGTTCCTAGGAAGTTCATAATTTTATGCAAGAAGGCAATTTTTAATGTACATTCTATAAATTTAAAAGCAGACCAGCTGAAGTAAAAGAAAAAACTTGAAGTGAAGCACTTGATATTTTTTCCTTAATATAAATCAGTCAGTTTCTAGCAAGAAAGGTAAAGCATTTCAGTTACATTATTTTTTAACAAATATTATTTCTTTTACCAATATAAGTAGCACAAAATCACTTTGCAGGCGACCAGGTAGTAACTGCCCAAGACAAAGAAGACCTAGAACTTATGACAAGAAACCTATTCGAAAACTATGAAAGATGGAGGTTAATACAGTAAACTACACAAAAAAAATAAATATCTGTGTATCGATGGAGCGTTGGGAAGCCTTACCGTAAATGATGGTCAGGCGATTGGTGCGTCTGATTATTATATCTATATAGGAACAAGAATAGATAGGGAAGGCAGAACAAAACAAAAAATAGAAGATAGAATCAGTAAAGGAAAAGTCGTCATACAACAACCTCAGCTCCGTTCTTTGGACAAAAAACACTTCAAAATAAAAGAATCATTACAACTACCATGCAACTTTTAAAAGCATTGTACTCTACGGCTGCGAAACGTGGTAGTTAACCAAGCGTTTGAAACAGAAACTTCATGCTCTCGAAATGGACTACTGGCGAAGATCGGCTGGTGTATCAACAATAGATAACATCAGAAATGAAAGAATAAGAGAAATCATGAAGGTAACAAGAACAATAAGAGACGATATCCAACAAAAACAATTAGATTGGTACAGGCACATGGAAAGAATGCCGGAATGGTGCATCCCAAAACCAGTTCTAAAATGGACACCTCTAGAAAGAAGAAAAAGGGGAAAGCCGAAAATAACCTCGATTGGCAGAATCCAGAAAGCCATGTTGGAGAGAAACTTAAGACCAGAAGATTGGGAAGATAGAAAAGGTTGGTGACTGGGTACCAGAAGGCGTAGAACGCTATGAACCCGGATATGATAATGTTGATGATGGGTGTAGGTTTAACAATTCAAGGGCAACAAAGTTGAGGGAATTTAAGTTTAGTTAAATGTATAACTCTAATTATAGTACCTCTTCAATATCAAAATAACATGTTTAAAATGGCGAATTTCTAAGGAAAACAAAAACAAATATTTGAAATGTAAATCAAGGTCTATCAGACTTCAAGTATTGACCGTTTATTAGTACTATGAAAAGTGTGTTTTTCCAAACAACTTGTATTCAACTAAAACAATTGAGCTAAATTAAGATATCTGCTTGTCTTTGAATATGTACTACTCAGTATATATCACCACTACACCAAACACTTTATTTTTGCACTCGACGCGCGTTTCGCTAACCATGTTAGCTTCATCAGGAACGATGATTGACTAAAGCTAAACTACAAATCTACCCTATTTATACTTAGCCTAACCCTTGAATTACTCAAGCGGAACTAATGACATAGGCAAGGCGATCAGTTCCGGTCAAGTAACCAGTAGAGGGGACTATAAGGAATAGGCCCTCTGTCTTTATTTAAACTACTTTTACATTTTATGATTTCCATACTTTCGTATGCGTCCAACAATCTCCCATCAGACACACCTTTCATCAATCTTAGATTATCCAATGTTACAGTATGATCAGCTTCAAGGGCATGTTCGGCAATGCTAGACTTTTTTGCTCTATTGTATCTTAATTGTGCCAAATGTTCTTTAAATCGTATTTTAATTGACCTTTTAGTTTACCCAACATACTTTTTGTCACAATCATTACGACTAATTTCATAAATTCCACTTTTCTCACAATTAGGAATCTTATCTTTGGGATTTCCTAAGATATTCCTCAGATTGTCTGATGACTTATAGACTAAGGTGAGGCCTACCTTATTAAATACCTTATTGAGTCCCTTGCTATATTGCGGATTATATAGTTTGGAGACATACTTGGTGTTATTTTCTTCGCGTGTAAAAAAGGTGGAATTCTGAATATTAAACCTAAATTTATGTCTATTTATTAGTTTATTTACTAAGTCATCGTCATAACCATTAACTCTAGTTACATTTCTAATACGATTCCTTTCTTTATTAAAGTTTACTCTATTCAAAGGGAAAGTGACCAAACGATGAACTAAAAAATGTAATGAGGCTAATTTATGTTGTTTGCAATGAAATGAATCATTAGGAATATATCTATCTGTTATTGTGTCCTTCCTATAGATATCAAATTCTAATCTATTATTATTTTTAATAATTAAAATATCTAGAAAAGGCAATTGTCCTCTGTTCTCAACTTCGTAAGTGAATTTAATGGAATCATACCGGCTAGTTAATTTAGAAACAAAATCATCAATATTTGCTTTCTTTGTATCAAAAATCGCGAAAATATCATCTACATACCTATACCATACCCTTGGGAAATATTCGAATTCTTGACTGGCTTCGATTTCAAACTTACTCATGAATAAATTGGCTATGAAAGATGACAAGCAATTACCCATAGCTGTTCCTTCTTTCTGCACATAAAATTGATTGTTATATTGGAAATAATTTTGTTCCATACAAAGTTTAGATAATGTTAAGTATTCACGAATAATTTCGTCTTCAAAGTCATTCATTCTAAGTAATTCTTCGAGATATTGTAAAGTTTGTGGAATTGGCACACTTGGGAACAAAGAACTAACATCAAAAGAAATTAAGACTTCACCTTCATTAAGAACTAGATTTTTTGTTTTATTAATGAATTCTAACGAATTCTTCACTGCGAAAGTGTTTAATGGTAACTTCACAAGTTCTTTTGATAACCATTTGGATATTAAATATGTGGGTGATCCGACCGATGAAACAATGGGTCGCATTGCTTTTCCAGGTTTGTGAATTTTGGGTAAGCAATACAATTTTGGTATGGTCGGATTACTCACATTTAATTTAAATTTTGGCGAATCGGAGACAAGGTTCTTACATTTTTTTAAAGAATTTTTAACCTCTGATATCATTCTCGGTAATGGATTTCTTATTACCTTTTCATAAGGGCCAGATTCGATAAGATTATCTACTCGTTCAAAGTAATCTTTCTTATCCAATATAACAACCTTATTTCCTTTATCCGCTTTTAAGTAGAAGACATCTTTCTTTTTCAATCCTTTAACTACTTTTATGTTTTTTCGTGAATTAGAATTTGTGTTGTTAACTATGTTTTTCGATATTTGATTGCGACGTGCTTCCCTAACAAAGGATTTACTATTTTCTGGAAGTGTACTAATCGAACTTTCAATGTGAGCAACTATTTCTGATAAATTATCTCTAGGAGGGGGTACTGCAAAGTTAAGACCTTTGCGAATTTCATTTGGTGTAAAGGATTGAGATGAATGATTTTCTACAATATTTACGAGTTCCTGAGGACTATTCTTCTTCGGTAAGAGCTTTTTTAATTTTTTACTTAGAATAGAGAATTTCTTTTTATATTAAATATCAATAACTAAAAACATTTTCCTCTGGAACTCGCTCCATACTTCATATTCAATATTGTTTAATCCTGAAATAAATTTTTTGAATATGCTGTATGATTCTACTTCTAACATACTACGTTTTGTGTACAAATTCTTGATTTCTAAGTCAAGCCATTTTTGTTTAGCACAGAATGAAACTTTTTCTGAAATGTTTGATTTTCGTAAATTAACCTTAATAAAATTAATTAATTTAAATAAATAAAATTAATTAATTTTATTAAGGTTAATTTACCAAAATCAAACATTTCAGAAAAAGTTTGATTCTTTGCTAAACAAAAATGGCTTGACTTAGAAATCAAGAATTTGTACACAAAACGTAGTATGTTAGAAGTAGAATCATACAGCATATTCAAAAAACTTACTTCAGGATTAAAACAATATTGAATATGAAGTATGGAGCGAGTTCCAGAGGAAAATATTTTTAGTTATTGATATTCAATATAAAAAGAAATTCTCTAAGTGAAAAATTAAAAAAGCTCTTACCGAAGAAGAATAGTCCTCAGGAACTCGTAAATATTGTAGAAAATCATTCATCTCAATCCTTTACACCAAATGAAATTCGCATCTTAAACAAAGGTCTTAACTTTGCAGTACCCCCTCCTAGAGATAATTTATCAGAAATAGTTGCTCACATTGAAAGTTCGATTAGTACACTTTCAGAAAATAGTAAATCCTTTGTTAGGGAAGCATGTCGCAATCAAATATCGAAAAACATAGTTAACAACACAAATTCTAATTCACGAAACAACATAAAAGTAGTTAAAGGATTGAAAAAGAAAGATGTCTTCTACTTAAAAGCGGATAAAGGAAATAAGGTTGTTATATTGGATAAGAAAGATTACTTTGAACGAGTAGATAATCTTATTGAATCTGGCCCTTATGAAAAGGTAATAAGAAATCCATTACCGAGAATGATACCAGAGGTTAAAAATTCTTTAAAAAAAATGTAAGAACCTTGTCTCCGATTCGCTAAAATTTAAATTAAATGTGAGTAATCCGACCATACCAAAATTGTATTGCTTATCCAAAATTCACAAACCTGGAAAAGCAATGTTTCATCGGTCGGATCACCCACATATTTAATATCCAAATGGTTATCAAAAGAACTTGAGAAGTTACCATTAAACACTTTCGCAGTGAAGAATTCGTTAGAATTCATTAATAAAACAAAAAATCTAGTTCTTAATGAAGGTGAAGTCTTAATTTCTTTTGATGTTAGTTCTTTGTTTCCAAGTGTGCCAATTCCACAAACTTTACAATATCTCGAAGAATTACTTAGAATGAATGACTTTGAAGACGAAATTATTCGTGAATACTTAACATTATCTAAACTTTGTATGGAACAAAATTATTTCCAATATAACAATCAATTTTATGTTCAGAAAGAAGGAACAGCTATGGGTAATTGCTTGTCACCTTTCATAGCCAATTTATTCATGAGTAAGTTTGAAATCGAAGCCAGTCGAGAATTCGAATATTTCCCAAGGGTATGGTATAGGTATGTAGATGATATTTTCGCGATTTTTGATACAAAGAAAGCAAATATTGATGATTTTGTTTCTAAATTAAATAGCCGGTATGATTCCATTAAATTCACTTACGAAGTTGAGAACAAAGGACAATTGCCTTTTCTAGATATTTTAATTATTAAAAATAATAATAGATTAGAATTTGATATCTATAGGAAGGACACAATAACAGATAGATATATTCCTAATGATTCATTTCATTGCAAAGAACATAAATTAGCCTCCTTACATTTTTTAGTTCATCGTTTGGTCACTTTCCCTCTGAATAGAGTAAACTTTAATAAAGAAAGGAATCGTATTAAAAATATAACTAGAGTTAATGGTTATGACGATGATTTAGTAAATAAACTAATAAATAGACATAAATTTAGGTTTAATATTCAGAATTCCACCTTTTTTACACGCGAAGAAAATAACACCAAGTATGTCTCCATATCATATAATCCGAAATAGAGCAAGGGACTCAATAAGGTATTTAATAAGGTAGGCCTCACCTTAGTCTATAAGTCATCAGACAATCTGAGGAATATCTTAGGAAATCCCAAAGATAAGATTCCTAATTGTGAGAAAAGTGGAATTTATGAAATTATTTGTAATGATTGTGACAAAAAGTATATTGGGCAAACTAAAAGGTCAATTAAAATACGATTTAAAGAACATTTGGCACACTTAAGATACAATAGAGCAGAAAAGTCTAGCATTGCCGAACATGCCCTTGAAGCTGATCATACTGTAACATTGGATAATCTAAGATTGATGAAAGGTGTGTCTGATGGGAGATTGTTGAACGCATACGAAAGTATGGAAATCATAAAATGTAAAAGTAGTTTAAATAAAGACAGAGGGCCTATTCCTTATAGTCCCCTCTACTGGTTACTTGACCGGAACTGATCGCCTTGCCTATGTCATTAGTTCCGCTTGAGTAATTCAAGGGTTAGGCTAAGTATAAATAGGGTAGATTTGTAGTTTAGCTTTAGTCAATCATCGCTCCTGATGAAGCTAACATGGTTAGCGAAACGTGCGTCGAGTGCAAAAATAAAGTGTTTGGTGTAGTGGTGATATATACTGAGTAGTATCACTGTGCCAAAGATTCCACATTCCCAACTTATTTGAATATGTAGTTTACCTTTCCTTCTCACATGACCTACAACAGACACAGATATATCCGGTAATTCAATTTACATATTTATACTTTTAAAAAGAAGAAAGAGATTTTTATTTTTAATCATTTGGTTACGACACGTATCTTACTTGATATTTTCACCATCAATTACCAAACCAATGTAATATATGAGAAAATGCTAAGTTTCTAAGCATAAATATCACTTGCATTGTATCAAAGATGTCATATACTTTTTTTAATTTTACCACAAGTTGGAAATTTTATGTAGTATGGTTAAGGCTAATTCTACTGTAGAACTAGCAGCACAAACTTACCTCTTTCAAACAGAAGACAAATCTCTAAACTGACAAATACCTTATTAAACGTGCCTGAATTCTTATGTCAAATAAATTTTAATATATCAACAAGAGACGTAAGAAATTTACGTCTATATAACTTGACATATCTTTACACGAATTTGTTATTCAACACTATGCTAACAAAGTTGAAGCGCCCTTATAACGTCCATCTTTCGGACATAGATATTTTCAACTAAACGTTAAGCAATTTTAGAATGTTGCAAGAAGACATTTTACAAGTCTCCTTGTTACCGGCTTGAATATTTAGATTGTTCATTAAATTAGTTTTGTAGGTTAGATTAAATCAGAATAAATACATTTGTTTGTAGCTATTGTATTGTAAATAGTGCATGTGGTTCCTTGGAATATTTGTTCTGATCGCATCCTGAATGTTTAAAAATAAAATATTTTCGTTTATCTTATTTATGGACACTAAGATTGTGATGGCCCTGTAGGATTATTTTAACGACCAGGGTTATTTATATATATATATATATATATATATATATATATATATATATATATATATATATATATTACGTAGGCTGAAAAGTTTTTGGTCTAGCTACTTGAAATACATTTTGTTTGCAAAATTCGACTTTAATCATCAACATAACTATACCTTTTTTGTGGAAGGATTTGTCTTTGTCTTCAAAATAAGCCTCAGTTTCGGCGATAACTTTTTCACTGAAGCCAAATCTCCTTCCCCTCCCCTTTTTTAGGTCTGCGTATAGATAATAGTCGCTGGGGGCTAAATCTGAAGAATACGGTGGATGAGGAAGCAATTCGAACTTCCATTCATGCAGTTTTGCCATCGTAACCATTGACTTGTGACACGGTGCATTGTCTCGATAAAAAAGCACTTTTTTCTTGTTCATTTGAGGCCGTTTCTTTGCGATTTCTGCCTTCAAATCCACCAATAACTGTATATAATATTCGCTATTGATGGTTTTTCCCTTCTCAGCATAGTCGATGAAAATTATTCCATGCGTATTTCAAAATACAGAGGCCAAAACCTTCCCAGCCGACTATTGTGTCTTTGGTCGCTTCGGGAGGTTTTCACCGGCTGCTGTCCATTCAGCTGACTGCCGATTTGGTGTATAGTGGTGGATCAATGTTTCATCTATTGTCACATATCGCATAAAAAAATCCCTTTTATTGCGCTTAAACTGGTCCAAACAGCGCTCAAAATCATCGAAACGTTGTTGTTTTTGGTCCCCTATGAGCAAACGTGATATCCATTTCGAACAGAGCTTTCTCATGCCCAAATGTTCATGCAAAATATAACCAACTTTTGATATCTTTAGGGTGTCAGCTATCTCACGCAATTTCATTTCACGGTCATCCAAAACAATTTTGTAGATTTTTTGTGGTTTTCCGGTGTAACCACCCTATTTGGGTGACCAGAGCGTTCAGCATCATTTGTGTCTGTACGACCGCGTTTAAATTCAGCATACCAATAAATGATGATTAATTTTCTAGGGGCAGACTTCTGATAACACTTATCAAGCCATTGATGTGCTTGAACAGTATTCCCATTAAAAAACAGCGTTTAATCAACATACGAAATTTGTATTGTACTGTAACTTGTAAACTAATCGTCGAAATGTCATAAAATTTTGACACGTATCGTTTGAAGGTTGGCACTTCCTAAAAATTATATGGATTTTTTGAAAAGGGACACATCTACATATGTGTCAGATCACTTTTCAGCTTACGTGTGATATATATATATATATATATATATATATATATATATATATGATGATCAAAAAATAGTAAGATTTTTAAATCTAAATCGCGCGGGAATTTCCAAATTGGATTAATTTTTTTTCGTTAAGTTGGTAGAACCTTAACTGTCATCTGTGTCAAATTTTAAGACCATAGCGTCAGTTGTTAATAAGATTCGCTAGCATCCGTTCAACAACAAAAGTGCGTTTTTCGATTTTTCCCTCCTTCCGCCGCCGGGCCAAACTGTCAACAAGGAATATTATTTGAGTGTTATGCGTCGTTTGCGTGAATCTATTTGTCTCAAGAGGCCGGAATTATGGGCCGATAACTCTTGGTTTTTTCATCACGATAATGCGCCTTCGCATACATCATTGGTTCTTCGCGACTTTTTCATCAAAAATTCAACTCATATCATTCCGCAATCGCCCTATTCGCCTGATTTAGCTCCGTCGGACTTCTGGCTATTCCCTAAACTCAAAAAAAACCGCGTCGAGGACATCGTTTTGAGTCGATTGAGCAGATTAAATCCGAATCGAAGAAAGCTTTAAGGGCCATTCCAGAAATAGAATTCAACAACTGTTTCGAAGACTGGAAAAAACGTTGGCATATATGCATTGTATCTAAGGGGGATTACTCTGAAGGGGACGAAATAAATTTGGAAAAATAAATAACCGTTTGCGTTTTATTTCAAAAGTCTTATTATTTTTTGATCACAGTACACACACACACATATATATATATATATATATATATATATATATATATATATATATATATATATATATATATATATATGTTATATATATATATATATATATATATATATATATATATATATATATATATATATATATATATATATATATATGTAATAAAACATATTGTTATAAAGAGAATAGTTTAATTTTATTTAATTCGGGGAAATGTGACATCATGACGAATATTTTGATACCTTTAAGAGTCCTAGTACACCTTTGTATAACTTATTAAAACAAGTGATAAGAACAAATAACGGAAAGGCTATGTAATAAGAATGTCAAAAATTACTATAACTGAAATAGAAACTTCTGTGCGAACATACGAAACTTTAGCACATATTCAGGAGTCATTCCAATCTTTTAAATTTCAGCATTATAGAGGAGTAATAAAGCGAGCTCTTATTTTTAACATACTGCCACAAACTATAATGAGCTATGGTTTTATAGTTTTCTGGCCTACACCGGCGCCCGGCGATGATACATCCTCGTCGTTAAAATAATCCTACAGGGACATTACAATCTTAGTGTCCAACAATGAAATAAACGAAATTATTATAACTGTCAATATTAAAAATTTTACTAAAGCAGTTTATGGTATAAATTTGTTGAAAAGTGGCTTATAAATAAAGGAGGTATAGACATTTAAAATTAAGACAAATTTCACATCTACAGTTCAAATTTTGTTATTATTGGTCAAAAATTAAAGGACATATATGCATGCTGCCACAATTTCAACTTTTATTTTAACAAGTTTTACATTCACGAATTAAATTATTTTAATGTAAAAACTTACAGAGTATGTTATAGTCTATCACTGAAAAATTTGTTTTATATTCGTCATCTGTTTAAGCGCAATTATGTAACAAATGCACAACTCATGATATTCACATCCATATATCGCTTTAACAAAATTTTCCGTGTTATTTGGACTATCAGTACATTATAAATACATGACCTAAGGTAAGTCGTTAAAGTGAAGGAGAGATAAAGAATGATGCTACTGGAATTCTTTAATTCAACATTGCTTTGTTAGTACCTTAAATAACACCTCATCGCCAAATTAGTTTAGAACTGGGACCCTTAATAATAATTTAAACTATTCTAAGGAAATCAATTTACACAATTATACAATTTAATAAGGAAAAACCAACGGCCCGTTAGCTCAGTTGGTTAGAGCGCCGAACTAAATTGACTATCTCGGAGGTCGTAGGTTCAAATCCTACATGGGCCCGGTTTTTTTACAAAATTACTATTTCATAAAGGCTTGCAAGTATATAAATTTATTTATTTTGTTTTATTATTCTGTAACATTAATTTTTTCGTAGATTTTAAGATCATGTTAGGACACTGTTTTTCTTCCTATAATTTATATTTTAATACATTTTTATATTTATTGCAATGATTTCTATTTCTGAACAGTGTAACTTAAAACAGTGTTTTAAATTTTTGAGCGTTTAATTTAAACCGGCAGTGGGTAACGCATGTTACCGACTTGACTTATTTAGTTCACATTGAATGCGTCGAGATTTGCATGCCGGGAAATGACCCAAGGAGGAGGGACGAAGATATTTAAGCAGCCATTTCGAATTTTGAAGGGCTTTTGCCACCATGAAGCAGTAAGAGCTTTGTTCCGCCAGTAGGCCGTAGTGGCTTTCTTCTCCAGCACGCCAGAGCGTTTTTTTTCTCAGTGATGTAGTAGTGCAGTAACGGTTTCTAGCTCTCAAGTTTAAGGCCTTTTTCCTTTCTTGAAATATCCTGCTCATCCTCAGGCATTTCGGGTTAAAAAGTGTTTAGCAACCCAAATGAAACTAGGATGGTAATGGCTGAGACAATTTTTTTTATGAGTATCTCACCAGGAGAGGCCAAGTAACTTATAGAAAACCCACAAGAAGAAACCAATCAGTAAGTCATAAGCACACCAGTCTAAATATTTCACTTCCTGTCTACAAGTGTGTTTCCAACGACTACACAGCACGTGTAATTCGCGGTGTTAATTTCACAAACTTTTAATATCGAGTTTTATAAAGCCTTTTATTAAAAACTTAATAATCCTAACTTAAAGACTCTATGCAATAGTGCATATTCTCATAACATAAGGGGTTTTTATTTAGTAGATGTAATTTTAAGAGTGTAATAAAAGTAGGAATTTTTATTTTGTTAATATACCCTTCTTTATTTAAATGTGTAGTGTCTCACTATACTCCTGCTCTTTCTTTCAGGACGCAACGGTTGTACGTAAATTAATTTTATTTCAACAACTAAATAACTCTTCAGTATTTTTTTCATTTTTTGAGCTAAAAAATTAGATTCATTTTTTTAAAAATGAATGGTACCCAAAAAAAATAAACATTAAACCAAGTTTTAATAACTATAGAGAGTATTTTCAAAAGACGTACAAAAATTATCTCTTATTAGTTCAAGTTCAGTATTAATATCCACTTAATTCATTCTCAGAAATTAAGACGTACATAGGGGGCAAATAACGGCTTCTATTTAATAAATAAAATATTTATTAAAAATAAAGAAAGTTGGGGCTATACAAAATAGCGATCCAACGTGAGGCTATAAAAACGGCCCCGCTTCTAGACGTTATAATATATATACATATATATATATATATATATATATATATATATATATATATATATATATATATATATATATATATGTATATATATATATATATATATATATATATATATATATATATATATATGTATATATATATATATATATATATATATATATATATATATATATATATATATATATATATATATATATTTATGTTACAATAGAGGTTTTCACGGATGGTGGAATTTAATAAGATAAAATTCCGGGTTTCGGTCCGTTGGTCTAACAATGAATTTGTACGACGTTTCACCAAAATCTCATCTGGCATTTTCAAGTGCTCTTGCTGCTGCTGCTATTCGATACTGTGATCTTGCCGCTGCTGCCGCTCGAAGCTAACTCAACTCAGTGAATGTTTTTAATCATTATGAGATGTAAGTATGAGATATAGGAAACAAAATAATATAGTAAAAGAATATTATTTTTGTTTGTGAATATATTTATTATTATTATTCTTATATTTATATGTTCAAAAGTTTCCGGCCACATAATATACATTGACGCAGTAGGACGTTCAAAGACGTATTTATGAATAATAGTGCGTTGAATGTTCACATTTAGTTCATAAAAGGTCGTGGGAGCATAAACATGGTTCGGCATATGCAAATCCAAATTCGTGAGAGAGTAATTTTCAAAAGAAGGAAAGTCTTCTAGTGAGATTGCTTCATTATTATCGATAGGTAAATCAACCGTGAACGATATTATTGTAAAATACCGTTGTGGATATGGTTTAAAAGATGGTCCGCGTAGTGGAACACCAAGAAAAACGTCTAAAAAAGTAGATCGTATCATTAAACGCAAATCAACTGCGGATGTTAAGAAAACTGCTGCTGAAATTGCACGCGAGCTAAAGGATGAAAATCTAGCTAATGTTAGTCGTAGTACTGTGACACGAAGACTACATGATGTGGGACCGTATTGGTATTAAAAAACCATTAATCAGTAAAAAGAATAAGAAGACCCGATTACAATTTGCTAAAGATCACCTAAATTGAACAATCAAAGATTGGAAAAAAAGTAGCTTTCTCAGACGAATCTAAATGTAATCATTTTTTGGAAGCGATGGTAGACAACATGTACGACGTCCTATTGGTACGAGAAATGATGTTCGGTACCAAATTCCTACTGTAAAGCACGGTGGAGGAAGTGTGATGGTTTGGGGAATTTTCTCTGCACAAGGAGTCGATCCATTGATCGAGATCAACGGAAATATGAACGCTGATATTTACAAGGACATTTTAGAAAACAATTTGTTATCATATGCTGAAGAAACATTGCCGCAGAATTGGGTACTTCAGCAAGATAATGACTCCAAACATACAGAGAGTTTTAAGCTGGCCATCTCAATCACCGGACTCGAACCCAATAGAACACTTATGGGAAACGCTAGATCGTCAAGTTCGAAAGCATACGTATTCAAATAAAGCCGCATTATTCAAATCATGAAGGAAGAATGGGATAAAATTTCACCTGCTTGTATTAATCGATTAATTGAGTCAATGCCACATTGTTGTGGGGCTGTTATCGCTGCAAAGGGTATGGCTACAAAATATAAACATAAAAATATAATTTAAGTCTATTATAGAGCATATGGACTAATAATTTTTCTCGTAGTACAAAGTGGCCGGAAACTTTTGCACATATAAATATAAGAATAATAATAATAAATATATTCACAAACATAAATAATATTCTTTTACTATATTATTTTCTTTCCTATATCTCATACTCACATCTCATAATGATTAAAAATCATTAGTCTTTTTTTTTAATAAATTAGAGTACGAAATATCACTGGCCGGCAACTTTTTCAAGCCACTGTATATATATATATATATATATATATATATATATATATATATATATATATATATATACATATATATATATATATATATATATATATATATATATATATATATATATATATATATATATATATATATAAATAAAATACAATCTTAGTTGGGGAACTCGGCAAGAAGGGGGCGTGATAAGTGATCACACAATTTTCATTAAGCCAATATTTCGGTCCTGGATTGGGACCTTCTTCAGGGCAGAACTGAAAAAAAAGAACAAAGCGTATTCACTGATCGTGTCTGGGACAACTTTAAATTAATGATGTTATCATTAGGTTGTTATAATAAATAAAATTAGTGTAGAACAAGAATAAGATATTAGTCATAATAAATCAAAAAAAAAACTCACATGAGAAGTGCCTGAATGGCAGTAGGTAGCTTATACATAAAAAAGTTGTTGCATATAAACGTTGGTTAATCCATAAAATATATAAAATACACACTTAAACACTGTAGACAAAATTATAAAAAACCAAATTTAAAACATGGATGTAATTGGGAACCTTGGATGTTGAGAACATTGTTAATTATTTCACCTGTGACCACCACACATGGCCACCGCCATTTAGGAAAGATAACAAGGACGACAGGAGACAGCTGACCGACAGAGATAAGGGGTTTAGTCAAGAAAACTCAATTAACCAGAATGCGGGGTCGACACCTGGAAGGAACCGATCAAAATTGGGAAGTGCAAGTATTGGACCTTTAAGTGAGAAAGAGATAGCCAATTGAGCAACCAAAAAACCGGTATGGAGTTGAGGAATCATAACCTAATTATAGGTAAAGGGTGAGCGAGGGTGCGAGAGAGAGAGAGAAAATAATGAGAGCAACGAAGAGGAAGATTGTCTAATGAATTAATTATTAATTAAAATTAATAATTAATAAAATTTAAAACAAAAAAAAAATATATATTTTATGGATTAACCAACGTTTATATGGAACAACTTTTTTATGTATAAGCTACCTACGGCCATTCAGGCTAACGAAATCTTTGCACTTCTCATGTGAGTTTTTTTTTTTTTGATTTATTATGACTAATATCTTATTCTTGTTCTACACTAATTTTATTTATTATAACAACCTAATGATAACATCATTAATTTAAAGTTGTACCAGACACGATCAGTAAATACGCTTTGTTCTTCTTTTCAGTTCTGCCCTGAAGAAGGTCCCAATCCAGGACCGAAATACTGGCTTAATGAAAATTGTGTGATCTCTTATCACGCCCCCTTCTTGCCGAGTTCCCCAACTAAGATTGTATTTTTAATAATTTTGGTAGATACGGCAATCTTTTGCTTTCTTTCTTTATTCTATTATAGAAATGGGGTTTTTTCAAGATTTACATAATACATATGGAGCGGAAACTACTAACCTTTTCCGTAACTGGGCCAAATATAACACCAAGTTAGCTAGGATGACCTGTAGAAGGAATTTTTTATTGAAATGTCGCTCAACGGGACTTGTCCCTAACCATATTGTAAAGAACTTTGGATGCATGAACAATCTGATGTCCGACAGACCCAATGACAACAACAGGATACAGCGCTTCCAGAGTAAGGTATCTGTCAGAATTCTTTCCTATGAAATTTCTTTCACCTTCAAAGAGATTAATAATCTCAAAACTCTGATAAACCGTGTTGTTCATTTGGCAGGAAATAGAGTTCCAGCACATAACGTGCAATGCTTCCGTGTTACTCAAGAAAAATCTTTTCAAACCACCACTAGATCTCTTTCTAATACTCTCTTCAATAAATTCAATAACTTGATTAGGTCAAAAACTGATAAACTAAAAGTCTGTCCCCAATGGTTTACCAATTTAACTATAGTTGATTTTCCTTCTGAGGTTCATAAAATTCTTGCTTTGGGTCCAAAATTTGTTTATGTTTCCATTCCAGGTACTGATATCCCTGTAAAAACAATCCTTCCCGACATTGAATCCTTCATTAAGCTTGCACCAGCCTCCAGTCAAGATATTCTCAGGGCCAAATGCACCAATGCAGTTACCAACGCTGTTTTACAAAACCGTAATACTTTTTTGAGAAGACTTTGTTCATCAAGAGACACAAATTTCTCAAACAACGTAGTGAGATCTTAAATAATCCTTCAGACAAAGGCTCGGTCACAGTAGTCTTAGAGAGACTACATTATGAAACTAAGATGTTAGAACTTATTGATGATGAACAAGTTTACAAGAAGCTCTCTCATGATCCCACTACTCAACATCAAAACAAGAGTAATAGTTTTATCAAGCAGTTAAAGACCAAAAAATGGATCGACGATATAACAGCCAAACAACTTTACTACTACAAGGCGATTCCACCAAGGATTTATGGTTTACCCAAGATACACAAAGAAGGGGTACCGCTCAGACCCATCGTCTCCACCACTTGCTCTCCACTTCAAAACTCAGTAAATTTTGTGCTAATCTTCTTGAAAAGTCCTTCCTCAATTATCATACATTTGCTATTAAAGACTCTTTTGCGTTTAGTGCAATGGTCAATAATTTCCAATTACCAGAAAACCACGTTATTATATCACTTGATGTAGTCAGTCTTTTCACGAATATTTCATGGCAGTTAACCAGCCAAATAATCGACTCTGAATGGGCATTTATCTCACCCAACACCAAAATCAGCAAATCCTTCTTCTTATTAATAATAGAATTTCTTTTCCATTCAACCTTCTTCAAATTTAAAGACTCTTTCTACTCTCAAATTTTTGGATGCCCTATGGGCAGTAACCTCAGTCCTGTTCTTGCTTCAATCCTTATGTCGTATGTTTTAAAAAGCTGCACTCAAAGATTATCCTTCCGACTTCCATTCCTATATCAGTACGTAGACGATTTAATTCTATCCATACCAGCTGATGGCAAAGAAGAAGTTCTTCATGTTTTCAATTCATTCGACCCACATTTACAATTCACTATGGAAGAAGAAACCAACAATGCTGTTCCATTTCTGGACACAAGAGTCGTTAGAGACTCCCATAACATCATCAAACTTGATTGGTATAGAAAACCTACTTCTTCTGGGAGATATATCCATGCAATCTCTGGCCATGATTGGAAGGTGAAAGTCAACGTCATTAAAGGCCTATATAGAAGACTGAAGATAATAGTCCATCCTGATTTCTTACTCCAGTCACAAGAAACACTTACAAACCTTTTCATAGATAATGGATACAATCGAAAATTCTTACTAAGAACCAAAGACGAAGTCAATAAGCTTACTCATATCCACCAAATTCCCCCAGAACCCCCTCCCCTCCACCTACCGCATATCTCCCCTCCCCCTCTAACTCCCCCAGTCAAATTAAATTGGTCGCTGTTTTCTTTACCATTCATTCCTAGCCTTACAAACAAATTGGTCCACATTTTGCGTGTCATTCCTAACATTAAAATTGCAAATATTACTTCTTCAAAAACAGACGTGTTTTCAGCAAGCTGAAGGCCCCGCTGCCACTTCTTTCCATGTCAGACTTAGTTTACTCAATGTCCTGCCTCAATTGTCCATCAATCTATATTGGCCAAACTTCTCAATCCTCGAATCGTCGTATTGCACTCCATAAAAGTGATACTAGATGCCATCCACACAGATGTGCTTTGGCGACCCATTCTGTTGACAATGGTCATTCTTTTAATTTCAGGGAACCCAAAATTCTTCATTTCTCTAACAATCTTTCCAAGAGAGAATTCCTTGAAATGTGTTACATCCAGGAGAATCACCTTAATATCAACAAAAGAACCGACCTAGATGGTCTTAGTAGCATATATAGTTTCCTCCTCTCCTGTGATAAATCAATTCCACACAATAATTCCCTGTCTTCAAGTGTTTTATGATCCATCTGAATTGAAATGGTGGTCTTCTCTCTTTTAGCTCTGTAATTTCCAGGGTTTCTCTCCTCCTTCCTCTCTTTGTTTACGGTTCTCGTTGATCCTGGGCTCCATAGATTCCTTCCACTTTATCTGGGCCATATTGTGCACCTAGCGATTACTGTCTTCCTTCCATTGACAGTACCTTGCGTCACCCCTTCATTACCTCCTGGTGCTTTCAGTCTTCATTGGTTTTTGCAAACAATCTCTTCCTCCAATCAGATTCCAACAAGAAATTAATAAATTAATAATTAATTCATTAGACAATCTTCCTCTTCGTTGCTCCCATTATTTTCTCTCTCTCTCTCGCTCCCTCGCTCACCCTTTACCTATAATTAGGTTATGATTTATCCTTCCTCGACTCCATACCGGTTTTTTGGTCGCTCAATTGGCTATCTATACTTGCACTTCCCAATTTTGATCGGTTCCTTCCAGGTGTCGACCCCGCATTCTGATTAATTGCGTTTTCTTGACTAAACCCCTTATCTCTGTCGGTCAGCTGTCTCCTGTCGTCCTTGTCATCTTTCCTAAATGGCGGTGGCCATGTATGGTGGTCACAGGTGAAATAATTAACAATGTTCTCAACATCCAAGGTTCCCAATTACATCCATGTTTTAAATTTGGTTTTTACAATTTTGTCTACAGTGTTTTAGTGTGTATTTTATATATTTTATGGATTAACCAACGTTTATATGTAACAACTTTTTTATGTATAAGCTACCTACGGCCATTCAGGCTAACGAAATCTTTGCACTTATCATGTGAGTTTTTTTTTTTTTTTATGTATATATAACTAATATCTTATTCTTGTTCTACACTAATTTTATTTATTATAACAACCTAATGATAACATCATTAATTTAAAGTTGTCCCAGACACGATCAGTGTATACGCTTTGTTCTTCTTTTCAGTTCTGCCCTGAAGAAGGTCCCAATCCAGGACTGAAATATTGGCTTAATGAAAATTGCGTGATCTCTTATCATGCCCCCTTCTTGCCGAGTTCCCCAACTAAGATTGTATTTTTAATAATTTTGGTAGATACGGCAATCTTTTGCTTTCTTTCTTTATTATATATATATATATATATATATATATATATATATATATATATATATATATATATATATATATATATATATATATAAAATAAAGAGAGAGAAAGCAAAAGTTGCCGTATCTAACAAAATCCTAAATTATGAAACTAGTTGAGGGACTCGGCAAAAACGGGCATCAGCAGATGTTCATACTATATTGATTTAGCCAATATTTCGGTCCTAGGTTGGGACCTTCATCAGGGCACAAACTGAAAAAGAGATAACGAAGCAACCAATAAAGAAAATTAGGCATAAAGACTTGGTGTTATGAAGTTAAGTTTTTTTAAAGTTATTAATTTTAATTATTAATTTCTAATTTGATTTTAATCTTACAATTATTCATATGTAACTATTTTAATTCAACAGCACCATTGTTCCAAACAATCACAAATTATTATTATTATTATGGAAAAATGTCAACCAAACTCACTTGTAGCATGAAAATTAATCTAACAAGAATGACCATCAAAAACAATCGCCATGGTAAAAATCAACACTGATTTAAAAACAACCACTATTCACTAACAATTTAACATAAAAACATGGCATTTACAGCAGGGATGCCATTGATAACGTTGGATGCTGAAATTCAAAACTAATTAACCACCTGCCATCTTAAAGAAAAATGAATGAAAAGTGACAACTTTGACAGGGCGCTGACAAAGGACGACCACGTGACAGATGTAAGGGATCACTCAAAAAGAATAAAAGGAAAGGTCAAACGACCAGGAAAGGACCGGTTTAAGTACGAAATTAAGTGCTACGTCATATAATAAAATTAAAATTTTTGGTATGAGAGGAAAGGAATTGTAATGGGAAGGCAAATTTACGCTGTTGTGACCATTGAGAGAATATATAAAGGAACCAATTTTTATTTCATCTAGGGGAAGTAGAGCAAAGAAAAAGGAAGGCGATAATTGGAAAGGATTTTTCATTAATTGGGAGCATATTATTCAATTTATTATTATAATTATTATTATATTATGTTATCTCAATAGGAATGTAAATTATGAAGAAATTGGGGGGAACCAAGAAAAATATATACTTAAACAAGATGGTACCCAGAGGGGAACATGCAGAAGGACAGAGTTTTCAAATACCAAAAAACGAAAGTTATTATGGGGAGTATGACGACCCAGAGGTGTTATGCAAGGGATGACGATCACAAGAGAGAAGATAGCTGTATATGCTGCTCAAGCCATCAAGATCAGTTCTTTTATTGATATTTTGGGGATTCTCGTTGATATAGCACATCTCAAGGAATTCTCTTTTAAGAAGGTTTTTTTGGATATGAAGGATTTTTGGTTCTCTGAAATTAAAGGAATGTCCATTATCAACAGAGTGAGTTGCCAGTGCACATCTTTGTGGATGGCATCTGGTGTCGCTTTTATGTAATGCTATGCGACGGTTGAGACATTGTGATGTCTGGCCAATATATACAGCAGGACAGTCAAGGCAGGAAACGGAGTAGACTACATCTGACATGGAAAGAATAGGTAGAGAAGATTTCAATTTACTGAAAATGCGCTTATTTTTATAGAAATAATACTTGGCAATCTTAACATTGGGAATGACGCGCAAAATATGAACCAATTTTGAAGTAAGACCAGGTATAAATGGCAAAGAGAGCAAGGAAGGACTTATTTCCGTATGGCTAGCAGGGGGTAACTGGGGTGGAAGGGGAGGAGGGGATACGTGTAAAGGGGGAGGTTCTGGTAAAAATGTCATTAGAAAGGAAGAGCTTGTCGACTTCATCCTTGGTCTTGAGCAGGAACCTCTTGTTGTACCCATTTTCCATAAAGAGACTGGTAAGTAGTGTTTGTGCTTGTGGAAGGTAATCTGGGTGAGCTATATTTCTAATTCTTCGATATAGACCTTTTATGACGTTAATTTTAACTTTCCAATCATGGCCAGAATTGGCATGTATATATCTGCCTGATGAAGTTGGCTTTCTATACCAGTCCAGTCTGATCACACCATCGGGACATCTAATGACTCTTGTGTCCAGGAAGGGAACGGAATTGTTTGACTCTTCTTCCATAGTAAACTGTAGATGTTGATCAAAAGAATTGAAGACATGAAGGATTTCTTCTTTACCATTCTCTGGTATGGACAGAATAAGATCATCCACATATTGAAAGAGAAAAGGGGGTCTGAAGGATAACTTTTCAATGCAATTTTTCAAAAGGAAGGACATGACTATTGCTGCGAGGGTGGGGCTTAAATTACTGCCCATAGGGCAACCAAAGGTTTGTCGGTAAAAATGTTCTTTGTACTTGAAAAAGGTAGATTGGAAGAAAAACTCAATGACAGAGAGGAAGAAGGATTTATCTAATTTTGTGTTGGGCGAAATTAGTGCCCATTCGGAATCAATAATATGTTTGGTTAGCTGCCATGAAATGTTGGTAAAGAGACTGACTACATCCAGAGAAATAATGACATGATTCTCAGGTAATAAGAAATTATTAACTTCTGCACTAAAGGCAAAGGAGTCCTTAACGGCATATCGATGGTAATTTTGGAAGGATTTTTCTAATATATCTGCACAGAATTTACTTAAGCTTGATGTAGGAGAGTTGATTGTGGAGACAATAGGTCTTAGTGGCACACCTTCTTTGTGTATCTTTGGCAGGCCGTAGATTCTTGGTGGGATGGCTTTGTAAGTACAAAGTTGTCTTGCTGTTCTGTCATCGATCCACTTCTTATTCTTCATCTGCTTAACAAAAGAATTGCTTTTATTTTGATATTGACTTGTAGGGTCATGTGAAAGCTTTTCATAGACTTGTTCATCATCTATTAATTCGGACATTTTTGTTTCGTAATGCTGCTTTTCAAGCGCCACAGTGACTGAGCCCTTGTCTGAAGGAATGATCAAGATGTCTTTGTGTTGTTTGAGGAAGGTTACTGCTTTCTTGAATAAAGTTTTCTCAAAGGATGTAGCGGTGTTACGATTCTGGAGTACAGCATTAGTGACGGCATTGGTACACTTAGCTCTAAGGATATCTTGGTTAGGAGAAGGTAAAAGTTTAATGAAAGATTCAATATCTGCTAGAACTGTCTTGACAGGTATGTCTTTACCTGGAAAAGAATCAAAAACAAATTTGGGACCCAAGGAGAGAACTGTGTGAACTTCGGAAGGAAAGTTGACCTGAGAGAGATTAGTAAACCAATGTTGACACACCTTCAATTTATTAGCACGAACTTGCATTAAATTGTTAAATTTATTAAACAGATTACTTGAGAGAGATCTAGAAACAGTGTGGAAAGATTTTAATTGAGTGGTACGGAAACGTTGTACTATATATGGAGGAACTCTGTCCTCTGCAGAGTGAATAACATGATTAAGGAGAGAGGTTAGCTTAGTTATTTCTTTGATAGTGAAGGAAATCTCATAGGATAGAATTTTGAGAGATACCTTACTCTGGAAGCGCTGGATCCTGTTATTATCATTCGGTCTATCTGACATTAAGTTGTTCATGCATCCAAAGTTCTGTACAATGTGTCTAGGGATAAGGCCTGTTGACCTGCACTTCAATAAAAAGTTCCTTCTACTGGTCATTTTTGCTAGTTTTAGATTAAATTTAGCCCAATTTCGGAAAAGGTTAGCTGTTTCCGCTCCATATCTATTGTTTAAATCTTGAAAAAAACCCCATGTCTATAACAAATAAAGAGAGAGAAAGCAAAAGTTGCCGTATCTAACAAAATCCTAAATTATGAAACTAGTTGAGGGACTCGGCAAAAACGGGCATCAGCAGATGTTCATACTATATTGATTTAGCCAATATTTCGGTCCTAGGTTGGGACCTTCATCAGGGCACAAACTGAAAAAGAGATAACGAAGCAACCAATAAAGAAAATTAGGCATAAAGACTTGGTGTTATGAAGTTAAGTTTTTTTAAAGTTATTAATTTTAATTATTAATTTCTAATTTGATTTTAATCTTACAATTATTCATATGTAACTATTTTAATTCAACAGTACCATTGTTCCAAACAATCACAAATTATTATTATTATTATGGAAAAATGTCAACCAAACTCACTTGTAGCATGAAAATTAATCTAACAAGAATGACCATCAAAAACAATCGCCATGGTAAAAATCAACACTGATTTAAAAACAACCACTATTCACTAACAATTTAACATAAAAACATGGCATTTACAGCAGGGATGCCATTGATAACGTTGGATGCTGAAATTCAAAACTAATTAACCACCTGCCATCTTAAAGAAAAATGAATGAAAAGTGACAACTTTGACAGGGCGCTGACAAAGGACGACCACGTGACAGATGTAAGGGATCACTCAAAAAGAATAAAAGGAAAGGTCAAACGACCAGGAAAGGACCGGTTTAAGTACGAAATTAAGTGCTACGTCATATAATAAAATTAAAATTTTTGGTATGAGAGGAAAGGAATTGTAATGGGAAGGCAAATTTACGCTGTTGTGACCATTGAGAGAATATATAAAGGAACCAATTTTTATTTCATCTAGGGGAAGTAGAGCAAAGAAAAAGGAAGGCGATAATTGGAAAGGATTTTTCATTAATTGGGAGCATATTATTCAATTTATTATTATAATTATTATTATATTATGTTATCTCAATAGGAATGTAAATTATGAAGAAATTGGGGGGAACCAAGAAAAATATATACTTAAACAAGATGGTACCCAGAGGGGAACATGCAGAAGGACAGAGTTTTCAAATACCAAAAAACGAAAGTTATTATGGGGAGTATGACGACCCAGAGGTGTTATGCAAGGGATGACGATCACAAGAGAGAAGATAGCTGTATATGCTGCTCAAGCCATCAAGATCAGTTCTTTTATTGATATTTTGGGG
Organism: Pachyrhynchus sulphureomaculatus; assembly: GCA_019049505.1. Classification (NCBI taxonomy): domain Eukaryota; kingdom Metazoa; phylum Arthropoda; class Insecta; order Coleoptera; family Curculionidae; genus Pachyrhynchus; species Pachyrhynchus sulphureomaculatus. The sequence continues at coordinate 46,847,967 of CM032455.1, read as the reverse complement.
ATTCTCGTTGATATAGCACATCTCAAGGAATTCTCTTTTAAGAAGGTTTTTTTGGATATGAAGGATTTTTGGTTCTCTGAAATTAAAGGAATGTCCATTATCAACAGAGTGAGTTGCCAGTGCACATCTTTGTGGATGGCATCTGGTGTCGCTTTTATGTAATGCTATGCGACGGTTGAGACATTGTGATGTCTGGCCAATATATACAGCAGGACAGTCAAGGCAGGAAACGGAGTAGACTACATCTGACATGGAAAGAATAGGTAGAGAAGATTTCAATTTACTGAAAATGCGCTTATTTTTATAGAAATAATACTTGGCAATCTTAACATTGGGAATGACGCGCAAAATATGAACCAATTTTGAAGTAAGACCAGGTATAAATGGCAAAGAGAGCAAGGAAGGACTTATTTCCGTATGGCTAGCAGGGGGTAACTGGGGTGGAAGGGGAGGAGGGGATACGTGTAAAGGGGGAGGTTCTGGTAAAATGTCATTAGAAAGGAAGAGCTTGTCGACTTCATCCTTGGTCTTGAGCAGGAACCTCTTGTTGTACCCATTTTCCATAAAGAGACTGGTAAGTAGTGTTTGTGCTTGTGGAAGGTAATCTGGGTGAGCTATATTTCTAATTCTTCGATATAGACCTTTTATGACGTTAATTTTAACTTTCCAATCATGGCCAGAATTGGCATGTATATATCTGCCTGATGAAGTTGGCTTTCTATACCAGTCCAGTCTGATCACACCATCGGGACATCTAATGACTCTTGTGTCCAGGAAGGGAACGGAATTGTTTGACTCTTCTTCCATAGTAAACTGTAGATGTTGATCAAAAGAATTGAAGACATGAAGGATTTCTTCTTTACCATTCTCTGGTATGGACAGAATAAGATCATCCACATATTGAAAGAGAAAAGGGGGTCTGAAGGATAACTTTTCAATGCAATTTTTCAAAAGGAAGGACATGACTATTGCTGCGAGGGTGGGGCTTAAATTACTGCCCATAGGGCAACCAAAGGTTTGTCGGTAAAAATGTTCTTTGTACTTGAAAAAGGTAGATTGGAAGAAAAACTCAATGACAGAGAGGAAGAAGGATTTATCTAATTTTGTGTTGGGCGAAATTAGTGCCCATTCGGAATCAATAATCAGAAAAGAGAAGGAACTTTATTGTTTGGTTAGCTGCCATGAACATGTTGGTAAAGAGACTGACTACATCCAGAGAAATAATGACATGATTCTCAGAATAAGAAATTATAACAGGATCCAGCGCTTCCAGAGTAAGGTATCTCTCAAAATTCTATCCTATGAGATTTCCTTCACTATCAAAGAAATAACTAAGCTAACCTCTCTCCTTAATCATGTTATTCACTCTGCAGAGGACAGAGTTCCTCCATATATAGTACAACGTTTCCGTACCACTCAATTAAAATCTTTCCACACTGTTTCTAGATCTCTCTCAAGTAATCTGTTTAATAAATTTAACAATTTAATGCAAGTTCGTGCTAATAAATTGAAGGTGTGTCAACATTGGTTTACTAATCTCTCTCAGGTCAACTTTCCTTCCGAAGTTCACACAGTTCTCTCCTTGGGTCCCAAATTTGTTTTTGATTCTTTTCCAGGTAAAGACATACCTGTCAAGACAGTTCTAGCAGATATTGAATCTTTCATTAAACTTTTACCTTCTCCTAACCAAGATATCCTTAGAGCTAAGTGTACCAATGCCGTCACTAATGCTGTACTCCAGAATCGTAACACCGCTACATCCTTTGAGAAAACTTTATTCAAGAAAGCAGTAACCTTCCTCAAACAACACAAAGACATCTTGATCATTCCTTCAGACAAGGGCTCAGTCACTGTGGCGCTTGAAAAGCAGCATTACGAAACAAAAATGTCCGAATTAATAGATGATGAACAAGTCTATGAAAAGCTTTCACATGACCCTACAAGTCAATATCAAAATAAAAGCAATTCTTTTGTTAAGCAGATGAAGAATAAGAAGTGGATCGATGACAGAACAGCAAGACAACTTTGTACTTACAAAGCCATCCCACCAAGAATCTACGGCCTGCCAAAGATACACAAAGAAGGTGTGCCACTAAGACCTATTGTCTCCACAATCAACTCTCCTACATCAAGCTTAAGTAAATTCTGTGCAGATATATTAGAAAAATCCTTCCAAAATTACCATCGATATGCCGTTAAGGACTCCTTTGCCTTTAGTGCAGAAGTTAATAATTTCTTATTACCTGAGAATCATGTCATTATTTCTCTGGATGTAGTCAGTCTCTTTACCAACATTTCATGGCAGCTAACCAAACATATTATTGATTCCGAATGGGCACTAATTTCGCCCAACACAAAATTAGATAAATCCTTCTTCCTCTCTGTCATTGAGTTTTTCTTCCAATCTACCTTTTTCAAGTACAAAGAACATTTTTACCGACAAACCTTTGGTTGCCCTATGGGCAGTAATTTAAGCCCCACCCTCGCAGCAATAGTCATGTCCTTCCTTTTGAAAAATTGCATTGAAAAGTTATCCTTCAGACCCCCTTTTCTCTTTCAATATGTGGATGATCTTATTCTGTCCATACCAGAGAATGGTAAAGAAGAAATCCTTCATGTCTTCAATTCTTTTGATCAACATCTACAGTTTACTATGGAAGAAGAGTCAAACAATTCCGTTCCCTTCCTGGACACAAGAGTCATTAGATGTCCCGATGGTGTGATCAGACTGGACTGGTATAGAAAGCCAACTTCATCAGGCAGATATATACATGCCAATTCTGGCCATGATTGGAAAGTTAAAATTAACGTCATAAAAGGTCTATATCGAAGAATTAGAAATATAGCTCACCCAGATTACCTTCCACAAGCACAAACACTACTTACCAGTCTCTTTATGGAAAATGGGTACAACAAGAGGTTCCTGCTCAAGACCAAGGATGAAGTCGACAAGCTCTTCCTTTCTAATGACATTTTACCAGAACCTCCCCCTTTACACGTATCCCCTCCTCCCCTTCCACCCCAGTTACCCCCTGCTAGCCATACGGAAATAAGTCCTTCCTTGCTCTCTTTGCCATTTATACCTGGTCTTACTTCAAAATTGGTTCATATTTTGCGCGTCATTCCCAATGTTAAGATTGCCAAGTATTATTTCTATAAAAATAAGCGCATTTTCAGTAAATTGAAATCTTCTCTACCTATTCTTTCCATGTCAGATGTAGTCTACTCCGTTTCCTGCCTTGACTGTCCTGCTGTATATATTGGCCAGACATCACAATGTCTCAACCGTCGCATAGCATTACATAAAAGCGACACCAGATGCCATCCACAAAGATGTGCACTGGCAACTCACTCTGTTGATAATGGACATTCCTTTAATTTCAGAGAACCAAAAATCCTTCATATCCAAAAAAACCTTCTTAAAAGAGAATTCCTTGAGATGTGCTATATCAACGAGAATCCCCAAAATATCAATAAAAGAACTGATCTTGATGGCTTGAGCAGCATATACAGCTATCTTCTCTCTTGTGATCGTCATCCCTTGCATAACACCTCTGGGTCGTCATACTCCCCATAATAACTTTCGTTTTTTGGTATTTGAAAACTCTGTCCTTCTGCATGTTCCCCTCTGGGTACCATCTTGTTTAAGTATATATTTTTCTTGGTTCCCCCCAATTTCTTCATAATTTACATTCCTATTGAGATAACATAATATAATAATAATTATAATAATAAATTGAATAATATGCTCCCAATTAATGAAAAATCCTTTCCAATTATCGCCTTCCTTTTTCTTTGCTCTACTTCCCCTAGATGAAATAAAAATTGGTTCCTTTATATATTCTCTCAATGGTCACAACAGCGTAAATTTGCCTTCCCATTACAATTCCTTTCCTCTCATACCAAAAATTTTAATTTTATTATATGACGTAGCACTTAATTTCGTACTTAAACCGGTCCTTTCCTGGTCGTTTGACCTTTCCTTTTATTCTTTTTGAGTGATCCCTTACATCTGTCACGTGGTCGTCCTTTGTCAGCGCCCTGTCAAAGTTGTCACTTTTCATTCATTTTTCTTTAAGATGGCAGGTGGTTAATTAGTTTTGAATTTCAGCATCCAACGTTATCAATGGCATCCCTGCTGTAAATGCCATGTTTTTATGTTAAATTGTTAGTGAATAGTGGTTGTTTTTAAATCAGTGTTGATTTTTACCATGGCGATTGTTTTTGATGGTCATTCTTGTTAGATTAATTTTCATGCTACAAGTGAGTTTGGTTGACATTTTTCCATAATAATAATAATAATTTGTGATTGTTTGGAACAATAATACTGTTGAATTAAAATAGTTACATATGAATAATTGTAAGATTAAAATCAAATTAGAAATTAATAATTAAAATTAATAACTTTAAAAAAACTTAACTTCATAACACCAAGTCTTTATGCCTAATTTTCTTTATTGGTTGCTTCGTTATCTCTTTTTCAGTTTGTGCCCTGATGAAGGTCCCAACCTAGGACCGAAATATTGGCTAAATCAATATAGTATGAACATCTGCTGATGCCCGTTTTTGCCGAGTCCCTCAACTAGTTTCATAATTTAGGATTTTGTTAGATACGGCAACTTTTGCTTTCTCTCTCTTTATTTGTTATAGACATGGGGTTTTTTTTCAAGATTTAAACAATAGATATGGAGCGGAAACAGCTAACCTTTTCCGAAATTGGGCTAAATTTAATCTAAAACTAGCAAAAATGACCAGTAGAAGGAACTTTTTATTGAAGTGCAGGTCAACAGGCCTTATCCCTAGACACATTGTACAGAACTTTGGATGCATGAACAACTTAATGTCAGATAGACCGAATGATAATAACAGGATCCAGCGCTTCCAGAGTAAGGTATCTCTCAAAATTCTATCCTATGAGATTTCCTTCACTATCAAAGAAATAACTAAGCTAACCTCTCTCCTTAATCATGTTATTCACTCTGCAGAGGACAGAGTTCCTCCATATATAGTACAACGTTTCCGTACCACTCAATTAAAATCTTTCCACACTGTTTCTAGATCTCTCTCAAGTAATCTGTTTAATAAATTTAACAATTTAATGCAAGTTCGTGCTAATAAATTGAAGGTGTGTCAACATTGGTTTACTAATCTCTCTCAGGTCAACTTTCCTTCCGAAGTTCACACAGTTCTCTCCTTGGGTCCCAAATTTGTTTTTGATTCTTTTCCAGGTAAAGACATACCTGTCAAGACAGTTCTAGCAGATATTGAATCTTTCATTAAACTTTTACCTTCTCCTAACCAAGATATCCTTAGAGCTAAGTGTACCAATGCCGTCACTAATGCTGTACTCCAGAATCGTAACACCGCTACATCCTTTGAGAAAACTTTATTCAAGAAAGCAGTAACCTTCCTCAAACAACACAAAGACATCTTGATCATTCCTTCAGACAAGGGCTCAGTCACTGTGGCGCTTGAAAAGCAGCATTACGAAACAAAAATGTCCGAATTAATAGATGATGAACAAGTCTATGAAAAGCTTTCACATGACCCTACAAGTCAATATCAAAATAAAAGCAATTCTTTTGTTAAGCAGATGAAGAATAAGAAGTGGATCGATGACAGAACAGCAAGACAACTTTGTACTTACAAAGCCATCCCACCAAGAATCTACGGCCTGCCAAAGATACACAAAGAAGGTGTGCCACTAAGACCTATTGTCTCCACAATCAACTCTCCTACATCAAGCTTAAGTAAATTCTGTGCAGATATATTAGAAAAATCCTTCCAAAATTACCATCGATATGCCGTTAAGGACTCCTTTGCCTTTAGTGCAGAAGTTAATAATTTCTTATTACCTGAGAATCATGTCATTATTTCTCTGGATGTAGTCAGTCTCTTTACCAACATTTCATGGCAGCTAACCAAACATATTATTGATTCCGAATGGGCACTAATTTCGCCCAACACAAAATTAGATAAATCCTTCTTCCTCTCTGTCATTGAGTTTTTCTTCCAATCTACCTTTTTCAAGTACAAAGAACATTTTTACCGACAAACCTTTGGTTGCCCTATGGGCAGTAATTTAAGCCCCACCCTCGCAGCAATAGTCATGTCCTTCCTTTTGAAAAATTGCATTGAAAAGTTATCCTTCAGACCCCCTTTTCTCTTTCAATATGTGGATGATCTTATTCTGTCCATACCAGAGAATGGTAAAGAAGAAATCCTTCATGTCTTCAATTCTTTTGATCAACATCTACAGTTTACTATGGAAGAAGAGTCAAACAATTCCGTTCCCTTCCTGGACACAAGAGTCATTAGATGTCCCGATGGTGTGATCAGACTGGACTGGTATAGAAAGCCAACTTCATCAGGCAGATATATACATGCCAATTCTGGCCATGATTGGAAAGTTAAAATTAACGTCATAAAAGGTCTATATCGAAGAATTAGAAATATAGCTCACCCAGATTACCTTCCACAAGCACAAACACTACTTACCAGTCTCTTTATGGAAAATGGGTACAACAAGAGGTTCCTGCTCAAGACCAAGGATGAAGTCGACAAGCTCTTCCTTTCTAATGACATTTTACCAGAACCTCCCCCTTTACACGTATCCCCTCCTCCCCTTCCACCCCAGTTACCCCCTGCTAGCCATACGGAAATAAGTCCTTCCTTGCTCTCTTTGCCATTTATACCTGGTCTTACTTCAAAATTGGTTCATATTTTGCGCGTCATTCCCAATGTTAAGATTGCCAAGTATTATTTCTATAAAAATAAGCGCATTTTCAGTAAATTGAAATCTTCTCTACCTATTCTTTCCATGTCAGATGTAGTCTACTCCGTTTCCTGCCTTGACTGTCCTGCTGTATATATTGGCCAGACATCACAATGTCTCAACCGTCGCATAGCATTACATAAAAGCGACACCAGATGCCATCCACAAAGATGTGCACTGGCAACTCACTCTGTTGATAATGGACATTCCTTTAATTTCAGAGAACCAAAAATCCTTCATATCCAAAAAAACCTTCTTAAAAGAGAATTCCTTGAGATGTGCTATATCAACGAGAATCCCCAAAATATCAATAAAAGAACTGATCTTGATGGCTTGAGCAGCATATACAGCTATCTTCTCTCTTGTGATCGTCATCCCTTGCATAACACCTCTGGGTCGTCATACTCCCCATAATAACTTTCGTTTTTTTGGTATTTGAAAACTCTGTCCTTCTGCATGTTCCCCTCTGGGTACCATCTTGTTTAAGTATATATTTTTCTTGGTTCCCCCCAATTTCTTCATAATTTACATTCCTATTGAGATAACATAATATAATAATAATTATAATAATAAATTGAATAATATGCTCCCAATTAATGAAAAATCCTTTCCAATTATCGCCTTCCTTTTTCTTTGCTCTACTTCCCCTAGATGAAATAAAAATTGGTTCCTTTATATATTCTCTCAATGGTCACAACAGCGTAAATTTGCCTTCCCATTACAATTCCTTTCCTCTCATACCAAAAATTTTAATTTTATTATATGACGTAGCACTTAATTTCGTACTTAAACCGGTCCTTTCCTGGTCGTTTGACCTTTCCTTTTATTCTTTTTGAGTGATCCCTTACATCTGTCACGTGGTCGTCCTTTGTCAGCGCCCTGTCAAAGTTGTCACTTTTCATTCATTTTTCTTTAAGATGGCAGGTGGTTAATTAGTTTTGAATTTCAGCATCCAACGTTATCAATGGCATCCCTGCTGTAAATGCCATGTTTTTATGTTAAATTGTTAGTGAATAGTGGTTGTTTTTAAATCAGTGTTGATTTTTACCATGGCGATTGTTTTTGATGGTCATTCTTGTTAGATTAATTTTCATGCTACAAGTGAGTTTGGTTGACATTTTTCCATAATAATAATAATAATTTGTGATTGTTTGGAACAATAATACTGTTGAATTAAAATAGTTACATATGAATAATTGTAAGATTAAAATCAAATTAGAAATTAATAATTAAAATTAATAACTTTAAAAAAACTTAACTTCATAACACCAAGTCTTTATGCCTAATTTTCTTTATTGGTTGCTTCGTTATCTCTTTTTCAGTTTGTGCCCTGATGAAGGTCCCAACCTAGGACCGAAATATTGGCTAAATCAATATAGTATGAACATCTGCTGATGCCCGTTTTTGCCGAGTCCCTCAACTAGTTTCATAATTTAGGATTTTGTTAGATACGGCAACTTTTGCTTTCTCTCTCTTTATTTGTTATAGACATGGGGTTTTTTTTTCAAGATTTAAACAATAGATATGGAGCGGAAACAGCTAACCTTTTCCGAAATTGGGCTAAATTTAATCTAAAACTAGCAAAAATGACCAGTAGAAGGAACTTTTTATTGAAGTGCAGGTCAACAGGCCTTATCCCTAGACACATTGTACAGAACTTTGGATGCATGAACAACTTAATGTCAGATAGACCGAATGATAATAACAGGATCCAGCGCTTCCAGAGTAAGGTATCTCTCAAAATTCTATCCTATGAGATTTCCTTCACTATCAAAGAAATAACTAAGCTAACCTCTCTCCTTAATCATGTTATTCACTCTGCAGAGGACAGAGTTCCTCCATATATAGTACAACGTTTCCGTACCACTCAATTAAAATCTTTCCACACTGTTTCTAGATCTCTCTCAAGTAATCTGTTTAATAAATTTAACAATTTAATGCAAGTTCGTGCTAATAAATTGAAGGTGTGTCAACATTGGTTTACTAATCTCTCTCAGGTCAACTTTCCTTCCGAAGTTCACACAGTTCTCTCCTTGGGTCCCAAATTTGTTTTTGATTCTTTTCCAGGTAAAGACATACCTGTCAAGACAGTTCTAGCAGATATTGAATCTTTCATTAAACTTTTACCTTCTCCTAACCAAGATATCCTTAGAGCTAAGTGTACCAATGCCGTCACTAATGCTGTACTCCAGAATCGTAACACCGCTACATCCTTTGAGAAAACTTTATTCAAGAAAGCAGTAACCTTCCTCAAACAACACAAAGACATCTTGATCATTCCTTCAGACAAGGGCTCAGTCACTGTGGCGCTTGAAAAGCAGCATTACGAAACAAAAATGTCCGAATTAATAGATGATGAACAAGTCTATGAAAAGCTTTCACATGACCCTACAAGTCAATATCAAAATAAAAGCAATTCTTTTGTTAAGCAGATGAAGAATAAGAAGTGGATCGATGACAGAACAGCAAGACAACTTTGTACTTACAAAGCCATCCCACCAAGAATCTACGGCCTGCCAAAGATACACAAAGAAGGTGTGCCACTAAGACCTATTGTCTCCACAATCAACTCTCCTACATCAAGCTTAAGTAAATTCTGTGCAGATATATTAGAAAAATCCTTCCAAAATTACCATCGATATGCCGTTAAGGACTCCTTTGCCTTTAGTGCAGAAGTTAATAATTTCTTATTACCTGAGAATCATGTCATTATTTCTCTGGATGTAGTCAGTCTCTTTACCAACATTTCATGGCAGCTAACCAAACATATTATTGATTCCGAATGGGCACTAATTTCGCCCAACACAAAATTAGATAAATCCTTCTTCCTCTCTGTCATTGAGTTTTTCTTCCAATCTACCTTTTTCAAGTACAAAGAACATTTTTACCGACAAACCTTTGGTTGCCCTATGGGCAGTAATTTAAGCCCCACCCTCGCAGCAATAGTCATGTCCTTCCTTTTGAAAAATTGCATTGAAAAGTTATCCTTCAGACCCCCTTTTCTCTTTCAATATGTGGATGATCTTATTCTGTCCATACCAGAGAATGGTAAAGAAGAAATCCTTCATGTCTTCAATTCTTTTGATCAACATCTACAGTTTACTATGGAAGAAGAGTCAAACAATTCCGTTCCCTTCCTGGACACAAGAGTCATTAGATGTCCCGATGGTGTGATCAGACTGGACTGGTATAGAAAGCCAACTTCATCAGGCAGATATATACATGCCAATTCTGGCCATGATTGGAAAGTTAAAATTAACGTCATAAAAGGTCTATATCGAAGAATTAGAAATATAGCTCACCCAGATTACCTTCCACAAGCACAAACACTACTTACCAGTCTCTTTATGGAAAATGGGTACAACAAGAGGTTCCTGCTCAAGACCAAGGATGAAGTCGACAAGCTCTTCCTTTCTAATGACATTTTACCAGAACCTCCCCCTTTACACGTATCCCCTCCTCCCCTTCCACCCCAGTTACCCCCTGCTAGCCATACGGAAATAAGTCCTTCCTTGCTCTCTTTGCCATTTATACCTGGTCTTACTTCAAAATTGGTTCATATTTTGCGCGTCATTCCCAATGTTAAGATTGCCAAGTATTATTTCTATAAAAATAAGCGCATTTTCAGTAAATTGAAATCTTCTCTACCTATTCTTTCCATGTCAGATGTAGTCTACTCCGTTTCCTGCCTTGACTGTCCTGCTGTATATATTGGCCAGACATCACAATGTCTCAACCGTCGCATAGCATTACATAAAAGCGACACCAGATGCCATCCACAAAGATGTGCACTGGCAACTCACTCTGTTGATAATGGACATTCCTTTAATTTCAGAGAACCAAAAATCCTTCATATCCAAAAAAAAACTTCTTAAAAGAGAATTCCTTGAGATGTGCTATATCAACGAGAATCCCCAAAATATCAATAAAAGAACTGATCTTGATGGCTTGAGCAGCATATACAGCTATCTTCTCTCTTGTGATCGTCATCCCTTGCATAACACCTCTGGGTCGTCATACTCCCCATAATAACTTTCGTTTTTTGGTATTTGAAAACTCTGTCCTTCTGCATGTTCCCCTCTGGGTACCATCTTGTTTAAGTATATATTTTTCTTGGTTCCCCCCAATTTCTTCATAATTTACATTCCTATTGAGATAACATAATATAATAATAATTATAATAATAAATTGAATAATATGCTCCCAATTAATGAAAAATCCTTTCCAATTATCGCCTTCCTTTTTCTTTGCTCTACTTCCCCTAGATGAAATAAAAATTGGTTCCTTTATATATTCTCTCAATGGTCACAACAGCGTAAATTTGCCTTCCCATTACAATTCCTTTCCTCTCATACCAAAAATTTTAATTTTATTATATGACGTAGCACTTAATTTCGTACTTAAACCGGTCCTTTCCTGGTCGTTTGACCTTTCCTTTTATTCTTTTTGAGTGATCCCTTACATCTGTCACGTGGTCGTCCTTTGTCAGCGCCCTGTCAAAGTTGTCACTTTTCATTCATTTTTCTTTAAGATGGCAGGTGGTTAATTAGTTTTGAATTTCAGCATCCAACGTTATCAATGGCATCCCTGCTGTAAATGCCATGTTTTTATGTTAAATTGTTAGTGAATAGTGGTTGTTTTTAAATCAGTGTTGATTTTTACCATGGCGATTGTTTTTGATGGTCATTCTTGTTAGATTAATTTTCATGCTACAAGTGAGTTTGGTTGACATTTTTCCATAATAATAATAATAATTTGTGATTGTTTGGAACAATGGTGCTGTTGAATTAAAATAGTTACATATGAATAATTGTAAGATTAAAATCAAATTAGAAATTAATAATTAAAATTAATAACTTTAAAAAAACTTAACTTCATAACACCAAGTCTTTATGCCTAATTTTCTTTATTGGTTGCTTCGTTATCTCTTTTTCAGTTTGTGCCCTGATGAAGGTCCCAACCTAGGACCGAAATATTGGCTAAATCAATATAGTATGAACATCTGCTGATGCCCGTTTTTGCCGAGTCCCTCAACTAGTTTCATAATTTATATATATATATATGTATATATTACATGGAGACAGGTCTAAAACTTTATTGTTATGTACGTTATTGAACTGCATTAAGCTTAGGTATGAGAAGGCATCAACCATAGTTCAAGATCTTTCGTCGCCGTCAAGAGACTCTAAAAACTTTCATTCTGTACGGATTCCCACTTAACGGTCGGTAAATTTTAGGTCTTCGATAATGGTTATCACACTCCCTGAAAATAATACAATTTTCACCAGTATTAGCCTCCATAAATATCCACAAATCTTCAGCATCTGATTCAAAATCCAGACAGCTTTTCGCTTGACAAGAACTTTTCACCACTACCAGAACACCACCTCATCTTTTGTGTGGATACAGAGCACTCGCCGAAAGACATCATAATCACTGTTAAATAGTTCACTTGACATAACTATTTAACCATGCTTCTGAAAAAACATGACATTTTAAAATCAGAAGAGATTAAACTATAAAAAAGGCTGGTGTTTCTCTCCTTAGTCTACGCAGATTTTGGTAGTAAATGAGCAGTCTTTCTGTATTAGGATTCATTAAGCCAATGTATCATTTATTAACTACTAGCCGGGCCCGCGGCTCCGCTCGCGTGGACTCGATTCACTACTATCGTCACTGCTTATTCCTTATGTTACCCAACGTAATAAAATATCTCCCATTATTTCTCCTTATATCCCAATATTTCTCCTTATTTCCCATTATCTCTACATAATTTCCATTATCTAGGCTTATCTCTGCTCATCTCCCATTATTTCTCCTTATCTCCCATTATTTCTCCTTATCTCCCATTATCTCACCTTATTTCCCATTATCTAGGCTTATCTCGACTTATCTCCCATTATTTCTCCTTATCTCCCATTATTTCTCCTTATCTCCCATTATCTCACCATAACTCCCATTATTTAGACTTATCTCTGCTTATCTCCCATTATCTCTGCTTATCTCCCATTATCTCTCCTATCTCCCATTATCTCTCCTATCTCCCATTATTTATACTTATCTCCCATTATCTTACCTTATCTCCCCATTATCGAGGCTTATCTCGACTTATCTCCCATTATTTTCTCCTTATCTCCAATTATCTCACCTTATCTCCCATTATCTAGGCTTATATCGAATTATATAGAACATATGTATAAATTTATAAAAACACGTAAATCGGATAAGTGGTTCTCGAGTGATAAGCGCACTAACGGACAGACAGACAGACAGAGACACGTTGCATTTTATATATATATTTGCTACATGATATTGTTCCATATTTAATGCTTTAGGGAGTGTATTGCAAGAGAACGCGCTAGCGGCAAACTTTTCTCCGACTTAATTCACTATTATCGTCACTGCTTATTCCTTATGTCACCTAATAAAAATGTAGCCTATAACCTGGCCAGAGAACATACGTATGGTTAAAAAAAGGCTCGTAAATCGGATAAGTAGTTCTGCAGTGATAAGCACACTAACGGACGGACAGACAGACAGACGGACAGAGAGACATTGCATTTTATATATATTATAGATATTCTCTGCTACATAATATTGTTCCATATTTAATGGTTTGGACTGTGTATTGCAAGAGAACGCGCTAGCGGCAAACTTTGTCCGACTTCATTTACTATTATTGTCACTGCTCATTCCTTATGCTACCTATCGTAATAAAATATAGCCTATAATCTGGCCGGAGAAGATATGTATGTTTAAAAAAAAAGTACGAAAATCGGATAAGTGATTCTCCAGTGATAAGCGCACTAACGGACAGACAGACAGACAGAATACGTTGCATTTTATATATATTATAGATGTAATAAAATATATACCTATAACCTGGTCAAAGAACATATGTATGAATTTAAAAAATCACGTAAATTGGATAAGTGGTTCTCGAGGGATAAGCGCATTAACGGACAGACAGACAAACAGACACACAAACATTGCATTTTATATATATTATAGATATAGATTATTTTTATTATTATATAACCTGGCCAAAGAATATATGCATGAATTTAAAAAAAGACAGGTAAATCTGATAAGTGGTTCCTGCGTGATAAACGCACTAATGGACAGACAGACAGACAGAGAGACATTGCATTTTATATATATATATATATATATATATATATATATATATATATTAGAGATTATACATATACAGATACATAATATTGTTCCATATTTAATGGTTTAGGCTGTGTATTGCAAAGGCACGCGCTAACGGCAAACTTATTTGCGACATCATTCACTATTTTACGTCACTGCTCATTCTTTATGCTACCTATCGTAATAAAATATAGACTATAACCTGGCCAGAGAACATATGTATGTTTTAAAAAAAAAGTACGTAAATCGGATAAGTGGTTTTTCAGTGATAGGCGCACTAACGACGTTGCATTTTATATATATTATAGATGTAATAAAATATATATCTAAAACCTGGTCAGAGAACATATGTACGAATTTAAACAATCACGTAAATCGGATAAGTGGTTCTCGAGGGATAAACGCACTAACGGACAGACAGACAGACAGAGAGAGGTTGCAATTTGTTTATATTATAGGTATAGATTATTATTATTATTATATAACCTGGCCAAAGAATATATGTATGAATTTAAAAAAAGACGTAAATCGGATAAGTGGTTCTCGCGTGATAAACGCACCAGTGGACAGACAGACAGACAGAGAGACATTGCATTTTATATATATTATAGATTCTAGATATACTCTACTACATAATATTGTTCCATATTTAATGGTTTAGACTGTGTATTGCAAGGGAACGCGCTAGCGATAAAACTTTTTTCCGACTTCATTCACTATTATCGTCACTGCTCATTCCTTATGCTACCTATCGTAATAAAATATAGCCTATAACCTGGCCAGAGAACATATGTATGTTTTAAAAAAAAAGTACGTAAATCGGATAAGTGGTTCTCCAGTGATAAGGTCACTAACGGACAGACAGACAGACAGACAGACAGACAGACAGACAGACAGATAGACAGACAGAGAGACGTTGCATTTTATATATATTATAGCAGGAGTTAGGAACAGTTACATCCCTTAAATGCGCTCTCTGTTCTTTATTAAAAGGATCCACGAGTGATCATCCTCTCTGGCAAAATATTACCATTACTTGTCCAAACAAACTTGTAATTCTTATTTTTACTAGCAATCCTTCTTCTTCTTCTCAACCGAGTCAGTCGAGTCCTGGAAGTAGGTCTCTTCTAATCTCTTCCATGCTTCCTTATCTTTTGCTACCTTTAACCACTGCTACCCCGCTACTACTCTTATATCATCGACCCATCGTCTCTGTAGGCGTCCAACGCTTCTTCCTGTTTCTCTGGGTCTCCATTCCGTGATCCTAATCACCCATCTGATCTAGCCACATGACCTGCTCATCGCCACTACATTTTTGCCGCCTCGAGAGTTATGTCAGTGACTTTGGTTCGTTTCCTCATCTGCTCGTTATTAATTCTATTTAAGGGAGATACCAAGCATGCTTCTCTCCATAGCTCTCTGTGAAGTCACAAGCGTTTTAACAAATGCTTTAGTGAGACACATCGTTTCCAGTTCATATGTGCTGACCGGTAGACCACAGGAATTGTAGACTTTAGTTTTTAGGTTTGTGAGTATTGTAGTACTTTTTAAGATATGTCCTAATTTCCCAAAAGCTGATCGTGTCAGCCTTATTCGCATGGTAATGCTGGTTCTCCTTTCTGATCTTAATAATGTGACCTAAGTAGATATAGTCGTCAATATGTTCTATCGAGTTATTTCCTATCTATATGTTGGTATCTTCAGAGCTCATAAATTTAGTTTTTTTAAAACTCATTTTAAGACCTACCCTTGCGGAGACCACATTCAGCTGTTTCAACATTTCCTGTAGCTCATTGATGTTATTAGCCATCACTACTATGTCGTCTGCAAACCTTAGGTGACTCAGTCTAGAGCCGTCGATGTTGATGCCCTTCTCATCCCAATTTAACTCCTTAAAGAGGTCTTCAAGGGTCATCGTAAATAATTTAGGTGAGATAGTATCTCCTTATAGCATTTCTTTTTTTAATAGTATCTTGTTAGTGACAGCTGTTTCGCCAATTTTAATATGTATAGATGCTTCTTTATAGATATTCCCTATTATTATTATGTCGGGAATATATTCTTGCATTCGCTACGGATTTTAGAACTGACCAGATTTCAACAATATCAAATGCCTTATGAAAATCAGTGAAGGCCAAATGTATTTGTACCTTACATTCTGTAAATTTTTCTATTACAGTACGTATTGTGTAGAGGTGTTCGATCGTGCTAAATCCTTTATACCTTATATTAGTGCGACACAAGAGATATGGGTCGTTAATTTTCGATATCAGTATTCGCTTTTCTTAAAGAGAAGTATAAGCTCCGAATTATACCATTTTGTTGGTTTTTTTCCCTCAAAGATTTACCGCTAAGTTTTAGCATTTCTACAGTGATTTAATCTTCTTTAGGCCATCTATTGGTTTTCATTAGTTTTAATGCAGCTTATAATTCCTCCTCTGTGACATCTGGGAGTTCTTCAGATCCTACATTCATAATGTTCATGTTTTTTTGTCTGGGCTCTGTCGTCTGACTGAGATGAGTACAATCTTGCGTAAAATACTTTAATAGCTCTAATTATACCATTCTTTTTATTTACTATTCTGTTGTTTCATCTCGTAGTTTTGTAATTTTTGTTTTTCCACTATATAGTTGTAAACGTAATTCTTTCATTTTACAGTTAACTTTTATAATTTCCTCTATGATGTTTGAATTGTAATTTCTTTTATCTTTTCGGATCTCCTTCTTAACTAGTTTATTTAATTCTTTAAAGCTTACTGACGTTTTATTTGTAATATTTTTTCTTTCTTCTTTCTTCTAGTAGTTTTAATGTACCAGAACTTAACTTTGGATTTTTATGAAGTTTTGTTCGCGAATATATTTTCTTGGTCGACCTTATTATTAAGGTTGTGATTTTAGCTGTAATTTCCTCCATATTCATTTGTGCATATGTGTCCGTTGTCATTCTCCGTTTAAGTTTATTTTGGTATTGCTCTTCTTTTTGTTTCAAAACTTTTTTCCGGTTGGGTGGCGCAGTTTTTTGAAGAGTTTGTTTCCTTCGATTCTGATGTTTATACAGGGTGGCCCAAAATTACCGAAGGGGTTTGAGTTCATTATAACTTTTTATTTAAGACAATTATAATTTTTTTTTTTTAAATACAGTATATTAATGGAGAATATTTTTAATTTAATTATGAAGAATTAAATCTCGCAAGTGGTGGCCATTTTTTGCTTCGCATATTCGTGTGCTCTTTCCAAAACATTTTCCATAACCTTTCGCAAAACTTCAGGTGTTATGTTGTTGATTTCGTCGCGTACATTGTTTTTTAATTACTGGATGGTTCTAGGCTTTTTAACATAGACTTTTCCTTTCAAATAACCCCAAAGGAAAAAGTCTGGAGCGGTTAAATCCGGTGAACGCGGAGGCCAATTAAAATCGCTTGTACGCGAAATAATTCGTTCACCAAAGATGTCGCGTAAAAGAGCCATTATGTCCCTCGCAGTGTGCGCTGTGGGTCCATCCTGTTAGAACCATACTTGTGGATGGTTTTCCACGGCTGGCCTTAAAAAATTTTCCAACATTGTCCGATATTGAACACCAGTGATGGAAACGGCGACACCGTGTTCATTTTCAAAAAAATATGGGCCAATTATCCTTTCCGACGAAACACCGCACCAAACAGTACACTTAAGTGGGTGTAATTGTCGCTGTTGAACTACTCTTGGATTTTCCGTAGCCCATATCCTGCAGTTTTGCCTATTAACGAACCCATTTAATTGGAAATGGGCTTCGTCGCTCATAATTAAATTATGAATAAAATCATGATTTTCTTCTGCTTTTTGCCGGAAATAAATTGCATAATCAAGTCGTTACTGGTAATCTGTCGGTTTCAGTTTTTGGACAAGCTGAATTTTATATGGAAACATTCTTATTGTATGCAAAATTCTCTGCAGCGACCCTCGTGAGAGGCCAAGTTGTGTCGAACGTCTCCTGGTTGATGTTTCTCCATCTTCCCGAATACTATCCTGTACCCGTTCAATATTGTCATCCGTGTGCACCGTTCGCCGTCTGCCGGCACCAGGAAGGTTCCTTACTGCCCCTTGTTGTCGAAAATTTGCAACCAGACGGTTTATTGTTGACTCTGAGGGTCTAACCCGCACATTAAAATAACGACGATATGCACGCTGAGTCAAAACAATAGACCGTTGATTTGAGAAATAAAGTTCAACGATTTGGGCACGTTGTTCAATTGTGTACTGTTCCATTTTAAATTCCCCAAGTCTTCTTTACAAAATACTGAAAAGAAATAAAAAAACAAAATTATAATAAAAAAGTTATAAGGAATTCAAACCCTTTTGGTAATTTTGGGCCACCCTGTAGTTATTTTTGCCCTTACCAGCAGGTGATCGCTGTCGGTTTAAATCTGATTTAAAACACACATCACTACATATATTTCTACAATTAGACAGTATCAAATCAATTTCGTTTTTTGTCATGTCATCTGGGCTTCGCCAGGTCCATTTACGGTGTTTTGGCTTCGTAATGAATGTGTTGAGACAGTACAGTTTTTTCTTGTTGAGGTAGTTCATTAGGGTCTCTCCTATATTGTTTCTATCGCCCAGCCTAGCAATTCTAGCAACCTTAAATAGCAGTTTGTTAACCAAATAATATGTTCATTAATAAACAAGTTATCGAATATTCCCTCTATTTTCATTTTTGGTGTCCCATTTTCCTTTTGCCGGCGTTTTGTCTCGGCAGCCAAGGAAATATTTTCTTTTCCTATTCTGGATGTAAGCCTGACAATAATATTTTTATTTAATTGTACTCTCTGTATTTATTCAATTATATCTTTAGAAATATTATAGTTTATATAAGTACCAATCTTTTTTAGAGTATTTATTAAGTGTTCGTTTTCTTCCTCGACAATTTTTTATATTTCTAGATTGTTAGCACTAGAAATTTGATCCAGGCCATTCATTCAGTCCTCAAGAACCACAACCTTAGATTTAAGAGTTCTGTTTTTGGCAGTGAGTCCCTCAATTTTTTTTACATAATCATCGAACTGCATAAGCTTTCTTTCGAAGTTTGCAATTTTATCACCACAAAAATGAAACGACTATAACAGAGCGTCTTGGCGTATGCATTTGTTGGAGCTGACTTCTAACCTCCTGCAGCGCTGTAGGATAATGTAGTACGTAGCACCTATATATACGTATATATATATATATATATATATATATATATATATATATATATATATTTTTATTGGTCTAGCACACGTGCTGCAGGGAAGTCCCTAAAACGCTCCAGGAGCGGCACGAGTGCGGAAAAAGTGATTCACGTTGTTCTTGAATCGCTGTAAATTGTACTCGGTGAGAAACACAGCGCTGGGCAAATTATTAAAAGATTGCTTGAAAAGCGTTGTACGCGGAGTAACAAGCTGAACCTGATACGGATGCGAAGCACCAGCGCGACGTGTATTTCTAACATGCACCGCTTTGGGAGGAATTAAGCGGGCTACATCCTTCGAACACTTTCCATGAAAATACTTGTAGAAACAGACTCAAGTCGCCAACCGTTCTTCGATATTCCAGCGAATCAAGGCCGCCGGTCAATTCCGGGTCCCCAATCAGACGAACCGCTCTTCTCTGAACAGAATCCAACAAATGCAGTGTATGTTTGGGAGCGGAGCCCCAAACGTGGGAGCAGTATTCCATAGTTGGTCGAATTTGGGCTTTGTAAAGAATTAACAGTTGTTGTGGGGTGTAAAGCTTTCTGGTTCTAAATAATATTCCCAACTTTTGAGAAGCTCTCCTTGCTATGCCTGCAACATGTTCATGCCAAGACATATTTGCTCCCAAACTAACGCCCAACAAGTTGAGCAACGATGCTAGGGGAATGGAGTGCCCCGATATAACTATGTTGGGTTTTTGTAGCGTTAAATTCCACTTGGTTACTGTCACCCCAAGATAGAATTTCTTCCAGGTCTTTGTTGAGTTGAACGACCTCCTGCTGTCTGCGGATATTCGCCTGAGTAGCCGATGTCCGAGCGTTCAAGGTGAATGAAGAGACAAGCGTACTGTCATCTGCAAGGCTATAGATTGGATTCCCGTCTTTTCCAGCAGATCGTTAATGTAAATGAGAAAGAGAGTAGGAGACAGTATGGAGCCCTGGGGCACACCAGCGTTGATAGTGAGGGTGTTAGAAAGAAATCCGTCGACCGCCACTCGTAAAGAACGCTCTCTGAGGAAACATGAGAGCCACAAACAGAACCTTTCAGACATACCATAAGAGCGCAACTTAGCCAACAGTCCATCGTGCCAAACACGGTCGAATGCCTTGGATATGTCAAGAGCAACCGCTCGAGATTCTCCAAAGTGTTCAATTGCGTTGTTCCAAACATGTGTTACATAAGTCAGAAGATCTCCTGTTGATCTATGTTTAGGAAAACCATATTGGTGATCGCTAATAATATTGAATCGTTCAAGATATTTTAGAAGATGCTCATTGATAACCTTTTCCATGACTTTCGATATTATTGAAAGCAGTGCAACTG
The DNA here is from genome assembly GCA_019049505.1 of Pachyrhynchus sulphureomaculatus. Taxonomy (NCBI): domain Eukaryota; kingdom Metazoa; phylum Arthropoda; class Insecta; order Coleoptera; family Curculionidae; genus Pachyrhynchus; species Pachyrhynchus sulphureomaculatus. Next base: position 46,827,498 of record CM032455.1, on the reverse strand, counting down.
GTCGGTAGTTATTTGGCAAAGTCTTCTTACCTTTTTTAGGTATCGGCTGAACCGTGGCACATTTCCAGCAGGACGGAAATATTCCCTTTCTGTAGGATAGGTTAAAAAGTCTACAGAAAACTGGTGTTAGTTCCCTTGCACAGTTTTTGAGAACTATGGCAAGTATTCCGTCAGCGCCAGAAGCCTTCTTGGTGTCTAGCTTCATTAAAATACGCTTTATGATACGCTGTCTGAAGACAACATCGGGCATCCTTGACTGCAATATGGGAATAGTAGGTGGTGTTTTTCCTTGGAAATCGACAGTAGAATGTGAAGCAAAGAGTTCAGCCAACAAGTTCGCTCTCTCAACAGGTGTGGTTGCAATGGAATTATCTGGCCGTGTGAGTGGTGGTATGGTTGATTTGGTAAAATTTTGACTAACTGCCTTAGCGACTGCCCAAAAGGACCTGGAATTGTTGGGACAAGCGAGAAGTTTGTTTCTAATTCGTTGATTGTGTGCCTCCTTGGTTTCGTCGATAATTCCCTTGCATCTGTTCCGGGCATGAACAAAGATGTTTCGATTTACGGTGTTAGGATTTTCACGCCATTGTCGGTAGGCAATATGTTTAGAAGCAACAGCTTCTTTGCATTTTCGGTCGAACCAAGGCTTGCCGTTCGAGGTGCATTTCTTCGAAAAAGGGATATAAGCTTCCATACCAGCCAAAATAACATCGGACACCTCCCTGGCGCAGTCAGATGGGTTATCGAATCGAAAACAAACGTCCATCCAAAGGAATGAGAGAGAAGTATTCCATGAGATCTTCCCATTTAGCAGATTTGTAGTGCCAAATCTTGCGCGGCCTAGGCGCCTCTCTGTCACTGATTGGCAGGATACTCGATGTCGAAAGCAGTTTATGGTCGGAAGAACCTAACGGCGGATTTACGGTGACCGTGTAAATCTCCGGATTGGTGGTTAAAAAACAGATCAAGAAGACTGGCGAACTCCCCGTCTCGATCAGGGATCCGTGTTGGTTCGTCAATAAGCTGAGTTAAGCCACAACTGATTGAGAATGATTCAGCTTCACGACCTTGTTCGTCGGTAGTATTTGAATATTTGAGCCAGTTGATATTGTGGACATTAAAGTCGCTCAGGATGGCAATTTCGGCACTTGGATAGTTACTTTGTAAATGATCGATGGTGTCTGCAAGAGAAGCGAAAAGTGTTCAAAATATATATATATATATATATATATATATATATATATATATATATATATATATATATATATATATATATATGTATATGTATGTATATATATATATATATATATATATATATATATATATATATATATATATATATGTATATATATATATATATATATATATATATATATATATATATATATATATATATCTTCTTCTCCTGCAGCTTATTCTGTCCATCGTCGGACGTAAGCCTCCCTCAAGTTGTTATTTTCTTCTCTATTGTGTGTTTTTTTCCCATCCAATAGTGCCCTGCAATCCGTTTCATGTCATCCGTCCACCTGGTCTACGGTCTTCCTCTACTTCTCTTACTTTCTCTCGGTCTCGATTCTATGATCCTAGCGTCCATCTGTTATCTTACATTCTCCTTACGTGTCCAGCCCAATCCCATCTTGGGGTACACTGTCTTTTTTCGGTATTCTTTATATAATCTCGTAGTTGAACGTTTAACATCTTTCTTTCCATGGCCCTTTGTCCTACCTAGACCTTATACACGATATTTTTATTGAGGGCCCAAGTTTCTGTGCCATACGTTAAAACTCGCAACACGTATTAGTCAAAGGTCTTTGCTTTCAGCGTGTTTGGTAATTTCGACTGGAGCACGTCTTGTAATTTTCCGAATGCCGACCAGGCCAGTAATATTCTTCTTTGCAGGTCTGCTGTCAGATTGTTCTTTGAAAGTTTTTGCCCCAGATATACAAACGCGTCCAGACTGGTCTCCTCTTGTTCCTCTATTTCATTTGTTAACTACTTTGTTTTATTCATGTTTTAGTTCTATCTGTTTGAATACTTCGTTTATTTCTTCTAACATTTCTTGGAGTTCTATTTTTTCTTTTGCTATCAATATTACATATCGGCAAACCTCAAATGATTAAGTTTCTCCCCGTCGATATTTACTCATCTTTCTTTCCAGTCCAGCGTTCTAAATATGTCTTCCATTGCTAATGTGAACAATTTAGTAGAGATGTACTCCATGATATGTTTTGAATTTGTTTTTGTTTGTATATCTGTCGTTATTTGTATTATTGCATCTTCATATATATATTCAATAAGGGTTGTGTACCTGTCATCTATTCTACAGTTAGTCAAAGCGTTTAAAACTGCCCATATCTCTATCGAGTCAAATGCTTTTTCATAATCTATCACTGCTACCCATAATCGTATGTTATATTCGTTTATCTTTTCTACTAGTGGTCGCTTTGTCTGTAGATGATCTGTCGTGCTATAACCTCGTCTAAATCCAGCTTGTTCGCGTGGGTGGTAGCTATCCAGTTTGTTTGTTATTCTCTGTATTATTATTTTCGTAAGTAACTTGTACATTACGGAGGGAAGACTTATAGGTCTGTAATTTTCTAGTTTGTATCTGTTTCCTTTCTTAAAGATTAAGACTACTATGGCATTTAACCAGGCATTTGATATTCGGGAGTCCATTAAGCATTTGTTATAAATTCGTTTTAGTTGTTTCAGAACGGGGTTTCCTACATACTTTATCATTTCCACAATTACTCTATCTTCGCCTGGTGCTCGCTTGTTAGTCATATTCTTCAAAGCGTTGTTTATTTCTCCAATTGTGATTCCTGGTAATTCCTCATATCCTACGTTTATAATTTTATTTATGTCTTTTTCTTCTTTTTCTGAGGGCGGTGCCCTTTTGCTTTCATATAAGGTTCTGTAAAATATTTCCATAGTTTCTGTTATTTCTTTGGTTTCTATTATTTCTCTGTCTTCTTCATTTATCAGTTTTGTTACTCGATGTTTTCCCTCACTCATTTTTAATCGTAGGTCTCTTACACTTTCCCATTTTTCAGAGTTTCTTTCATTTTCATATTCTTCTTCCTCTCTTACTTTTTTTTCTGATCGTTTTATTAATTCCCGCCAGTTCGATTTTGTTAGATATTCTATTTTTCAATAGTTGACTTCGTTTTTCATTTATTTTTTGTATTTCGTCGCTTAGGTTGTAGTTCATGTTTTTTCTATTTTCTTTTATTTTCTCGGCTGTCGGCATCAAACCATCTGTTATTTTTATGTCTAGTGTTTCCAAATCCAAATCTTGCTCGTCTGCTATATGTTGGATGTGCTTCTCTACAATATGTTCGTATTTGGCTTTTTCTCTTCTTATTTCTTCCGTGTCTATTTGTCTTCCCCGTTGTTGACATTAGTTTCTTTCTTTCTTTCTAGGTGTTAATACGCACTTTTGCTCTTATCATCCGATGATCGCTTCTTACGTTAATTGTGTTAAGTATAGTCGTATCTATGATGGTGTTTTTATCATTACATATGAAGCAGTCGATTTCATTTTTTATGTCTCCATTTGAGCTTTGCCATGTCCATCTTCTTATTTTTGTTTTTTGAAAGATGTGTTAATCAAGTATAGGTTATTTCCTTGAATGAATATATATATATATATATATATATATATATATATATATATATATATATATATATATATATATGTATATATATATATATATATATATATATATATATATATATATATATAATACATTAAAATCCCGGGTTTCAATCCGTTCATTTAACAATGAATTTGCACGACGTTTTGCCAAAATCTCATTTGGCATTTTCAAGTGCACAAGAGCACTCGAAAATGTCAAATGAGATTTTGGCGAAAAGTTGTGCAAATTCATTGTTGGACGAACAGATTGAAACTCGGAATTTTCATGTATTACATTCCACTATTCGTAACATTATTATTTATTTTCATATTATTTAAAGTCTAGAAAATCAGAAAAATATTCATGATTTTCCAGGATCATCTATGTGACCTCCTTTGTTTTTAATTACCGCTTTACAGAGTTTCGGCATTTTGTCCAGTAGTGTCTTCAGAGTTTGTTCGGTTATTTTAACCCATTCTGCTTGTAAAAGTTCCCACAAGTGATTTTCTGATGTTGGACTGAATTTTCGAACACACCTGTCGAAATGGTCCAGGACGTCATCGGATTTCCATTGGTCCAAAAGTTCTTTAATTTATTTAGCAGAATGTTTAGAGTCGTTGTCATACTGAAAAATAAATTTCCCCTGAAAAATAACTCTTCCAGAAGGAAGCATTTGAGTTAACAAAATGTCTTGATACTGTTCTTTTCGCATGATTCCTTCTATCCTTAAGATTTTTCCAACTTTACCGTTGCCAAAACAACCCCAAACCATTACTGAACCTCCACCATGTTTTACTCTAGGCAACTGGCTTCCAATATACTCTCTCCAGATAACCGCCGCACGTAAACTCGTCGAGTTGAACCGAACATTTCGAATTTAGATTCGTCGCTCCAAAAGATGGAATTCCATTGTTCTGATGTCCCATTTTCATGTTCTCGGGCCCATTCTAATCGTTTGCGTTTATTTACTTACCTAAGAAGTGGTTTCCTCACTGCAACTCTCCCGTGTAGTCCCCCTTCTGCTAACCTGTTCTTCACGGTTGTCACGCGGATGGGGATGGGCCGCTTCAGCTTTACTTGAGCCATAATTTCTTGTGCAGTTAGGCGGAGATTACGTCTGCTGGACATTTTTCGAGGCCTTCCTGAACGTTTCTGGTTGGAATTCCATGTCCCGCAGAAGTTTTTTTACGAAGTAGTCCACTTTTCTCCTTGGTATCTGCATATTACTTGCGATTTGTCGACTCGAGTAACCATTTTGATATCTCGCAATTATAAGAGCCCAATTTTCAACGGAAACTTCTTTCGTTTTTGACATTTTCACAAAACAATTGAACCTGTATCAATGACAAAGTACTGTTTGCGAATGGTTAATTTCTAAAAGGGCAATGATATTTATAGCATAGTTAGTAATCCCTAGAAACTTGAAATGAATTCTTACTTCAACTGCAATTCTCAGAAATCGCCTCAAAACGATTATCATGAAGTTTGTTCCAATCGGTTTTTAATTTGTGATTTCACCAAAATGGTTTTCCTAAACAATTTTATGATGGACACTTGTTAAGAACAATTAAATTTACCTAATATAACAAAAGGGTTTAATAAGATATTAAATTTTGGCAGTTACATTGAAATTTCTAGGTGGGTAAATACTTTCTGACGGTAGTGTATATATATATATATATATATATATATATATATATATATATATATATATATATATATATATATATATATATAACATAGACAACTAAAATGCTTATGCATATCGTTCCACTACAGTTTGTGCCTTTTTGGTGATTAATCCGAACGGAAAATTCTGATTTTTGTTTTTAAAAAATTGTGAGTTTTTCCAGGTAATTGTAATGTAATGTAATAGTTTTTGTGCTTGCTTCTATCGTGGGCACTGCATCGACCTTGTTGGTAAACAACTTGATACAATCCGTATGCAGAGAGTTTCGTGGAAGTGAAAGGAGTGCCGCGGAAGAATATCGATACTACCGATGTCGAGACGCTGGCTCAAAGCCAGAACTAGCTTCGCCTCCTCCAATGCTTCAGCGGTAATATCATCGCGACCACTCAAAGTACTGTAGTGCTGAGAACCTGGACTATCTCATAGCTCTGCGGGAGTTTAGAAATGAGCTCCGACAAATGCGTGAACGCCAAGACACTCTGTTAGAGTCGGTCAGTTTTTATAGTGATAAAATTCCAGACTATGAAAAAAGCTTTACTTCACTTCAATAAATATGTAAAAAAATTGAGGGACCCACTGCCAAAAACAGAACTGTTAAATTTGTTAAGGTTTTTGAAGCCTGAGTAACTAGCCTGGATCAAATTTCTAGAGCTAACAATATAAAAATACAAGCAGCTGTCGAGAAAGAACACGAAAACTTAATACATACTCTGGAGAAGATTGGCTCCTATATAACTATTTCTCCTATATAAATATTTCTAAAGATAAAATTGAATAAATACATAGAGTACAATTAAAACTAAAAATCTTACTGTTAGACTAATGTCCAGAAGAGAAAAGGAAAATATTCTGTTGGCTACCAAGACAACACGCTTACAAACAGAATGGGTCTCCTAAAAATAAGAAATACAAATTTGTTGGGGCAAGGAATGGTGATATTTATGCCAAAAAGGATGACCGCTCGCGGATCCTTTTAATAAAAAGCAGTCAATGTATTCAAAGGATTTAACTATTCCTGTCTCCTACTGCATATAGTTAATAAAATTGATCATATATTGGCTCAATCGATTCTAATATAGAAAGACGCACATTTACTACCAAGTGTGCGTGAACTAAGGACAAAAACATTAGACTTTTTTCATAGTTACGTCTCTTCTAATTTAGATGTTATGTCTTTCACGAACATGGGTATATAATAGAATTTTGTCAAGTGAACTCTTTAGAAGTGATTATACTGTCTTTCGGCTAGATTGGCAGTGCTCTGTGTCCACAAAAGAGGACGGGAGTGGATAGCGGTGAAAAATTATATATCTATATATATATATATATATATATATATATATATATATATATATATATATATATATATATATATATGTTATTAGGAGAATAGTTTAATTTTATTTAATTCCCGGAAATGTGACATCATTACGGTTATCGCCCCTTTAAGAGTCCTGTTGCACCTTTAAATAATTTGTTAAAATAAGTGATGAAAATATTTAATGGAAAGTGTGCATTTATTATGTTATAAATACGTCAAAAATGTCTATGACTGAAATGGGAGCATTCGTACCAACATACGAAACATTAGTGCATATTCCGGCATTTTTAATCTCAGCTTTTATAGACGAGTCATAAAGCGTGCTCTTATTTTTAATATACTCAAACATCATCCGCCAACTATTATGAGTTAGTGTTTTATAATTTTCTGGCCTACACTGGTCCGGGCGGAATCCTACAGGGTCGGAACAATCCTAGTGTCCATAAATAACATAAACAAAGTCATTATAACTGTCAATATTAAAAATTTTATGGTATAAATCTGATGAAAAGTATCTCAGAAATAAAGGAGGTATAAGCACTTAAATTTTGAAGGCTATCAATTACAATAATTTTTACATCTACAGTTAAAAATTTTGTTGTTATAAGTTTAATTTTATTTAGTTACGGGAAATGTGACATCATTACGGTTATTATTATTCCTTTAAGAGTCCTATTACACCTTTGTAAAATTTTTTAGTACAAGTGACAAAAACAATTAATGGAAAGTGTGCATTTATGATGCATATTTATTATGCATATCATAATAAGTACATCAAAAACGACTATTACTGAAGTAGAAACATTTATGCGAACATAAGAAATATAAGTGCATATTCCGGAGTCATTCCAATATTTTTAATTTCAGCTTTTATAGACGAATAATAAAACGAGCTCTTATTTGTAACATATTTATATGTTAACTGACAACCATTATGAGCTAGGATTTTATGATTTTCTGGCTTACATTAGGGCCGGCGATGACACATCCTCGTCGTTAATATAATTCTATAGGGCTTTTAAATCTTATTATAATTTAGTTATAAGATTCCAGTACTGTCCTCGATTTATGAAAAGGGATAAAAGTCCCAGTTGCAAGGTCCAGTGTCCATAAATAAAATAAACCAAATTATTATAATTAAATTATAATGTTCCAATACTATCCTCGATTTATGAAAAAAACTGAAGTTTATAGCAATCATCAGAAGAGTACACTTTCATATATAACTTTAAATCAACAAGAAGGGGAAACTGACTAGAATCAAAATGGCGGTTTAAATCACTAATAAGCAAATTAAAGTGAAGAGAATTCTAAAGGAGATATGTGCAAATAATTGTTGAAACAAATAATCTGTGAGTGTTCCGTCAAATAACAATGTCGTTTGCTCTATTGATTACCTTGGAGAAGTCAATATCAATTGAACGCTATTGAGTATCATTCTCCAAAACGTCAGATACAAAATCAAGATCAATCAGTTTGGAATCCCAACTAGTTGGAGAGAATATTGGAAGTCAATTGAAAAGTTAATTGGTCGATAGTTTTTATCTGGTCCGGTTTATTAGACTTGTGAATCGGAGTTATGTAATTAACAGAATTCAGGGAAAATTGCAGTAGTTAAAGATGAAAGATTAAAGGTTTTATATAGTGCAGTGCTTGTGTAGCAAAGGGATGTAATTAATGATATTGATAGTGATATATTAAAAATTTGACTTACGAATTTGTGGTATAAATTTGATGAAAAGTGGCTCATAAATAAAGGAGATATAAGCTTTTAAATTTTAAAAGCTATCAATTACAACAAATTTTACATCTACAGTTGAAATTTTGTCGGTACTGGTCTAAAACTAAAGGATATATGCCCATGCTGTCACAATTTCAACTTTTATGTTAACAAGTTTTACTTTCATCACTTAAATTATTCTAATGTAAACAATATAGAGTATATCATCATCGAAATATTTGCTGTATATTCGTCATATATTTAAGCGTGATTGTGTAACAAGTACACAACTCCAGATAGTCAGATTCATGTATCAGTATAAGTTTATCAAAATTTTCCAAGCTTTCTGGGGAATCAGGACATTATAAAAAAGATTAAAGATGATAGTACAGAACTTCTCCAATTCAGCATTGCTTTGTTGGTACTTTATATAATACCTTACCGTTGAATTAGTTTAGAACTGGGACTCTTAATAATATTACTATTTTAGGAAAAATCAATTAGGGTATATTTACAGAAATTTTATACAAAAAATCAATGGCCCGTTAGCTCAGTTGGTTAGAGCGCCGAACTCAGTACGTTTACTCGGAGGTCGTAGGTTCAAATCCTACATGGGCCCGGTAACTTTTTACAAAATTTTTTTTATGGGTCTAGCTTACGTGCTGCAGGGAAGTCCCTAAAGCGCCCCAGAAGCGGCATGTGTGCGGAGACTATTTAATAGAGACTTGCTGTTATATTTATTTATTTTATTTTATTAATGAGAAACGTATTTATGATTGTAGCACGAATTATTTACGAAAATAAAATTCGCCAAGTATAAATACGAATTTTGGATATACAGCCCTTTTTTAGTTTTAATTTTTTTTTATTTTCACTTTGTCTAGCTTAATGAAGAAAATGATAAAACTAAAATTTTTAGGGTTAGGAAAATAAACTTATCTTTCTCTGAAAAACGTTGATTTTCATTTTTTTATAACTGAAAGATATTTTATTTTCACCATAAACTGATGTATAAGAAGTTAATTGTTGGTACTGTAAGGTCCCACCGCAAGATTAACATGAAATAATCAGTACTAAGCAGAACTAACCAAAAATAATCTAAACAGATCCAAACTAATTAAAACTTAATGTTTTTACAGTAGTAGATTTTTCAAAATAACCTGTAAAAGAGTGGAAGAAAGACGAAAGAGTCATGACAAAAAACTATTGATTACCTGTGTTTCTTTTAATAAAAGCAAAATGCAGAGAAGTGTCTCTTGAAAAATTTGAAATTACTTAACATTATTAAACACCCTTAATATGGTTTTTATAGATAAAGATCCATCAAAGGCCCCCGTACTCTACCCATAAAACCTAGGTAATTTGAATAATTTGGAAATAGATAAAACAATATGGGCTGTCACATGCAGAGATTATGTTTTGCAAACGGCAATCACTGAAATTCTGTTAAATCTCTATACTAACAGCGCTGAATTATTTCAAGGTCTAAGTCTCTATCGTAGTTTTTTTTTTATTTTCTTATTATTTTTTTTTTTTTATGGGTCTAGCACACGTGCTGCAGGGAATAAGTCCCTAAAGCGCTACAGGAGCGGCGCGTGTGCGTAAAAAGAGATTCACGTTGTTCTTGAATCGCTGTAAATTGTACTCGGTGGGAAACACAGTCCTGGGCAAATTATTCCAAAGGCATGATGTTCTCCATATAAAAGACTACTTGAAAAGCGTTGTATGAGGAGTAACGAGCTGAACCTCATACAGAAGTGAAGTATTAGCGCGAGGTGTACTTCTAACATTCACCGCTCTGGAAGAAATTAAGCGGGCCATATCCTTCGAACACTTTCCATGAAAATACTTGTAGAATAGGCTCAAGTCGCCAACCGTTCTCCGATGTTCCAGCGAATCAAGGCCGCTGGTCAGTTCCGGGTCTCCAATCAGACGAACAGCTCTTCTCTGAATAAAATCCAACAAATGCAGTGTATGTTTGAGAGCGAAGCCCCAAACATGGGAGCAGAATCCCATAGTTGGTCGAATTTGAGCTTTGTAAAGAATTAACAGTTGTTGTGGAGTGTAAAGCTTTCTGGTTCGAAATAGTATTCCCAACTTTTGAGAAGCGCTCCTTGCTATGCCTGCAACATGTTCATGCCAAGACATATTTGCTCTAAAATTAACGCCCAAAAAATTGAGTGACGATGTTAGAGGAATAGAGTGCCCAGAAATAACTATGTCGGGTTCAGCAACGTTAACTTTTTTAGAAAAAAATGCCGCCTGGGATTTTGTAGCGTTAAATTCCACTTGCTTAAATGACTTCCTACTGTCTGCGGATATTCGTCTGAGTAGCCGATGTCCGAGCATTCAAAGTGAATGAAGAGATAAGTGTACTGTCATCTGCAAAGCTGTAGATTGGATTCTCGGTCTTTTCCAGCAGATCGTTAATGTAAATGAGAAAAAGAGTAGGAGACAGTATGGAGCCTTGAGGTACACGGGCGTTGATAGTGAAGGTGTTATAAAGAAATCCGTCGACTACCACTCGTAAAGAACGCTCTCTGAGGAAACATGAGAGCCACAAACAGAACTTTTCAGACATACCATAAGAGCGTAGCTTAGCCAACAGCCCATCGTGCCAAACAGGGTCGAATGCCTTGGATATGTCAAGAGCAACCGCTCGAGATTCTCCAAAGTGTTCAATTGCGTTGTTCCAAACGTGTGTTACATAAGTCAGAAGATCTCCTGTTGATCTATTTTTACGAAAGCCATATTGATGATCGCTAATAATGTTGAATCCTTCAAGATATTTTAGAAGATGCTGATTGATTTCCATGACTTTCGATATTATTGAAAGCAGTGCGATTGGTCGGTAGTTATTTGGCAAGGTCTTCTTGCCTTTTTTAGGTATCGGCTGAACTGTGGCACATTCCCAGCAGGAAGAAAATATTCCCTTTCTGTAGGATAGATTGAAAAGTCTACAGAAAACTGGTGTTAGTTCCCTTGCACAGTTTTTGAGAACTATGGCAGGTATTCCGTCAGCGCCAGAAGCCTTTTTGGTGTCTAGCTTCTTTAAAATACGTTTTATGATACGCTGTCTGAAGACAATATCGGGCATCCTTGACTGCACTATGGGAATAGTAGGTGGTGTTTTTCCTTGGAAGTCGACAGTAGAATGTGAAGCAAAGAGTTCAGCCAACAAGTTCGCTTTCTCAACAGGTGTCGTTGCAATAGAATTATCTGGGCGTGTGAGTGGTGGTATGGTGGATTTGGTGAAATTTTGTCTGACTGCCTTAGCGACTGACCAAAAGGACCTGGAATTGTTGGGACAAGCGAGAAGTTTGTTTCTAATTCGTTGATTGTGTGCCTCCTTCGTTTCGTCGACAACTTCTTTGCATTTGTTCCTGGCACGAACAAAGCTGTTACGGTTTATGGTGTTAGGATTTTCACGCCATTGTCGGTAGGCAAGATGTTTAGAAGCAACAGCTTCTTTGCATTTTCGATCAAACCAAGGCTTGTCGTTGGAAGGACATTTCTCCGAAAATGGGATGTAAGCCTCCATACTGGCCAAAATAACATCGAAAACCTCCCTGGCGCAGTCAGATGGGTCGTCGCGCGTCGGATCGAAAACAAACGTCTAACCAAGGGAAAGTTCGAAAATATCCCGTGAGATCTTCCCATTTAGCAGATTTGTAGTGCCAAATCTTGCGCTCTCTGTCTCTGATTGGTAGGATACTCGATATCGAAAGTAGTTTATGGTCAGAAGAATCTAACGGCGGATTTACGCTGACCATGTAAATCTCCGGATTGGTGGTTAAAAACAGATCCAGAAGACTGGCGAACTCCCCGTCTCGATCAGGGATCCGTGCTGGTTCGTCAATAAGCTGAGTTAAACCACAACTGATTGAAAATGATTCGGCTTCACGACCTCGCTCATCGGTAGTATTTGAATATTTAAGCCGGTTGATGTTGTGTACATTAAAGTCACCCAGGATGGCAATTTCGGCATTTGGATAGTTAATTTGTAAATGATCGATGGTGTCTGCAAGAGAAGTGAAAAGTGTTCTAAAGTTAGTATCACTTGGTGGTCTATAGAGGATACAGATGAACCTTGTGGTTTGTTGAGTCGTTATTTTTAGCCACATAACATCAAAGTTTGGGGGTTCCAGAGCCTCTTCTCGTTGGCAAGACAGGTCGCTTCTGACAAAAAGACAAATTCCTGGTCGATGAACTGACCTTGCTTTCACAGAGAGCGAGTACATAAAGTTTATTTGATTGCAGGTGTTGGTGCACTGAATTTATGTACGAGTTTAAACCTCGTATGTTACAAAAATCCACTTTAAAATTCTGATCTCTGCATGTCGACGCACCTGAACCAGCCCACCCCCCCCCCCGGAGATCCGAACAGGGGGCTATTTTACCTCCGGAACTTTTTGTATCCAGGTGCCTCATCATGCTATTTGGTCCCACAGTCCGGGACATCGGCACAGCCATGAAACGTTAAGCAACTTCACGCAGCCTAAGCCGATGCGATGGTATCACACCGGGCGATGCTGGTGGGATATGGGCATCTACCATCTAGGTTGTTCTTTAAGTCGCCTTCTACGACAGGCAAAACGTACCGGGGGAGATATTCTATCCCGCTCCCCCACGGGATAAATAATAACGACTTGCTGGAAAAGATCATGTCAATGACATTAGATATAGGGCGAGAGACAGAGACTTTCGCATGTCATTAAATGCTCTCCAAGAACCATTTGCAGCAAGTTACGGTGGTTGGATAAGCTTTAAAAATTTAGTGAGAAGTCAGGCCAAGCGGAATCAGAGCGTTATCATTTGCTGCCTTAAAGAGTTAAAACTGTTCAACATGTTGTAAAAAATTATGATAGAGTCCGATAGGTACTTAAATGCAAAGCCCCAAAGTCCTTAGCAAAGGTAGGACATATAACCAAAAAAAGATGCTGTGTGGCCGGAGAAATCTTAACCCAGCAACGATAACTTGTGTCGTTTGTTATTAACAATTGAAGATGCTTCATTGAGTTTTAAGCTGGAAGGAACACGTACTGGTCAATCGGAGGGGTACAATTCTTCAGAATAATAATGTTCAAATGAATCAATCATTATAAAAAAAATTAAGGTAATTAGCATGGAAATCTCTTTATTGCCTTTCATACTCCTACAATACTACCACTTCCGAGTAACATTTGTTCGGGTACTTGAACTTCTCTACTGGAAAAATATTTGATAATGCTCTCGCTAACATTTTCTATCAAAAGCCCAAGAGCCTCTACTACATGCATTATATACCTACTAAATGGTCCTTTCAGGGACATTTTGATAAAATTATTAATAAATCCAACAGGATATTATGATTTGATTCAAGGACTTACAAGGAATTTAAGAATCGAAAAATTCTTGTTGACCTATATTTTGCATTTATACAGAGTAAACTCTTATTTGCGCCCGTCATTTGGAACCCAAAGTATCTTACACCTATGAAAAGACTCGAGGAAGTTCAGAAAAAGATTCTTAGATTAATGTCCTTGAAGGCGAATTATACTGTAGAACTGGTAGCAGAAACTTACAACTTATTACCTCTTTCAGACAGAAGGCGCATCTCAGATCTTGGTTTTTTGTTTAAACTGATAAATGCCTTGGTCAATGTGTCTGAACTCTCATGTCAACTAAATTTTAATATACCTACAAGATACTTAAGAAGGTTACTTTTATTTAACTTGCCATATCATCGCACGAATTTGGGATTCAACACTCCCTTAACAAGGTTGCAGCGTACTCATAACCTTCATCTTTCAGTAACCGATATTTTCCAACTAAACGTTAAGCAATTCAAGAATGTAACAAGGAGACAGTTTACAAGTGTCCTCGTTACTGGCTTGAATATTTAGATTATCCATTAAATCAGTTTTTTAGGTTAGATTAGATTAGTTTAAAAATTTTGTTTGTAATGATTATACTGTAAATACGAGATGTGGTCCTTTGGAACATTTGTGCTGTAGGTATCATGAATGCTTAAATCAATAAATTGCTAGAGTTGCTGATAAAAATAAGAATTACAAGATTGTTTGGACAAGTAATGGTAACATTTTTGCCAGAGAGGATGATCACTCTCGGATCCTTTTAATAAAGACCAGGAAGTGCACTCAAAGGATGTAAATTTTCCTGTCTACTGCTGTATATAGTTAATAAACGGTATATTGCCTCAATAAATCATAATAGTGAAAGACTGTGCATTTACTACCAAAATGTGCGTGAAAAACATCAGACCTTTTTAGATATGTATATATATATATATATATATATATATATATATATATATATATATAATATATATATATATATATATATATATATACATACATACATATATATATATATATATATATATATATATATATATATATATATATATATATATATATATATGTATATATATATATATATATATATATATATATATATATATATATATATATATATATATATATATATATATTATGAAAACATCATGACTGAAAAAAAATGTTATTAAGAGAACAATTGCATTTTATTTAATTCCCGGAAAGGTGACATCATTACGATTATCGTCCCTTCAAGAGTTACACCTGTGTCCATAGATAACATAAACGAAGTCATTATAATTGTCAGTATTAAAAATTTGACTAACAAACTTTATGGTATAATTTTGATAAGAAGTATCTCATAAATAAAGGAGATGTAGGTATTTAAATTTTGAAGGCTATCGATTACAACAATTTTTACATCTACAGTTCAAATTTTGTTGTTATAAGTTTAATTTTTTTTAATTCCGGGAAATGTGACATCATTACGGTTATTATTGATCCTTTAAGAGTCCTATTACACCTTTGTATAATTTTTTAGTACAAGTGATAAAAATAAATAATGGAAAGTGTGCATTTATGATGCATATTTATTGTGCATATCATAATAAATACATCACAAACGACTATTACTGAAGTAGTAGCATTTATGAGAACATATTCCGGAATCATTGTAATATTTTTATTTTCAGTTTTTATGGACGATTAATAAAACGAGCTCTTATTTGTAACATATTTAAATGTTAACCGCCAACCAATATGAGCTAAGGTTATATGATTTTCTGGCTTACACTAGTGCCGGCGATGACAGATCCTCGTCGTTAAAATAATTCTATAGGGCCTTTAAATCTTAGTGTCCATAAATAAAATAAACGAAATTATTATAATTTAGTTATAATATTCCAGTACTGTCCTCGATTTATGAAAAGGGATAAAAGTCCCAGTTGCAAGGTGATCTAAGTCAAACTGAAGTTTATAGGAATCATCAAAAGAGTACACTTTCATATATAACTTTAAATCAACAAGCAGGAGAAACTGACTAAAATCAAAATGGCGGTTTAAATCACTAACAAACATATTAAAGAGAATAGGTCTGAGATGCTATTTCGGAAGAATTCTTAGAGGGGATATACGTAAATAATTGTTGAAACAAATAATTTGTGAGCGTCCCGTCAAATAACAATGTCGTTTACCCTATCGATTGCCTTGCAGAAGTCAATATCAATCGAACGCTGATGAGTACCATTCTCTAAAGCGTCCGATACAAAATCAAGATCAATCAGTTTGGAATCCCACCTAGCTGGAGACAATATTGGAACGCAATTGGAAAGTTAATTGGTCGATAGTTTTTATCTGGTCCTGTTTATCAGACTTATGAATCGGCGTTATGTAAATAACAAGATTCAAGGAAAATTGCAGTAGTTAAAGATGAAAGATTTTATATAGTGCAGTGCTTCTGTAGCAAAGGAATTAATGATATTGATAGTGATATATTCAAAGTTTGACTAACGAATTTATGGTATAAATTTGATGAAAAGTGGCTCATAAATAAAGGAAATATAAGCTTTTAAATTTTAAAAGCTATCAGTTACAACAAATTTTACATCTACAGTTGAAATTTTGTCGGTACTGGTCTAAAACTAAAGGATATATGCCCATGCTGTCACAATTTCAACTTTTATGTTAACAAGTTTTACTTTCATCACTTAAATTATTCTAATGTAAACAATATAGAGTATATCATAATCTATCATTGAAATATTTGCTGTATATTCGTCATATATTTAAGCATGATTGTGTAACAAATACACAACTCGTGATGGTCAGATTCATGTATAGGTATAAGTTTATCAAAATTTTCCAAGATATATGGGGAATCAGGACATTATAAAAAAGATTAAAGATGATGGTACAGGACTTCTCCAATTCAGCATTGCTTTGTTGGTACTTTATATTATTATAATACCTTACCGTTGAATTAGTTTAGAACTGGGACTCTTAATAATATTACTATTCAAGGAAAAATCAATTAGGGTATATTTATAGAAATTTTATACAAAAAATCAATGGCCCGTTAGCTCAGTTGGT
The DNA here is from genome assembly GCA_019049505.1 of Pachyrhynchus sulphureomaculatus. Classification (NCBI taxonomy): domain Eukaryota; kingdom Metazoa; phylum Arthropoda; class Insecta; order Coleoptera; family Curculionidae; genus Pachyrhynchus; species Pachyrhynchus sulphureomaculatus. The sequence continues at coordinate 46,810,703 of CM032455.1, read as the reverse complement.
TAGAGCGCCGAACTCAATAAGTTTACTCGGAGGTCGTAGGTTCAAATCCTACATGGGCCCGGTAACTTTTTACAAAATTACTATTTAATAGAGACTTGCTGTTATATTTATTTATTTTATTTTATTAATGAGAAACGTATTTATGATTGAAGCACGAATTATTTACGAAAATAAAATCCGCCAAGTATAAATACGAAAATCTTATTTTGGATATACAGCCCTCTTTTAGTTTTAATTTTTTTTATTTTCACTTTGCCTGGCTTAATGAAGAAAATGATAAAAGTAAAATTTTTAAAGTTAGGAAAAAACTCATCTTTCTCTGAAAAACGTTGATTTTCATTTTTTATAACTGGAAGATATTTTATTTTCATCATAAACTGATGTATAAGAAGTTAATTGTTGGTACTGTAAGGTCCCACCGCAAGATTAACATGAAATAATCAGTACTAAGCAGAATTAACCAAAAATAATCTAAACAGATCCAAACTAATTAAAGCTTAATGTTTTTACAGTAGTAGATTTTTCAAAATATCCTGTAAAAGAGTTGAAGAAAGACGAAAGAGTCATTACAAAAAACTATTGATTACCTGTGTTTCTTTTAATAGAAGCAAAATGCAGAGAAGTATCTCTTGAAAAATTTGAAATTACTTATTAGGCACCCTTAATATGGTTTTTTATATAGATAAAAAACCATCAAAGGCCCCCGTACTCTACCCATAAAACCTAAGTAATTTGGAGCAACGCTCTTGAATAATTTGGAAATGGATAAAACAATATCGGCTGTCAATTGCAAAGATTATGTTTTGCAAGCGGCAATCAATGAAATTCTGTTGAATATCTATACCAGGGGTCGGCAACCTTTTAACTAAGGGGTGCCAGTTTTCATCCATACAACATTTTGCGTGCCGACATAGGTACTTACTACAAGTAGAATTAACAAAAATTAACTTAAATTAACTTAAAATATTGCTTTTAGAAGGTTTAATTACAAAAAAATTTTAATATTTAACAAATAATTTTATTATACTAGTCCTAAGACAACAAATAGAAAAATAGACAAGAACATTCGAAAAGATCTAAGAGAATACAACACAAAGTTGGTAAAGGATATTATTGAAAACAACAAAAATATGAAAGTTTTAAAATCCCACTTATCAAATGGAAGAATGAAATTAAGTAAATTGAAGAACAACAGTGGTACCGTAGTTAATAGTAGAACGGAAATTGTTGCCATAGTTCAGGACTTCTATAAGCATCGCTACAGTTCCAAGTCGCAAGGTCATCAGTACAACAGACGGAAAATTCAAAATATTGGATCCGAGGAAATTCCTGAAATAGATACCAATGAATTAAGAACAGCGCTCAACCAAATGAAATGTCAGAAATGTCCAGGAGAAGATCAAATCACCACTGAAATTATAAAAATGGGAGAAGAATATCTAGTAGAGAGTGTACGAATCCTACTCAACAAATGCATAACCGAAGAAAGAATTCCAACAAAATGGAACAACGCCGAGGTTATTTTACTATACAAAAAAGGAGATAGAAATGACATAGAAAACTACCGTCCTATTAGTCTACTATCACACTTATACAAGTTGCTAACAAAAATAGTAATAAATAGATTAACTCAAAAAATGGATTCGTATCAACCAGTAGAACAAGCAGGTTTCCGAAAAGGTTTTAGTACGATTGACCACTTGCAGACAGTACGCACTCTCATAGAGAAGACCACAGAATATAACATACCATTGCACCTGGCATTTGTAGATTAAAGAAAAGCCTTCGACTCGGTCGAAACTTGGGCAATATTGAGAGCTCTAGACAACGCAAGAGTAGACACCAGGTATTCAAATCTCATCAAACACATATACGAAAACGCGACCATCCAAATAACACTGGACGAAGATACAAAGACAGATAAGATATTGGTAAACAGAGGCATACGTCAGGGCGATACTATCTCCCCTAAACTCTTCACACTAGCCTTAGAGGACATTTTTAAGAGTTTAAATTGGCAATCCAGGGGCATAAATATAGATGGTGTGCGTTTGAACCATTTACGATTCGCAGACGATATAGTGATTATAAGCGATAAAACGGAGGAAATTCAGAGCATGCTGGAAGAATTGCATCAGGCATCCTTAAGCATCGGACTCGAGATGAATCTACATAAAACAAAAATAATGAGTGTGGAAAATATTCAGGTAAACATCGGAAACCAAACACTGGAAAACGTATCAGAATATATTTACTTGGGACACAAAATACAACTTGGTAAAGAAAATCAAAGCTCTGAAATAACTAGAAGAATAGGACAAGGTTGGGCTGCGTTCGGCAAGTTGGGGTATGTACTTAAATCTAGAGAAATTCCAATAAGTCTTAAACGTAAAACATACGACTCATGTATTCTGCCGGTCCTTGAGACGATGGCACTCACCCGAAAAACCGCTGACAAGCTTCAAGTGACACAACGAGGAATGGAGAGATCTATGCTCGGAATTAGCCTGAGAGACAGGATACAGAACGAGGAGATTAGAAGAAGAACGTGTGTGACAGATGTCCTCAGAAGAGTAGCTCAACTCAAATGGCAATGGGCTGGCCATATAGCTCGTCAAAGCTCAGAAAGATGGACTAGCAAAATGATAAACTGGCGTACAAGACAAACCAAAAAGAGTGTTGGAAGACCTCCAAAAAGGTGGCGCGATGACATCCAGAAAATTGCAGGGGGAAATTGGATCCAAACAGCCCTAAACAGAACGACGTGGAAAAGATTGGAAGAGGCCTTCATTCAGGAGTGGATGAATATAGGCTGAGGAGAGAGAGAGTCCTAGGACCTAGTATTAATCCTGTGCTTGAAGTTTTTTAGAGAGTTTTCTTATATCCGGTTCATGTCTGGTTATTTTCAGTGTCACGCATGCTTCCGAGTTGTCTGTTGTCAGTCTGCTTCGGTACGGGTTTAAAATCACTCTCATATGGGAAAAAAGTTGTTCACAGATATAGGATGATCCGAAAGCTGTAAGCATAGCAAACGCTACTTTCTTAAGACAAATAAATTTCTCTGGTAAACTCATCCAACAACTGAGTATCTCGTTTGAATGGTTCTGGCAGTCACCTTCCAATACCCTTCTTAATTCTACAAATTTCGTGTTCCATAACTTAGAGCTTTTAAATTCAAGGTATTGAAGATCAAAATCATTAATGCCCATCCATGAGAAAAGAGATATGTCAAAGCAACTGCTGGAAAAATCCATTAAATCTGGTTTGATTAAAAAAGCGAACATAGGACCATGTTTTTAAATTTGGAAAATATTTATATGTTTTTATAGTAATATTGCTGATAAATAAATCTATTTTTAATTTGAATGATTTCCAGGATTCGTATCAATCCAGAACTGTTTTGCCTGAACCTTGTAACTTTAAGTTGAATTCACTGAGATGGTTTGTAATATCAGTAAGAAACATTAACATACAGATCCAGTTCTTATCTTAGGATAAGCATCCACTTGATTTTTTTCCAACAAGAACGATTTAATTTCGCCCAGACATTGCACAAATCTAGAGAGCACTTTACCACGGCTGAGCCAGCGCACATTATTGTGCAATGGTATATCTGAATATGCACTTTCTAATTCCTGCAGAAACGCCTTAAATTGTCTATGGATCAGTGAAGAACGACCGACAATGTAGTTAACTATTTTAACCACCCTATCCATCACGGATTTTAAACTTCCAGCGGAGATTTTAGCGCACAACCTCTCTTGGTGAATTATGCAATGAAAATTCAAAACTGATCGACCCATGCGTTCAATAAGAAGGGAAACAAATCCTTTATGTCTCCCAATCAGAGCAGGAGCGCCATCTGTCGTTACGCAAAAAATTGTATTTAAATCAATGTTCCGCTTTTCAAAATGTTTAACAAATTCTGAAAATATATCCTCTCCTCTTGTAGCTCCCTGCAATGGGAGCAGACAAATCAGCTCTTCATACACACTGCCATCATCGAAGTATCGTGCAACGATTGCCAGACGGGCAATGTCATTAATATCACTTTCATCCAATCCTACACTAAATACAAAACTCCGTTTGATAGCGTCTCTCTGCTGCTTTTGGACATTTTGTGTCATTTCGGTAATTCGTCTCTCGATGGTCCGCGCTGACGCCAGTATATCCCTAATCCTGGCCAATATTGTATCCTTATTGGGCAAGTCGTCGAATAAAATCTCGCCAGTACTCAAAAACGTTTGCTTCATAAATTCTCCGTCAGTGAACGGCCTACCCTTTTGTGCCAACGATTGTGCAATTTTGAAACTGCATTCAGTTACCTGATTTTTTCCTTGGAAAACTTTGCTAAAGAATGTTGACTGTTTCTCGTATCGTTTACTTGCTCTTCATATTGCCTCCCTTTTATCAGCGTTATCTTTAAATGACGATTCCTGTTTTATCTGGAAATGTCGTTGAACACTAGATGTCCGGAAAACTACACTTTCCCGACATAGGACAGAAATGGCCTGATCGTTTTGCTGTACAAAACCGTAATCTGTTGTCCATGAAGTTTGAAATGATCGAACGTCTACCTTCTGTTTCTTCGCGGCCATAACGCAACGTAATTTTGATTTTTAAACTTTTCGACGACTATTGACTGGAACGGATGTTACTTCTATACTAAATGATCCAAACGTGTAGCCGCTTGCTATATATAGAAAAATAATGTTTCCAGAAAATTCCAATAATTACGTTTATTAAATTTCTTAGAACAAAAATTATTATCTACAACGCGCCTACTGCAATCAAAGGGCCGCCTAGAACAAAAACTAAAGTTCGGCAATATAAAAAGAGTTGCGGTGCGCGTCGGAACGATTGAAGTCAAGTCAAACAAAAACCGCCTTATAGCGGCTCTTTTGATCTAAATTGAGGACGTTTATTTGTGTTTTTGCCTAGGCTTACATTTTGAGGCTTGCCGTTTTTAATTCTTGCCGAAATTAAAGCCAAACCAATGTATTCAGTAAAATTATAAATTACAAAATATATATTTGTAGTTTTTGGTAATAATACCTAGTGACCTATATAATATATCGTTTTTGTTTGTATCGTTAAAGTAATACTGTCTTCGATTATTTACTTAATTTCGAAACATGTCACAGTTTACAGAATTAATGTGTAAACTTTGGATAGGTACGCGTGCCATTCAAAATTGCTTGGCGTGCCAGAGATGGCACGCGTGCCACAGGTTGCCGACCCCTGATCTATACTAATAGCGCTGAATTATCTCAAGGTCTTAGTATCTATCCTAGTTGTTTTTTTTTTATAATAACGACTTGCTGGAAAAGATAATGACCATGAGACCATGACATTAGATATAGGGCGAGAGACCGAGACTTTTTTCCCGTCATTAAAAGCTCTCCAAGAACCATTTGCAGCAAGTTACGCTGGCTGGGTAAGCTTTAAAAAGTTAGTGAGAAGTCAGGCCAAGCGGAATCAGAGAGTTATCATTTGCTGCCTTAAAGAGTCAAAACTATTCACCATGTTGTAAAAATTTATGATAGAGTCCGAATTTGTACACAAATGCAAAGCCCCAAAGCCTTTAGCAAAGGCAGGACATATAACCAAAAAATGATGCTGTGTGGCCGGAGAAATCTTAACCAATCAACGATAACTTGTGGCGTTTGTTATTAACAATTGAAGATGCTTCATTGAGTTTTAAGCTGAAAGGAACACGTACTGGTCAATCAGAGGGGTACAATTCTGCAGAATAATAATGTTCGGTCACATGCGGAATAAATCATTATAAAAAAAATTAAGGTAATTAGCATGGAAATCTCTTTATTGCCTTTCATACTCCTATAATACTACCAATTCCGAGTAACATTTGTTCTGGTGCTTACAGAACTTCCCTGTTGGAAAAATATTTGATAATGCTATCGCTAACCTTTTCTATCAAAAGCTCAAGAGCCTCTTAATACATGCATTAAATACCTACTAAATGGTCCTTTCAGGGACATTATAATAAAGTTATTAATAAATCCAACGGGATGTTATGGTTTGTTTCAGGGACTTGCAAGAAATTTAAGAATCGAAAAATTCTTGTTGACCTATATTTTGCATTTATACACAGTAAACTCTTATTTTAGTCTGTTATTTGGATCCCAGGGTATCTTACACCTATGAGAAAACTCGAGACAGTTCAGAAAAAGATTCTTAGATTAGAGTCCTTAAAGGCCAATTATACTGTAAAACTGGTAGCAGAAACTTACAACTTATTACCTCTTTCAGACAGAAGGCTAATCTCAGATCTCGGGTTTTGGTTTAAACTGATAAATGCCTTGTTGGATGTGTCTGAACTCTTATGTCAACTAAATTTTAATATACCTACAAGATATTTAAGAAAGTTATTTATTTATTTTACTTGCCATATCATCGCACTAATTTCGGACTCAACATTCCCCTAACAAGATTAGAGCGTAGGTATAACGTCCATCTTTCAGTCAGATATTTTCCAACTAAACGTTAAGCAATTTAAGAATGTAACACGGAGACTTTTTACAAATGTCCTTGTTACTGGCTTGAATATTTAGATTATCCATTAAATGAGTTTTTTAGGTTAGATTAAAAATTTTCTTTGTAATGATTATACTGTAAATCCTTGATGTGGTTCTTTGGAACATTTGTGCTGTCAGTATCATAAATATTTAAATAAATAAATTGCTAGAATTGCTGTCTCCTGCTGTACATAATTCATAAATGATATATTGGCTCAATGAATCCTAATACTGCGCATTTACTACCAAAATGTGCATGGACTAAAGACAATAACCGGTCAAGTGCAAGTTGAACTTGCGCAATTAGTGTTCCGTACGTTTATTGCTTTTAAAATAAAAAATGTTGTAACCGAAGTATAAAATGATCAGTGACTTCACAAAACACACCCCAAATGAGTTTTCAACAAAGTTTGTTTCCGATCTTTACTGAAAATTGATGACCTTGAAGTTTCTGTTTATTTTATATACCAGATAAATTATTAAAGGTAATCCATTCGTGATAATTTTCGTTCAATCTACACCCCGTGGAGAATATTCCAGAATTTTTTCAAAATTTTTTGATAAGTACTTTTCGAGATAAGGCGGGTGAACAGCGATTTTCGCGATTTTTTAAAAATAATACGAAGAAAAATGCGCGCAAGTATTACATTATAAATATATTTGGTACTCGCGTTTTCACAAGCTTTCATTTGACACCACACTCGATTACCTAGTAAAAAATTTTTTTTTTTCACTTCCGATTTCACCCCCCAAAACTAACCCCTTAAGTCAAAATTTTACTTTCAAAACCACATGGCTCTGATAAAGCTATCAATTCCTATATTATTACCAAATTTCAACTTTCTATGACAAATAGTTTCGGAGAAAATTCGGTGTGACAGTCGGACAGACAGACGGGCAGACAGACGGACAGACAGACACCGAAGTCATCTTATAAGTGTTCCGTACGGAACACTAAAAATACCGGACTTTTTTCATAGTTTAATCTCTTCTGATTTTGATATGACATGTTTTTCAGAAATATGGTTAAATAATAGAGTTATGTTATATAGACAGAGTGGTTTCATATGGGCTTTTAACGTTGTATTTAACCTCAACTAGTTTATCCCAGGTTATACTGTCTGGGTTCTGGTTTAATTTGTTGAACAGGATGTGGACCCTTGCAACTAGAAGGTAATGATCTGTGCCATATTCTGTCTCTCTATACGCTTTAGTGTCTAATACTAGCCATTTTGTATTTTGCTTTATTATTATGTTATTAATTATTGATTTAAGTCCCCGGGTATCCTGATGCCAAATATATGTATATATGTATGTATGTATGTATATATATATATATATATATATATATATATATATATATATATATATATATATATATATATATAGAGGTCCCGGGCAATTTATACCAATGTTATGAGATTCTTCATGTAAAAGAATTTTTTTTTGGTACGGGGAGGAGTAAGCTGAACCTTATAGGGTTGTATATGTATTAATGTAAAGGGCTGCATTTTGAAAAAAATGCCAAGTGGGACTTTGGTAAACCTTCTGTAAAATTCCACCCGAAAGGTAACAAACGAACGGATATATTTCCGGATTAACTTTTCTACACATTTCTTCACAATCACTACTACTCATATTTAACTGAATATTTACTGCAGCATTAGATCTTCTAGAAAACATTTAAACTTAAAAATGTTGTTTCTTTGGAGTCTCTATGAGAATTACAAAGATGTAATTTTTGAAACTAATGGAATGCGGTACACAACAGTTAACACTCATACATAAGGTACTTTATGACGATGATACGTATCGCCCCTGATGATGCTAACATGGTTAGCGAAGCGCGCGACGAGGGTAAAAATAAAATGTTTGCTGTAAAAGTGACAACTGTTGTGTAGTATCATTGTGCCAAAAAGGAAAAAGAAAAATGAAAACACCGTCTACATATAATAAGTAGCAAAAAATTTACTATTCATTTTTCAGCGTACAATGTAATAAAATTACTCGCTATTTATTCTTTAGAAACTTTAAATTTCTTAAAAAAAAACTTGACCAATGACCGAAAAAACTTATAGAGTTATCAACTTTCACGATAAAAGTTGTTGCTCCGGTTGCGTTTTAAAACTAGCTCTTCCCTGTTCTAGTATCAGGGCACCGATTCTTAATCGGATTCAAAACTTTTGGTTTCATTTCTATCTTTTTATGTTACAAATTTCTTTCTTTCTTTCTCTTAAATCCTTTTACCCTGTCGGGTGTCGGATATTAATTTGTCTATGTATCTGCAATTGTAGGTTCTAACTCTTTTATCCAGTTCTTCCATTTTTCCCAGTCTATCATCATTTTATTCATATTTTCCATCGTTTTCCCCCCCTTGCTTTTCCTATCTCTTCAATGCCCTGCATCCAGTTAGTCTTAGTCCTCCTCTCTTTGCTTCATGGCTGTTTGCATTTCCAGTATTCTTTTTGGTATTCTATCGCTGTCCAGTCTAAGTACCTGCCCACACCATTGCAATTGCTTTTTCTCAATTTTTTGTATTATTGACCCTTGCATTAGTTTCCCTCTAATTTTTTCGATTTTGAGGTTGTCCAGCTTAGTCTTTCCTGCTATCTTTCGGAGATATTTCATTTTTGCTGCAATCAGTTTAGGCCTATATTTTTGTTGTATTGTCCAAGTTTCACTTCCATATAATATCATTGGTTTCACTATTAAATTATATATTTTTAATTTTATACTTTCTTATTTCCTTTTTCCCAAAAATTATCTTGTTTAGCGAATAATAGATATTGTTTGCTTTTTTAATTTTATTGACTATTTCAAGTTCTATTCTTCCATCATTTTCTATTATACTTTCTAGATATTCCATAGTGATCACTTCCGCCAGGATGTAATATTATTTTGTTACCTTACATTTATATACATTATTTTGCTTTTATCTACATTTACCTCCATTTTCATCCTTTCTATTTCTTCTATCCATACATCTATCAATTTTTGCAATTTGGTATCTCCGTCCGCTATAAGCACTAGGTCATCAACATATAATAAGCTATCCATTCTGATTGGCATCATATTTCTATATCTCACTGTAGTCTGTAGTTTGGACGTTCTTTGTCTCGTATTTTGAGCAGTCTATCTATTATTATTACAAAAATATACGGACTCAAACTGTCTCCTTGTTTTATTCCCTTTTTGATTTTAAATGTTTCTGATCTATTTCCATTTACTTGCACCTTCACTGGTGTGCCTTCTTGTGTTGACTACATGATTTAGTTTCTTAGGCGTATCTATTAATTTTAAACAGTTTTCTGACGCTGGTCTTTGTACTGAGTCAAAAGCCGCCCTTAGGTCTATAAATGCAAGTATGAGTTCTTCTCCCGTCTCCATTTTTCTTTCTATAAGTTGTCTTAATATAAATATATTATCTGAGGTTTGCTTCTTCTTTCTCATTGTTGTTTGCTCATCTTCTAGTTTGTTTTTTACGTTTATTTTTAATTAGTTTTGTATTATTTTTGTGTAGACTACCGGTGATAGGCAAATTGGTCTATAGTTATCGCATCGGGTTCTGTCCCCTTTTTTGAATATGGGCATTATTATATTGTTTTTCCACTTCTCAGGTATCTTATTCATTTCCCATGCCTCCGATAATATTTTATATAGCCACTCTATTCCTTTCTTCCTTATGTATTTGATCATTTCTGGGTCTACTTCATCTTCGCCACTTTCTTTAACAATTTTGATGTCATTTATTGCTTCTTCCAGCTCTTCGATACCAATTTTATTTTGGTGAATTTCCCTTTCTTGTTGTCTATGTTTACTTCTATTGGCTGTATTCTGTCTTTTTCATCTAGATCAAATTTTTGTTTATAATGCCTTCTCCAGACTTCCATTTTTTCAGAAGAATTTGTTTTAATTATGTCATTTTCATCCCTTGCGCCAGAATCTACCTTCTTTCTTTTCCCTCTTAGACCTTTGATTGTGATCCAGAATTTTCGATTGTTATCCTTATATCCTCCATTTGATTCCTTTTCAAAATCCTTCCATCTTTGTTGTTTGGCGTTCTTCACCAATTCTTTTGTTTCTCTTCGTTTCTTGTCGTATATTTCCTTGTCTTTTAGCTCTTTGGTAAGTATATGTTTTTTCCATGCTTGTATTTGTCTTGTACTGCCAGTTTAAGTTCTTTTGTCTATCACCTTATTCTCTTCCTTCCAGTATTTATTATCCTATATCCACATATTTCCTTTGCCGTGCTAATTAAAGTTTCTTTTTATGCTTGCCATCTGTCATCTAGTCTCCACCTTCTATTTGTTTCGTCTTACATATTTATTTTTGTTTCTATCATCTTTATGTATTTACTCTTCTTTTCATCTTTTGATAATTTCTTTATATCGATTCGAGTGTATTTTTTTTGTTCAGGTTAGTTTTTAGTCTTCCTATTACTAATCCGTGTTGTGTATCAATTTCTGCTTGCTGTTCTACTTTTACCTCTTCTACATTTCCCCCATTTCCGCTGTATACACTATGTAGTTTAACTTGTCTTTCTTGTGTCACAAATGTGTATCTATCTTCTTGTTCTTGTATCCAGAAGGAGTTTCCAATTTTCAGTTTATTTGCTATACAAAATTCTATTTTCATTTCTGTTTATTTCGTTTTCCCCATATGGTCCTCTACATCCCAGTCCTTTATGTATATCTGTATTCTACCATTTCCGTCTCCCATTATAATAATTTTGTTTCATTTCCCTCGTAGCTTATCAAAGGTCTTCGGTATTTTTGTATAAAATTCTGTCATAGTACCATCGTCTGTTCCTTCAACTGGGCTGTATAATTGTATTTCTTCTCTCATATCTATTGTTATACTGATAATTCTTGCTGATATTGGGTCGAAACTGATAATACTTTTGTTTATCTCTTCCTTTAATAATAGTAAAGGAAGAGATAACCCACTCCTTGCTTTGGTCCTTCCTGGTTCAATTCCTGAGTAATATAGGCTATACTCTTTATTTAAAATTGTATGTCCCTTTCCTATTTTCTTTGTTTCGCTAATTCCTAAAATGTGTATATCATATGCCTCCATTTCCTCTATAATTTCAGTTAGTGACGTTATATTCCATGTTGCTATCTTTGTACTTTTTTCTTTATCATTATATTCTTTCTCTATGCTACTCATTTTTTTTACTGGCGAGCTGATTTATTCATTGTAAATATTATGTGTATGGCCTAGGTTCATATCTTGCATTTTATCTTCGCAAATTTGTAATACCGTTTGTAATTCAAGTGTAATAACTCGATTGATTGGGTTACTTTTTTGTGTTGATGTGTTGAAGAGTAACAGTTTTTTTACATGCTTTCAGTGCGTTTTATTAAAGTGTGGGAAACCACATATACTTTATGTTAACGCTGTATTTTCTAATGGGTTCATAATTAAAGTTAGTTTTTATTAGAGACAGTAACCATCCCAAATTTGTTCTGCATTCAATCATTCTATGGAAAAAACATACTATAATACAATATAAAAAAATATGTTTTAGGTACAATGGTCTTATTTCTAGGTCATTTTTTTTTATTAATATTGATAAGAAATTACTTGTTAAACTTAAAAAAATTTCATTTTAAATACTTGGTATGCATATTTGGTTGAAACAGAATTATGATTTTGGTAAATATTAACTATTAGTATTATTATAATAATAAACAGTTTTTTGATGAACTTGAAAATCCCGCTAATTTATAAAAATATTTTTGACAAAAAAATAGATTATTTTATGAAAGAAATTTATATGTCGCAACATTAATCATAGGTGTCAGAATTGGTTAATAAGTTATTATCTTATTTATTTATTTATTACCTTATCGTATCAATAACGAAAGTAAATGGCTTTTTTGTTTCGGTTAAGGTTTATGTTCCTGTCAAACAGTAATTTTTTCTACACACAAGTACGAGTATAATTGTTCAAGTGCGTAAATGTAAGTGCCCTGTGGTATAACCGCGCTTATTTTTTGGTAGTTACTATTGTTTGCTCCATTAGTACAACAAACGTCATATCTGATAGAAAAAATATAATTAAATCGATTGAATAATTAGGAGGCTATTATGCCTCGCTTCATCGAATGCTGTGTCGAAAAATATGGCGTCAGTATGATATCTTAAAATCTTTAATTATGTTAGAGGATAGAGTTGTTGACTCTCTGATAATACCATACTCGTTTCTAATTTTAAATTGTTCTGCAGGTAAAATATTTTCATCTAAGATAAAAATCATTGATTTTATTTAATATTATTTTTCCATTACCTTTCCTAGATCAAACAGAAAACTAATGGGTCGATAGTTACCAGCCAATCTTGGTCGGCTTTATTATTAGAATAGTCTTATTATTTTGTCAAGTAGTTGGAAAATAAGTGTTGGTTATAGTTAAAATGTCCTGAATTTTATTACATTGTGAATTTTTCAGAGCTTTAATAGTACGAGGCCCCCTTTTAAGTTTTTACAAACGACCACTAGATGACGGTATTGGGATGTGACATTACCATTGTTAAAACAATGGCTGCTTATAAATTAGCCGAGCAGTTTGTTTACGATGAACGAAAAATAAAACAGTTTTGTGAACAATGGGAAATTTCAGGTGAAGATTTCCGTTGGATGATTTGTTACGATTTTAGCAAAGACCTAACTCAACAACAATGCCTCGAATCACTTCGCTCAACTTTTGGTAATGAATTACCAACAGAAAAGACTGTTTACAATTGGTTTGCAGTATTTCATCATGGTCGTGCTTCCGTCAGTGATGAATTTCATGAAGGTCGACCAAAATCGGTTGTTGTTCCATAAAACATCGATGCTGTGCGCAACATGATTGAAGAGGATCAGCGTATGACTTACCGTGAGATAGAGGCATCCTTAGGCATATCGAAGACTGTAGTACACTCGATTTGGGATGAACATTTACCTGTGAAAAAGATCTGATTCCGCATAATTTGTCCAAAACTCAAAAACAGGCTTGTGTCAATAAGTTAAGGAAATGCTCAAAAAATTCGACCGAGGACATGCAAAATCCGTATACAACATCGTAACAGGATACGAAACTTGGATATATTTGTACGAGCCGAAAGCTAATCAACAGTCAACTATTTGGGTGTTCCAAGATGAATCGAATCCAACAAAAATGGTTCGTTCGCGAAGCACTTCCGCCTCTTTCTTTGGTTATACTGGACTGCTTTAGGGGATCGAAAAATAGTAGGCTGACGATGAAAAAACTTTTTTAATAATTTTTACCTGATTCCTATATTTTTTGGGGTGCTGAATCCAAAAATAATAATAAAGAAGTCGTATCACCCACCAATTTTTCACATTTTAATATTCAAAATGTGATAAGTTTATTTTTTATCAATCGAATGTTATTAGGATGGCAATAAAATCAGAATTTTATAAGGTTGGCAGTAAAATTAAATGTTATTAGGTTGGCAGTTCCGATAAATGTCACAGCTGTTTATTTTCTTCCCGTTAATATAACCTCGCATTGCAGTGTTTAACCCATGTGCTTTAATTTACACTCAAAGTATGGCTAATCGTGGTCGTAAAAACTCTTCCAACACTTTTTGTTATATATGTGGACAGTTTGTAGTTAAAAAACATCAAAGAAGAATGTATACTTTGCATACTTTGGTGTAAAAATCGGTAATCAAGAAAAATGTTGGGCTCCTCATAAAGTATGTTATGTTGGTGTCGAGGATCTTAGGAAATGGTATAAGAAAGAAAAGAAAGCTTTTAGATTTGCAGTACTTATGGTATGGAGAGAGCAAGAAAATCATTCAAATGATTGTTATTTTCGCAGCGTTGATGTTTCTAGATATAACTCCAAAAATAAGAAAGTAATTGTCTATCATAACTTTACTTCAGCTAATCCGCCGGTAGGACATGGATCGTGACTTCCTGTCCCTGAGCTACCTCAGTCTATTGATGACGTTTTACACTCCAGTCCCGAATTTAATGAAAGTCGACCGGATGATAAGTTTCAATGTTTTCTAGAAAATTTAAAACTACAGTTGTTTACACAAGCTGAATTAAATGATTTAGTGAGAGATTTGAGTTTGACTAAGGAAAAAGCAGAATTGCTTGGTTCTAGGCTGAAAGGAAAACATTTATTGAAATCTGGAACATCTATTTACCATTATAGAACAAGAGATCAACAGTTTGCTCAGTTTTTCAAGCAGGAAGAGGATTTGGTTTACTGCCATGATATTGGTAGTCTACTGACCGAATTTGGCATTGAGTACAAGAAGGAAGATTGGAGGCTTTTTATAGACTCATCAAAAACTAGTTTAAAAGGTGTTCTGTTACACAACGGAAATACTTATGCATCACTGCCTGTTGCTCATTCAGTCCATATGAAGGAAACTTACGAAAATCTTAACATGATTTTACGGAAAATTAACTATCCAGTTCACGATTGGATGCTATGTGGAGATTTAAAAGTTGTCTCCATGATATTTGGTCAACAAAAGGGATTTACAAAGTTTCCATGTTTTATATGTGAGTGGGACGGCAGAGCAAGGGATTAACATTGGTCCAAAAAACAATGGCCGGTAAGAAAAACGTTAACACCTGGCGAGAAGAACATTTTGCATAAAACTTTAGTACACCCAAAAAAGATTCTTCTACCATCACAACACATGAAGTTAGGCTTAATGAAACAATTTGTGAAAGCCTTGCCTAAAGATGGTGAATGTTTTAAATATTTGTGTAAAAGATTTCCTCATTTATCAGAAGTCAAACTGAAAGAAGGGGTTTTCGTTGGGCCTGATATTCGTAAAATGATATTCGATTTCAACTTTGAAGCAAGGATGATTACAAAGGAAAAGGAGGCTTGGATATCATTTAAAGAAGTTGTCACTAAATTTTTGGGCAATGTGAAAGACCCTAACTATGAACTTATCGTAGCTAATATGATAGACAAGTTCAAAAATCTGGATTGTCTGATGAGCCTTAAAGTCCACTTCTTTCACAACCATCTTGACCTTTTTTGCTAAAAACTTAGGCGATGTGAGTGAAGAGCAGGGGAAGGGTTCCATCAGGACATGAAGGAGATGGAGAAACGGTACCAAGAACAGTGGAATATCACCATGATAGATGATTACTGTTAATCACTTCATAGAGAACAACAAAATGCATCACATCGGAGAAAAAAGCTATACAAGAAACTTCACAGAGAAAAGGGAAAGGAAATACAAAAAAATAAACACCTAAAATATTCGCATTGAAGTGAAAATGTTATCGTGAGTAAAAATTGTAGCCTAATCAAATAAAAATACGGTTTAAGTTTTTTATGTATCAAATTTTCCCTATTTTGAAATTTAATCGATGTCGTATTGTGAGAGAACTGTGGGTGATACAAAAAAACTGATACCAGATACGGTTTCAGCACCCAAAAATACATAACACTTAGATGTATTGGTTTAAAAAGTTTTTACAAATATTTTTTTTGTTGGCCTGTGTAGTTAATGCTGAACGGTATATAATAATTTGGTTGCCAGAAGTCGTCGATGAAATCAGAAAAACAACCGAAAACATCGAATCATTCTTCATCATGACAATACCCGCTCTCACACAGCACATCAAACAATTAATTATTTGACGGAAAAAAAAAAAAAAAAAGAACATCGAATTAATATTTCATTGCCCTTATTCACCTGATTTATCGCCTAACGACTTATTTGTGTTCCCGAATGTCACAAAAAAAGCGTGGACAGCGATTTTCATCACCTCAAGAAATTGTTGAATCCTTCCAAGAACCATGTTTTTGTGGGTGCCAGCTTCATAGTGAAAAATATGTTTCAAGATTTGATTCAAACGCATGTAAAAGTATATAAAACTTAAAGGCGAATATTTTGAGAAACAATAAAACGATTTGTACCAAAAAATTGTTTTTTACTTCATTATTTTTGTAAAAACTTAAAAGGTAGCCCTCGTAATTTTATCTAGTCTCAGAGCCTTTTTAACCAAAATTTTTTTAATGATGTTTATAATTTCATCATGGTTATATAATTTAAATAATTTACTAGGGACTGGGTCATTCCCTAGTAAACTTTCATAGATTCTTATCGTTCTGTTGACCCCATCTTCTTTTTGTTTGACTAGTGATGGATTATCTGAAAATCGACTGTGTTGTTAGCTAGTAAAATATTAAGTTTTTTATCACCGAATATCTGTAACGTAGACGTTATTGACGATCTATTTTATGAAGATCACATTTTGAGATAAGCCGCTCATGACGGCAAATATTTCCGCTCTAAGGATTCATAAACTACTTTTTTCAATAAAATTATTTTTATGTAACAGATGTCCTCGCACCTGGATACAAATTGTTTGATTTTTTTCAAATATTTATTTCGAATCGTACAATTAGGGGGTCATTTTTTTCACTGCTGTTTATGTAATCTCTGTCTCGTAAATCGATTTGTCAAATGAACAAAAATAAATATTTTATCTTAAAAAAAAAACGTGTATATTTTCTTTAAATAAACTTATTTGATTTTCCATTTCAATCTAATTTTTACTTGCTTAATCTTACTGGGATAAATAACTTACCTGTACGGCTTTGGTAATCTAGCTAGTGATTGGTAAGTTAAAGGACCAGTATAATCGGCATGTTCTAAAAGAGCGTATCTACAATTAGTAAGATCGGCTGCTTCCTGATTTAAACCTTTGCCCCTACATAACGCTTCTAAAGAACCAAGCAATGCTCCTACACATTCGACGCTAGCCAAAACTACACTATGGTCGTTGCATTGGGAAGATTCTTCGATTGAGTCCATGATCCTGA
The DNA here is from genome assembly GCA_019049505.1 of Pachyrhynchus sulphureomaculatus. Classification (NCBI taxonomy): domain Eukaryota; kingdom Metazoa; phylum Arthropoda; class Insecta; order Coleoptera; family Curculionidae; genus Pachyrhynchus; species Pachyrhynchus sulphureomaculatus. The sequence goes on along the minus strand of CM032455.1, from coordinate 46,793,344 downwards.
AATAAGTAAGATTTATGAAAACTATTTGTACCAAATATTTTTTGATGAAAGTTTTTAAAAATACGAAAAAAAATACGAAATCAAAAGGTTCAACGATTTTAATTAAATAATTAATTGCTTATAATCATTTTTTTGATACTACTAAATATTTTAGTTCTTATTTTTAGACAATCCAAGGAATATTATTATTCAGTTTTCTGTCTTTCACCGTTAACAAAAGGGAGCAACTTTTATCTCACAAGAATCACTAATTTTAATATTTACCAACATTTACTAAAATATTAATATTGCATAACCAGTTTGCTTTACGTCCCTAAAATAAATGCGATTTCTTTTATCCTATTTCGGCCTACGATTCTGACTAAACATTATTTCACTAATTTACTTTTTTTCCGAAAAGAGGGTAGAAAATTATGGCTCTTTTTATTTATTTTATTAACTCTTTTTTAAGTTACAGACAAAATAATTCCCTCTAAAGTAACCACTCCAAAAAATTTAACGAAACTTAAACTAAAAAGTAATAACAGTTTCAAAGTATATACGAGGCTGGTTTGAAAAGTCCGTGCAAAGTCCGAGAGATGGCACCACCGACGCGTATCGAGGTCATGTTTAGTTAGTAGCATCTCTTGAATGAACGCACACCAAGTTTCAGCCATATTGGTCTATTTCTTTGTGTTTGGCATTCGTGTGAATCAAGGAAGTCGAGTGATTTTCAAGAAATGGACGAAAAAGAATTTCGTGTGGTGATTAAACATTACACTATGAAAGGCAAAACGCCTCAGGAGACTAAAGAGAAGCTTGATAAACATTATGGTGACTCTGCACCTTCGATTAGAACAGTTTATAAGTGGTTTCAAAATTTCGGACTGGCCATATGGGCACAAGTGACGCTGAACGTTCTGGACGGCCTGTGGAGGTTACGACTCCAAAAATCATTGATCAAATCCATGATATGGTGATGGATGACAGAAGAGTTAAGGTGCGTGAGATTGCTAGTGCTGTGGGCATCTCGACTGAACGGTTACATAATATTTTGCATAAACATTTGGACATGAGAAAGCTATCCGTAAGTTGGGTGCCGCGATTGCTCACCCTTGACCAAAAACGGAATCGTGTGAAGTGTTGCAAGGATGGTTTGCAGCTGTTCCAGAAGAATCCGGAGGATTTAAGCATCGTTTCGTCACTGTGGATGAAACATGGATACATTACTATACTCCTGAGACCAAACAACAATCTAAACAATGGGTTACCAAGGGGGAATCTGCACCAAAAAAGGCGAAGACCGTTTCTTCGGCCGGAAAGATTATGGCGACTGTCTTTTGGGATTCTCAAGGGATAATCCTCATCGACTATCTGGAAAAGGGTAAAACTTTTACAGGTGAATATTATTCATCGTTATTGGACCGTTTGAAAACCGAGCTGCAAGAAAAATGCCCGCGATTGGCCCACAAGAAAGTCTTTTTCCATCACGACAACGCACCAGCACACACCTCAGCAGTTGTGGTCGCAAAATTAATGGAAATAGGATTCCAACTCGTTTCACATCCCCCCTATTCTCCAGACTTGGCTCCCTCGGACTACTATTTGTTCCCCAATTTGAAGAAATGGCTGGCGGGACAAAGATTTTATTCAAACGAGGAGGTGATTACAGACACTAATGGATATTTTGCAGACTTGGACAAATCCTATTATTCGGAAGGGATCAACAAACTAGAACATCGTTGGACGAAGTGTATAAGCCTAAAAGGAGACTATGTCGAAAAATAAAAAAGGTTTACCTCAAACACATAAGTAGTTTTTATTTTTGCACGGACTTTTCAAACCAGCCTCGTATTAGTAATCTCCTCAATCCACATTTAAAAGCTTCGTGAGTAACAGAGGAAATCTAAATGTTCATCACATAAAAAGTTCATATACTTAACCGTTCTAGAAAATGGAAAAGATTGCTAAATATTGACTCTATAAAACGGTAACAAAAACATTTTTTTACGTTGAAAATTCCTCGGAAACATTGAATATGACGAGCGCAAAAAAATGAAGGGAATCAATTTTTTAATTGAATGATTTTATACAAATTATGTAATTTAGCAAGTGGCTTTCGATGTTCCAAAGCCATAATTAGTGTCTCGTACGGAACACTTTTGAAATCACTTCGGTGTCTGTCTGTCTGTCCGTCAGTCTGCCACAGACGATTTTCTCCGAAACTATTTGATATTGGAAGTTGAAATTTGACACACATATACAAGTTGATGGCCCAATCAAAGTCGTGTAGTTTTGAAAGTCAAATTTTGACTTAGGAGAATTAGTATTGAAGGGTGAAATCGGAAGTGAAAAATTTTTTTTTACCAGATCATCGAGTACAGTATCACCTGAAAGCTTGTGAAAATACGAGTTCAAAAATATACATGATGCAAGACTCACACTTTTCTTTGAATTGTTTAAAAAAAATGGCCAAAAATCGTTGTTCCCCCACTCTATCTCGAAAAAATGCTGTTTAAAAAATTTTGAAAACATGGAATAGTGTAAATAAAGTATAGATTGAGCGAAAATTATCAGGAGTGCATTACGTTTAATAATTTTTCTTGTATAAAAAAAGGTGATATCTCTGTTCCTAGACACAATATTTAGATAGTAAATATTTGTTTTACACTTTTATTACTAGATTCTAGATTGAGCTAGATTGGTTTATTGGCTATTAGGTAGCTAAGATGTTATAACTATTGTACATTATTGACTAAGAAAAAATGTTAAATACATATTGGATCTTAAGATATACAGAGATTAGGGACCTAATTGACTTAGCCTAGATAAAGGTTTTATTTTATTTTAAAAGCAACGGAACACTAATTGGGCAAGTCCAACTTGCACTTGATCACATATACGCAGAGTAATCACTATATTGACATTTTTGAACTCCAAAGAGCTTCTAGGTGCAATTTGTATATATAGCGCATAAGATTTCAGGCGGTGCTATAAGGATTACTCACAGTCTTATCTATGTGGACGTCAAGCAATAACTTTATATTCAATAGCACCAAAAGATCTTTCCACTGATATTTCCTTAATAAATATACGCCAATAATATTATTATGTATGTATTATTTTATTATGATAACTATGGATGTAAATGAAAAACACTTCTTTACATTAACAAATAAAATATTTTCTTGACATTGAATATAAAACCTCTTAATATACAATTGCATGTCATTACCATCACTAGCACTACATATTATTTTGTACACTCTAAGGCCAGTATAGACAAAGTAATAGGCTTCAAGTACTTCGGTGGTACAATTACTAGCAACAGAGAGCTAAAGGAAGAAGGTAGGGAATCTATAATATACATAAAATGCAACGTCTCTCGGTCTGTCTATCTGTCTGTCTGTCCGATAGTGCACTTATCACTCGAGAACCATTTATCCGATTTACGTGCTTTTTTTTTAAACATACACATGTTGTCTAGTCAGGTTATAGGCCATATTGTATTACGTTGGTAACATAAGAAATAAGCAGTGACGATAATAGTGAATCAAGTCGGAAAAAAATTTGCCGCTAGCGCACTCTCTGCAATACGCTACCTAAACCGTTAAAGATGAAACAATATCATGCAACAAAGAACACAATATATATAAAATGCAACGTCTCTCTGTCTGTCCGTCAGTGCACTTATCACTCGATAACCATTTATCCGATTTACGTTTTATTTTTTTTAATTCATACATATGTTCTATGGCCAGGTTATATAATAATAATAATAATCTATATAATATATATAAAACACAACGTCTCTTTGTCTGTCTGTCTGTTCATTAGAGTGCTTATCATTCGAGAACCACTTATCCGATTTACGTTTTTTTTTTAAATTCTTAACATAATATTTATCAAAAAAAATCTATAATATATATAAAATGCAATGTCTCTCTTTCTGTCTGTCTGTCCGTCCGTTAGTGCGCTTAGCACTGAAGAATCACTTATCTGATTTACGTGTTTTTTTATAAAATACATATATTCTCTGGCCAGGTTATAGGATATATTTTATTACCTTAGGTAACATAAGGAGTAAGCAGTGACGATAATAGTAAATCAAGTCCACGCGAGCGCAGCTGCGGGCACGGCTAGTAACCAATAAAAGCATCTATTACATCCGAACTGCTAAGAGAAATGATATGGAGAAATTGGAACATAATTGGAGAGAATAAAATAAGAATTTACAAAAATTTCGTGATACCTATCTTGACGTACGCTACGCACAATAAGGCAAAAACAGCCTACACGAATCGTCTTCTGCGAACAATGGAAATGAGGATACCACGCGCGATAACTGCTTTCATACTTTGAAGCCGGGTAAAGAGTAACGATATTCGCAACATCTGTGCCGTCCAGGATGTTGTAAGATGTGGCAGAATACGAATAAAGAAATGGCGATACCACGTCGAGAGAATGGACGCAGACAGACTTCCGAAAATTGCTAAAAACGAATTCCCAAACTCTTCCTTGCGTCTAGCAAGACCCTCAAGACGATAGTATTAAACCTGGTCATCTGCGTCTAAAGATTAAAGGAAATTTACAATGTACAATTTACAGCGATTCAAGAACAACGTGAATCGCTTTTTCCGCACACGTGTCGCTCCTGTAGCGCTTTAGGGACTTCCCTGCAGCACGTGTGCTAGACCCATAAAAAAAAATGGTTTATAGTTGTGTACAAGACTTAGTTCTAACTTAAGAAAAAGAAAAAGAATATTTAAATTATCATTACGGATTATATTAAATTTCGACTTTATGATATTCAGACTTATAATTACCTACAGTGTCGAACTTAAAATTATTAATAGGTTTTTGGTTAATAATGTCGATTTTTTCGCAACATTTAAGCGTTTATTTCTATCACAAAATGAATTACCTTTACAATCAAAGTATTTGCTATCGTTAGCTATGACTTTTCCACATCTTTCTGTTAAAGAATGGATTCCGCACCAGAAGAACTTTTTATCTTTTCAGGCCAACCTTTCATCAAGCCAAATTTTCACTTCTTCGTAAGAATATAAGTGTTGTTCTGAAAGTCCGTGCTGCATCGATCGAAATAAGTGGTACTCTGAAGGGGCTAAGTCCGATGAATACGGCAAGTGGGGTAGAATATCCCATTTGATGTTTTCCAAATAGTTTTTAACACATTTTGCAACATGGTGCCTAGCATTGTCATGTTGAAAAATTACTTTATCGTGTCTTTGGGCGTATTCTGGTGGTTTTTCCTTCAATGTTCGGTTCAACTTTATCAATTGTTGTCGGTATCGATCGCCAGAAATCGTTTCACCAGGTTTCAGCAGTTCGTAATACACAGCTTCTCTACTATCCCACCAAATACACAGCAAAGCATTCTCTCCCTGTATATTGCGCACTGGTTGTGATGTTGAAGGCTGGCCTGGGTCTACCCAAGTTTTTTGGGTCGGAGCATGTTCACCATAAGCTTCAACTAACAATAGATAACTTTCAGCAGCCTTTTTCTTCAAATGAAAGAAGGTTATTAAACTTCCCCGCAACACGTCTTTTTCTGGCATCAAACACGACATATTCAAAGCTATGAGGAACTCTGTTTTTTGCACAATGACAATTAATAACGAACTGGCTTTTGATGGCATATGTTTACCTTCCAAAATGCCATAGATGTCACTAGTCTATACCATCAAGTGTATTAGTAACTCCATCTCTTAACAAAATCGACATTATTAACCCAAACACCTATTAGATTGACCTGCAAAGTACAAATTGCTGATCTTGACAAAAAGGCAATATCATTGTTGAAGACAATCTAGATCTTAATAATGTCCAAATCTACAATAATAAAAAGCTTTATGTTATCTGCTAGCAACCTTACTTACAGTCTTATGATTGCCATATCATCTCCTGCATGCCTATGTATCGGTCCACTAAGTAACAGTAAATCAGCAAGTCTTCCAGGAGATCTCAACAGTTCTCGAGCTGCCCGAAGTGGTTCCAGTCTTTTAGGGGGACTGGGCAAAAGTAGCATTCTATGAAAAAGGGCCTCAAGAACCGGTCTTAATGGGCGTTCTCTTCCGACCAGTCTGACAACTTGAATACCAATACTAAAAAGATATTATTTTATGCATATACATAACAGGCCGACAGGGGACCGTAAACGCACTATGCTCATTTCTGACAAAATGAATCTTTTAAGAAGGATGTTGTGACAGCACCATGATTGCCTTTTTGGATCTGGAATAGTCCCTCAATCCGAGCGAATTTTAAATACTGACTTAGCTTAAAACATGAAAGTATCAAATTGGAGCCAAATGTTAGAACACAAATAGCTGTGTTTAAATACATAGTCCTCGAACTAAATCTTAATTTGATGCATAGTCCTTAGGATAATACTTTTTATACAGCTCATGGTTTCCGCGTTGAAAGCAATACCTGGCAACTCACTATTACCATTTGTACAGGGTGAGTCAACGATAGAGTAAAGTTCATTATCTCATTTGTTTCGGGAATAACGGAAAAATGTTAAATAAAATAGTTTTAGGGAATGTTAAGGTGCACAGTTTAAAATTAGTTTTGAGTATATAGGGTACTTCAAAAAAGTGTGGCCGATATAACATATGTTTTTTTTTAAATGGAACATCCTTTCTAATTTATTTTTAAATTCTGCGTAAAATTTTATAACTTTTTTTTATTAATACTGTTATATACCTAAGCTTTTCTAATATTTCAACCTAAAAAAATACTAGTTTTCAGTTTTGTAAAAAATTGCCAGTAGCGCCATTATTTCTGAAGGCGGAATACTCATAATTGGTACGAACGTTCTATAGAGATGAAAAAAGATATATGTAAAGAAATTAGAATTTGAAGCTACAGGGTGTTCAAAATAAATTTATACATTTCGACTATTTTAAATTGAAAAATTTGCTACCAGTGAGGAAAAAGAAATGGAGATTTTACCTCATGTTGAAGATAAACCCCAGGTCAGCACCCGCAACTAGCTGACTTATCTGACACATCCCAATCTACGGCTAATCATACTACAAGAAAATATAAGTATCATCCCTTTCATATGGAACTACACTAAGAACTTCAAAACCGTGATTTTGAACGACGAGTAAACTTTTGTACCACTATGAATGGGGCAATAGGGGCCGATCCAAATTTTTTATCCAAAATAATGTTTTCTGTTGAAGCCACTTTTCGCAGTAATGGAGCAGTTAACAGCCATAACTTGTAGTATTATTCAACAGTTAATCCATTTTGGGTCCGGGAAGTTCAAAACCAAAACCATTGGTCGCTTAATGTATGGTCTGGAATATTAAATTTTTGAATTATTGGTCCATATTTTTTCCGGGAACCGCTTAACGGGCCTAGATATCTCAATTTTTTGCAAAACGAATTACCTTAGCTTCTTGAAGAAGTTGATAACTTCGAAAGGGAACAAATGTGGATTCAACAAGACGGAGCTCCTGCTCATTACCACCAGGAAGTTTGGGATTTTTAAACGATCGTTACCCACAAAAATGGATCGGTAGGGATGGATGCATTCAGTGCCCCCCTCGATCATGTGACTTAACACCTTTAGACTTCTTTTTGTAGGCCCACATTAAAGATCGTGTTTATGTGAATCCCCCTACAACACTAGTAGATATGGAAAATAGGATACTGGATGCGTGCAGGAAAATAACGCCCTTTATGCTAAGGAAAGTGAAGGAAAATATAGTGAAGCGACTAAACAAGTAGATGGGCATATTTCTGAATATTTATTACGTCATAATAATTAATCATTAGATAAGTTAAACTATATTAAAGTTATTTTTAACTATTTGTTTATGTTTTCACAATAGCGTAAGTGTATGAAAAACAAGGGCAAAAATTGAAAAATGACAAGCTTAATAAAAATTGACGGGTTTTGTAAACTTTATCAGAAAAAATAATAATATACAGGGTGTGCCGTTTAAAAAATTTGAGATTTTTCAATTTAAAGTAGTCGAAATGCATAAATTTATTTTGAACACCCTGTAGCATCTAACTCAAATTTCTGTACATATATATCTTTTTTTTTTCATTTCTATAGAACGCTCGTACCAATTATGAGTATTCCACCTTCAGAAACAATGGCGCTACTGGCAATTTTTTACAAAACTAAAAACTAGTATTTTTTTAAAAAAAATTGAAATATTAGAAAAACTACTAAGTTTAGGTATATAACATTATTAATAAAAAAGTAAAAATATCTTACGCAGAATTTAAAAATATATTAGAAAATAGGATGTACACCTTAACATTTCCTAAAACTATTATATATAACGTTTTTTCGTCATTCCCGAAAAAAAAGAGATAATGAACTTTACTCTATCGTTGACTCACCCTGTACATACGTAACTACAATTAAATAGTTTCCGTAACTAAATTAAAAATACGACCATCAAATAGTACAATGTCTAGAAAATGTAGAGTAATATGTATACACATCCACTTTCAAAAATTTTGAACTTAACACGTAGGCTAAAAAGTTTTTGGTCTAGCTATTCAAAACATTTTTTTTTTGGAAAATTCGACTTTATTCATTAATATAGTTTCCTTCAAGAGCGATACAATAAGTCCAACGCTTTTGTAACGTTTCCATACCTTTTTTGTAGAGGGATTTGTCGTTGCCTTCAAAATAGGCCTCAGTTTCGGCGATAACCACGTCATATGGGCGTCCAGAGAGTTCAGCATCATTTGTATCTGCACGACCGCGTTTAAATTCAGCATACCAGTAAATAATAAGTGATTTTTCATTGGCAGAGTCCCCGTAACACTTATCAAGCCACTGCTTGCAGTGTTTAATCAACACACGAAATACGACTTTTTCCATTTTAAAAATATCAAGAGTAGCGTCACTGAAATCACTGTAACTTGTAAACTAATCGTCGAAATGTCATGAAATTTTGACACGTATCCTTTGGCGGTTGGTACTTCCGAAACATCATGTGAATTTTTTAAAAAAAGCTATGCGTCAGACCAAAAACTTTTCAGCCTACGTGTTACATAGATACCTTTAATTATAATTTTATTGCCGAAAACCTATATTTTACAAAGATATTAGTAAGTATATCACTATTTACAAAAATATATTAATTTGTATATTTTTAACATTATTCAACTTCTAGATAAAAGAAATCAGTTACCTGTATATAATTTTCGCTTGATTATTGGTTAATCCCTGACCACTAGGATCACCAGGAGATCCTAATAAAGATAAGAGTGCTGGGCAAAATCTCTGCCAGAGAAATGTTGTAAAATGGATATTAGAATGGACAGTGTGAGGAAGAGTATTTACCAAGGTAAGAAGACATTCCAAGAGAAATACTGTGGAATCGCTTGATCTTGGTAACCTGAAAAATAATAAATAAAATTGGTTTTGAAAGTTAAATTTTGACTTAAGGGCTTAGTTTTTGAGGGGTGAAATCGAAAATGAAAAGAAAAATTACTAGGACATCGAGTGGCGTGTAAATGAAAGCTTGTAAAAACCCGAGTTCAAAAATATATTACGTAGTACTTGCGCACACTTTTCTTTGCATTATTTTTAAAAAATCACGAAAAATCGCTGTCCCCCTCCTTATCTTGAAAAGTACTGATCAAAAAATTTTGAAAAAATTCTGAAATATTCTCCACAGGGTGTAGATTGAACGAAAATTATCACGAGTACATTACCTTTAATAATTTATCTGGTATAAAAAAAAAAAAATTAACGTCATCATTTTTCAATAAAGATCGGAAACAAACTTTGTTGAAAACTCATTTGGGGGTGTATTTTGTGAAGTCATTGATCATTTTGTACCTCCGTAACAAAAACTTTTATTTTAAAAACAATCAACGTACGGAACACTACTTGCACTTGACAGGTTATTAATTATTTAAACCGCGAAGTTATTAACACCGTTTGGTGGTCGAATCGAACTTTTGAGGCTTTTTCCAACTTAAATTTTCCTTTCTTGACAATTGATATGACCACTATTAAATTTTACAATCTTTCTTTTGTACAGTTCATCGAATTGTCAGTATACACTGAAGCTTTTCTTTAACATAGAAAAAAAAACTGGCAAAGTGATCTGAATCCTTTAAATGGAAACACCTGGTTCTAAACTTAAATTAAATTTAACAAAAACATTTCTGTTAAAACTGGAAATAATCAAAAAATAACATAATTTTCTGATTTCTCTTTTCAAAAACAATATATATGAAACAACCCTTTCTTATCCTTTATATTTTTTTTTTATAGGCATATCACACATGCTGCAGGGAACTTCCTAAAGCGCCACAGGAATGACGCGTGTGCGAAAAAAAGCGATTCACGTTGGTCTTGAATCGCTCTAATAAGGTTCTTCATATAAAAGACTGCTTAAAAATGGTTGTACGAGGGGTGACAAGTTGAACTTCATACGGATGTGAAGTATTAGCGCTACGTGTATTCCTAGCATGCACCGTTTTGAGAGGAATTAAGCGGGCTTCAACTTTCCATGAAAATACTTGTAGAATAGATTCAAGTAGCCAACCATTCTTCGATGTTCCAGTGAATCAAGGTTCCAAGATCCAACAGATACAGAGAACCAAACATGTAGGTAAACAGTATTCCATCGTTAGTCGAATTTGAGCTTTGTACAGAATTAACAGTTTTGGAGTGTAAAGCTTTCTAGTTCGAAATAATATTTCTAGCTCTTGAGAAGTTCTGTTTGCTATGCTTGAGACCTGTTCATTCTAAGACATATTTTTTTTATGGGTCTAGCACACGTGCTGCAGGGAAGTCCCTAAAGCGCTCCAGGAGTGGCATGCGTGCGGAAAAAAAAGCGATTCACGTTGTTCTTGAATCGCAGTAAATTTGCTCCCAAACTAACAACCAGCAAATTGAGTTACGATGCTAAAGGAATGGAAGGCCCTGATATAACTATGTCATGTTCAACAAAGTTAACTACTTGGTTACTGTCACCCCAAGATATATTCTTCGGATATTTGCATAAGTAGACGATGTTCGAGGGTTCAAGGTAAATAAAGAAATAAGCATACTCTCATCTGCAAAGCTGTAGATTAGATTCCTGGTCCTTTCCAGCAGATCATTGATGTAAATGACAAAGAGAGTGGTAGATAGTATGGAGCCTGGGGACACACCAGTGTTGATAGTAAAAGTGTTAGAAAGAAACCCGTCGATTGTCATTCGGAAAAAGCACTCCTTGAGGAAACACGAGAGCGATAAACAGAATTTTTTAAACATACCACGAACGTAGCTTAGCTAACAAACCATTGTGCCAAACACAGTCGAATGCCTTAGATATATCGAGATTCTCCAAAATATTTATTTATTTATTTATCATACTGCCTTACAGGTTACAAGACTCAACTACAAGGCCGAAGATACAGATAAGAGCCACTATACATAGAAATGTAATACAATAATAGAGTATTAAGCAGATACAAATTCCAATCACAATAATAATAATAATAAAAACAATTAGATATGAAAACAATAAGAAAAGAAAGATGCCACAGCACCTCAGTGTTGCAATATTTTACTTATCGTTAACATAGATGTGTTGAAAAAGTCGATGCTTATTTCTTGATTATACATATTACACATCGAAAAAAAGTGGGGAAAATTTTAATATATTTGTTCTTGGAATAGATAGATAAAAAGTGTTATATTGTCTGCTAGTTATACACGGCACACTAAAATTTATTCTTGACAGAATAGCGGGGCGAATCTATATCATTATTTATAATTTTGAACAGAGCCGTCGGTAGCAAGTAACCACGACGAACCTTTAATAACGAACAGCCGTTATCTGCAAGTAGTACCTCATGCGGAAACCTCTGTTGTGGATAGATGCCATCTCGTTTAAACCTAATATATTTAAAAAATTGCGTTCTTCCAAATAATTACATAAGCTGGGAGAACTTCTCTTGATTTTGGTTACGACAGCTATACTGATAGTCGTTAATAATATTCAAGATATTTTAGAACATGCTGATTGATTGCCTTTTCCATGACTTTTGATATTATTGAAAAGAGAGCCACTGGTCGATCGTTGTTTCGCAAAGTCTTCTTGCCTTTTCTGGGTGTCGGATGAACTGCAGTGCATTTCTAGCAGGAAGGAAACATTTCCTTTCTGTAGGAAAAGTATAAAAGTGTACAGAAAACTGGTTTTAGTTCTACCGCGCACTTTTTTTTGAGTAATATGACAGGTATTCCATCTTCTCCAGAAGCTTTTTTGATGTCCAGCTTCATTAAAATACGTTTTATGATACGCTGTTTGAAGACAAATTTAACATCCTTGACTGCACTATAAGAATAGTTGATGGTATTTGAAATTGGTGGGGCAGGCAAGAAGTTTGTTTTTCATTCTCTGATTGTGTGACTCTTTGGTTTCATTTCTTTACACCTGTTCCGGGTACGAAATATAGATGTTTCGATTTATAACGTAAGGATGCTCACGCAATTGTCGCTGCGCAAGATGTTTAGGAGCATCAACTTCTTTGCTTTTTCAGTTGAACTTGAACTGGCTTAACGGCAAGGGCATTTTTTCAAAAAAGGGATGTAAGATTTCATTACCAGCTAAAATGCCATCGAAAACCTCCTTAGTGCAGTCAGATGGATAGTCGGATCTAAAACAACCGTCCAAAAAAGGAAAAGTTCCAAAAATTCCATGAGTTCCTTCCATTTAACAAATTTATAGTGCCAAATTTTCCGTGACTTAAATGCTTCTCTGTTACTGATCTGTAGGGTACTTGAATGTCGAAAGCAGTTTATGTTCGAAAGAACCCAACAGCAGAGTAAATCGCTAGACTGGTGGCTAAAAACAGGAGACTGGCGAACTCTCCGTTTCGATCAGGAATCCGTGTTGGTTCATCGATAAGCTAAGCAAAGCCACAATTGATTGACAATGATTCAGCTTCATGACCGTATTCGTCGTGCGTATTTAAATACTTAAGCCAGTTGATGTTATGGACATTAAAATCACCCTGGATGGCAATTTCGGCATTTGAATAATTAATCTGGAAAAATGGTGTGTGCAAAAGAAGCGAAAAAAGTGTCCTAAAGTTAGTATCATTTGGTGGTCGATAGAGGCAGCAGATAAACTTTTGTGAGTTGAGTCGTTATTTTTAACCACATCAAAGTTTTAGAGCTGCAGAGTCTCTTCTCGTTGGCAAGAGAGATCTCTTCTGATAAAAGGCAGAATCTAAAGTTACTCCTAAACCAAAATAGAAGTCGTACCCAGAATAAACAAAGGTGACTGTGCTAGTGAATGGACTGACCTTCGTTTTACAGAGAGCGAGTATATGAGGTTTATTTGATTGCACGTGTTGGTGCACTGAATTTATGTTCAAGTTTAAAAATATGTTACAAAAATCTGTTTTAAAATTGTGATCTCTGCATGTTGTCGTCCCGAACCAGCCCCCACCTGGAGATCCGAACGGGGGGGGCTATTTTACCTCCGGAAATTTTTTTAATTCTGGGAGCTTCATCATGCTATTTGGTTTAATAGTCCTGGGACATCGGCACAGCCACGAGACGTTAAGCAACTTCAATCAGCCTATGCGATGATACCATACTAGGGGATGCCTGGTGGGATTTGGGCATCTACTATCTAAAGTTGTTCTTTTAGTTATCAGCGAAGATTCTTATTATACTATTGAAACCCATACAAAATTAATGAACTCCATTCTCCTAAAGCGATGTCGCTCAAATTTTTTTTTTCTTACACCAGGTGTGTGTTCTAAATTTCAAATCGATATCACATTTCCTTCGAGAGTTATCGTATCACCAAAAAGATAGATAAATATACAAATGAGAAACTTGATTTAAGAACCTTAACATCAGAAGAAATGCTAAAAGCTCAGGGGGTTCCTTTTTACGAATACAATGTTTACCTTTGTTAAGGAAAGTAAGAAAGAAATAATGCGATTTTTACGTAATTTGTTAGAAAAAAATCTAGATAACGTTTTTTGACCAGATTTTTTTTACTTCCCTTACTTAGGAAAGAATTTTTTTGCGTAAATAAACCTCAGATATTTTCAGGACCCCTAGATCATGAAAAACATAGTTTTCAATTGCCACCGAGTTGGCATGATAATTCTCGAATGAAATGAGGTATTAATTTTATATTTGCTAGAAAAAAAGCTTATAGTTTTTGAGGTTTATCGATCCAGGAAAATGGAGTAAAAGAGGTTGCTATTGATAAAATTCGTGTAGTTTCAACAATATTAAAGTTTCTGGTTCCATGATCAACAAGGATTAAGAATAATAATTAATTATCAAATATATAAAAAATTGAAAAAGTAAGTAAGGGGTCCAGAGTGGTTACTTCGTATGTATCGAATTATACGTAATTTTCCGGGTCCTCGGAATGGAAGAATTGAAAAAATTAACATATGTTATTTTTCCATACATAAAAATGCTGAAGATTAGATAATTATGTCAATTGGTTGCGTTAATTCCAGTATATTCAACTTTACTACTGACAGCAGCAAATTTATTAATTCGTAGGTGCCGCATTCCTATAAAAA
>CM032455.1:46749063-46778700 GCA_019049505.1 Pachyrhynchus sulphureomaculatus | reverse complement strand
TATATCTATATATATACCAGGTTGTACAAGTATGAAATGCGGATTTCAGACAACAGATGGTGCACCAATGCAGTTTATGCTATAAAGATTTGACACTGCGCCCTTTTTGTTGTGTCATCAACAAGTGCCAGATACGCACGAGTGATATAAATTGGAAAAGTGTGTGCATAGTGTTGTGTTGTTGTGTTCAATATGTCGAAATTTATACCGAACAAAGAGCATTCGCGGACAGCATTAATTTTTTGCCTTCATTTGAAGAAAACTGCTGTTGAATCATACCGATTACTTCGAGAAGCTTATGGTGAACATGCTCCATTGCAAGATACGTGTGAACGATGGTTTCGGCGTTTCAAAAGTGATGACTTCGATGCTGCAGCCAAGGAACGTGAAAAACCGCCAAAAAAAATACGAAGATGTGGAATTGCAAGCATTGTTGGACGAAGATGATTCGCAAAACACAAAAACAACTCGCCGAGCAATTGGGCGTTAGTCAACAAAACTGTTTCCAATCGGCTACGAGAGATGGGAAAGATTCAGGAGACCAGTAGATGGTACCACATGAGTTGAACGACAGGCAAATGGAAAAGCGCAAAAACACGTGTGACATTTTGCCCGCTCGGTACAAAAGGATGTCGTTTTTTTGCATCGTATAGTTACAGGGGATGAAAAGTGGATTTATTTTGAGAATTCCAAGCGCAAAAAATTATGGGTAGACTCAGGCGTACCATCCACATCGACCGCAAGACCGAATCGCTTTGGCAGAAAGACGATGCTCTGTGTTTGGTGGGAACAGAGGGGCGTGGTCTATTACGAGCTGTTAAAACCTGGGGAAACGGTTAATACTAAACGTTACTAACAACAATTGACCGATATGAACCGTTCGCTGCTTGGAAATAAACCAGAATACCGAAAGAGGCAACACAAAGTCATTTTTCTTCATGACAATGCTTCATCACATACGGCAAAACCAGTTCGAGACACGTTTGGAAGCACTCAGCTGGGAAGTTCTACCCCATGCGGCTTATTTACCAGACTTGGCTCCTTCCAATTACCACTTGTTTGCATCGATGGGTCACGCATTAGCTGAGCAGCGCTTTGGTTCGTACAAAGCTATGAAAAAATGACTCGATGGATGGTTCGCAGCAAAAGGGGAAGATTTTTACTGGCGTGGTATTCACATATTTCCCGAAAGATGGCAAAAATGTGTAACCAGCGATGAAGCATATTTTGAATAAAGCACTTTTTATCATTCTTCCGAATTTAACATGTTTTTTTTTAGAAAAAAAATTCGCATTTCATACTTGTACACCTGGTATACCTATGCTGTCACAATTTCAACTTTTATGTTAATACGCTTTACATTTACCACTTAAATTATTTTAATGTAAACAGTATAGAGTATATCATAGTCTATTGTTGAAATATTTGCTGTATACTCGTCATCTATTCAAGCGTGATTGTGTAATAAATACACAACTCCTGATAGTCACATCTGTATATCGATCTAAATTTTTCAAAATTTTCTAGGGTATCAGAACATTATATATACATAATCTAAGTAGTAAAAGTGAAGGCGAGATAAAGAATCAGGACTTCTCTAATTCAACATTGCTTTGTTGGTACCTTAAATATCTTACCCTTGAATTAGTTTAGAATTGGGACCTTTAGTAGTAATACTATTCTAGGAAAAAAATCAATCACGGTGTATTTACAAGAATTTCAGAAATGAAAAGCACGGCCCGTTAGCTCAGTTGGTTGGAGCGCCGACCTGACACAAGTAATTCGGAGGAGGTCGTAGGTTCGAACCCTACATGGAGCCCAACTTTTTTTATTTTTTTTTATAGTACGACCATTTAATAGAGGCTTACAAGTACAACAATTTATTTTGTTTTATTATTCTACTATTCAGTTCGAAAATTTAATAATACACATAAACAAAAGCTGAAAAATGTACGATACTAAAAGTTAAAATTTTTCTATCATTTACGAAAAAGATACCTGAATAGAAGTAAAAAAAATCTGCAAGATTATTTACTCACTACTTTCTTCGCAAACATCCGGGTCTAAAATAAGTACTAAATGTGACTTTACAGTTAACAGTACTTAAATTAAATCATTACAAATCAATATTTTAAATAAACGATACTTCTGTAGAGGTCCTAATCATAAAAAACGTTAAGAAGACTTTACAACTAAATCCTGACATTTCTCTATATCAAATATACCTGTTAAAATTGAAAATAATAAAAAAAATATATTTTTCAAATCTGTGTAACGTTTGGTCCATTAAAAATATTGAAAATTAATACAATTTGTAGAGTTCTTGACTTCAAGAACTTTGAAAATATGGCCATTTGTTTGAAACTATTAAATTCTGTTTTATGACCTGTTTCTAACTGGTATTGGAAAAGAATTCACATGCTTTATTTGTTGCGGATACTTCGTTTGCAATTGCCATACAGGATGTTATGAACGCCCTAGTTTTCTAGCTTCATTATATCTACTGCGAGGTGTAAAGTGTGAAAAAACAAACTCGAAAAATATTTAGGCAGCATATTACAACCCATAATGGAGCAAGCCGAATCGAACGTAAAAAATTCACAAAATTTCACCCATATATATATATATATATATATATATATATATATATATATATATATATATATATATATATATATATATATATATATATATACATATCTATTTATATATATACCAGGTGTACAAGTATGAAATGCGGATTTCAGACAACAGATGGTGCTCCAATGCAGTTTATGCTATAAAGATTTGACACTGCGCCTTTTTGTTGTGTCATCAACAAGTGCCAGATACGTACGAGTGATAAGTTGGAAAAGTGTGTGCATAGTGTTGTGTTGTTGTGTTCAATATGTCGAAATTATACCGAACAAAGAGCATTCGCGGACAGCATTAATTTTTTGCTTTCATTTGAAGAAAACTGCTGTTGAATCATACCGATTACTTCGAGAAGCTTATGGTGAACATGCTCCATTGCAAGATACGTGTGAACGATGGTTTCGGCGTTTCAAAAGTGACCACTTCGATGCTGCAGCCAAGGAACGTGAAAAACCGCCAAAAAAATACGAAGATGTGGAATTGCGAGCATTGTTGTACAAAGATGATTCGCAAACACAAAAACAACTCGCCGAGCAATTGGGCGTTAGTCAACAAGCTGTTTCCAATCGGCTACGAGAGATGGGAAAGATTCAGGAGACCAGTAGATGGGTACCACATGAGTTGAACGACAGGCAAATGGAAAAGCGCAAAAACACGTGTGACATTTTGCTCGCTCGGTACAAAAGGATGTCGTTTTTGCATCGTATAGTTACAGGGGATGAAAAGTGGATTTATTTTGAGAACTCCAAGCGCAAAAAATTATGGGTAGACTCAGGCGTACCATCCACATCGACCGCAAGACCGAATCGCTTTGGCAGAAAGACGATGCTCTGTGTTTGGTGGGAAACAGAGGGGCGTGGTCTATTATGAGCTGTTAAAACCTGGGGAAACGGTTAATACTAAACGTTACTAACAACAATTGACCGATATGAACCGTTCGCTGCTTGGAAATAAACCAGAATACCGAAAGAGGCAACACAAAGTCATTTTTCTTCATGACAATGCTTCATCACATACGGCAAAACCAGTTCGCGACACGTTGGAAGCACTCAGCTGGGAAGTTCAGATACCTGAATAGAAGTAAAAAAATATGCAAGATTATTTACTCACTACTCTCTTTGCGAACATCCGGGTCTAAAATAAGTACTAAATGTGACTTTAATACAGTTAACAGTACTTAAATCATTACAAATCAATATAAAATATAAATAAACGGTACTTCTGTAGAGATCCTAATCATAAAAAACGTTAAGAAGAGAAATGGTTTACAACTAAATCCTGACATTTCTCTATACCAAATATATCTGTTAAATTTGAAAATAATAAAAAAATATATTTTTCAAATCTGTGTAACATTTGGTCCATTAAAATATTGAAAATTAATACAATTTGTAGAGTTCTTGACTCCAAGAACTTTGAAAATATGGCTATTTGTTTGAAACTGTTAAATTCTGTTTTATGACTTGTTGCTAACTGGTATTGGAAAAGAATTCACGTGCTTTATTTGTTGCGGATACTTCGTTTGCAATTGCCATACAGGATGTTATGAACGCCCTAGTTTTCTAGCTTTATTACATCTACTGCGAGGTGTAAAGTGTGAAAAACAAACTCGAAAAATATTTAGGCAGCATATTACAACCCATAATGGAGCAAGCCGAATCGAACGTGAAAAATTCATAAAATTTCACCCATTTATAAACAGTTTTTCTCGTATGATTCGGTTTGCTCTATTATGGGTTGTAATATGCTGGCTAGATATTTTTCGAGTTTGTTTTTTCCACACTTTACAGCTAACAGTAAATATAATAAAGCTAGAAATCTATAACGTACATAACATCCTGCAATTGCAGTGGGGATTACATTAGACAAACAGCAGAAGAATATCTGTAAAACTTGAAGAATACAAATGTAGTATCCGCAACAAACAAACCACATGAACTTGTCCCAATACCAGTTAGCAACAGGTCATAAAGTAGAATTCAATAATTTCAAACAAATTGCCACATTTTCAGGGTTTTTGGACTCAAGAAATCTGTAAATGGGCCAAACATTATACAGATTGGAAGCCTATATTTTTTATTATTTTCAATTTTAACAGATATATTAGGTATAGAGAAATGTCAGGTTTTAGTTGTAAATACTCCAGAAACCATTTCCCTTAACGTTTTTTATGATTAGTATCTCTTCAGAAGTACCGATTATTTAAAGTGTTGATTAAATTTAAGTACTGTAAGCTCACATTTAGTATTTATTTTAGACCCGGATGTTTGCAAGGAAAGAAGTGAGTAAGTCACCTTGCAGATTTTTTTTACTTCTGTTCAGGTTTCTTTTTCGTAAATGAGAGAAAAGTTTTGACTTTTAGTAGCGTACATTTTTCAGCTTTTGTTTAAGTTTATTATTTATTTTCCGAAATGAATAGTAGAATAATAAAACAAAATAAATAAATTCTTGTACTTGCAAGCCTTTATTAAATGGTCGTGTTGTAAAAAATAGTCGGACCCATGTAGAATTTGAACCTACGAGTTCATAAGTTCAGTTCGGCGCTCTAACCAACTGAGCTAACGAGCCTGATCCTTTTTTATAAAATTTATATAAATATACTAGAATTGATTTTTCCTAGAATAGTATTATTAAGGGTCCAGTTCTAAACTAATTTGACGGTAACGTGTTATTTAAGGTTCCAACAAGGCAGTGTTGAACTAGAAAAGTCCAGTACCATTATCCTTTATCTCTTCTTCACTTTTGCTACTTAGATCATGTATTATAATGTTCTGATACTCCAGATAACTAGTTTATACCGATGCATGGATGTGACTGTCACGAGTTGTATATTTGTTGCACAATCACGCTTAAATAAACGACGAATATACAGCAAATATTTCAGTGATAGATTTTGACATACTCTATACTGTTTACATTAAAATAATTTAAGTGGTGAATGTAAAACTTGTTAACATAAAAATAAAAGCTCGTTTTTTACTCGTCTATAAAAGCTGAAATTAAAAATATTGGAATGATTCGGGAATATGCTCTTATATTTCGTATGTTCGCATGAATGCTTCTACGTCAGTAATAGTCATTTGTGACGTACTTATTATAAAATGCACAATAAATATGCATCGTAAATGCCCACTTTCCAATATTTGTTTTTATTAAATTAAACAAAGGTGTAAAAGGAACGATAATAACCGTAATGGACTTCCGGTCGACAGTTCGTAGCACGCGGACGCGTTCTCCCAGTTGGGGCTTCTGAAGGGGGCTTGGAGTGTGGATCGGTGGTCCACAAACTGCCTGCGCTGTGAGGGGTGATTCCTATAACGTCGGTTGAGGTTAGGTGATTTGAGCAGTAGGCGAACACGTGAGGCCGTGTTTTTTGTATCAATCACGTAATTAGACGGGTGGTTTGACAGAAAAGGTTATACCCAAAACCAGTAGCAGTTCCCAATGAGATTCTTTATCAGTGCCATAAAAGAAATTAAGTTGTAAAGACAAATAAATATTATTTTGTGGAAGCAATATCGCCTAGAGCGAGACTACGTTGCTCTCCACCTGCAGAATGGATCCAAACTCGAGAATGTGTAACGCATCATCATATATATATATATATATATATATATATATATATATATATATATATATATATATATATATATATATATATATATATATATATTATTACCATTAATAATTTATTTGGTATATAAAAAATTTCAAGGTCATCAGTTTTCAGTAAAGATTGGAAACAAACTTTGTTGAAAACTCCTTTGGGGTGTGTTTGTGAAAGTCACTGATCATTTTACACCACCGTAACAAAAATTTTTATTTTAAAGCAATCAACGTACGGAACAATGATTGTGCAAGTTCAACTTGCACTTGACCGGTTATTTATGATTGGTATCTCTCCAGCAGTACCGATTATTATAAATATTGCTTTGTAATGATTGAATTTAAGTACTGTTGACTATAAGGTTACATTTAATATTTATTTTAGACCCGGGTGTTTGCAAGGAAAGTAGTGAGTAAATCACCTTGCAGATTTTTTTATTTCTATTCAGGTATCTTTATCGTAAAGGGGAGAACAATTTTGACTTTATACGTAGCTGCATATTATTTATTTTCCGAAATGAATAGTAGAATAATGAAACAAAATAAATAAATTCTTATACTTGCAAGCCTCTATGAAATGGTCATGTTTGTAATAAAAAATTGGGCCCATGTAGGATTTGAACCTACGACCTCCGAGTTAATCGATTCAGTTCGGCGCTCTAACCAACTGAGCTAACGGGCCATTGATTTTTTCTGTGAAATTCATATAAATATATCGTAATTGATTTTTCCTAGAAGAGTATTCTTATTAAGGGTCCCAGTTCTAAACTAATTCAATGGTAAAGTATTATTAAGGTACCAACAAAGCAATGTTGAATTATAGGAGTCCTCATCCTAAATCTCTCCTTCACTTTTACTGCTTAGATCATATATTTATAAGGTCCTGATACCCCAGAAAATTCTGATAAATTTATATCGATACATAGAAATGACTATCACGAGTTGTGTATTTGTTACACAATCACACTTAAATAGATGACGAGTATACAGCAAATATTTCAATGACAGATTCTAACATACTCTTACTGTTGTTTACTTTAAAATAATTTAAGTGGTGAATGTAAAACTTATTAACATAAAAGTTGAAATTGTGACAGCATGTCTTTAGTTTCAGACAAGTACCGACAAAATTTGAACTGTAGATGTAAAATCTGTTCTAACTGTTATTTTTTAAAATCTAAATGCTTTTATCTCCTCTATTTATCAGCCGCTTAGTTAGTCAAATTTTTAATATCGACAGTGATAATGATTTCGTTTATTTTATTTATGGACACTAAGGTTGTGACGGTCCTATAGAATTATTTTAACGACGAGGACGTGTCATCACCGGCCTCAGTATAGCCAGAAAATCATAAAACCCTAGCTCATAATGGTTGGCGGTTGACATTTAATTATGTTAAAAATAAGAGCTCTATTTATTACTCGTCTTTAAAAACTGAAATTAAAAATATTGGGGTGATTCCGGAATATGCACTTATGCTTCGTATGTTCGCATAAATGCTTCTACTTCAGTAACAGTTGTTTGCGACGTAGTTATAATATGCAAAATAAGTATGCATTATAAATGCACACTTGTCATTATGACACATTTCTCGGAGTTAAATAAAATTAAACTTATCTTAATAACATATATATATATATATATATATATATATATATATATATATATATATATATATATATATATATATAAATCGGAAGAGGAATTATTGGGTGTCGGTCCGTATGAGGATATGAAACTCAATTATTTCTTACAACTCAATATTTCGTCAATTTATTGTCGACATCATCAAATCTTTACTAGTTGCGTGTACACATTCTACAATAACTTTATATATATATATATATATATATATATATATATATATATATATATATATAAATATATATATATATATATATATATATATATATATATATGTATAGTTTTTTTGAAAAAATTTTAAAACATACAACATTCAAGAAAAACACTTTTAAAAGTTTCATAAAATCGCACCATGAACAAAAAAAATATATATATACATATATACATGATCTGAAAATCCTTACTACATTATAAAAATACTTACGAAAATAAGGGTTAATCCATTGTAAAATGTGATTAATAAGACAACTTACTCTATTAGTCCCTGCTATAGTGTGTTACAAATACTAATTATGTCTGTACAACTTATTATTTAAAACGTTACACTAGATGTTACTTAACTGATTAACGTCGGGCTTATAATTTATGGCTTCCTTATTTTTATTAATATAATACATCTCCAAAAATAATCTTTTTTTATAATTATTTTCCCTATGTAAAATGCTTATATTATCATAATCAAAATTGTGGTTCGTATTTCGACTATGCAATACCACTGCACACGAATTTTTTCCCAATCTGACGTCACTCTTATGTTGAGTTACTCCTTGTTTTAGCCACTGTGATGTTTGCCCTATGTAAGTTCGATAGATTACGTTGCTGTTATATAACCTGGGAGTTTTGTTTTTAACTTTAGAAAAAAGATTGAAAGTTTTTAAGCTATTGTATTTGGCTATTTTTATGTTTTTGCAGTCTTTGAACAAAGCAGTAATGGAGTTGGTGAGATTCTCAATATATGGTAGTTTTTTATATTTAATTTGTGTTGAGATTACTTTCTCCGTGGGTTCATCAAAACAATATGAATTGAAAATTAATTTTTTGAGTATTTTACTACATACACATATATATATATATATATATATATATATATATATATATATATAGATATATATATATATATTATATATATATATAGATATATATATATATATATATATATATATATATATAGATATATATATATATATATATATATATATATATATATATATATATATATATATGTATATGTATATATATATATATATATATATATATATATATATATAGATATATATATATATATATATATATATATATATATATATATATATATATATATATATATATGTATATATATATATATATATATATATATATATATATATATATATATATATATATACATATTTATATATATATATATATATATATATATATATATCTATATATATATATATATATATATATATATATATATATATATATATATATAAAATATATATATATATATATATATATATATATATATTTATATATATATACATATATATATATATATATATATATATATATATATATATTTATATATATATATATATATATATATATATATATAGATACATATATATATATATATATATATATATATATATATATATATATATATATATATATATATATATATACATATATATATATATATATATATATATATATATATATATATATATGGTATATATATATATATATATATATATATATATATATATATATATATATATATATATATATATATATATATATACAGGGTGCCCCACATGTAAGGAATAATTATTCTACAGTATTTATTAATCAGTGTATCAAAAAAAATGTTTAAAAGTTATAGGGTGTTATACGGCGCATATGATGACGTTGCTAATAAAATGTTTTGAACTGTCAGTTCGAAAAAATTACGCCATTCTGATTTTCTTTTAAGTAGAAAGCCCTGTATATCATTTTATTTTTGAGTCCTACTAAAAATTCTAGATATTATTCATTTGACATACCATATGTCTAAATTGAACTGTTTTGGAATTATTGTCATTTGCAATTTAAAATGAAATAACCGGACAAGTGCAAGTTGAATTTGCGCAATTAGTGTTCCGTACGTTGATTGCTTTTAGAATAAAAAACTTTGTTACAGAGATATAAAATGATCAGTGATTTCACAAAAACAGACCCCAAATGAGTTTTCAACAAAGTTTGTTTCCAATCTTTACTGAAATCTGATGACCTTGAAATTTTTGTTTTTTTTTTATATACCAGATAAATTATTAAAGGTAATTCACTCGTGATAATTTTCGTTCAATCTACACCCAGTGGAGAACATTCCAGAATTTTTTCAAAATTTTTTGATAAGTATTTTTCGAGATAAGGCGGGGGACAGCGATTTTTCGCAATTTTTTAAAAATAATACATAGAAAAGTGCGCGCATGTAATACATTATATATACATTTTTTACTCGTGTTTTCACAAGCTTTCATTTGACACCACACTAGATGACCTGGTTAAAAATTTTTTTCACTTCCGATTTCACCCCTCAAAACTAACCCCTTAAGTCAAAATTTAATTCTTAAAACTACACGGCTCTGATGAGGCCATCAATTCCTATATTATTACCAAATTTCAACTTTCTATGTCAAATAGTTTCGGAGAAAATCGGGTGTGACAGACAGACAGACAGATAGACAGACAGACAGACAGACAGACAGACAGACAGACACCGAAGTGATCTTATAAGTGTTCCATACGGAATACTAAAAAGGACAAAGAAGCTATTAATTAACACTCTAGGTTTATTTTTAGGGTAACAATTGCTCAAAATGGCTACCGTTAATAGCGAGGCAATGACCCAATCTGTCATAAACAGCCTGAACAGAGTTTTCCAGAGAATCCGGGCTACTTCATATTAAATTCTTCAGTAAACTTTGGTTTTCAAGAAATCGAGTGGCGTAAAGTCGGGACTTCTTACAGGCCATTCTACAGCATCTTTTCTGCCTCCATTTTATCCATACAAATCCATTCTATGGCAAGAATTATCTGAAGATGACTGCGATAAACGAGTTGAATTTTGCGAGGTCACGATGGAACGAATCAATAATGATCCTAACCTTGTTCATAATATTGTTTTTCCTGACGAAACCACATTTTGTCTTAACGGACGAGTTAACAGGCATAACTAACGGTACTGGTCTACTGAGAATCCCCACTGGATAATCAACAGTCTTTCTCAAAGACCACAAAAGATAAGCATGTGGGCAAGGATTTGTGGATATCATATCGTTGTTCCCTTTTATATGGATGAAAATCTTACAGGACAGCTGTATTTACATTTACTCCAAGAGCAAGTTATTCCAACTTTGCAGGTCTTTTTCCCGATGAAAATAATTTGGATACCCCTAATAGGAATTTGTGATATCAACAGGACGGGCACCCCCTCACTAGGAAATTCAGGTTGGTAGAAATTTGGATGCGATTTTTCCATATCGATGGATAGGCAGGCAGAAGAGGTGCTGTAGAATGGCCTGCAAGGAGTCCCGACCTTATGCCACTCGATTTTTTTAATGAGGTCATTTGAAAACCAAAGTTTACCGAAGTCGACCTGAAACTGTAGAAGATTTACAATAAAGAATTCAATATGAAGTAGCACAGATCACTTCGGATTCTCTGCAAAACTCTGTTCAGGCTGTTTATGATGGGTTGTGTCATTGCCTCGCTGTTGTTAACGGTAGAAATTTTGAGCAATTGTTAACTTAAAAATAAACCTAGTATATATAGTAAATAGTTTTTTTGTCTTTGTTTTATTTTAAATTTCAAATGACAATAATTTCAAAATAGTTCAATTTAGACATATGGTATGTTAGACAAATAATATCCAGAATTTTTAGTAGGAGTCAAAATTAAAATAATATAAGGGGTTTTCCATTTTTAAAAAAATCAGTTGGCGTAATTTCTTCGAACTGACAGTTCAAAAACATTTTACTTTCAACATCAGCATGTGCGCCGTATAATACCCTATAACTTTTATTTGAACATTTTTTTGATGCACTTATTAATAAATGCTGTGGAATATATATATATATATATATATATATATATATATATATATATATATATATATATATATATATATATATATATACATATATATATATATATATATATATATATATATATATATATATATATATATATATAGGGTGTTATGAAATTCACTGCATATATTAAAATAAGTGACTCGTCGGGTCATGTAGAAGCATATTTAATACTTCTTTTTTCAAATTCGAAAATTTTTGAAAAATTAAAAAAAAGGGGGCAAAACTGCATTTTACCAAATTATTTACAAAATTGACCCGCTCCAGAATGGTCGTTATTGTACGCGCAGGTATGTGTTGCCAAATCTACGACTTTCTAATAATTAGGGATTTTCAAATTTTGGGTACAAATAACATAAAAAATCAAAATAATAATAGATAATATACCGTACACGTAGTAAAAATAGTATTTAAACATAATTTCTTATCTATTATATCAAAAGAATTTCCGAAAGCAAGCTCATAATTGATTTGATCATTACGTGATCAAAATCCATCTTATTCAATTCTGATAGTGGAAAAAGGGAAACATGTCATGTGCTTTTCACCAATATAATAATAATATAATAATAAGTGGGTCTGACCTTTAAGTGAAATTAGCTATTTTATTTTGATGTACCTTAAATGGGCAATTGCTCTCCATATAAAATATCCTAGGTTGTGCGTTACATAATCACTAAACCACTTTAAATTTTCTTATATTTCTTTCTAATTATTTTCTTATTTAGAATTATATATTATAAAGTCTCGTCTGTCAAGTAATTTTGGCACTGATATTTGATGATAAACCATTTTTTGTGAATTCTGTTTTGTAGGCAGAATTTCTATTTGATAATGGTTATGATTTAAACTACAAGCAAAAAATATTTATAAAAATAGTAAAAAAATTAAAAAACGAATAGCCCAAAAGAAAAAAGGTTATTTCTATATTGTTATTCGTATCGCCATTAAGGTAGGGTCTGTTTAATAATTAAACTAGGAAAGTATTGTAATTTCACAAATACAAGTAGGTGGAAGATGATAAAAGTAATGATATAACGAAGAATGATCTCTCTTTCCACATTTTCTGGAAAAGTACTAGTTATTATACATCAAGTATATTACACTATTTAAAATAAAATTTGAAGTCTATTTGCTATTATAACAAGAATATTTTGAAGTCTACTGCAGCTAAGCTAGGTGATCTAAAATTTAACCAATTACCAAGAAGAAAACTATGGATCTAAAATTGGTTTACCTCAATACGCTATGTAGTGCTTAGAGTAGGCAATACAAAATACATAAATGTCATTAGCAATACAAAAAAATGGAAAGGCTTCGAGCCACCAGAGAGCCACTGAGGCACGCTTTTCGCATAGTTTTACCACTTACGTTACTTACACCTAAACCAAAAGCAACCGGTCAATCCGGTATAATAATTCAACCATACACGACCAATTTATAATCATCGTGAAGGCACCCTTTAAAGCTGCGCCCCGTTTTATCGGTGCGGTGTTGTTTTTTTCGGTGTGCTTAGTACCGGTTTATGCCGAACGCCTATATTTCAATGAAATCCACTTGACTTGCTCTGTCCTTGCCAGTGCAAGTCAGGTACACCGAGAAAAACGATACCACACCGACAAATCAGGGAGCGGCCTAAGAAGTGGCTTGTTTCCACGTGAAAGACATTTGACGTTTTTGCTCTCAGCACTTAAATAATTATGCAAAAAAGGAAACCACAACAAAATAGCAAATCAGAATAGCTAAAAAAAAGGTATTTCATTTTATGCTCTAATTAAAAACATTCGAATATTTTATTTTTTTATCGAGGGCCAACTTTAACCATAACAACTGGCAGACTGCTGTACTACAACTAAATGAAATAGTAACAGATGAAATACCGATTCAACGAGAAATCAGGTAAGGCGGCGTACTGTCACCTGTATTGTTTAACTTATATTTCCAAGTTATTCTCAAGAAAGCATTATGGAAACGAAGTGTTGTCTCAACTTTTATATTGAGGCGAGACAAGGACGTTGAGGCAATACACTACTAAGAAGCTGAAATGTAGCTCTATCGAAGAATATTAAAAATCCCATGGACAGCCAGGATCACTAATGAGGAAATTCTACGAAGCCAAGGCACAAAACTCTCCACAATTATAAAAGTACGAAAAACATCCTACTTAGATCATGTACTCAGAAATTCACGATTGCAAATTATCGTGCAGGGAAGTGTTGATGTTAAAAAGGGTGTCGGAAGAAAGAAAAATTCTTGGCTGAGAAACATGAGAGAATGGGCAAGCATGAATGTAGGGGAGTTGTTTCATGTTGCGAGGGACAGAGAAACATTTAGAGAAGTGGTCATCAACCTCCATTAGGAGAAGGCATGGGAAGAAGAAGATATTGCCTTAAACAAAGCATAAAGAAATTATATTTTAGTACATTACATGTGTTAAAATTTTTATGTTTTAAGTGAAGGTTCGATAAAATTCGATTTTTGACAGTGTTCCTACAAAACTCGTATAATTAATTTGTTGGTATTACGAAGGAATTATTTTAAAAGGTAAACATTTTTATATATTTTTAATAATATTTGTTTTTTTTTTTAAGTTTCTTGAATAATTGGAAGTTATCTTATAAGAAATTTTAGTTAGATTCTCCTATGGCTTGTTTTATACAGATTATAGTTTTGTAATAGTAGTTATTCTTACAATAAGAAACCATTTTGGGATAAATGGGTTAAGATTTTTAGTGTGATTATCTTTGGAAAAGAATTTTTAGTACTTCTTTAAAGATTAATATATTCAATATTTTTATATATTTTTTGTTATTAAATTTATTCGGAAAGGTCTAGCTAAAATCTGACAACACTGTAGATGGTTTCCCAGAGGCGGCGAGAAAAAAAAATATTCATGTCACATTTATTCATCATTTCTTTAGGGTCAATTTTTTCCTTTATTATTGAGATCCGCTGTTTAAGGTGAATTTTCTGCAATCGGTCTTACCATAAGGAGCCGCCAGTTCCAATATATGCAGTGAATTCTATAACACCCGGTATATATATGTATATATATATATATATATATATATATATATATATATATATATATATATGTATACATATATATATATATATATATATATATATATATATATATATATATATATATATATATATATATATATGTATACATATATATATATATATATATATATATATATATATATATATATATATATATATATATATATATATATATATATATATATATATATGTATATATATATATATATATATATATATATATATATATATATATATATATATATATATATAAAGTAAAATAGTTTGTAAGGCTATGAATTAGAGTTTAAATCAAATGTAATATCGTAAATATTGGAAAAAGATTTTGGTAGAAACTGAATTATCTTTCAAATAGAATTATTTCACATGACTTGTTTATTCAGTTTTGTAACTTTTTTGCTAAAGGACGTCTGGTATTCGTCAAAAAATTCACCTTTCGAAATTTTTTTATCTCCTTACCAATTTTCATGGTCTGTATGTATTTTAGTATATCGGATTGTTGACGCACTCTCGATCTCCCTCGACTGGTATAATTATTCGGTTGATACCGAGCTGAGGTAAGGGTCGGTGAAACGCAATAAAAAGTTCCGAGTTGCAGTACAGACCTTTTTCGAACCCAAAATTGACGTGCGGTCCGTCACAGGCAGGTATAGAGCTGTAAGTATGTAAGTTATGTGTGAAAATTAAAGCAAAATACATATTTCAGTAATTACTATATTTGTAAGACATGTTTTTGACAAACGTTATAGCATCAATTTCTTTATGTACATATTGTATTATCTTATTTCCTAAAAATGCTGAGTTGTATCTATTAGTCGAACACTTTGGTGCACTGGTTTGTACAGCGTTGATTCATGAACTTCTTCTCGGGACTTTGACAACTTTGGATATCACTGCAGTTTGGCTCGGTTCAAATTCTTCCCTATTCTTGTCATATCGGAGTCGCTGAAAGTATTCAGCACATTCGGATTTGCAGCCACCTCCCGCCGAATCATCTTTCTTGGTCTTTCGTTGCAATGTTCTTCGTTGGCTCTCTTCTTCACTGCGTTGTTAATTTTTTGGCGATTCAATACTTGTTCATTATCGTGTTGATGTCGATGATTGCCAGTTTGTCGTGAAAATATATCGTCTGGCCCAATGGTATAAACTTTGGCACTGCAGTTCTTATTGTTTGTAATTTTTCAATAGGATCAAAGTTTTGCCTTTTTCGCTTAATGTCCTCTGTTATAAGACCATGTTGACTTGAAAAAGTTTAAAGGGAAACTAGTAAATTTCAAAATGCCTTTACGTTTTATACTTTTATCTAATTTAGGTTAACCCTAATTTAATGTAATAATATTTGAGAATTAATAATATTTTATAATTTAACCCTACCTACCTGCCGATTTGTCAATTACCGCAACGCGGATGAAAGGCAGGTAAAAATATTTACAACCTTCTAAAGGGCTTTAGGCAGACCGCAACTCGGTATCTACGAATTATTCGGAGGAGTGAACGCGGACAGCTTCGAATATATCACTTGTTATTTTCAGTGTTTGTCCAGTTAGTATATTGAATCAAGGGACATCAGTTATTTATCACAACTTTTAGGGATGTAGTAGCAAACTTAAGGTACCAAAGCGATTCATCAGACAGCAGTGGAATAGAGGGCAACATTCGCGATGTAGAAGGGGAAGAATCAGATTGTTCAGGTGCAACGGAGGGACCAGAAGAAGAAATCAGCCACTCAGATGACAGTATTATGGATGACGAAAGTTTTCTTACCAATCAACAGTTGCAGAAATTGTATAAGCTGCCAAAAAGTCTTAATTTGGTGAGTAAAATTCAAAATTTTGGATTTTTCTTATAAGTTTACTTGGCGTATTGATAGGTCGAGATTCTGACAAATTGACACTCGGACGCACTCCACGTTTGTATTGTTTCTTAATGTCCTTGATTACCTTGTTTGAGGTTAACCTGAAGTCGAATTAGATTCAGCATCTATTTTTTAATCAATTAAACACTGGAGCTTCAGTTACGATGATTACATGATATTGAAAATGTTTTTATACTGATATTTACCAGATATAGGGCTTCAGCTTGTATCTGCAACTTTTTGCTATTTTTTTTTTTTGTAATTTTGGCTGAAAAATGAAGAAGAATAATACTCTTTTGGGCGGTAAACTTTTTACAGTGTACATTGAAATCTCGATAATTTGGTCAAGGTAATATACGTTTCTGAGGTGAGGATTACTGTAAAAATAGTCATTAGAGCGATAATTTTTGAGGATTTTAATCTATTGGCTATTTTCAGTTATTTTCAGCTTTCTATTTATAGTTTTTATAGTTTAATATATTTATTATTATACATTTTTATATATCTCATACAAGAAGATTATTATCTTCAAATATTTCCCACTTGATAACTTTTATTTGAAAACAAAGAAATAAAATTTTTAAATAAATTGAAAATTGACCGTTTATTGAAAACTAGAATAATTTTTGCCAAAATTATTATAGTGTCCATTATTAGGTACCTTAAAATAATATTGTTGAACCCCCCTCTTTCTTTATCGGCTAAAAAACCTATAAAAAACAGCGGAAAATAACCAAAATTGACCAATAACTTAAGATCCTCAAAATTTTTGCTAAAATGACTATTTTTACAGGAATCAGCAACCGCAGAAACATATATTACTATAAGCAAATTATTCAGATTTTAATGTACACAGTAAAAAGTTCATCGCCCAAAAGAGTATTATTTAAAAATAACCGGTCAAATGCAAGTTGGACTTGCGCAATTAGTGTTCCGTACGTTGATCGTTTTTTAAAATAAAAATGTTCGTTACGGAAGTATAAAATAAGCAGTGATTTCACAAAACATATCCCAAATGAGTTTTCAACAAAGTTTTTTCTCGATCTTTAGCCAAAACTGATGACCTTGAAATTTTTGTTTTTTTTATATATACCAGATAAATTATTAAAGATAATGCACTCCTGATAATTTTCGTTCAATCTACATCCTATACAGAATATTCCAGAATTTGGGGTGACAGCGATTTTTCGCACTTTTTTAAAAATAATACAAAGAAAATTGTGCGCAAGTATTACATTATATGTATTTTTGAACTTGTCTATTTACAAGCTTTCATTTGACACCCCACTCGATGACCTGGTAAAAAAAAAATCACTTCCGATTTCTCCCTCCAAAACTAACCCCTTAAGTGAAAATTTAACTTTCAAAACTACACGGCTCTGCTGAGGCCTCAATTCCTATATTAGTGCCAAATTTCAACTTTCTATGTCAAGTAGTTTCGGGGAAAATCGGGTGTGGCAGAGACAGACAGACGGACGGACACCGAAGTGATTTTATAAGTGTTTCGTACCGAACACTAAAAAGAGATCTTCTTCATCTTTCTGCAAACTTTACAAAAAAAAATAATAATTAGAAAGTTGCAGGTACAAGTTGAAGTCTGACGAGTATTTAAAAAAAAACAATAATGCCGTGTCTTAAAAACTGAAAGGCACGCCGCTTCAAATGGTGCGAGTGCGAATCGTTTTATACGACATATCCAAACTTTTCTGCTTTAGTTTGGGAACTCCTTGGCTCAAAGTTAATTGAGGATTTCAGGCAAATATGTTAATAATCATGTTTTCGTCCTTGTCCGACACTTTTCCTCTCGCATCGCGTTCTGGTGGATCATCAACATTGTTTAACTGTACCGTTTCACCCACTTGCTAATGAAAGCCCTCGACTTGCCCATATACTTAGCAGCCGCTGTAGCATTTGCATATTTAGACCATTCTCACCGATTATTGCATATTTTACCCAAAATCTAGTAATGATGCATATTTTCCCTATATTTACAATATTTCTCGTTATTACTAGGCAATTGAATTGCTCAGGGTATTGTTAATGTGACCCTCTGGAACCGATCTTATCGCCGGGACATTACCTGCAATAGTCTAAACAACGATTAGGTTATAGTGCCAAGGGAATACCCAAAATTACGACGGTATTTTATTCCTTTGTTTCTTGGTCGGGATATTAAGTGATAAGTAGTTAGTTTCCAAGGATATTTGTTTGAGCGTGGATCAAATAAACAATTTTCTTGAAGACGAATTTTTATTTTAAAGCAAGATATCAGTTTTAACATTATTGTTGACGCGCTTGCATCAGTGTAGTCTTTTTGCAATTTTTAATATATTGTGTTAAAGTTGACCGTGTACCATGCCACCCGCAAAAAAAAATGTCTCTTCGTGGGTAGCTGATTATCCTAGAACATTTACATACGATGGAAATTTCTTATATTGTCGAGTTTGCGAGAAAAATGTTTCGTGCACAAAAAAGTTTCAAATTGACCAGCATGCCAAGACAAGTCTTCATATCGCAAGATTGCAAAAAAAAGGCCCACGACAACAACTTATAACCGCAGCAAGTAGCAGTGATTCCATTTCTATAGGCAAACAAAAAAAAACACTTTAGCATGGATTTATGTGAAGCATTGCTTGCAAGTAATATTCCTCTCCACAAACTTACAAATCCTACATTCAAAGATTTTCTGCGAAAATATTGCTTAAATCAAAAAATACCAGACGAATCAACACTGCGTAAAAATTACATACCAACAATTTACCAACATGTTCTGGAAGAAATACGTAATGAACTTAAGGATGACATTATTTGGATTTCAGCTGATGAAACTACTGACAGTTGTGGTCGGTAGATTGCGAATTTAATTGTGAGTGCATTAAGATTAGAGCCTTCTTCTTCCTATTTGGTCGCCTGCAAAGAACTTGACAAGACAAATCATTCTACGATCGCCAGATTTGTGAATGAGGGTATTAAAAAAAAAATCCTGAATCTTCTGCAGAGGAAAGAGTGTTTATATTTCTCTCAGATGCTGCTCCCTATATTATCAAGGCAGCCAAAGTCCTCCAAGTATTTTATCCAAATTTAATTTCATGTGACGTGCTTTGCTCACGGAGTCCATCGACTCGCTGAAGAAGTACGATCCACGTTTGGAAATGTAAATAAACTGATTTCATCAGCAAAGAAAGTGTGTTTCTTAAGGCACCTGCTCGCAATAACGCCTATAAAGAAAAACTGCCAAATGTGCCTTTACCTCCCGAACCAGTGGTAACTCGATGGGGAACATGGATTGAAGCTGTACTATTTTACAATGAACATTTCGATGCCATCAAAGGTGTAGTAAATGACTTCGATAGTGCAGAGGCTATGGCAGTTCGTCAATCCAAAGAAGCATTTAACGATTCTGATATTAAAAAAAAACATAGCTTTTCCCATATACCTGCGGGTATAAAAAAGCTTGAAACTCGATGTTTGGCGTTGACCGAATCAATTCAGTCAATGAATAAAATCCATCAAATAAACTCCACATTGCCAGATGTATTCCCGCGTAGAGTTAAAGAAAAGTTTGAAAACATTTTGTGCAATAACCCAGGCTTTGAACCTTTGTGTCAAATTGATAGTTTTATTAATGGAACGGGTGAACTTTTGCCAGAAACAATAAATGCTAACATAGTACCCAAATTCAAATACTGCCCAGTTACCTCAGTGGATGTGAAACGGTCTTTTTCCACTTATAAAAATATTTTAAGTGATCGAAGACACAATCTTAGTACCCAACATTTGGAACAATACCTTATTGTTTACGTGTACAAGAATACAAATGTTAAGTAATTTTAAAAAATGTTAAATAATTGTTAATTAAATTTAAACATCGTCGATAACTTTTTAATTTTATGCTGATTTTGAAATAAAAAAACTAAAAATTACTACTTTTATTATTATTTAATATTGCATATTTTGACCCTTTTCATGCATACGAGTATTTTAAGCATTTTTAATGCATATTTGCACACATATTTCAAGATTTTTATGTTGCATATAATCCGGTCTCCAATGATTACATAGGAACACACCCTCGAAGCGCGAAGAGTATTCAGCACTTATATTCAATATTGTATTATTTAACCATAAATACGGTTAGAAATGCATCTCTTTTCACCAAACATTGTTTGCGGGTGTGCCATTAACACCTTCAACAAAGAAATGAATTCCTTTTACCGACTACAAGTTATAGGCCATACGTTCTTACTTGAACGACTGTAAATTAATCTATTTCTTGCTATAATCTTTCCTGTCATTGGGAAAATATATTGATAAATGTATTCTATCATTTATAGGGACGCTCTGGAATTGAGGAATGTAATACAGATATAGAACGGCACAATGCAAGACATTTTGTCAAGACGTTGCAGCATATTTTATTGCCAAATTTACTTACACTTAGGTCTTCGATTCAAGTAAGTATATCGCAGTAAAATGATTGCTTTCTGAAATTGAATTTACAAAATCTTGTTACTATTTTTAGAAACTACACAACTTTTCCTCTTTTTTTTTTTATTTGAGCATAGCACACGTGCTGCAGGGAAATCTCTAAACCGTTACAGCGTGTGCAGAAAAAAACGATTCACGTTGGTCTGGAATCGCTGTAAATTGTATTCGGTGGGAAACACAATCCGGGCAAATCATTCCAAAGTTATGAGGTTCTCCATATAAAGGGCAGATTGAAAAAGGTTGTACGAGGAATGGCATGTTGAACCACATACGGATGTGAAGTATTAGCGCCACGTGTGTTTCTATCATGCACCGCTTTGGGAGGAATTAAGCAGGCTACATTTAGCGAACACTTCATGAAAAATACTTGTAGAATAGGTCTATTAAGTTGCCAACCGTTCTTCGATATTCCAAGGAATCAAGGTTGCTGGTCAGTTCTGGGCCTCGAATTAGGCGAACAGCTCTCCTCTGAATGGAATCCAACAAGAGAGCAGTGTGTTTGGGAGCAGAGTCCCCAGTTTTCCATCGTTGGACGAATTTGAGCGTTGTACAGAATTAACAGTTGTTGTGGAGTGTAAAGCTTTCTAGTGTGAAATAATATTACTTAGCGAGCTTTTGAAAAGCTCTCTTTGCTATACTTTCTCTATTTTTTACTAGCCTTTTTAATTGCAGGTAGATGAAGTATTACAAGAATTTGCTTCAAAATGTTGCCAACATAATTCCGCACAAAATTATGAATTATCTACAATTATGAAACGCCGACGGTGTTTATTTAGCTACCTATTCTGCTTTACTATTGGATCTTAAACTTATTCAGGCTGGACATTTTGAAGAAATTAAAAAAGAAGTAAGTTACTTTGCCGATATAAAAACTCCCACTAATTCTAATCTGTTGAGATATCGTTCCTCAATCTTTGTCGTTGTTTTGATTTAGTGCCAGAGCTGATAACTACAATCTTCGCATATTACTTAGTGTAATGCTCTAAATAAGGCAAAAAACTGGTACATAGCATGTACCAGTTTGATGTTGACAAACCTGCGTATATTTAAATGAATACAGGATCAATCATCTAACTTGCCCTCAAAAATTGGTTAATTGCATCGACTACTAACTAGCCAGTGTACTGTATAGTGTTGTTAAATTTCTAAAGGTTAAAAAATGAGGTGTAGAGTTCTAATTCTAGCCTAATGTTCTGAGGAAATAAATAATAATGTATTTATAATTAACACACGAATATTTTCTAAATTCTTAATTTGATACGTTATATAGAATCATATAAAACCAATTAATAAAATTAATAAATAAAGTGGAAACACCCCGACAATATCCATATGGGTTTGAATTACAAAGCAGTACGTGGCCATTTGCATGGGATTAGCGTAGGAGAATCTCTTGCATAGGATGGCTTTGTAATTTACTTGAGTGTGTTTTACTTGTCCTTACAGCACTGATTAAACTTTTAAATCGATTATTTTTATTTACTGGAAACGATTTTATGAATGACATACATAGTATATAAAAAATGTTGTCGGTGTTTGATATCCGGCAAGCCCAGATTGTTTGTTATAGTGAGCTTCCCGCACATTTGTTGTAACGGCAATATTTACTGTCTTGGTCCTCTAAGCCAGTATATATTGCTTTGAACAATTATATTATTATATATAATCCTCATTTTCTTCTTCTTCTTCTTCCGTCAGCCGCTCTCTACCCGCTTTCGGGTATAGGTCTCTCTCAAATCTTTCCATTTTTCTCTATGTTGTGCTTGTTGATACCAGTTAAGCCCTCCGATTCTCTTCAGATCGTCGCTCCATCTCTGTTGGGGTCTTCCTATGCTTCGCTTTTCACCCCATGGTCTCCACCTAGTGATCTTGCCACTCCACTTATACGTCGCTCTCGCTACATGGCCGGCCCAGCTCATTTTAGTTTGTTGTTTAATCCATTTATTAGTTTTCTTGTCCTTCAAAGTAACACTCAACATCTTCCTTTCCATTGCTCGTTGGTGAACTTGCAGTTTTTCTATTGTTCTTTTAGTTAAAACCCATGTCTCAGCTCCATACGTTGTAGCTGGTAAGATACATTGATTATAAATTTGGGTTTTTGATCTTTGAGGAATGTTCATATTCAGTACATATTTCAATTTTCCATATGCTGCCCATCCCATACGTATCCTTCTTTCTATTCTATTCTCATTTTCTTACAGATTTCATTTTAGAGTTTACGTTGTTTTACGGCTTTAAAATGTTTGAATTTAATTTTTATTTCTAAAATGCTAGGGTATTAATTTTTCAATTAACTTTTAGAAGTTATTGATTTGTATTCAAGTACTTTTTTAAGTATTTGAAGACAGCCTTATCTAAATACCCAGAGTCCTACTTGTCTGATAATTAGACATGCAAAATAATATTGATTTTTTCCATTATATGTTATTCAGCTGAAACGTGTTTTAAAAAACAATACCCGCTGGCAATTTTTGACTGTTTCTTGAAATTCATGAAACGCTTATATAAAGTGTTTTTGTTATTTTGTAATTTCCTTTCAAGTAGTGTGAACTTTTTAGAAATCTATTATAATTAAAGTCAAAATTTTGTAGATAATTTACTGGGTATTCACGTACGTTTGCAGGCCATAATAAACAAATAATTAAATATTTTTAGATACCTGTTCCAATAACAGAAGTTCAATTTGTGGAAGAAATTCATGGAAGTGGAGTTCTAGTTTACGTTTCCGCGACTTGGTTGTGTGAACTTTATCAAAATGTACTTGCCAAGTCATTACTTCTGTCCGCGGGATATGAACCGAAAAATCGGCAACAGCCAGCCATAATAAATTTATTGACAGGTTTGTATCTAAAGTTGATTTTAAAACTTTCCCAAAATTGCCTGAAATTTTGTCTTTGCCTTATGGTTAATTCTGTGTTAATTAAGACAGTCCTAATTTTAAGCTCAACTGTAACAATTTATTTATAGTTTTAAGATATTTATATCAGCCGATAACCAAAAAAGGCCGGAAGATCTTGCCAAACAACTACCAACCAGGCGCATTGCTTTCAATAATATCGAAAGTCATGGAAAAGGCTATCAATCAGCATCTTCTAAAAATATCTTGAAGGATTAAATATTATTAGCAACCATCAATATGGTTTTCATATTTCGAATTTATATAAAAAGATCATTTTCCATATTATTCCATTCGGTTTAGATACTTACGTCCTAAGTTCAAAAAGTAATATTTTGCAGAACATGCAAATCCCTGCACTACACATAAACATTATATACGTACACATACACTACGCGCTACTGCAATTCTAGCATTTGATTGATTTTAATGAAACTAGATACCAAAAAGGTTTTTGGCGGTGATGGAATATCTGCTATAGTGTTCAAAAAATGCGAGAGATAATTAGCATTAGTTTTCTGTAGACTTTTCAACCTATACTACAGAAAGGGAACATTTGCTTCCCGCTAGGAATATCCTACAGTTCAGCCGATACTCAAAAAAGGTAAGAAGGCAAACAACTACCGTCCAGTCGCACTGCTTTCAATAATATCGAAAGTCATGGAAAAGGCAGCATCTTCTAAAATATTTTGAAGGATTAAATATTACTGGTGAGCATCAACATGCCTTTCGTAAGCAAGATCTTCTAATCCATGTTCGAAACAACGCAATTGAACACTTTGGAGAGTCTCGAGCGGCTGCACTTGATATATCCAAGGCATTAGATCGTGTTTGGCACAATGGATTGTTGACTAAGCTACATTCTTGTGGTATGTCTGAAAAGTTATGTTTATGGGTCTTGTGTTTCCTCAGATAGCGTTCGTTACGAATGTGTCCGGCTTTCTTTTTCATTTACATTAACGGCCTGCTGGAAAGGACCAGATATCCAATCTCCAGCATTGCAGATGACATGTCCGCAGATAGCAAAAAGTCGCTTAACTTAACAAAGACCTGGATGAAATTCTATCTTGGGGTGACAGTAATCAAAGAGTTTTTCTAAAAAAGTTAACGTTGTTGAACTTGACATAGTTATGTCGGGACACTCCGCTTCTCATTCAATTTGCTGGGCCTTAATTTGGGAGCAAATATGTCTTAGCAACACGTGTAATTCATAAATGACAGTTCCGAGTAGCTCATAGCTTTGAACGCCCGTATTAATTATGCAAGAGAAAAAAGCATTGCATATATATATATATATATATATATATATATATATATATATATATATATATATATATATATATATATATATAATCATCATTAGCAATATATTTATTTTTCATTTTATGACCATACAAAAACATTTTTGATTTTGTTGCTAAAATTGCTTATTCTAGTATTTGTATATCACATTGTATTACTGTTGCTGTAAAATTTTAGTGATTTGCTGAATATTATGTTTTAATTAGATATGATGATACATTTTGGGATCTTTTTTAACTAATCTAAACCAAATCACAGTTTATTATCAATTTTTTCCATTTTCTCACTACAGTTCTCGTTACAGGAAGTCAACTAGTGCACTAGATTGAAATAATATACCCATTTGTGAAAACTCTATCAATTGTTTCGTAAAACTTCGTATGAGTCTCACTGTTATGCTAATCTACATGTACTTGAACGTTATTCTCCACAAATGATAAATTTTCATTTTTCAGCGATGTTTATTCACTTTACTATAGAAAGTATAGTGACGACAAGATATTCCCATTTCTAAAAAAATTATACCTTCCACAAAAGCTCGAATATAATTTAGTTCGCAAAAAATAAGTTATACTCTGTCGTACTTTAATATTAGATTCATAAATGCATGTCTCATAAACTTATCTAACCGAACCTTTTATGTTTGTTTAATATCAGTTTTATCGATGACAACCATCTGTTCCTTTGAACACATTTGTTCGACCGAATATATTTTTTTTAATTTCCTAGATGTTGGTGGATTATCTCCATCACAATTACTTACCGATTGGCAAAAACTCCAGAAGGTCCATGGTACCCCTGAAACCAGTCCAGAAGTAGACGCAGGAATCAAATTATCGAGAAGAGTGCTAACTTGTTGTTGGTCTTCAGTCGTATCAGTTTTAGGAACGCCACTTAGAGAAAAACCTCATTTGGGTGGAACATCTGCTTTAAGTAGGTTGGTTGCGAGAAGAGCTAGACAAAAATATAGACAAAAAATGAAGGATGATATTATTACCGCCAGTTTGGAAGGCCTACATAAGGTAAATCAATAACATCTTTGCTAATTTGGAAGAAATTTAAGTTATAATAATTCCTAAAAGTACGGCATTCGTGTGATTGCAATATTATATAATGTAGTATTTAATAAATATAAACCCTATAGATTTTAAATATTTTTTTTCATTTTCAATTTGTTAACGAATTTATGAAAAAGACTTTCTATGTTTTGCGGTTGCTGATTTTACTTTAGTCTCAATCAGTATTTCTTGTTTTTAAATGAAGCTAATCTTGCATTCAAAGTAGTACACTTCTTGAACCTAGTTGTAGAACCTTTATACCAGTTACTTTTTAGGCTGCAAGTTTAAGTAATACTTTAAAATTACAAACTAGAAGCAGTAGTATATTGGCCCTCTTGTCTGCTTCATCATGTAAAAATCAATCTTCAAAATTACTTGCATCACATGCTTTGTCTCTTGATGTGCTGTTGTCAAAAGGTAAGCAAACAGATTTAAACTACTTTAATATAAATTCATTAATGAAAGGAATTACATCAGTTAAAAAAATTGCTCTTAAAATCACTCTCTAAGGATTTTCGTTCCTATTCCTTATCAACTTGGCATACCAGTTGGTAAGCTGTAGGAACAACAAGATTGAGCCATAGGCCATGCCATGATAGGCATTCAATGAAACAAATGTAAAACAGCTAATACAACAGTATTGAGGATTGCCACTGCTGACAAAAAAGAAATGCAAGAGCTAACGCCATATTTCCTTCAATTTTTAAAACTTAGTTTCTTTTTAGATAGAGAGTGTATATATATATGTAGATAAAGTTACGATGGAATTCGGAATTTCTGTGGACGTTTGTCAGTATATCCTTTCTCCTAGATAGAAACGTTATATATAGGAAAGTAGAAGGCAATTTCCTTATTTTTAATAGAACATGTTGGAAGTATTCTTATCAGTAATTTTATACCGTTATATATGGCTAATAATTAAAATCACTTTTACCTTAATGCGTATTTTCTTATAATACTGATGATCTCGCAAAAATCATTAGCGTTGCTAGAACTGATCGTCGACTTACGTAAGACGAATAACCAAAGACTATAATAAAATGGTGCAGGAGTGGAAACAACAACTTAATTATTGATAATTAACTCTTCACTATCTCGATATTTTTAAGGACTGGAATTGGGTTGCTACAGTTCTGCTTGCTGGCCCCATGTCTTCAGTGCCTGTGTAGCTGTTGCAAGCTTAGAACATTTCTTGTTCAGTAAAACTGGATCTACGCAATTATTAATGGTTGCTCAAAATACTCAAAATAATATTATAACTTCTACAACAAGATCTGATAATCAAGAAAAATTGAATTTCAATATTAATAACAGTGATGAAGAAACTTGGTAAGTTATTCTTCGGAAATGTCACATTTCGTTTTTTATAAAATTATTTAAACAAGAATATTAAGAGTACCAAAAATTTGAATATTCTTACTTAATAATTAATAAATTATGGTGATATGATGTACTGTTTTAGTACTAGTGGATTTTTTACAGAAGGTAAAAGGCAGGAAAATCGTTGTGATAATGGACATTCGTCAGAATGAAATATTCCTTTATTTTATTTTAATTTTCAATTTTTGTTGCTGCAATATTACTTAAAATTTACTAGCGTTGTCACGATTTTTTTTTGGATTTTGTATTTGCTTGTTTATCTCTTTCAAATAGTGTATAATACTCTGCCACCTTTCTTTTATTCTGTTTTGCAGGTTGGTACTTTCACAGTTAGTTATAATCCTAGACTTGTACAAGCTTTTTTAGTATGTGTCTATAAATAACATATATTTTTTTTGGGTACGATTTAATTAGACTTTACGAGTAACTTTGGATAACTCATATTATAGGCGCTAAAGATGTGATGATTAAAATATTAAGCTATTTAATAAATGGGTAGGTTAAATGGTTCTTGGGGACTAAAATCACCAGACACCAAGTTTTGTTGTTACTTGGAAACTTTTATCGAAACTAATAACCACATACATTGTTCATTCTAGGTGATGAGCCATACTCTCTCAACTTTGAATTTTGTATCTGAACTACATGAATGTCAGAAGGTACTCTCACCCTGCTGTTTTATCGATTTTTTTCTACATTTTCCTCTTACTTCTGCATTTCCATTGGTACCGATGTACTAAGAACTTCTATGTAGCATTGTGGTAGACTATATTTATGTTGATGATGGCCCTCGATCCAGCTAGTTCGACTTCAGATATTCATCCTACTCGAGAACGCAACAGATACTGCCTCTAGTATTTTCTAGTACCAGATAAACCACAATTCCAGGAACATGTCGACCCTGTTTCCATCCAAGTCCCATCCGAAAGTACAAAGGAATGGGCAAAAAAGTTATCGAAGGTCAAAGGTCAAGAAAATCAGTTTTTCTCAAAAATTCCGTAAATTATTAGTTTCATGTGAATTTTAGTTATTATAAGATTTGTTCACCATTAAAATTTGCATAAAAAAGATTCTATACAAAATTTACGTAGGACTAATAGTTCCCGAGATATGAGGTTGAAAAACTTGGGCGTTCGCTTCCTGGAGTAATGATGATATCATGACCCTATCATTCATCATCATCAATTAATTTAGTTATGATTATTTTATCGGCTAGATCATGACTTTTAATATATCCTTTAGCTCTCCTAGCGTGAATTGACAATTATCATTATTTTCTATATAATAAAAAATTTCGTCCATTGCAGTGAAAATATCCTCGTCTGCGGGTCGCCTTTTCTTCCAATCAGAAGTTGCAAAACAAAATGATATCAAAACATGAATTATGGTAGATAGCATTAACAGCAACTAAATCGAATTCAAGGTTGATACGATTCTTTACAGCTCTCCCATAACTGTCGTTGCGCGCATCTGCTGCTTGTATTACAGTATCCTTGAATGATAATGTACTTACATGTCGGATACTTCGTCGATATTTTTATCCTTTTTTTTTTGCTCTACTTTCTCACTGGCTAGTTCACCACAAAAAATAC
>CM032455.1:46515934-46748963 GCA_019049505.1 Pachyrhynchus sulphureomaculatus | reverse complement strand
CCAGAGGGGCGTGGTCTATTATGAGCTGTTAAAACCTGGGGAAACGGTTAATACTAAAAGTTACCAACAACAATTGACCGATTCGAACCGTTCGCTGCTTGAAAAAAGGTCAGAATAC
The DNA here is from genome assembly GCA_019049505.1 of Pachyrhynchus sulphureomaculatus. Taxonomy (NCBI): domain Eukaryota; kingdom Metazoa; phylum Arthropoda; class Insecta; order Coleoptera; family Curculionidae; genus Pachyrhynchus; species Pachyrhynchus sulphureomaculatus. Next base: position 46,748,845 of record CM032455.1, on the reverse strand, counting down.
CCAAAGAGGCAACACAAAGTCATTTTTCTTCATGACAATGCTCCATCACATACGGCAAAACCAGTTCGCGACACGTTGGAAGCACTCAGCTGGGAAGTTCTACCCTATGCGGCTTACTGACCAGATTTGGCTCCTTCCGATTACCACTTGTTTGCATCGATAGGTCACGCACTTGCTGAGCAGCGCTTTGGTTCGTACGAAAATGGGGAAAAAATGGCTCGATGAATGGTTCGCAGCAAAAGGGGCGTGGTATTCACAAATTGCCCGAAAGATGGGAAAAATGTATAACAAGCGATGGAGCATACTTTAAATAAAGCACTTTTTATCATTCTTCCAAATTTAACATGTTTTTTTAGAAAAAAAATCCGCATTTCATACTTGTATACCTGGTATTCCTATATATATATATATATATATATATATATATATATATATATATATATATATATATATATATACATTGGTAAGCTAAAAATCGACTCAAACTATTGGATTGGCTTCATTTAACACGGATCTTAGAATTTAGTATTCATATATTTTTATGGATTTTAGTATCATTTGAACGCCCATTCTATTCTCTTTCTAATGATACCAAATTCCATGCATACCCCATGCTTTTTACTGATTAACATGATTGAAAGAGGAAACAAGGAGAACAAGGATTGAAAATAGTGGTAAGAGAAAGGAATAATTAAACAAATTGAAGTCAGGACTCCGCGCAGGATAGTCTAATGTGGGTATTCCCACTTCCGCCACGTACTGCCGCACCGACGCAGCAGCATGTGGCCTTGCATTGTCGTGCATTAACATATATATATATATATATATATATATATATATATATATATATATATATATATATATATATATATATATATATATATACATATATATATATATATATATATATATATATATATATATATATATATATATATATATATATATATATATATATATATACATTAAGCATGATTGTGTAACAAATATAAAACTCGTGATAGTCACATCCATGTATCGGTATAAACTAGTTATCTGGAGTATGAAAACATTATAATACATGAGCTAACTAATAAAAGTGAAGGAGAGATAAAGGATAATGGTACCAACTTCTCTAATTGAACATTACCTTGTTGGAACCTTAAATAATACCTTACCGTTGAATTAGTTTAGAATTGGGACCCTTAATAATAATACTATTCTAGGAAAAATCAATTTACAATTGCACTACTTACCTTTTCTAAATTTACGAGAAATCAGTCTGTTTTTCACAAAAAGTCACCATGTTTCACCGAAAAACAATTTTACAGCACCTACAAGTACGGAGTAGACAGGCAATCCGAATAAAACAACGAACAGTTCGAACTAAGGTTTGTATTGTAATTTGTATGTATTTTTTTGGCCAACTTTATTTATCAAAACTAGGAGAGGCAAAGGGTTCTATGCCATACGGCGAACTTCTGCCAAGTCTTTTATAATTTATATTGCATTTTGAATGTGATAATTAAATCAACTGGACGAAAAATCAGTGAAACATTCAAGTCATTGTTAATTCATCTATTAATAGGAAACAGTGTCATCCATCAATCTCATTTTCAACTAGCTAGATATTTCGTGGGTCAGTCAATATCTCTAACAATAGTTGAAGTAGTATTAGAATAGATGGAGCTGTTTAAAATAGTGTGTATTTCCGCCAGACGTAAATAACATCGATAAGAAACATCACTTTAACCGCTTAACGATTGTACCCGAGATAACTCGGGCACAGTCAACGTTTCGATTTTCCTATGCCCGGGCCTAACTCGGGCATCTCTAATTTTAATGGATGTTATGCGCCATCACCCGAACTGTCTCGTGAAAAGCGGGAATACGCATTTTTACACATTTAACTCAAACCCCTCGGGTCTTGTCGGATTTTTGCGACTGTTTATTTGATCTTGAGGCAAAATAAGCTGCCAGCGGGTAAATTTAGTTTGTGTTGCGACTTGATAAGTTTTGTTACGCTGCTTCTGTGAATTAAATTTTACGTGAGTTTTTGTCTACAATAAGTAAATATATATTTATTATACCTGTTATTTACATTTTAGTAGCTGAAACCCAAGTACTTAGTATATCATGGACAGGCACGATTATGATCTGTCAGATGAGTCAGAAGTTGACGAACCAATAGACGAAAGTGGCTCTGATACATCTTACGGCAATATTTCAAGTAGTAGCTCGAATTCAGATAATTCGGCGGATTTACTTGAAGCACGTGATTGGTTTGAATTGCAACCTGATTCCCCAGCCCCACCATCATTCCCTTTTACGGCTGTACCGTCTATAAATTGTGTATCCTGCAATGATTGGAACATGTTGAATTTTTTTGAACAGTTCGTTGACGACGATCTGGTTGGCCATATAGTAACAGAACCCAACAGGTATGCTGAGCAAAAAAAAGAGGAAAAATGTGGTACCCTGTGACTAGCGAAGAAATTAGAGTCTTTTTAGGATTGACAATTTTACAAAGCGTTATAAAAAAAACCAGAATTGCGTCAATACTGGTCAACCGATCCTCTTTTGGTGACGCCCTTTTTTGCCAGTTGTATGAGCAGAAATAGATTTGAGGCTATCCATCAAAACATCCATTTTTCTAATAATGATGAATTTGATGAAGTAACTCATCCAGACCCAAAACTTAATAAAATATGGCCAATATACGAAAAATTGGTTAGCAAGTTTCAAGAACTGGTCGTACCTGAAAAAAAACCTGTCTATTGACGAAAGCCTCCTTTTATATAAGGGTAGACTTGGTTGGATCCAATACATTCCACTAAAAAGAGCTCGATTTGGTATAAAAACCTATTTACTGTGTGAATCTAAAAGTGGTTATGTATGGAATTTTATCATCTACACTGGAAAACAAACCAACCTTGACAAAGACTATGAAAATCTACCAATTTCGTCGCAAGTTGTCATGACGCTGCCTAAGCCATTGTTAGAGAAGGGTTATTGCATAACGATGGATAATTTTTATAACTCCCCCCAGCTTGCGGATTTACTTATTACAAAGAAAACCGACGTTTATGGAACACTAAAATTAACACGGAAAGAAGTTCCTTCAGAGCTAGAAAAAAAGAAGCTGAAAAAAGGAGAAGTTGTAGCCTTTCAAAGAGGTAAAGTTTGTGTCCTAAAGTGGAAAGACAAGAAAGATGTTTCTTTGATTTCAACCATTCATACGAACACCTGTGTAGAGGTAGAAAAACCAAGAGAGATTATAATAAAGCCGAAAGTTGTCATCGATTATAACGATGTTGATCGGGTGGATCAACACTTAGCAGACTACAACCTTCCAAGAAAGCGTGGAAAAAAGTATTACAAAAAAATATTTTTTCATTTATTAGATTTGGCACTGTGGAACTCTTTTGTGTTATATCGAAAAACTGGAGGAACAAAGTCAGCACTAGTTTATAGGTTGGATCTAATCAAACAGATCATGGAAAAATATCACCGCACGGAATTTTCTTCTAGAAAAGGACGACCTTCAAGCCAACCTACACCACTTAGACTGACAGGTCGTCATTTCCCTGAGTGTATCCCGGCAACCGAAAAAAAACAAATTTCCAACTCGGCAATGTGGTGTATGCTGTAGAGTGCGTGATGCCCGCGGCAAAAAAGTTCGAAAGGAAACACGCTACTACTGCCCTATTTGTGACGTACCGCTCTGTGTTACACCCTGCTTTAGAGTATATCATACAGTTAGTACTATTTAGTTGATAAGATAAGCCACTTTTTTGTTATTTGGCTCAAATTTTGTTTCAAATTAGCATTTCTTTGAACGCCCGGGTTAATTCGGGTGATGTCAAGAACAGAAATAAAATGTTTTATTTTTTGTGAAAACACTTGTTTTTTTGAAACTTTGAAAAAACATATTTGGTAAGTCCTATTTGCAGATTTAACACATACCATAAAAAAAATCGGGCATTTTGGTCCTACTTTCCCAAATAAATTCGGTCTTGAAGAGGTTAATTAACTTCGACGCATCGATGTTTTTCGATTTAAAACATCGATGGCAAATGTTTTTTGACTAAAACATCCATGTATCGTTTGCATCCCTACCAGCAGTATTTCGTGTCGTTTTAACTCAGTTTGAAACCAGTTCTTGATGAACTCGGACGTTTAAATTGGAACGTAGTATTGTGAAAACGATTATTCCAATGGCAGATATTTGTTTTATTTGCGGTAAGTTGCTCTCGAAGTTCGAAGACACCTCTGGTATGACTCAGAGCTCTCCTCGTAAAACGCCGGTGAGTTATTCATCATAATTTGATCAAACACGCTTTAGGCCTACCAGGGACCCTATGTAAAAAAGATGCACCTCAAAGTTGGTGTGGAAATCAATGTTTTACTGTAATTAGCTTAATTCCACAATTTTCGTGACCTTTGACCTTGTAAAAGTATATGAAGCAGGCGTTATTTCGAAGGAGAATTTTTGTATATTTCTTATAATGCCAAAAAAAAAAGGTGCTTGCAAAAATTCAGCTAGATTAGAATTTTTTCTGCAGATTAATCCTTTTTACTGGATAACTAAAAATCCTAAAAATGTAATATTTGCTTTTAAATTTAATTCTTAAGTCCTCTGTGATTTTTTTTTTAATTAGATGAGAAATTGCTGCAGTGTCATTGAAGCCCAAGCATTTTCCGATTTTCTGACAAATGGTGAAAATTATCCGAATGTTGAATCTGAAGTAATTTTGTCTGTTGTACATCTACTTTAAACCAAAATCATAATTTTCTTTGTCAGAATTTGAACACATTTTTTTTTACTGTTTTAGGCTTTAAAGCAAAAAAACGAGAGAAATAAAATCTAGAATGTGCAATAACTGTTCCTAGGAAGTTCATAATTTTATGCAAGAAGGCAATTTTTAATGTACATTCTCTAAATTTGAAAGCAGACCAGCTGAAGTAAAAGAAAAAAAAAACTTGAAGTGAAGCACTTGATATTTTTCCTTAATATAAATCAGAAAGGTAAAGCATTTCAGTTACATTATTTTTTAACAAATATTATTTCTTTTACCAATATAAGTAGCACAAAATCACTTTGCAGGCGACCAGGTAGTAATTGCCCAAGACAAAGAAAAGCTAGAACTTATGACAAGAAACCTATTCGAAAACTATGAAAGATGGGGGTTAATACAGTAAACTACACAAAAAAAAATAAATATCTGTGTATCGATGGAGCGTTGGGAAGCCTTACCGTAAATGATGGTCAGGCGATTGGTGCGTCTGATTATTATATCTATATAGGAACAAGAATAGATAGGGACGGCAGAACAAAACAAAAAATAGAAGATAGAATCAGTAAAGGAAAAGTCGTCATACAACAACCTCAGCTCCGTTCTTTGGACAAAAAACACTTCAAAATAAAAGAAGCATTACAACTACCATGCAACTTTTAAAAGCATTGTACTCTACGGCTGCGAAACGTGGTAGTTAACCAAGCGTTTGAAACAGAAACTTCATGCTCTCGAAATGGACTACTGGCGAAGATCGGCTGGTGTATCAAGAATAGATAACATCAGAAATGAAAGAATAAGAGAAATCATGAAGGTAACAAGAACAATAAGAGACGATATCCAACAAAAACAATTAGATTGGTACAGGCACATGGAAAGAATGCCGGAATGGTGCATCCCAAGACCAGTTCTAAAATGGACACCTCTAGAAAGAAGAAAAAGGGGAAAGCCGAAAATAACCTCGATTGGCCGAATCCAGAAAGCCATGTTGGGGAGAAACTTAAGACCAGAAGATTGGGAAGATAGAAAAGGTTGGTGACTGGGTACCAGAAGGCGTAGAACGCTATGAACCCGGATATGATAATGTTGATGATGGGTGTAGGTTTAACAATTCAAGGGCAACAAAGTTGAGGGAATTTAAGTTTAGTTAAATGTATAACTCTAATTATAGTACCTCTTTAATATCAAAATAACATGTTTAAAATGGCGAATTTCTAAGGAAAACAAAAACAAATATTTGAAATGTAAATCAAGGTCTATCAGACTTCAAGTATTGACCGTTTATTAGTACTATGAAAAGTGTGTTTTTCCAAACAACTTGTATTCAACTAAAACAATTGAGCTAAATTAAGATATCTGCTTGTCTTTGGATATGTACTACTCAGTATATATCACCACTATACCAAACACTTTATTTTTGCCTCGACGCGCGTTTCGCTAACCATGTTAGCTTCATCAGGAGCGATGATTGACTAAAGCTAAACTACAAATCTACCCTATTTATACTTAGCCTAACCCTTGAATTACTCAAGCGGAACTAATGACATAGGCAAGGCAATCAATTCCGGTCAAGTAACCAGTAGAGGGGACTATAAGGAATAGGCCCTCGGTCTTTATTTAAACTACTTTTACATTTTATGATTTCCATACTTTCGTATGCGTTCAACAATCTCCCATCAGACACACCTTCCATCAATCTTAGATTATCCAATGTTACAGTATGATCAGCTTCAAGGGCATGTTGGGCAATGCTAGACTTTTCTGCTCTATTGTATCTTAATTGTGCCAAATGTTCTTTAAAATCGTATTTTAATTGACCTTTTAGTTTGCCCAATATACTTTTTGTCACAATCATTACAACTAATTTCATAAATTCCACTTTTCTCATAATTAGGAATCTTATCTTTGGGATTTCCTAAGATATTCCTCAGATTGTCTGATGACTTATAGACTAAGGTGAGGCCTACCTTATTAAATACCTTATTGAGTCCCTTGCTATATTTCGGATTATATGGTATGGAGACATACTTGGTGTTATTTCCTTCGCGTGTAAAAAAGGTGGAATTCTGAATATTAAACCTAAATTTATGTCTATTTATTAGCTTATTTACTAAGTCATCGTCATAACCATTAACTCTAGTTACATTTCTAATACGATTCCTTTCTTTATTAAAGTTTACTCTATTCAGAGGGAAAGTGACCAAACGATGAACTAAAAAAATGTAATGAGGCTAATTTATGTTGTTTGCAATGAAATGAATCATTAGGAATATATCTATCTGTTATTGTGTCCTTCCTATAGATATCAAATTCTAATCTATTATTATTTTTAATAATTAAAATATCTAGAAAAGGCAATTGTCCTTTGTTCTCAACTTCGTAAGTGAATTTAATGGAATCATACCGGCTATTTAATTTAGAAACAAACTCATCAATATTTGCTTTCTTTGTATCAAAAATCGCGAAAATATCATCAACATACCTATACCATACCCTTGGGAAATATTCGAATTCTTGACTGACTTCGATTTCAAACTTACTCATGAATAAATTGGCTATGAAAGGTGACAAGCAATTACCCATAGCTGTTCCTTCTTTCTGAACATAAAATTGATTGTTATATTGGAAATAATTTTGTTCCATACAAAGTTTATATAATGTTAAGTATTCACGAATAATTTCGTCTTCAAAGTCATTCATTCTAAGTAATTCTTCGAGATATTGTAAAGTTTGTGGAATTGGCACACTTGGGAACAAAGAACTAACATCAAAAGAATTTAAGACTTCACCTTCATTATGAACTAGATTTTTTGTTTTATTAATGAATTCTAACGAATTCTTCACTGCGAAAGTATTTAATGGTAACATCTCAAGTTTTTTTGATAACCATTTGGATATTAAATATGTGGGTTATCCGACCGATGAAACAATGGGTCGCATTGCTTTTCCAGGTTTGTGAATTTTGAGTAAGCAATACAATTTTGGTATGGTCGGATTACTCACATTTAATTTAAATTTTAGCGAATCGGAGACAAGGTTCTTACATTTTTTTAAAGAATTTTTAACCTCTGATATCATTCTCGGTAATGGATTTCTTATTACCTTTTCATAAGGGCCAGATTCGATAAGATTATCTACTCGTTCAAAGTAATCTTTCTTATCCAATATAACAACCTTATTTCCTTTATCCGCTTTTAAGTAGAAGACATCTTTCTTTTTCAATCCTTTAACTACTTTTATGTTTTTTCGTGAATTAGAATTTGTGTTGTTAACTATGTTTTTCGATATTTGATTGCCACATGCTTCCCTAACAAAGGATTTACTATTTTCTGGAAGTGTACTAATCGAATCAATGTGAGCAACTATTTCTGATAAATTATCTCTAGGAGGGGGTACTGCAAAGTTAAGACCTTTGTTTAAGATGCGAATTTCATTTGGTGTCAAGGATTGAGATGAATGATTTTCTACAATATTTACGAGTTCCTGAGGACTATTCTTCTTCGGTAAGAGCTTTTTTAATTTTTTACTTAGAATAGAGAATTTCTTTTTATATTGAATATCAATAACTAAAAACATTTTCCTCTGGAACTCGGTCCATACTTCATATTCAATATTGTTTAATCCTGAAGTAAATTTTTTGAATATGCTGTATGATTCTACTTCTAACATACCACGTTTTGTGTACAAATTCTTGATTTCTAAGTCAAGCCATTTTTGTTTAGCAAAGAATGAAACTTTTTCTGAAATGTTTGATTTTCGTAAATTATCCTTAATAAAATTAATTAATTTAAATAAATAAAATTAATTAATTTTATTAAGGTTAATTTACCAAAATCAAACATTTCAGAAAAGAATGAATGACTTGAATACTTAACATTATCTAAACTTTGTATGGAACAAAATTATTTCCAATATGACAATCAATTTTATGTTCAGAAAGAAGGAACAGCTATGGGTAATTGCTTGTCACCTTTCATAGCCAATTTATTCATGAGTAAGTTTGAAATCGAAGCCAGTCAAGAATTCGAATATTTCCCAAGGGTATGGTATAAGTATGTAGATGATATTTTCGCGATTTTTGATACAAAGAAAGCAAATATTGATGATTTTGTTTCTAAATTAAATAGCCGGTGTGATTCCATTAAATTCACTTACGAAGTTGAGAACAAAGGACAATTGCCTTTTCTAGATATTTTAATTATTAAAAATAATAATAGATTAGAATTTGATATCTATAGGAAGGACACAATAACAGATATATATATTTCTAATGATTCATTTCATTGCAAACAACATAAATTAGCCTCATTACATTTTTTAGTTCATCGTTTGGTCACTTTCCCTCTGAATAGAGTAAACTTTAATAAAGAAAGGAATCGTATTAAAAATATAACTAGAGTTAATGGTTATGACGATGACTTAGTAAATAAGCTAATAAATAGACATAAATTTAGGTTTAATATTCAGAATTCCACCTTTTTTACACGCGAAGAAAATAACACCAAGTATGTCTCCATACCATATAATCCGAAATAGAGCAAGGGACTCAATAAGGTATTTAATAAGGTAGGCCTCACCTTAGTCTATAACTCATCAGACAATCTGAGGAATATCTTAGGAAATCCCAAAGATAAGATTCCTAATTGTGAGAAAAGTGGAATTTATGAAATTAGTTGTAATGATTGTGACAAAAAGTATATTGGGCAAACTAAAAGGTCAATTAAAATACGATTTAAAGAACATTTGGCACACTTAAGATACAATAGAGCAGAAAAGTCTAGCATTGCCGAACATGCCCTTGACGCTGATCATACTGTAACGCATACGAAAGTATGGAAACCATAAAATGTAAAAGTAGTTTAAATAAAGACAGAGGGCCTATTCCTTATAGTCCCCTCTACTGGTTACTTGACCGGAACTGATCGCCTTGCCTATGGTATTAGTTCCGCTTGAGTAATTCAAGGGTTAGGCTAAGTATAAATAGGGTAGATTTGTAGTTTAGCTTTAGTCAATCATCGCTCCTGATGAAGCTAACATGGTTAGCGAAACGCGCGTCGAGTGCAAAAATAAAGTGTTTGGTGTAGTGGTGATATATACTGAGTAGTATCATTGTGCCAAAGATTCCACATTCCCAACTTATTTGAATATGTAGTTTACCTTTCCTTCTCACATGACCTACAACAGACACAGATATATCCGGTAATTCAATTTACATATTTATACTTTTAAAAAGAAGAAAGAGATTTTTATTTTTAATCATTTGGTTATGACACGTCTCTTACTTGATATTTTTACCATCAATTACCAAACCAATGTAATATATCAGAAAATGCTAAGTTTCTAAGCATAAATATCACTTGCATTGTATCAAAGATGTCATATACTTTTTTTAATTTTACCACAAGTTGGAAATTTTATGTAGTATGGTTAAGGCTAATTCTACTGTAGAACTAGCAGCACAAACTTACCTCTTTCAAACAGAAGACAAATCTCTAAACTGACAAATACCTTATTAAACGTGCCTGAATTCTTATGTCAAATAAATTTTAATATATCAACAAGAGACGTAAGAAATTTACGTCTATATAACTTGACATATCTTTACACGAATTTGTTATTCAACACTATGCTAACAAAGTTGAAGCGCCCTTATAACGTCCATCTTTCGGACATAGATATTTTTCAACTAAACGTTAAGCAATTTAAGAATGTTGCAAGAAGACATTTTACAAGTCTCCTTGTTACCGGCTTGAATATTTAGATTGTTCATTAAATTAGTTTTGTAGGTTAGATTAAATCAGATTAAATACATTTGTTTGTAGCTATTGTATTGTAAATAATGCATGTGGTTCCTTGGAATATTTGTTCTGATCGCATCCTGAATGAATGTTTAAATAAAATATTTTCGTTTATCTTATTTATGGACACTAAGATTGTGATGGCCGTGTAGGATTATTTTAACGACCAGGGTTATTTATATATAAATATATATATATATATATATATATATATATATATATATATATATATATATATATATATATATATATATATACAGGGTTACAGGGAAAGTCGTCCTAGATAATTAAGGACGTTATAGTTTAGGTCGTTTCTGACCGATTTGACTCTACGACATGATGTCCTAAACTTAACCGTTTTCGAGATATTGAAGTTTAAAGATTTTCTAAAAAAAACATGTTTTTTTTTGCTTTTATATCGATTTTTTTTTTATTAGAGGTTCTCGAGTGCGATTTTTTGCTTATTTTTAGTTAGTCTGTATGTCAAGTATCAAAAATCATCAAAAAAATTTGAACTAGTTACTAACAGTTTCAAATGGCGGCTTGTTAATATTTCTAAATTACGAATTTTTACCAAGTGTTTCTTACTTTAAATCAACAAAGAGAAAAAAAAATGTATGGAAGTTATTCTGCAAATTATTTTAAAAACTTTTACGTCTTTTTAGCTATCTAAAACGGTATAATATCTACTGGATCTATTGAAAATTCTAAGAAAATGAGATTTCAATAGGTCCAAATGTAGAGTAACATAATAATAGAATTTAGATACTACCAATTACCGGTTTACTACCTGCACCTTCAAGCAATAAAAAGGGTTGGGTAAGCATTTTTTCCGGTCGGGGTACTCTCTGTGCGAGTGACATTTTCTGTTCACTAAACATTATTGAATGATTTTTAGTCTGCTCATGCGATTCGTCCGTGGTAGATGTGCTATACCGTGCTTTTCAAAAATATCTGTGTTTCATCTTCTGACTGTGTGAATTGGCTCGTAACTAGATTTTGATCTCTGCTTGTGAATATGGCAACGTATACCAACGAGGAATATGCTGACATCCTAATGTGTTACGGATTTTGCGAAGGAGTGTCGTCGCGTGCACGTGATGAATACATACTGCGATATCCTACTCGTCGTGTACCTGATGTTAGCGTATTTGACGGAACTTATCGAAGACTACGAGAAAATGGTTCCGTACAAAGATGGCGGACTGACATGGGACGACCACGTATCTTTGACGAAGACGAAGAAAACGAAATACGACGTCTCTTTGAGGTGGACCCAACCACATCTACAAATGTTGTCGCACAACAGCTTGGTGTTTCGCAGTGGAAGGTATGGTTTGTAATGCATACTGTTGGGCAACACTCTTTCCACTATACGCCCGTGCAAGTCATTGAAGAAGGGGATCCGTTGCGACGATTAGAATTCTGCAGATTTATGCTCAATACCGATGTCGAAGATGCATCTTTTTTTAAGAAAATACTATGGACTGACGAGTCGAAATTTGACAAAGACGGTCTTACAAACTACCACAATGCCCACTATTGGGCTTCTAAAGAGGAAGGCAACCCAAACAAAAAAAGAACGAAAGGATCACAAACAAGATTCAGCTTAAATGTGTGGATGGGTATAATTTCAAATTATTTGGTTGGGCCATTCTTCCTGCCAGATAATTTGAATGGCGAGAAATACGACAATTTTTTGCGGAACGATTTACCTAATTTGATGGAAAACCTACCTATTGGTTTGAGACAAAACATGTACTTTCAACACGATGGCTGCCCAGCTCACTACAGAGGAAGTGTTCGTGCATGGCTTAATGACAATTATCCCAACAAATGGATTGGAAGAGGGGGACCCATATCTTGGCCGGCGAGAAGCCCAGACCTAACACCGATGGATTTTTATGTGTGGGGTCACATGAAAAGTCTCGTATACGACCAGATGACTCCTATCGAAAACGTGGATGTCCTAAGACAAAAAATAATTGATGCGGCTGACGAAATGAGGCGGCACCTCACAACCAGCGTTGTGAAAAGTAATTTAAGAAAAAGAATGAGAATTTGTGTTAGAAATAGGAGCGACCATAAAGAACATGAATTATAATTAATAAAAAATATTAAATTGCAAGGTTTTTTGTTTTATTTGTGTATTTTTCGTATTTTCACCTAGAACTAAAAATTTACCTTTTGCTACCCGAGCCCGCTTTAGGTGTCATTCTGTGTACAGTTTTCCTATTAAACTCCTAGTATTATGTCTTTTTTGATAGCTAAAAAGACGTAAAAGTTTTTAAAATAATTTGCAGAATAACTTCCATCCATTTTTTTTTCTCTTTATTGATTTAAAGTAGGAAACACTTGGTAAAAATTCGTAATTTAGAAACATTAACAAGCCGCCATTTGAAACTGTTAGTAACTAGTTCAAATTTTTTTGATGATTTTTGATACTTGACATACAGACTAACTAAAAATAACCAAAAAATCGCACTCGAGAACCTCTAATAAAAAAAAAATCGATATAAAAGCAAAAAAAAAAAAAAAACATGTTTTTTTTAGAAAATCTTTAAACTTCAATATCTCGAAAACGGTTAAATTTAGGACATCATGTCATAGAGTCAAATCGGTCAGAAACGACCTAAACTATAACGTCCTTAATTATCTAGGACGATTTTCCCTGTAACCCTGTATATATATATATATATATATATATATATATATATATATATATATATATATATATATATATATATATATATATATATATATATATATTACGTAGGCTGAAAAGTTTTTGGTCTAGCTACTTGAAATACATTTTGTTTGCAAAATTCGACTTTAATCATTAACATAACTACAGTAATACCCCGCTTAGCGCGACCCCGTTACGCGCGGTTTCACTATAACGCGAATTTCAAATTTCGCGCTCATGTAGTCATTAACTTCTCTATGGTCGCGGGGGGATCCCCGCTTTCTCTGAATATTCTCTTTGAAGAATTGGGAATTCCCTGTCCTTCGACTTTGTTCTATGGGGATTTCCTCGTTCGTTTCGTGTGTTCATTTGTTCCGTAATGTTAGTTCGGTCGGCTGGCAGTTTTGTTTTAATATTTATTGGAGATACATACATACATAATTTAACCCTACGTTAAAAATGCCGCCTGTAAAGAAAAAAGAGCGTAAAAGCGTCACTTTGGAATTGAAGATGAAAGTGTTAAGAAGAATGGAAAATGGAGGCAAAGCAACAATTGTTGGGAGAGATTTTGGACTCTCAGAATCGACTGTGAGAACGATTTATAAAAATCGGGAAAAAAAAAATTAAAATCTCCAGCGAAGGTTCAACACCTATAAGTGCAACAAAACTTTCTCGTTCGAGATCATCTATCTTAGAAAGAATGGAGAAATTACTGTCAGTCTGGATCGAAGATTTGAATAAGAAGAACACACCACTAAGTCAAGATCTCATATGCACAAAAGCAAAATCTTTGTATGAGATGCTGAAAACAAAAGAAGGAGAAGGGAGTGCCACTCCGACTTTTGCTGCCAGCAGAGGCTGGTTCCATCGGTTCAAGCAGCGTTCTAATCTTCACAATATCCACATAACAGGCGAGGCGGCCAGCGCGGACATTCAAGCTGCAGCTGAGTTTCCAGACAAGTTTCAAGACTTCGTTAGACGAGAGAAAATTCCTGCTTGTCTCATCTTCAATGTTGATGAGACCGCACTTTACTGGAAAAAAATGCCATCTCGAACATTCATTTCTAAGGAAGAACGTCAAGCCAGTGGTTTCAAAGCTGCGAAAGATCGACTAACACTTCTGCTGGGTGGTAATGCCACTGGTGATTTCAAACTGAAACCTTTACTAGTGTACCATTCAGAAACACCCCGTGCAATGCGAGGCACAGACAAGACAAGTCTACCAGTTGTGTGGCGATCAAACAGAAAGGCGTGGGTTACACGGGAAATTTTTCAAGAATGGTATTCTAATAGTTTTTGCCCATCAGTCAAATCATACTGTGACAGAAATGGGCTTGAACCTAAAGTTATATTACTCTTAGACAATGCCCCAGGACATCCAACCTCACTTGATACGCCCAGAGACTTAAAAGTGTACGTAAAGTTCCTTCCACCAAACACTACGTCAATATTACAACCTATGGACCAGGGAGCAATAGCAAACTTCAAAGCTTATTACCATCGCCGCACTTTTAGCCAACTAATTCATGAAACTGACGGGGAAGGAAGACAGTCTATGCGAGAGTGGTGGAAGTCATACAACATTATGAAGTCTATTCACAACATAGAAGAGGCTTGGAAGGAAGTTAAAATGAGTTGTATGAATGGGGTGTGGCGTAATCTTTGGCCAGATGTAGTGGAAGCACCTAGAAGAATTGTCCAGATGCAGAGACAAGTGCTTGAAGACATTGCTGCAATGATTGAGGGGTCTGAACTTGAAGATGTCACGGTAGAAGATCTCGTAGAACTTGTAGCAACGCACGACGATCCTATTAGCAATGAAGATCTGATCGAGTTACAGAATAATCTTATCTACGATGAGGAAGAACAAGTAGAAGAGAAAGTTTTATCTTCAGGGGAAATACAAAATGCACTTTCAAAAATTTATTCAGGTTTGGACATATTGCAGAGTATAGACAATAATGATGACCGTGTCTTGACCGTGTGTCAAACAATTAAAAACAGTGTTGGGTGTTATGAACGTATTTTACAAGAACGTAAACAAAACGTTACCCAAAAGACAATAGATGTATTTTTCCGTAAAAAATAAGAGTATGTATTGCATAAAGTGTTCTTAGAATTAAAGTGATTGATTAAAATGATTTGTATTTTTTTGTATTAAATTTTGACTATGTTTAATCATAAACCTCGATATACGCGAATTTCAGTTAACGCGATTTTTTTCGGAACGTATCCCTCGCGTAAAGCGGGGTATTACTGTATACCTTTTTTGTGGAAGGATTTGTCTTTGCCTTCAAAATAGGCCTCAGTTTCGGCGATAACTTTTTCACTGAAGCCAAATCTCCTTCCCCTCCCCTTTTTTTTAGGTCTGCGTATAGATAATAGTCGCTGGGGGCCAAATCTGAAGAATACGGTGGATGAGGAAGCAATTCGAACTTCCATTCATGCAGTTTTGCCATCGTAACCATTAACTTGTGACACGGTGCACTGTCTTGATAAAAAAGCACTTTTTTCTTGTCCATTTGAGGCCGTTTCTTTGCGATTTCTGCCTTCAAATCCACCAATAACTGTATATAATATTCGCTATTGATGGTTTTTCTGTTCTCAGCATAGTCGATGAAAATTATTCCATGCGCATTTCAAAATACAGAGGCCAAAACCTTCCCAGCCGACTATTGTGTCTTTGGTCGCTTCAGGAGGTTTTCACCGGCTGCTGTCCACTCAGCTGACTGCCGATTTGGTGTATAGTGGTGGATCCATGTTTCATCTATTGTCACATATCGCCTAAAAAAATCCCTTTTATTGCGCTTAAACTGGTCCAAACAGCGCTCAAAATCATCGAAACGTTGTTGTTTTTGGTCCACTATGAGCAAACGTGGTACCCATTTCTAACAGAGCTTTCTCATGCCCAAATGTTCATGCAAAATATAACCAACACGTTCTTTTGATATCTGTAGGGTGTCAGCTATCTCACGCAATTTCATTTTACGGTCATCCAAAACAATTTTGTAGATTTTTTGTGGTTTTCCGGTGTAACCACCCTATTTGGGCGTCTAGAGCGTTCAGCATCATTTGTGTCTGTACGACCGCGTTTAAATTCAGCATACCAATAAATGATGATTGATTTTCTAGGGACAGACTTCTGATAACACTTATCAAGCCATTGATGTGCTTGAACAGTATTCCCATTAAAAAACAGCGTTTAATCAACATACGAAATTTTTTGTTTTCTTTCTTTCATTATTTTGAAAATATCAAAGTAGCATCCCTAAAACCACTGTAACTTGTAAACTAATCGTCGAAATGTCATAAAATTTTGACACGTATCGTTTGAAGGTTGGCACTTCCTAAAAATCATATGGATTTTTTGAAAAGGGTGACATCTACATATGTGTCAGATCACTTTTCAGCTTACGTGTGTGTCATCTGTGTCAAATTTTAAGATCATAGCGTCAGTAGTTAATAAGATTCGCTTGCGTTCGTTCAACAACAAAAGTGCGTTTTTCGATTTTTCCCTCCTTCCGCCGGGCCAAACTCTCAACAAGGAATATTATTTGAGTGCTATGCGTCGTTTGCGTGAATCTATTTCTCTCAAGAGGCCGGAATTATGGGCCGATAACTCTTGGTTTTTTTCATCACGATAATGCGCCTTCCCATCATCACTTTTTCATCAAAAATTCAACTCAATCGCCTGATTTAGCTGCGTCGGACTTCTGGCTATTCCCTAAACTCAAAAAACCGCGTCGAGGACATCGTTTTGAGTCGATTGAGGAGATTAAAACCGAATCGAAGAAGGCTTTAAAGGCCATTCCAGAAATAGAATTCAACAACTGTTTCGAAGACTGGAAAAAACGTTGGCATATATGCATTGTATCTAAGGGGGATTACTTTGAAGGGGACGAAATAAATTTGGAAAAATAAATAACCGTTTGCGTTTTATTTCAAAAGTCTTACTATTTTTTGATCACAGTAATATATATATATATATATATATATATATATATATATATATATATATATATATATATATATATATATATATATATATATATACATATACATATATATATATATATATATATATATATATATATATATATATATATATATATATATATACATACATATATAGTTATGTAATAAAACATATTGTTTTAAAGAGAACAGTTTAATTATATTTAATTCGGGGAAATGTGATATCATGACGGATATTTTGATACCTTTAAGAGTCCTAGTACACCTCTGTATAACTTATTAAAACAAGTGATAAAAACAAATAACGGAAAGGCTACATTTGCTATGTAATAAGTATGTCAAAAATTACTATAACTGAAATAGAAGCTTTTGTGCGAACATACGAAACTTTAGCACATATTCAGGAATCATTCCAATCTTTTAAATTTCAGCATTTATAGAGGAGTAAAAAAGCAAGCTCTTATTTTTAACATACTCAAATGTCTATCACAAACTATAATGAGCTAAGGTTTTATAGTTTTCTGGCCTACACCGGCGCCGGCGATGATACATTCTCGTCGTTAAAATAATCCTACAGGGTCATTACAATCTTAGTGTCCAACAATGAAATAAACGAAATTATTATAACTGTCAATATTAAAAATTTTACTAAAGCAGTTTATGATATAAATTTGATGAAAAGTGGCTTATAAATAAAGGGGTATAGGCATTTAAAATTAAGACAAATTTCACATCTATAGTTCAAATTTTGTTATTATTGGTCAAAAATTAAAGGATATATATGCATGCTGCCACAATTTCAATTTTTATTTTAACAAGTTTTATATTCACCAATTAAATTATTTTAATGTAAAAACTTACAGAGTATGTTATAGTCTATCACTGAAAAATTTGCTTTATATTCGTCATCTGTTTAGGCGCCATTATGTAACAAATACACAACTCATGATATTCACATCCATATATAGCTTTAAATTTATCAAAATTTTCCGTGTTATTTGGACTATCAGTACATCATAAATACATGACCTAAGGTAAGTCGTTAAAGTGAAGGAGAGATAAAGAATGATGCTACTGGAATTCTCTAATTCAACATTGCTTTATTAGTACCTTAAATAACACCTCACCGCCAAATTAGTTTAGAACTGGGACCCCTTAATAATAATTTAAACTATTCTAAGGAAATCAATTACAATATATTTATACAATTTAATAAGGAAAAACCAACGGCCCGTTAGCTCAGTTGGTTAGAGCGCCGAACTAAATTGACTAACTCGGAGGTCGTAGGTTCAAATCCTACATGGGCCCGGTTTTTTTACAAAATTACTATTTCATAAAGGCTTGCAAGTATATAAATTTATTTATTTTGTTTTATTATTCTGTAACATTGATTTTTTCTTAGATTTTAAGATCATATTACGACACTGTTTTTCTTCCTATAATTTATATTTTATTACATTTTTATATTTATTGCAGTGATTTCAATTTTTGAACAGTGTAACTTAAAACAGTGTTTTAAATTTTTGTGCAGGTTAATTTAAACCGGCAGTGGGTAACGCGTGTTACCGACTTGACTTATTTAGTTCACATTGAATGCGTCGAGATTTGCTTGCCGGGAAATGACCCAAGGAGGTGGGACGAAGATATTTAAGCAGCCATTTCGAATTTTGAAGGGCTTTTTCCACCATGAAGCAGTAACAGCTTTGTTCCGCCAGTAGGCCGTAGTGGCTTTCTTCTCCAGCACGCCAGAGCGTTTTTTTTCTGTGATGTAGTAGTGCAGTAAGGGTTTCTAGCTCTCAAGTTTAAGGCCATTTTCCTTTCTTGAAATATCCTGCTCATCCTCAGGCATTTCGGGTTAAAAAGAGTTTAGCAACCCAAATGAAACTAGGATGGTAATGGCTGAGACAATATTTTTATGAGAATCTTACCAGGACAGGCCAAGTAACTTATGGAAAACCCACGAGAAGGAACCAATCAGTAAGTCATAAACACATCAGTCTAAATATTTCACTTCCTGTCTACAAGTGTGTTTTCAACGACTACTCAGCACGTGTAATTCGCTGAGTTAATTTCACAAACTTTTAATATCGTGTTTTATAAAGCCTTTTATTAAAAACTTAATAATCCTAACTTAAAGACTCTATGCAATAGTGCATATTCTCATAACATAAGGGGTTTTTATTTAGTAGATGTAATTTTAAGAGTGTAATAAAAGTAGGAATTTTTATTTTGTTAATATACCCTTTATTTAAATGTGTAGTGTCTCACTAAACTCCTGCTCTTTCTTTCAGGACGCAACGGTTGTACGTAAATTAATTTTATTTCAACAACTAAATAACTCTTCAGTATTTTTTTAATTTTTTGAGCTAAAATTAGATTCCTTTAATGAATGGTACCCAAAAAAAATAAACATTACAACCAAGTTTTAATAACTATAGCGAGTATTTTCAAAAGACGTACAAAAATTATCTCTTATTAGTTCAAGTTCAGTATTATCTCATCTGGCATTTTCAAGTGCTCTTGCTGCTGCTGCTACTCGATACTGTGATCTTACCGCTGCTGCCGCTCGAAGCTAACTCAACTCAGTGAATGTTTTTAATCATATAATATAAGATAAGATATAAGTATGAGATATAGGAAACAAAATAATATAGTAAAAGAATATTATTTATGTTTGTGATTATATTTATTATTATTATTCTTATATTTATATGTTCAAAAGTTTCCGGCCACATAATATACATTGACGCAGTAGGACGTTCAATGACGTATTTACGAATAATAGTGCGTTGAATGTTCACATTTAGTTCATAAAAGGTCGTGGGAGCATAAACATGGCTCGGCATATGCAAATCCAAATTCGTGAGGGAGTAATAAAATTTTCAAAAGAAGGAAAGTCTTTTCGTGAGATTGCTTCATTTTTATCGATAGGTAAATCAACCGTGAACGATATTATTGTAAAATACCGTTGTGGATATGGTTTAAAAGATGGTCCGCGTAGTGGAAGACCAAGAAAAACGTCTAAAAAAGTAGATCGTATCATTAAACGCAAATCAACTGCGGATGTCAAGAAAACTGATGCTGAAATTGCACGCGAGCTAAAGGATGAAAATCTAGCTAATGTTAGTCGTAGTAGTGTGACACGAAGACTACATGATGTGGGACTTTTTGGCCGTATAGGTATTAAAAAACCATTAATCAGTAAAAAGAATAAGAAGACCCGATTACAATTTGCCAAAGATCACCTAAATTGAACAATCAAAGATTGGAAAAAAGTAGCTTTCTCAGACGAATCTAAATTTAATCTTTTTTGGAAGCGATGGTAGACAACATGTACGACGTCCTATTGGTACAAGAAATGATGTTCGGTATCAGATTCCTACTGTAAAGCACGGTGGAGGAAGTGTGATGGTTTGGGGAATTTTCTCTGCATAAGGAATCGATCCATTGATCGAGATCAACGGAAATATGAATGCTGATATTGGACAATTTAGAAAACAATTTGTTATCATATGCTGAAGAAACATTGCCGCAGAATTGGGTATTTCAGCAGGATAATGACTCCAAACATACATCCAAGTTGTTAAAACAGTGGTTTTCTGCTTCAAATGTGAGAGTTTTAAGCTGGCCATCTCAATCACCGGACTTGAACCCAATAGAACACTTATGGGAAACGCTAGATCGTCAAGTTCGAAAGCACACATATTCAAATAAAGCCGCATTATTCAAATCATAAAGGAAGAATGGGAGAAAATGTATTAATCGATTAATTGAGTCAATGCCACATTGTTGTGGGGCTGTTATCGCTGCAAAGGATATGGCTACAAAATATAAACATAAAAATATAATTTAAGTCTATTATAGAGCATATGGACTAATAATTTTTCTCGTAGTACAAAGTGGCCGGAAACTTTTGCACATATAAATATAAGAATAATAATAATAAATATATTCACAAACATAAATAATATTCTTTCACTATATTATTTTGTTTCTTATATCTCATACTCACATCTCATAATGATTAAAAATCATTAGTCTTTTTTTTTAATAAATTAGAGTACGAAATGTCACTGGCCTGCAACTTTTGCACGCCACTGTATATATATATATATATATATATATATATATATATATATATATATATATATATATGAGTTATGAAACTGTTGGGGAACTCGGCAAAAAGGGGCATCAACGGATGTTCAAAGGTTTGTAGGTAGAAACTTTCTTCATATTTGAAAAAACGTGGATTGAAAGAAAAACTCCATCACAGCGAGGAAAAAGGATTTAACCAATTTTGTGTTAGACCAAGGATGAAGTTGACGAGCTCTTCCTCTCTGATGACATCTTACCAGAGCCCCCTCCTATACGCTCACCCCCTCCCCTCCTTCCACCCCCTTTACCCCCTGCCAGCCATACGGAAATAAGTCCTTCGTTACTCTCTTTGCCATTTATTCTCGGTCTTACCTCAAAATTGGTTCATATTTTGTGTGTCATTCCCAATGTTAAGATTGCCAAATATTACTTCCACAAAAACAAGCGTATTTTTAGCAAATTGAAATCCTCTCTACCCATTCTTTCTATGTCAGATATTGTCTATTCCATTTCCTGTCTTGATTGTCCCGCTGTGTATAATGGCCAGACATCACAGTCTCTCAATCGTCGCATCGCATTACATAAAAGCGACACCAGATGTCATCCGCAAAGATGTGTACTGACGATTCACTCTGTCGATAATGGACATTCCTTCAACTTCAGAGAACCAAAAATTCTTCATATCCAAAAAAACCTTCTTAAAAGAGAATTTCTTGAGATGTGCTATATCGACGAGAATCCCCATAATATTAATAAAAGAACTGATCTTGACGGCCTGAGCAACATATATAGCTTTCTCCTTTATTGCGATTTGCCTTCCTCACATAATGCCTCTGGGTCGTCACACTCGTGATAAGTTTTTGGTTTTAGTAGTCTGCAGTTCTCTCTTGCTGCATATTTGTTCTCTGGGTACCACCTTGTTTAAGTACATGTTTTTCTTGGTTTCCCGTGAAATTCTTGATAATTACACTCCCATCTGTAATAAAATTAATACTAATAATAATAATAATAATAAAATTGCTTAGTATGTTCCTAATCAATGAAAAACCCTTTCCACTTGCCACCTCCTTGTCCTGTACTTCTATTCTCCCCCCAGATGAATAAAAATCAAATTCCTTCCTATGCCACTTAATTTCCATACCGGTGAAAAATTTGCGTTCCCATTGAATACCTTTTCCCTTCATACCAAAATTTCATTATATGACGTAGTACCTAATTTGTACTAAACCGGTCCTTTCCTGGTTGTTTAACCTTTTTCCTTTTATTTATTTTGAGCGATCCCTTGCATCTGTCAGGTGGTCGTCCTTTGTCAGCGCCCTGTCAAAATTGTCACTTTTCTTTTAGATGGCAGTTGGTTAATTTACTTTGATTTTTCAGCATCCAAGGTTTCTAATGGCATCCCTGATGTAAATGCCATATTTTTATATTAATATGTTAGTGAATAGTGGCTGTTTTATTTCAGTGTTGGTCTTTGTTATGGCAATTGTTATTTATGGTCATTCTTGTTAGATCAATTTGCATGCTACATGTGAGTCACTTGCATTTTGTTTTTGACATTTCTTCATAATAATAATAATAATAATAATAATATTTTATGATTTTTTAGAACAATAATACTTTCAAACTACAGTAGTTTTCTGTTAGTAATTATAAGATTGAAATTTAAAATCACAAATTAATAATTAAAAATTGGAGTCAACAATACCAATTATTCATGCCTAATTCTCCTTATTGGTTGCTTCGTTGTCTTTTTTTCAGTTTGTGCCCTGATGAAGGTCCCAACCTAGGACCGAAATATTGGCTAAATGAATATAGTATGAACATCCGTTGATGCCCCTTTTTGCCGAGTTCTCCAACTAGTTTCATAACTTAGGATTTTGTTAGATACGGCAACTTTTGCTTTCTCTCTCTTTATTATATATATATATATATATATATATATATATATATATATATATATATATATATATATATATATATATATATATATATTACATAGAGACAGGTCTAAAATTTTATTGTTATGTACGTTATTGAACTGCATTAAGCTTAGGTATGAGAAGGCATCAACCATAGTACAAGATCTTTCGTCGCCGTCAAGAGACTCTAAAAACTTTCATTCCGTGCGGATTCCCACTTAACGGTCGGTAAATTTAGGTCTTCGATAATGGTTATCACACTCTCTGAAAATAATACAATTTTCACCAGTATTAGCCTCCATAAATATCCACAAATCCTCAGCATCTGATTCAAAATCCAGACACCTTTTCGCTTGACAAGAATTTTTTACCACTACCAGAACACCACCTCATCTTTTGTGTGGATACAGAGCACTCGCCGAAAGACATCATAATCACTGTTAAATAGTTCACTTGACACAACTATTTAACCATGTTTCTGAAAAACATGACATTTTAAAATCAGAAGAAATTAAACTATAAAAAAGGCTGGTGTTTTTCTCCTTAGTCTACGCAGATTTTGGTAGTAAATGAGCAGTCTTTCTGTATTAGGATTCATTAAGCCAATGTATCATTTATTAACTATATACAGCAGGAGTTACGAACAGTTACATCCCTTAAATGCAATCTCTGTTCTTTATTAAAAGGATCCGCGAGTGATCATCCTCTCTGGTAAAATATTACCATTACTTGTCCAAACAAACTTGTAATTGTTATTTTTACTAGCAATCCTTCTTCTTCTTCTTCTCAACCGAGTCTGTCGAGTCCTGGAAGTAGGTCTCTTCTAATCTCTTCCATGCTTCCTTATCTTTTGCCACCTTTAACCACTGCTACCCCGCTACTACTCTTATATCATCGACCCATCGTCTCCGTAGGCGTCCAACGCTTCTTCCTGTTTCTCTGGGTCTCCATTCCGTGATCCTAATCACCCATCTGATCTAGCCACATAACGTGCTCATCGCCACTACATTTTTGCCGCCTCGAGAGTTATGTCAGTGACTTTGGTTCGTTTCCTCATCTGCTCGTTGTTAATTCTATTTAAGGGAGATACCAAGCATGCTTCTCTCCATAGCTCTCTGTGAAGTCACAAGCGTTTTAACAAATGCTTTAGTGAGACACGTCGTTTCCAGTTCATATGTGCTGACCGGTAGACCACAGGAATTGTAGCTTTAGTTTTTAGGTTTGTGAGTATTGTAGTACTTTTTAAGATATGTCCTAATTTCCCAAAAGCTGATCGTGTCAGCCTTATTCGCATGGTAATGCTGGTTCTCCTTTCTGATCTTAATAATGTGACCTAAGTAGATATAGTCGTCAATGTGTTCTATCGAGTTATTTCCTATCTATATGTTGGTATCTTCAAAGCTCATAAATTTAGTTTTTTTTAAAACTCATTTTAAGACCTACCCTTGCAGAGACCACATTCAGCCGTTTCAACATTTCCTGTAGCTCATTGATGTTATTAGCCATCACTACTATGTCGTCTGCAAACCTTAGGTGACTCAGTCTAGAGCCGTCGATGTTGATGCCCTTCTCATCCCAATTTAACTCCTTAAAGAAGTCTTCAAGGGCCATCGTAAATAATTTAGGTGAGATAGTATCTCCTTATAGCATTTCTTTTTTTAATAGTATCTTGTTAGTGACAGCTGTTTCGCCAATTTTAATATGTAAAGATACTTCTTTATAGATATTCCCTATTATTATTATGTCTGGAATATATTCTTGCATTCGCTACGGATTTTAGAACTGACCAGATTTCAACAATATCAAACGCCTTATGAAAATCAGTGAAGGCCAAATGTATTTGTACCTTACATTCTGTAAATTTTTCTATTACAGTACGTATTGTGTAGAGGTGTTCGATCGTGCTAAATCCTTTATACCTTATATTAGTGCGACACAAGAGATATGGGTCGTTAATTTTCGATATCAGTATTAGCTTTTCTTAAAGAGAAGTATAACCTCCGAATTATACCATTTTGTTGGTTTTTTTCCCTCAAAGATTTACCGCTAAGTTTTAGCATTTCTACAGTGATTTAATCTTCTCCAGGCCATCTATTGGTTTTCATTAGGTTTAATGCAGCTTATAATTCCTCCTCTGTGACATCTGGGAGTTCTTCAGATCCTACATTCATAATGTTCATGTTTTTTTGTCTGGGCTCTGTCGTCTGACTGGGATAAGTACAATCTTGCGTAAAAGACTTTAATAGCTCTAATTATACCATTCTTATTATTTACTATTCTGTTGTTTCATCTCGTAGTTTTGTAATTTTTGTTTTTCCACTATATAGTTGTAAACGTAATTCTTTCATTTTACAGTTATCTTTTATAATTTCCTCTATGATGTTTGAATTGTAATTTCTTTTATCTTTTCGAATCTCCTTCTTAATTAGTTTATTTAATTCTTTAAAGCTTACTGACGTTTTATCTGTAATATTTTTTTCTTTCTTCTTTCTTCTAGTAGTTTTAATGTACCAGAACTTAACTTTGGATTTTTATGAAGTTTTGTTCGCGAACATATTTTCTTGGTCGATCTTATTATTAAGGTTGTGATTTTAGCTATAATTTCCTCCATATTCATTTGTGCATATGTGTCCGTTGTCATTCTTCGTTTAAGTTTATTTTGGTATTGCTCTTCTTTTTGTTTCAAAAATTTCTCCGGTTGGGTGGCGCAGTTTTTTGAAGAGTTTGTTTCCTTCGATTCTGGTGTTTATACAGGGTGGCCCAAAATTACCGAAGGGGTTTGAGTTCATTATAATTTTTTATTTAAGACATAATTATATATATTTTTTTTTAAATACAGTATATTAATGGAGAATATTTTTAATTTAATTATGAAAAATTATATCTCGCAAGTGGTGGCCATTTTCTGCTTCGCATATTCGTGTGCTCTTTCCAAAACATTTTCCATAACCTTTCGCAAAACTTCAGCTGTTGTTGATTTCGTCGCGTACATTGTTTTTTAATTGCTGGATGGTTCTAGGCTTATTAATATAGACTTTTCCTTTCAAATAACCCCAAAGGAAAAAGTCTGGAGCGGTTAAATCCGGTGAACGCGGAGGCCAATTAAAATCGCTTGTACGCGAAATAATTCGTTCACCAAAGATGTCGCGTAAAAGAGCCATTGTGTCCCTCGCAGTGTGCGCTGTGGATCCATCCTGTTAGAACCATACTTGCGGATGGTTTTCCACGGCTGGCCTTAAAAAATTTTCCAACATTGTCCGATATTGAACACCAATGATGGAAACGGCGACACCGTGTTCATTTTCAAAAAAATATGGGCCAATTATCCTTTCCGACGAAACACCGCACCAAACAGTACACTTAAGTGGGTGTAATTGTCGCTGTTGAACTACTCTTGGATTTTCCGTAGCCCATATCCTGCAGTTTTGCCTATTAACGAACCCATTTAATTGGAAATGGGCTTCGTCGCTCATAATTAAATTATGAATAAAATCATGATTTTCTTCTGCTTTTTGCCGGAAATAAATTGCATAATCAAGTCGTTGCTGGTAATCTGTCGGTTTCAGTTTTTGGACAAGCTGACTTTTATATGGAAACATTCTTATTGTATGCAAAATTCTCTGCAGCGACCCTCGTGAGAGGCCAAGTTGTGTCGAACGTCTCCTGGTTGATGTTTCTCCATCTTCCCGAATATACTCTCCTGTACCCTTTCAATATTGTCATCCGTGTGCACCGTTCGTCGTCTACCGGCACCAGGAAGGTTCCTTACTGCCCCTTGTTGTCGAAAATTTGCAACCAGACGGTTTATTGTTGACTCTGAGGGTCTAACCCGCACATTAAAATAACGACGATATGCACGCTGAGTCAAAACAATGGACCGTTGATTTGAGAAATAAAGTTCAACGATTTGGGCACGTTGTTCAATTGTGTACTGTTCCGTTTTAAATTCCCCAAGTCTTCTTTACAAAATACTGAAAAGAACTAAAAAACAAAATTATAAAAAAAAAGTTATAAGGAATTCAAACGCTTTCGGTAATTTTGGGCCACCCTGTAGTTATTTTTGCCCTTACCAACAGGTGATCGCTGTCGGTTTAACTCTGATTTAAAACACACATCACTATATATATTTCTACAATTAGACAGTATCAAATCAATTTCGTTTTTTGTCATGTCATCTGGGCTTCGCCAGGTCCATTTACGGTGTTTTGGCTTCGTAATGAATGTGTTGAGACAGTACAGCAATTCTAGCAACCTTAAATAGCAGTTTGTTAGCCAAATAATATGTTCATTAATAAACAAGTTATCGAATATTCCCTCTATTTTCATTTTTGGTGTCCCATTTTTCTTTTGCCGACGTTTTGTCTCGGCACCCAAGGAAATATTTTCTTTTCCTATTCTGGATGTAAGCCTAACAATAATATTTTTATTTAATTGTACTCTCTGTATTTATTCAATTCTATCTTTAGAAATATTATAATTTATATAAGTACCAATCTTTTTTAGAGTATTTATTAAGTGTTCGTTTTCTTCCTCGACAATTTTTATATTCCTAGATTGTTAGCACTAGAAATTTGATCCAGGCCATTCATTCAGTCCTCAAGAACCACAACCTTAGATTTAAGAGTTCTGTTTTTGGCAGTGAGTCCCTCAATTTTTTTTTTACATAATCATCGAACTGCGTAAGCTTTCTTTCGCAGTTTGCAATTTTATCACCACAAAAATGAAACGACTATAACAGAGCGTCTTGGCGTATGCATTTGGTCGGAGCTGACTTCTAACCTCCTGCAGCGCTGTAGGATAGTGTAGTACGTAGCACCTATCTATACGTATATATTTATATATATATATATATATATATATATATATATATATATATATATATATATATATATATATATATATATCTTCTTCTTCTGCAGCTTATTCTGTCCATCGTCGGACGTAAGCCTCCCTCAAGTTGTTATTTTCTTCTCTATTGTGTGTTTTTCCCATCCAATAATGCCCTGCCATCCGTTTCATGTCATCCGTCCACCTGGTCTACGGTCTTCCTCTACTTCTCTTACTTTCTCTCGGTCTCGATTCTATGATCCTACGCGTCCATCTTGCATTCTCCTTACGTGTCCAGCCCAATCCCATCTTGGGGTACACAGTCTTTTTATATATATCGGCAAACCTCAAATGATTAAGTTTCTCGCCGTCGATATTTACTCATCTTTTTTTCCAGTCCAGCGTTCTAAATATGTCTTCCATTGCTAATGTGAACAATTTAGGAGAGATGTACTCCATGATATGTTTTGAATTTGTTTGTTTGCATATCTGTCGTTATTTGTATTATTGCATCTTCATATATATATTCAATAAGGGTTGTGTACCTGTCATCTATTCTACAGTTAGTCAAAGCGTTTAAAACTGCCCATATCTCTATCGAGTCAAATGCTTTTTCATAAGCTATCACTGCTACCCATAATCGTATGTTATATTCGTTTATCTTTTCTACTAGTGGTCGCTTTGTCTGTAGATGATCTGTCGTGCTATAACCTCGTCTAAATCCAGCTTGTTCGCGTGGGTAGTAGCTATCCAGTTTGTTTGTTATTCTCTGTATTATTATTTTCGTAAGTAACTTGTACATTACGGAGGGAAGACTTATAGGTCTGTAATTTTCTAGTTTGTATCTGTTTCCTTTCTTAAAGATTAAGACTACTATGGCATTTAACCAGGCATTTGATATTCGTTTTAGTTGTTTCAGAACGGGGTTTCCTACATACTTTATCATTTCCACAATTACTCTATCTTCGCCTGGTGCTCGCTTGTTAGTCATATTCTTCAAAGCGTTGTTTATTTCTCCAATTGTGATTCCTGGTAATTCCTCATATCCTACGTTCTTAATTTTATTTATGTCTTTTTCTTCTTTTTCTGAGGGCGGTCCCTTTTGCTTTCATATAAGGTTCTGTAAAATATTTCCATAGTTTCTGTTATTTCTTTAGTTTCTATTATTTCTCTGTTTTCTTCATTTATCAGTTTTGTTACTCGATGTTTTCCCTCACTCATTTTTAATCGTAGGTCTCTTACACTTTCCCATTTTTCAGAGTTTCTTTCATTTTCATATTCTTCTTCCTCTCTTACTTTTTTTCTGATCGTTTTATTAATTCCCGCCAGTTCGATTTTGTTAGATATTCTATCTTTCAATAGTTGACTTCGTTTTTCATTTATTTTTTGTATTTCGTCGCTTAGGTTATAGTTCATGTTTTTTCTATTTTCTTTTATTTTCTCGGCTGTCGGCATCAAACCATCTGTTATTTTTATGTCTAGTGTTTCCAAATCCAAATCTTGCTCGTCTGCTATATGTTGGATGTGCTTCTCTACAATATGTTCGTATTTGGCTTTTTCTCTTCTTATTTCTTCCGTGTCTATTTGTCTTCCCGTTGTTGACATTAGTTTCTTTCTTTCTTTCTAGGTGTTAATACGCACTTTTGCTCTTATCATCCGATGATCGCTTCTTACGTTAATTGTGTTAAGTATAGTCGTATCTATGATGGTGTTTTTATCATTACATATGAAGCAGTCGATTTCATTTTTTATGTCTCCATTTGAGCTTTGCCATGTCCATCTTCTTATTTTTGTTTTTTGAAAGATGTGTTAATCAAGTATAGGTTATTTCCTTGAATGAATATATATATCTATATATATATATATATATATATATATATATATATATATATATATATATATATATATATATATATATAATACATTAAAATCCCGGGTTTCAATCCGTTCATTTAACAATGAATTTGCACGACGTTTTGCCAAAATCTCATTTGGCATTTTCAAGTGCACAAGAGCATTCGAAAATGTCAAATGAGATTTTGGCGAAAAGTCGTGCAAATTCATTGTTGGACGAACAGATTGAAACTCGGAATTTTCATGTATTACATTCCACTATTCGTAACATTATTATTTATTTTCATATTATTTAAAGTCTAGAAAATCAGAAAAATATTCATGATTTTCCAGGATTTTTCTCATCTATGTGACCTCCTTTGTTTTTAATTACCGCTTTACAGAGTTTCAGCATTTTGTCCAGTAGTGTCTTCAGAGTTTGTTCGGTTATTTTAACCCATTCTGCTTGTAAAAGTTCCCACAAGTGATTTTCTGATGTTGGACTGAATTTTCGAACACACCTGTCGAAATGGTCCAGGACGTCATCGGATTTCCATTGGTCCAAAAGTTCTTTTGTTTAGCAGAATGTTTAGAGTCGTTGTCATACCGAAAAATAAATTTCCCCTGAAAAATAACTCTTCCGGAAGGAAGCATTTGAGTTAACAAAATGTCTTGATACTGTTCTTTTCGCATGATTCCTTCTATCCTTAAGATTTTTCCAACTTTACCGTTGCCAAAACAACCCCAAACCATTACTGAACCTCCACCATGTTTTACTCTAGGCAACTGGCTTCCAATATACTCTCTCCAGATAACCGCCGCACGTAAACTCGTCGAGTTGAACCGAACATTTCGAATTTAGATTCGTCGCTCCAAAAGATGGAATTCCATTGTTCTGATGTCCCATTTTCATGTTCTCGGGCCCATTCTAATCGTTTGCGTTTATTTACTTACCTAAGAAGTGGTTTCCTCACTGCAACTCTCCCTTCTGCTAACCTGTTCTTCACGGTTGTCACGCGGATGGGCCGCTTCAGCTTTACTTGAGCCATAATTTCTTGTGCAGTTAGGCGGCGATTACGTCTGCTGGACATTTTTCGAGGCCTTCCTGAACGTTTTTGGTTGGAATTCCATGTCCCGCAGAAGTTTTTTTTACGAAGTAGTCCACTTTTTCCTTGGTATCTGCATATTACTTGCGATTTGTCGACTCGAGTAACCATTTTGATATCTCGCAATTATAAGAGCCCAATTTTCAACGGAAACTTCTTTCGTTTTTGAAATTTTCACAAAACAATTGAGCCTGTATCAATGACAAAGTACTGTTTGCGAATGGTTAATTTCTAAAAGGGCAATGATATTTATAGCATAGTTAGTAATCCCTAGAAACTTGACATGAATTCTTACTTCAACTGCAATTCTCAGAAATCGCCTCAAAACGATTATCATGAAGTTTGTTCCAATCGGTTTTTAATTTGTGATTTCACCAAAATGGTTTTCCTAATGGACACTTGTTAAGAACAATTAAATTTACCTAATATAACAAAAGGGTTTAATTAGATATTAAATTTTGGCAGTTACATTGAAATTTCTAGGTGGGTAAATACTTTCTGACGGTAGTGTATATATATATATATATATATATATATATATATATATATATATATATATATATATATATATATATAACACAGACAACTAAAATGCTTATGCATATCGTTCCACTACAGTTTGTGCCTTTTTGGTGATTAATCCGAACGGAAAATTCTGATTTTTGTTTTTAAAAAATTTTGTGAGTTTTTCCAGGTAATTGTAATGTAATGTAATAGTTTTTGTGCTTGCTTCTATCGTGGGCACTGCATCGACCTTGTTGGTAAACAACTTGATACAATCCGTATGCAGAGAGTTTCGTGGAAGTGAAAGGAGTGCCGCGGAAGAATATCGATACTACCGATGTCGAGACGCTGGCTCAAAGCCAGAACTAGCTTCGCCTCCTCCAATGCTTCAGCGGTAATATCATCGCGACCACTCAAAGTACTGCAGTGCTGAGAACCTGGACTATCTCATAGCTCTGCGGGAGTTTAGAAATGAGCTCCGACAAATGCGTGAACGCCAAGACACTCTGTTAGAGTCGGTCAGTTTTTATAGTGATAAAATTCCAGACTATGAAAAAAGCTTTACTTCACTTCAATGAATATGTAAAAAAATTGAGGGACCCAATGCCAAAAACAGAATTGTTAAATTTGTTAAGGTTTTTGAAGCCTGAGTGACTAGCCTGGATCAAATTTCTAGAGCTAACAATATAAAAATACAAGCAGCTGTCGAGAAAGAACACGAAAACTTAATACATACTCTGGAGAAGATTGGCTCCTATATTACTATTTCTCCTATATAAATATTTCTAAAGATAAAATTGAATACATACATAGAGTACAATTAAAACTAAAAATCTTACTGTTAGACTAATGTCCAGAAGAGAAAAGGAAAATATTCTGTTGGCTACCAAGACAACACGCTTACAAACAGAGAATGGGTCTCCTAAAAATAAGAAATACAAATTTGTTGGGCAAGGAATGGTGATATTTATGCCAAAAAGGATGACCGCTCGCGGATCCTTTTAATAAAAAGCAGTCAATGTATTCAAAGGATTTAACTATTCCTGTCTCCTACTGCATATAGTTAATAAAATTGATCATATATTGGCTCAATCGATTCTAATATAGAAAGACGCACATTTACTACCAAGTGTGCGTGAACTAAGGACAAAAACATTAGACTTTTTTCATAGTTACGTCTCTTCTAATTTAGATGTTATGTCTTTCACGAACATGGGTATATAATAGAATTTTGTCAAGTGAACTCTTTAGAAGTGATTATACTGTCTTTCGGCTAGATTGGCAGTGCTCTGTGTCCACAAAAGAGGACGGGAGTGGATAGCGGTGAAAAATTATATATATATATATATATATATATATATATATATATATATATATATATATATATATATATATGTTATTAGGAGAATAGTTTAATTTTATTTAATTCCCGGAAATGTGACATCATTACGGTTATCGCCCCTTTAAGAGTCCTGTTGCACCTTTAAATAATTTGTTAAAATAAGTGATGAAAATATTTAATGGAAAGTGTGCATTTATTATGTTATAAATACGTCAAAAATGTCTATGACTGAAATGGGAGCATTCGTACCAACATACGAAACATTAGTGCATATTCCGGCATTTTTAATCTCAGCTTTTATAGACGAGTCATAAAGCGTGCTCTTATTTTTAATATACTCAAACATCATCCGCCAACTATTATGAGTTTTTTATAATTTTCTGGCCTACACTGGTCCGGGCGGAATCCTACAGGGTCGGAACAATCCTAGTGTCCATAAATAACATAAACAAAGTCATTATAACTGTCAATATTAAAAATTTTATGGTATAAATCTGATGAAAAGTATCTCAGAAATAAAGGAGGTATAAGCACTTAAATTTTGAAGGCTATCAATTACAATAATTTTTACATCTACAGTTAAAAATTTTGTTGTTATAAGTTTAATTTTATTTAGTTACGGGAAATGTGACATCATTACGGTTATTATTATTCCTTTAAGAGTCCTATTACACCTTTGTATAATTTTTTAGTACAAGTGATAAAAACAATTAATAGAAAGTGTGCATTTATGATGCATATTTATTATGCATATCATAATAAGTACATCACAAACGACTATTACTGAAGTAGAAATATTTATGCGAACATACAAAATATAAGTGCATATTCCGGAGTCATTCCAATATTTTTAATTTCAGCTTTTATAGACGAAAAATAAAACGAGCTCTTATTTGTAACATATTTAAATGTTAACTGACAACCATTATGAGCTAGGATTTTATGTTTTTCTGGCTTACATTAGGGCCGGCGATGACACATCCTCGTCGTTAAAATAATTCTATAGGGTCCATAAATGAAATAAACCAAATTATTATAATTAAATTATAATGTTCCAATACTGTCCTCGATTTATGAAAAAAACTGAAGTTTATAGCAATCATCAGAAGAGCACACTTTCATATATAACTTTAAATCAACAAGAAGAGGAAACTGACTAGAATCAAAATGGCGGTTTAAATCACTAATAAGCAAATTAAAGTGAAGAGGTCTGAGATGCTATTTCTGAAGAATTCTAGAGGGGATGTATGCAAATAATTGTTGAAACAAATAATCTGTGAGCGTCCCGTCAAATAACAATGTCGTTTGCTCTATTGATTACCTTGGAGAAGTCAATATCAATTGAACCCTATTGAGTATCATTCTCCAAAGCGTCAGATACAAAATCAAGATCAATCAGTTTGGAATCCCAACTAGTTGGAGAGAATATTGGAAGTCAATTGAAAAGTTAATTGGTCGATAGTTTTTATCTGGTCCTGTTTATCAGACTTATGAATCGGAGTTATGTAATTAATAGAATTCAGGGAAAATTGCAGCGCTTGTGTAACAAAGGATGTAATTAATGATATTGATAGTGATATATTAAAAATTTGACTTACGAATTTATGGTATAAATTTGATGAAAAGTGGCTCATAAATAAAGGAGATATAAGCTTTTAAATTTTAAAAGCTATCAATTACAACAAATTTTACATCTACAGTTGAAATTTTGTCGGTACTGGTCTAAAACTAAAGGATATATACCCATGCTGTCACAATTTCAACTTTTATGTTAACAAGTTTTACTTTCATCACTTAAATTATTCTAATGTAAACAATATAGAGTATATCATCATTGAAATATTTGCTGTATATTCGTCATATATTTAAGCGTGATTATGTAACAAGTACACAACTCGTGATAGTCAGATTCATGTATCAGTATAGGTTTATCAAAATTTTCCAAGATATCTGGGGAATCAGGACATTATAAAAAAGATTAAAGATGATAGTACCAACAAAGCAATTTAGCATTGCTTTGTTGGTACCTTATATAATACCTTAGCGTTGAATTAGTTTAGAACTGGGACCCTTAATAATATTACTATTCTAGGAAAAATCAATTAGGGTATATTTACAGAAATTTTATACAAAAAATCAATGGCCCGTTAGCTCAGTTGGTTAGAGCGCCGAACTCAATAAGTTTACTCGGAGGTCGTAGGTTCAAATCCTACATGGGCCCGGTAACTTTTTACAAAATGACTTTTTTTTATGGGTCTAGCACACGTGCTGCAGGGAAGTTCCTAAAGCGCCCCAGAAGCGGCATGTGTGCGGAGACTATTTAATAGAGACTTGCTGTTATATTTATTTATATTATTTTATTAATGAGAAACGAATTTACGATTGTAGCACGAATTATTTACGAAAATAAAATCCGCCAAGTATTAATACGAATTTTGGATATACAGCCCTCTTTTAGATTAAATTTTTTTTTTTATTTTCACTTTGTCTAGCTTAATGAAGAAAATGATAAAACTAAAATTTTTAGGGTTAGGAAAATAAACTTATCTTTCTCTGAAAAACGTTGATTTTCATTTTTTATAACTGAAAGATATTTTATTTTCACCATAAACTGATGTATAAGAAGTTAATTGTTGGTACTGTAAGGTCCCACCACAAGATTAACATGAAATAATCAGTACTAAGCAGAACTATCCAAAAATAATCTAAACAGATCCAAACTAATTAAAACTTAATGTTTTTACAGTAGTAGATTTTTCAAAATAACCTGTAAAAGAGTGGAAGAAAGACGAAAGAGTCATGA
The DNA here is from genome assembly GCA_019049505.1 of Pachyrhynchus sulphureomaculatus. Lineage (NCBI taxonomy): Eukaryota > Metazoa > Arthropoda > Insecta > Coleoptera > Curculionidae > Pachyrhynchus > Pachyrhynchus sulphureomaculatus. The sequence goes on along the minus strand of CM032455.1, from coordinate 46,713,179 downwards.
CAAAAAACTATTGATTACCTGTGTTTCTTTTAATAAAAGCAAAATGCAGAGAAGTGTTTCTTGAAAAATTTGAAATTACTTAACATTATTAAACACCCTTAATATGGTTTTTATAGATAAAGGCCCCCGTACTCTACCCATAAAACCTAGGTAATTTGGAGCAACGCTCTTGAATAATTTGGAAATGGATAAAACAATATGGGCTATCTATCACATGCAGAGATTATCTTTTGCAAGCGGCAATCAATGAAATTCTGTTAAATCTCTATACTAACAGCGCTGAATTATTTCAAGGTCTTAGTCTCTATCCTAGTTGTTTTTTTTTAAATTTTTTTATTATTTTTTTTATGGGTCTAGCACACGTGCTGCAGGGAAGTCCCTAAAGCGCTCCAGGAGCGACATGTGTGCGTAAAAAGAGATTCACGTTGTTCCTGAATCGCTGTAAATTGTACTCGGTGGGAAAACACAGTCCTGGGCAAATTATTCCAAAGGGATGATGTTCTCCATATAAAAGACTGCTTGAAAAGCGTTGTATGAGGAGTAACAAGCTGAACCTCATACGGATGTGAAGTATTAGCGCTACACGTCGCGCTTCTAACATTCGCCGCTCTGGGAGGAATTAAGCGGGCCACATCCTTCGAACAGTTTCCATGAAAATACTTGTAGAATAGGCTCAAGTCGCCAACCGTTCTTCGATATTCCAGCGAATCAAGGCCGCCGGTCAGTTCCGGGTCTCCAATCAGACGAACAGCTCTTCTCTGAATAGAATCCAACAAATGCAGTGTATGTTTGAGAGCGAAGCCCCAAACATGGGAGCAGTATGCCATAGTTGGTCGAATTTGAGCTTTGTAAAGAATTAACAGTTGTTGTGGAGTGTAAAGCTTTCTGGTTCGAAATAGTATTCCCAACTTTTGAGAAGCGCTCCTTGCTATGCCTGCAACATGTTCATGCCAAGACATATTTGCTCCCAAATTAACGCCCAAAAAATTGAGTGACGATGTTAGAGGAATGGAGTGCCCCGACATAACTATGTTGGGTTCAGCAACGTTAACTTTTTTAGAAAAAAACTGCCGCCTGGGATTTTGTAGCGTTAAATTTCACTTGGTTACTGTTACCCCAAGATAAAATTTTTTCCAGGTCTTTGTTAAGTTGAATGACTTCCTGCTGTCTACGGATATTCGTCTGAGTAGCCGATGTCCGAGCATTCCAAGTGAATGAAGAGATAAGTGTACTGTCATCTGCAAAGCTGTAGACTGGATTCTCGGTCTTTTCCAGCAGATCGTTAATGTAAATGAGAAAAAGAGTAGGAGACAGTATGGAGCCTTGAGGTACACCGGCGTTGGTAGTGAAGGTGTTAGAAAGAAATCCGTCGACTGCCACTCGTAAAGAACGCTCTCTGAGGAAACATGAGAGCCACAAACAGAACTTTTCAGACATACCATAAGAGCGTAGCTTAGCCAACAGCCCATCGTGCCAAACACGGTCGAATGCCTTGGATATGTCAAGAGCAACCGCTCGAGATTCTCCAAAGTGTTCAATTGCGTTGTTCCAAACGTGTGTTACATAAGTCAGAAGATGCTAATTGATAGCCTTTTCCATGACTTTCGATATTATTGAAAGCAGTGCGATTGGTCGGTAATTTGGCAAGGTCTTCTTGCCTTTTTTAGGTATCAGCTGAACTGTGGCACATTTCCAGCAGGAAGGAAATATTCCCTTTCTGTAGGATAGGTTGAAAAGCCTACAGAAAACTGGTGTTAGTTCCCTTGCACAGTTTTTGAGAACTATGGCAGGTATTCCGTCAGCGCCAGAAGCGTTTTTGGTGTCTAGCTTCATTAAAATACGTTTTATGATACGCTGTCTGAAGACAATATCGGGCATCCTTGACTGCACTATGGGAATAGTAGGTGGTGTTTTTCCTTGGAAGTCGACGGTAGAATGTGAAGCAAAGAGTTCAGCCAACAAGTTCGCTTTCTCAACAGGTGTAGTTACAATAGAATTATCTGGGCGTGTGAGTGGTGGTATGGTGGATTTGGTGAAATTTTGACTAACTGCTTTAGCGACTGACCAAAAGGACCTGGAATTGTTGGGACAAGCGAGAAGTTTGTTTCTTGTTTGTTTGTTCGTTGATTGTGTGCCTCCTTGGTTTCGTCAATAACTTCTTTGCATTTGTTCCTGGCACGAACAAAGGTGTTACGGTTTATGGTGTTAGGATTTTCACGCCATTGTCGGTAGGCAAGATGTTTGAAGCAACAGCTTCTTTGCATTTTCGATCAAACCAAGGCTTGTCGTTGGAAGGGCATTTCTCCGAAAAAGGGATGTAAGCCTCCATACCGGCCAAAATAACATCGAAAACCTCCCTGGCGCAGTCAGATAGGTCGTCGGATCGAAAACAAACGTCTAACCAAGGGAAAGTTCGAAAATATCCCATGAGATCTTCCCATTTAGCAGATTTGTAGTGCCAAATTTTGCGCTCTCTGTCTCTGATTGGTAGGATACTCGATGTCGAAAGCAGTTTATGGTCAGAAGAACCTAACGGCGGATTTACGCTGACCGTGTAAATCTCCGGATTGGTAGTTAAAAAACAGATCAAGAAGACTAGCGAACTCCCCGTCTAGATCAGGGATCCGTGCTGGTTCGTCAATAAGCTTAGTTAAACCAGAATTGATTGAAAATGATTCGGCTTCACGACCTTGCTCGTCGGTAGTATTTGAATATTTAAGCCAGTTGATGTTGTGTACATTAAAGTCACCCAGGATGGCAATTTCGGCATTTGGATAGTTAATTTGTAAATGTTCGATGGTGTCTGCAAGAGAAGTGAAAAGTGTTCTAAAGTTAGTATCACTTGGTGGTCGATAGAGGATACAGATGAACCTTGTGGTTTGTTGAGTCGTTATTTTTAACCACATAACATCAAAGTTTGGGGGTTCCAGAGCCTCTTCTCGTTGGCAAGACAGGTCGCTTCTGATAAAAAGACAGATTCCAAAGTTACACCTAAATCGACAATAGAAGTCGTATCCAGGATAAAGATAATTGACTGTGCTGGTCGATGAACTGACCTTGGTTTCACAGAGAGCGAGTACATGAGGTTTATTTGATCGCAGGTGTTGATGCACTGAATTTATGTTCGAGTTTAAACCTCGTATGTTACAAAAATCCACTTTAAAATTCTGATCACTGCATGTCGATGCACCTGAACCAGCTCCCACCCGGAGATCCGAACGAGGGGCTATTTTACCTCCGGAATTTTTTGTATCCAGGTGCCTCATCATGCTATTTGGTCCCACAGTCCGGGTCATCGGCACAGCCACGAAACGTTAAGCAACTTCACGCAGCCTAAGCTGATGCGGTGGTATCACACCGGGCGATGCTGGTGGGATCTGGGCATCTACCATCTAGGCTGTTCTTTAAGTCGCCTCCTACGACATAACGACTTGCTGGAAAAGATCATGACAATGACATTAGATATAGGGCGAGAGACAGAGACTTTTTCACGTCATTAAATGCTCTCCAAGAACCATTTGCAGCAAGTTAGGGTGGCTGGGTGAGCTTTAAAAATTTAGTGAGAAGTCAGGCCAAGCAAAATCAGAGCGTTATCATTTGCTGCCTTAAAGAGTCAAAACTCTCCTACTCTCTTTCTCATTTACATTAACGATTTGCTGGAAAAGACCGGGAATCCAATCTATAGCTTTGCAGATGACAGTACGCTTGTCTCTTCATTCACCTTGAACGCTCGGACATCGGCTGCTCAGGCGAATATCCGCAGACAGCAGGAGGTCGTTCAAACTTAACAAAGACCTGGAAGAAATTCTATCTTGGGGTGACAGTAACCAAGTGGAATTTAACGCTACAAAAACCCAAGCGGCAGTTTTTTCTAAAAAAATTAACGTTGCTGAACCCGACAAAGTTATGTCGGGGCACTCCATTCCCCTAGCATCGTCGCTCAATTTGTTGGGCGTTAGTTTGGGAGCAAATATGTCTTGGCATGAACATGTTGCAGGTATAGCAAGGAGAGCTTCTCAAAAGTTGGGAATATTATTTAGAACCAGAAAGCTTTACACCCCACAACAACTGTTAACTCTTTACAAAGCCCAAATTCGACCAACTATGGAATACTGCTCCCACGTTTGGGGCTCCGCTCCCAAACATACACTGCATTTGTTGGATTCTGTTCAGAGAAGAGCGGTCCGTCTAATTGGGGACCCGGAATTGACCGGCAGCCTTGATTCGCTGGAACATCGAAGAATGGTTGGCGACTTGAGTCTGTTCTACAAGTATTTTCATGGAAAGTGTTCGAAGGATGTAGCCCGCTTAATTCCTCCCAAAGCGGTGCATGTTAGAAATACACGTCGCGCTGGTGCTTCGCATCCGTATGAGGTTCAGCTTGTTACTCCGCGTACAACGCTTTTCAAGCAATCTTTTATATGGAGAACGTCATCCCTTTGGAATAATTGGCCCAGCGCTGTGTTTCCCACCGAGTACAATTTACAGCAATTCAAGAAAAACGTGAATCGCTTTTTCCGCACTCGTGCCGCTCCTGAAGCGCTTTAGGGATTTCCCTGCAGCACGTGTGCTAGACCAATAAAAAAAAAAAAAAAAAAAAAAAAAAAAAAAAACTGTTCAACATGTTGTAAAAAATTATGACAGAGTCGGATAAGTACACAAATGCAAAGCCCCAAAGTCCTTAGCAAAGGCAGGACAACCAAAAAAAGATGCTGTGTGGCCGGAGAAAATCTTAACCAATCAACGATAACTTGTGGCGTTTGTTATTAACAATTGAAGATGCTTCATTGAGTTTTAAGCCGAAAGGAACACATACTGGTCAATCGGAGGGGTACAATTCTTCAGAATAATAATGTTCGGTCACATGCGGAATAAATCATTATAAAAAAAATTAAGGTAATTAGCATGGAAATCTCTTTATTGCCTTTCTACTCCTACAATACTACCACTTCCGAGTAACATTTGTTCTGGTACTTTCAAAACTTCTCTGCTGGAAAAATATTTGATAATGATCTCGCTAACCTTTTCTATCAAAAGCCCAAGAGCCTCTACTACATGCATTATATACCTACTAAATGGTCCTTTCAGGGACATTTTGATAAAATTATTAATAAATCCAACAGGATATTATGATTTGATTCAAGGACTTACAAGGAATTTAAGAATCGAAAAATTCTTGTTGACCTATATTTTGCATTTATACAGAGTAAACTCTTATTTGCGTCCGTCATTTGGAACCCAAAGTATCTTACACCTATGAAAAGACTCGAGGAAGTTCAGACAGAAAAAGATTCTTAGATTAATGTCCTTGAAGGCGAATTATACTGTAGAACTAGTAGCAGAAACTTACAACTTATGACCTCTTTCAGACAGAAGGCGAATCTCAGATTTTGTTTTTTTTGTTTAAACTGATAAATGCCTTGGTGGATGTGTCTGAACTCTCATGTCGACTAAATTTTAATATACCTACAAGATACTTAAGAAAGTTACTTTTATTTAACTTGCCATATCATCGCACAAATTTGGGATTCAACACTCCCTTAACAAGGTTGCAGCGTACTCATAACCTTCATCTTTCAGTAATAGATATTTTCCAACTAAACGTTAAGCAATTCAAGAATGTAACAAGGAGACAGTTTACAAGTGTCCTCGTTACTGGCTTGAATATTTAGATTATCCATTAAATCAGTTTTTAGGTTAGATTAGATTAGTTTAAAAATTTTGTTTGTAATGATTACACAGCCCCACAAAAAAAAAGTGGGGTATACTTTTGATGCGATATATCAGATCCGTAGTATTTTTGCCCGCTGATCACGAATCTGACGTCAGAATATCGCCATCACATCTCAATTTTTTTCTAACTCCAAAAAATTAGTAAAAATTAAGAAAAATATACTCCTAAAAATTGATTCAAGCTTTTTCATGAATCCAAAGATGTATTAATATGTATTCGGACACGCTAAGCTAATATTCATCGGTTGGATTAAGCCATACAGTTCTGTTTTCTTTTTAACCTCAATAAATCAGACAGATATAGTGCTTGTCGAATGCAAAAAACGAATTCAAATTAAAATTCAACCGATTCTTACCAAATTTAGTACACGGGGGTTTTTTGGGTTGCTGATCATGAATCTGAGGTCGGATTTGCAAAATTCAAAATGGCGGATCCAAGATGGCGGGCAAAATTTTTGAAAACCAACCTATTCCTACCAAATTTGGTATACAGTTGGGGAATCCTCAAACCTGATACTCTTAAACCCTAAACCCTGAAACCTTAGACTCCCACACCCTGTAACCTCAAAAAATAGACCTAAATAATCCTGTAACTTTAAAAATGAGACCCAATAAACTCAAAACCAGGACTTTTAAACCATATACTCTCAAATAGTAGACCCTTAAGCCCTAGAATTGCGAAGGTTAGACCCGCGCCTAACTTTCCTTTTTTTGGCTGTCTCTTGTTCTTTTTTCCGCGAATGACCTATTCAAAGGCTTTCTGCCCAAACGCTTTTGAGGACTTGTTTCTCTTTTTAGCGACCAGCAATAGTCCGCTAGCATATGGTCATTCCATCGTCCTTGATACCGATTTTCTATGATTTTCAGATCTTGGTGAAAACGTTCCCCTTGCTCCTCACTGTAGTCCCCAAGATTATCTGGGAAATCATCGATGTGGGAGTCCAGGAAATGTAATTTTAGATTCATTAAGCAACCTAATGTTTGAAAATTTTTTACCATTTTCTCGACTATTTCTTTGTACTTAGGACTTTTATTATTTCCCAAAAAGTTTGCTGCGACTTCTTTAAAACTAAGCCAAGCAGCTTTTTCAACTTTATTCATTTTAGTAACAAATAATGAATCTTGAAACAATTTTCTTATTTGTGGCCCGTCAAATACGCCTGCCTTAATTTTAGCTTCAGAAAATTTCGGAAATTTTTTATGCAAATATTTGAAACATGGGCCGTTTGTATCTAATGCTCTCGTGAATTGCTTCATAAGTCCAAGCTTAATGTGAAGCGGGGGAATACGAACTTTTCCTGGATCTACCAATGGTGGAAACAATACATTATTTTCACCAGGAGTGAACGATTTTCTTGTTGGCCAAATTTTTTTCTTATAATGACGTTCCCTGTCTCTGCTATTCCACAGACATTTATAACAGGGATAAAGTGTAAACCTTGACTGTTGGCCAAGCAATATTGTTACAATTTTCAAGTCTCCACCAATTTTCCAGTAATGATCAGCATATTTTATTTTTATCAAAAGCTGCTTCATTTTTTCATATTGCTCTTCCATAACTGTGGAATGAGCAATCGGAATGGGAGCGTAAACGTTGGTGTTATGCAGCAAAACTGCTCCGTTTAGAAGAATCAATGAACAGGTTCCATTCTTCAGGATCGTATGAGTTATTTTGAAATTCATCCATTAGACCTTTTACATCGGTACAATATGAAAGTGACAATTCCTCGTCCATTGTGAAATGTTTTCGAAATTCTTCATCTCTGTTTCTATAATAAGAAATCGTAGCTTCTGGCTTAAGTAAATGTCTTTTCTTTAAAAAGGAAGCAAGATGCTCTGAACCATCTTTGGGTAAGCCTAAATCTCTGACTAGATCACTAAGTTCTGACTATGATACGAGTATTGGTTCTGGTTTACGGTTGTATGGTAGAAATTGTTTATCTGTGTCACTAGTATATGATAGGTTGTCACTAGAACATTCATTAGTAACAGTGTTTGAATCTTTTTCGACAGTCTCAATGTTTTCGGCATGAACTGATAAGGTGAAATCATTTGTTTCCATAACATCAGCATCAAGTGGTTCAGGAGGCGGAATTAGTTTAGTTGGTCTTGTTACTGTCGAAACATCGTTATAAGTAACAGTGCTTTTATTTTTTCGGTTATGCCTAGATACAACATTCATACAAAAGTAGCAATCATTTTCACTGTATAGTCTATTCCATATTGCTGGTCTGGAATATTTAATCGCCTTCTTATTGATGTACAACATTATTTTGCAAGAACTGCAAATGATGTGGGGAACCCAATCTGTATCCTGGTGCTGTATTTCAATGTTAAAACAATCCTTATATAAGGTTTTAATCTTATCCGTTATCGGTGACCCCATTTTACTCAATACGTGTTGACAGCAAATATAACAAAATGAATCACTGTTTTTATCGCACTTATGAAAAGTCCTTGTACCGTGAGACCGTTTTCTTGTAGCATTATACTCTACATGAGCCAAGTCACCCACACATGAAGAGCTACGGTCGCTGGATGACGACGGCTGCGGGCCCGCTTTCCCACCCTGACCAACCGCCGATACTGGGTTTCCGAATCCCTGCATCGTAATTCTCTTCCTTCTACCTGGCATGACCTCATCTAAGCCGTTATCCAGGGACTCTGCGGGAGAGTGGAGTAACACCGTTGCCCACCGTCACCACGTGGAGGTGCCCTGGATGCAGGTAGAAGAATAAAAATCGACCGATGAATTTTCTCGGCGTTCAAAATGGCGTGAAAACATCTGCCATCTTGAATTTTGCAAATCCAACCTCAGATTCGTGATCAGCGACCCAAAAAATCTCCGTGTACCAAATTTGGTAAGGATCGGTTGAATTTTAATTTGAATTCGTTTTTGCATTCGAGAAGCACTATATCTGTCTGATTTATTGAGGTTAGAAAGAAAACAGAACTGTATGGCTTAATCCAACCGATGAATATTAGCTTAGCGTGTCCGAATACATATTAATACATCTTTGGATTCATGAAAAAGCTTGAATCAATTTTTTAGGAGTATATTTTTCTTAATTTTTACTAATTTTTACCTATTTTTTGAGGTTAGAAAAAAATTGAGATGTGATGGCGATATTCTGACGTCAGATTCGTGATCAGTGGGCAAAAATACTACGGATCTGATATATCGCATCAAAAGTATACCCCACTTTTTTTTTGTGGGGCTGTGTTATACTGTAAATACGAGATGTGGTCCTTTGTAATATTTGTGCTGTAGATATCATGAATGCTTAAATCAATAAATTGCTAGAGTTGCTGATAAAAATAAGAATTACAAGATTGTTTGGACAAGTAATGGTAACATTTTTGCCAGAGAGGATGATCACTCTCGGATCCTTTTAATAAAGACCAGGAAGTGCACTCAAAGGATGTAAATTTTCCTGTTTCCTGCTGTATATAGTTAATAAACGGTATATTGGCTCAATGAATCCTAATACTGAAAGACTGTGCATTTACTACCAAAATGTGCGTGAATTAAGGACAAAAACATCAGACCTTTTTAGATATGTATATATATATATATATATATATATATATATATATATATATATATATATATATATATATATATATATATACATATATATTATGGAAACATCATCATTGAAAAAAATGTTATTAAGAGAACAGTTTCATTTTATTTAATTCCCGGAAAGGCGACATCATTACGGTTATCATCCCACCTGTGTCCATAAATAACATAAACGAAGTCATTATAACTGTCAGTATTAAAAATTTGACTAACGAACTTTATGGTATAATTTTGATAAGAAGTACCTCATAAATAAAGGAGATATAAGTATTTAAATTTTGAAGGCTATCGATTACAACAATTTTTACATCTACAGTTCAAATTTTGTTGTTATAAGTTTAATTTTTTTTAATTCCGGGAAATGTGACATCATTACGGTTATTATTGTTCCTTTAAGAGTCCTATTACACCTTTGTATAATTTTTTAGTACAAGTGATAAAAACAAATAATGGAAAGTGTGCATTTATGATGCATATTTATTGTGCATATCATAATAAATACATCACAAACGACTATTACTGAAGTAGTAGCATTTATGCGAACATACGAAACATAAGTGCATATTCCGGAATCATTGTAATATTTTTATTTTCAGTTTTTATGGACGAATAAAGCTCTTATTTGTAACATATTTAAATGTTAACCGCCAACCATTATGAGCTAAGGTTGTATGATTTTCTGGCTTACACTAGTGCCGGCGATGACAGATCCTCGTCGTTAAAATAATTCTATAGGGCCTTTAAATCTTAGTGACCATAAATAAAATAAACGAAATTATTATAATTTAGTTATAATATTCCAGTACTGTCCTCGATTTATGAAAAGGGATAAAACTCCCAGTTGCAAGGTGATCTAAGTCAAACTGAAGTTTATAGGAATCATCAGAAGAGTACGCTTTCATATATAACTTTAAATCAACAAGCAGGAGAAACTGACTAAAATCAAAATGGCGGTTTAAATCACTAACAGACATATTAAAGAGAATAGGTCTGAGATGCTATTTCGGAAGAATTCTTAGAGGGGATATACGTAAATAATTTGTGAGCGTCCCGACAAATAACAATGTCGTTTACCCTATCGATTGCCTTGGAGAAGTCAATATCATTCGAACGCTGTTAAGTGCCATTCTCCAAAGCGTCCGATACAAAATTAAGATCAATCAGTTTGAAATCCCAACTAGCTGGAGACAATATTGGAACGCAATTGGAAAGTTAATTGGTCGATAGTTTTTATCTGGTCCTGTTTATCAGACTTATGAATCGGCGTTATGTAAATAACAAAATTCAAGGAAAATTGCAGTAGTTAAAGATCAAAGATTAAAGGTTTTATATAGTGCAGTGCTTCTGTAGCAAAGGAGGTAATTAATGATATTGATAGTGATATATTCAAAGTTTGACTAACGAGTTTATGGTATAAATTTGATGAAAAGTGGCTCATAAATAAAGGAAATATAAGCTTTTAAATTTTAAAAGCTATCAGTTACAACAAATTTTACATCTACAGTTGAAATTTTGTCGGTACTGGTCTAAAACTAAAGGATATATGCCCATGCTGTCACAATTTCAACTTTTATGTTAACAAGTTTTACTTTCATCACTTAAATTATTCTAATGTAAACAATATAGAGTATATCATAGTCTATCATTGAAATATTTGCTGTATATTCGTCATATATTTAAGCTTGATTGTGTAACAAATACACAACTCGTGATGGTCAGATTCATGTATCGGTATAATTTTATCAAAATTCAGGACATTATAAATAAGATTAAAGATGATGGTACCGGACTTTTCCAATTCAGCATTACTTTGTTGGTACCTTACATTATTATAATACCTTACCGTTGAATTAGTTTAGAACTGGGACTCTTAATAATATTACTATTCTAGGAAAAATCAATTAGGGTATATTTATAGAAATTTTATACAAAAAATCAATGGCCCGTTAGCTCAGTTGGTTAGAGCGCCGAACTCAATAAGTTTACTCGGAGGTCGTAGGTTCAAATCCTACATGGGCCCGGTAACTTTTTACAAAATAACTATTTAATAGAGACTTGCTGTTATATTTATTTATTTTATTTTATTAATGAGAAACGTATTTATGATTGAAGCACGAATTATTTACGAAAATAAAATCCGCCAAGTATAAATACGAAAATCTTATTTTGGACATACAGCCCTCTTTTAGTTTTAATTTTTTTTTTTTCACTTTGCCTGGCTTAATGAAGAAAATGATAAAAGTAAAATTTTTAAAGTTAGGAAAAAAACTCATCTTTCTCTGAAAAACGTTGATTTTCATTTTTTATAACTGGAAGATATTTTATTTTCATCATAAACTGATGTATAAGAAGTTAATTGTTGGTACTGTAAGGTCCCACCGCAAGATTAACATGAAATAATCAGTACTAAGCAGAATTAACCAAAAATAATCTAAACAGATCCAAACTAATTAAAGCTTAATGTTTTTACAGTAGTAGATTTTTCAAAATATCCTGTAAAAGAGTTGAAGAAAGACGAAAGAGTCATGACAAAAAACTATTGATTACCCGTGTTTCTTTTAATAAAAGCAAAATGCAGAGAAGTGTCTCTTGAAAAATTTGAAATTATTTGACATTATTAGGCACCCTTAATATGGTTTTTAAAGATAAAGAACCATCAAAGGACCCCGTACTCTACCCATAAAACCTAGGTAATTTGGAGCAACGCTCTTGAATAATTTGGAAATGGATAAAACAATATCGGCTGTCAATTGCAAAGATTATGTTTTGCAAGCGGCAATCAATGAAATTCTGTTGAATATCTAAACCAGGGGTCGACAACCTTTTAACTGAGGGGTGCCAGTTTTCATCCATACAACATTTTGCGTACCGACATAGGTACTTACTACAACTAAAATTAACAAAAATTAACTTAAATTAACTTAAAATATTGCTTTTAGAAGGTTTAATTACAAAAAATTTTTAATATTTAACAAATAATTTTATTATACTAGTCCTAAGACAACAAATAGAAAAATAGACAAGAACATTCGAAAAGATCTAAGAGAATACAACACAAAGTTGGTAAAGAATATTATTGAAAACAACAAAAATATGAAAGTTTTAAAATCCCACTTATCAAATGGAAGAATGAAATTAAGTAAATTGAAGAACAACAGTGGTACCGTAGTTAATAGTAGAACGGAAATTGTTGCCATAGTTCAGTACTTCTATAAGCATCTCTACACTTCCAAGTCCCAAGGTCATCAGTACAACAGACGGAAAATTCAAAATATTGGATCCGAGGAAATTCCTGAAATAGATACCAATGAATTAAGAACAGCGCACAACCAAATGAAATGTCAGAAATGTCCAGGAGAAGATCAAATCACCACTGAAATTTTAAAAATGGGAGGAGAATATCTAGTAGAGAATGTACGAATCCTACTCAACAAATGCATAACCGAAGAAAGAATTCCAACAAAATGGACAACGCCGAGGTTATTTTGCTATACAAAAAAGGAGATAGAAATGACATAGAAAAACTACCGTCCTATTAGTCTACTATCACACTTATACAAGTTGCTAACAAAAATAGTAACAAATAGATTAACTCAAAAAATGGATTCGTATCAACCAGTAGAACAAGCAGGTTTCCGAAAAGGTTTTAGTACGATTGACCACTTGCAGACAGTACGCATAGAGAAGACCACAGAATATAACATACCATTGCACCTGGCATTTGTAGATTACAAAAAGGCCTTCGACTCGGTCGAAACTTGGGCAATATTAAGAGCTCTAAACAACGCAAGAGTAGACACCAGGTATTCAAATCTCATCAAGCACATATACGAAAACGCGACTATCCAAATAACACTGGACGAAGATACAAAGACAGATAAGATATTGGTTAATAGAGGCATACGTCAGGGCGATACTATTTCCCCTAAACTCTTCACACTAGCCTTAGAGGACATTTTTAAGAGTTTTAATTGACAATCCAGAGGCATAAATATAGATGGTGTGCGTCTGAACCATTTACAACTCGCAGATGATATAGTGATTATAAGCGATAAAACGGAGGAAATTCAGAGCATGCTGGAAGAATTGCATCAGGCATCCTTAAGCATCGGACTCTAGATGAATCTACATAAAACAAAAATAATGAGTGTGGAAAATATTCAGGTAAACATCGGAAACCAAACACTGGAAAACGTATCAGAATATATTTACTTGGGACACAAAATACAACTTGGAAAAGAAAATCGAAGCTCTGAAATACCTAAAAGAATAGGACAAGGTTGGGCTGCGTTCGGCAAGTTGGGGTATGTACTTAAATCTAGAGAAATCCCAATAAATCTTAAACGTAAAACATACGACTCATGTAGTCTGCCGGTCCTTACGTATGGTCTCGAGACTATGGCACTCACCCGAAAAATCGCTGACGAGCTTCAAGTGACACAACGAGCAATGGAGAGATCTATGCTCGGAATTAGCCTGAGAGACAGGATACAGAACGAGGAAATTAGAAGAAGAACGTGTGTGACAGATGTCCTCAGAAGAGTAGCTCAACTCAAATGGCAATGGGCTGGCATATAGCTCGTCAAAGCTCAGAAAGATGGACCAGCAAAATGATAAACTGGCGTACAAGACAAACCAAAAAGAGTGTTGGAAGACCTCCAAAAAGGTGGCGCGATGACATCCAGAAAATTGCAGGGGAAAATTGGATCCAAACAGCCCTAAACAGAACGACGTGGAAAAGATTGGAAGAGGCCTTCATTCAGGAGTGGATGAATATAGGCTGAGGAGAGAGAGAGTCCTAGGACCTAGTATGAATCCTGTGCTTGAAGTTTTTTAGAGAGTTTTCTTATATCCGGTTCATGTCTGGTTATTTTCAGTGTCACACATGCTTCCGAGTTGTCTGTTATCAGTCTGCTTCGGTACGGGTTTAAAATCACTCTCATATGGGAAAAAAGTTATTCACAGATATAGGATGATCCGAAAGCTGTAAGCATAGCAAACGCTACTTTCTTAAGACAAATAAATTTCTCTGGTAAATTCATCCAACAACTGAGTATCTCGTTTGAATGGTTCTGGCAGTCACCTTCTAATACCCTTCTTAATTCTACAAATTTCCTGTTCCATAACTTAGAGCTTTTAAATTCAAGGTATTGAAGATCAAAATCATTAATGTCCATCCATGAGAAAAGAGATATGTCAAAGCAACTGCTGGAAAAATCCATTAAATCTGGTTTGATTAAAAAAGCGAACATAGGACCATGTTTATCAAAATCCTGACCCCTCTCGATAAACCCCTCTTTTAAATTAGTCATATATTTAAGAATTTCGTCTATTAGTGCACCATCGTCGACGCTGGATATGTAAGTTTTTAAATTTGTAAAATATTTATATGTGTTTGTAGTAATATCGCTGATAAATAAATCTATTTTTAATTTGAATGATTTCCAGGATTCGTATCAATCCAGAACTGTTTTGCCTGAACCTTGTAACTTTAAGTTGAGTTCACTGAGATGGTTTGTAATATCAGTAAGAAACATTAACATACAGATCCAGTTCTTATCTTCTAGTTCAGGATAAGCATCCACTTGAGAGCACTAGAGAGCACTTTACCACGGCTGAGCCAGCGCACATTATTGTGCAATTTCTAATTCCTGCAGAAACGCCTTAAATTGTCTATGGATCAGTGAAGAACGACCGACAATGTAGTTAACTATTTTAACCACCCTATCCATCACGGATTTTAAACTTCCAGCGGAGATTTTAGCGCACAACCTCTCTTGGTGAATTATGCAATGAAAATTCAAAACTGATCGACCCATGCGTTCAATAAGAAGGGAAACAAATCCTTTATGTCTCCCAGTCAGAGCAGGAGCGCCATCTGTCGTTACTCAAAAAATTTTATTTAAATATATCCTCTCCTCTTGTAGTTCCCTGCAATGGGAGCAGACAAATCAGCTCTTCATACACACTGCCATCATCGAAGTATCGCACAACGATTGCCAGACAGGCAATGTCATTAATATCACTTTCTTCCAATGCTACACTAAATACAAAACTCCGTTTGATAGCGTCTCTCTGCTGCTTTTGGACATTTTGTGTCATTTCGGTAATTCGTCTCTCGATGGTCCGCGCTGATGCCGGTATATCCCTAATCCTGGCCAATATTGTATCCTTATTGGGCAAGTCCTCGAATAAAATCTCGCCAGTACTCAAAAACGTTTGCTTCATAAATTCTCCGTCAGTGAACGGCCTACCCTTTTGTGCCAACGATTGTGCAATTTTGAAATTGCATTCAGTTACCTGATTTTTTTCCTTGGAAAACTTTGCTAAAGAATGTTGACTGTTTCTCGTATTGTTTACTTGCTCTTTATATTGCCTCCCTTTTATCAGTGTTATCTTTAAATGACGATTCCTGTTTTATCTGGAAATATCGTTGAACACTAGATGTCCGGAAAACTACGCTTTCCCGACATAGGACATAAATGACCCGATCGTTTTGCTATACAAAACCGTAAATCTAACAAAAACTAAAGTTCGGCAATATAAAAAGAGTTGCGGCGCGCGTCGGAATGATTGAAGTCAAGTCAAACAAAAACCGCCTTATAGCGGCTCTTTTGATCTGAATTGAGGACTAAACGTCCTGTGTTTTTGCCTAGGCTTATATTTTGAGGCTTGCCGTTTTTAATACTTGCCGAAATTAAAGCCAAACCAATGCATTCAGTAAAATTATAAATTACAAAATATATATTTTGTAGTTTTTGGTAATAATACCTAGTGACCTATATAATATATCGTTTTTGTTTGTATCGTTAAAGTAATACTGTCTTCGATTATTTACTTAATTTCGAAACATGTCACAGATTACAGAATTAATGTGTAAACTTTGAATAGGTACGCGTGCCATTCAAAGTTGCTTGGCGTGCCAGAGATGGCACGCGTGCCACAGGTTGCCGACCCCTGATCTATACTAACAGCGCTGAATTATCTCAAGGTCTTAGTCTCTATCCTAGTTGTCCATGAAGTTTGAAATGATCGAACGTCTACCTTCTGTTTCTTCGCGGCCATAACGCAACGTAATTTTAATTTTTAAACTTTTCGACGACTATTGACTGGAACGGATGTTACTTCTATACTAAATGATCCAAACGTGTAGCCGCTTGCTATATATAGAAAAATAATGTTTCCAGAAAATTCCAATAATTACGTTTATTAAATTTCTTAGAACAAAAATTATTATCTACAACGCGCCTATTGCAATCAAAGGGCCGCCTAGACGTTAAATCTAACAAAAACTAAAGTTCGGCAATATAAAAAGAGTTGCGGCGCGCGTCGGAACGATTGAAGTCAAGTCAAACAAAAACCGCCTTATAGCGGCTCTTTTGATCTGAATTGAGGACGTTTATTTGTGTTTTTGCCTAGGCTTATATTTTGAGGCTTGCCGTTTTTAATACTTGCCGAAATTAAAGCCAAACCAATGCATTCAGTAAAATTATAAATTACAAAATATATATTTTGTAGTTTTTGGTAATAATACCTAGTGACCTATATAATATATCGTTTTTGTTTGTATCGTTAAAGTAATACTGTCTTCGATTATTTACTTAATTTCGAAACATGTCACAGATTACAGAAATAATGTGTAAACTTTGAATAGGTACGCGTGCCATTCAAAGTTGCTTGGCGTGCCAGAGATGGCACGCGTCCCACAGGTTGCCGACCCCTGATCTATACTAACAGCGCTGAATTATCTCAAGGTCTTAATCTCTATCCTAGTTGTTTTTTTTTTTTATAATAACGATTTGCTGGAAAAGATAATGACCATGACATTAGATATAGGGCGAGAGACCGAGACTTTTTTCACGTTATTAAAAGCTCTCCAAGAACCATTTGCAGCAAGTTACGGTGGCTGGGTAAGCTTTAAAAATTTAGTGAGAAGTCAGGCCAAGCGGAATCAGAGAGTTATCAATTGCTGCCTTAAAGAGTCAAAACTGTTCACCATGTTGTAAAAAATTTATGATAGAGTCCGAATATGTACACAAATGCAAAGCCCCAAAGCCTTTAGCAAAGGCAGGACATAGAACCAAAAAAGATGCTGTGTGGCCGGAGAAATCTTAACCAATCAACGATAACTTGTGGCGTTTGTTATTAACAATTGAAAATGCTTCACTGAGTTTTAACCTGAAAGGAACACGTACTGGTCAATCGGAGGGGTACAATTCTGCAAAATAATAATGTTCGGTCACATGCGGAATAAATCATTATAAACAAAAATTAAGGTAATTAGCATGAAAATCTCTTTATTGCCTTTCATACTCCTATAATACTACTACTTCCGAGTAACATTTGTTCTGGTGCTTACAGAACTTCCCTGCTGGAAAAATATTTGATAATGCTATCATAACCTTTTCTATCAAAAGCTCAAGAGTCTCTTAGTACAAGCATTAAATAACTACTAAATGGTCCTTTCAGGGACATTATAATAAAGTTATTAATAAATCCAACGGGATGTTATGGTTTGTTTCAGAGACTTGCAAGAAATTTAAGAATCGAAAAATTCTTGTTGACCTATATTTTGCATTTATACACAGTAAACTCTTATTTGAGTCTGTTATTTGAATCCCAGGGTATCTTACACCTATGAGAAAACTCGAGGCAGATCAGAAAAAAATTCTTAGATTAATGTCCTTGAAGGCCAATTATACTGTAAAACTGGTAGCAGAAACTTACAACTTATTACTTCTTTCAGACAGAAAGCGAATCTCAGATCTCGGTTTTTGGTTTAAAACTGATAAATGCCTTGTTGGATGTGTCTGAACTCTTATGTCAACTAAATTTTAATATACCTACAGTATACTTAAGAAAGTTATTTATTTATTTAACTTGCCATATCATTGCACGAATTTGGGACTCAACACTCCCCTAACAAGATTGCAGCGTAGGTATAACGTCCATCTTTCAGTCAGATATTTTCCAACTAAACGTTAAGCAATTTAAGAATGTAACACGGAGACATTTTACAAATGTCCTTGTTACTGGCTTGAGTATTTAGATTATCCATTAAATGAGTTTTTTAGGTTAGATTAAAAATTTTCTTTCTAAGATTATACTGTAAATCCTTGATGTGGTTCTTTGGAACATTTGTGCTGTCAGTATCATAAATATTTAAATAAATAAATTGCTAGAATTGCTGTCTCCTGCTGTACATAATTCATAAATGATATATTGGCTCAATGAATCCTAATACTGCGCATCTACTGCCAAAATGTGCGTGGACTAAAGACAATAACCGGTCAAGTGCAAGTTGAACTTGCGCAATTAGTGTTCCATACGTTTGTTGCTTTTAAAATAAAAAATGTTGTAACCGAAGTATAAAATGATCAGTGACTTCACAAAAACACATCGCAAATGAGTTTTCAACAAAGTTTGTTTCCGATCTTTACTAAAAATTGATGACCTTGAAATTTCTGTTTATTTTATATACCAGGTAAATTATTAAAGGTAATCCACTCGTGATAAGTTTCGTTCAATCTACACCCCGTGGAGAATATTCCAGAATTTTTCCAAAAGTAGTACTTTTCGAGATAAGGCGGGTGGGCAGCGATTTTCGCGATTTTTTAAAAATAATACAAAGAAAAATGCGAGCAAGTATTACATTATATATATATTTTTTACTCGTGATTTCACAAGCTTTCATTTGACACCACACTCGATTACCTAGTAAAATTTTTTTTTTTCGCTTCCGATTTCACCCCCCAAAACTAACCCCTTAAGTCAAAATTTAACTTTCAAAACCACATGGCTCTGATAAGGCCATTAATTCCTATATTATTACCAAATTTCAACTTTCTATGACAAATAGTTTCGGAGAAAATCCGGTGTGACAATGAATAATAGAGTTATGTTATATAGACAGAGTGGTTTCATATGGGCTTTTAACGTTGTATTTAACCTCAACTAGTTTATCCCAGGTTATACTGTCTGGGTTCTGGTTTAATTTGTTGAACGGGATGTGGACCCTTGCAACTAGAAGGTAATGATTTGTGCCATAGTCTATCTCTCTATACGCTTTGGTGTCTAATACTAGCCATTTTGTATTTTGCTTTATTATTATGTTATTAATTATTGATTTAAGTCCCCGGTATCCTGATGCCAAATATATGTAAGTATGTATATATATATATATATATATATATATATATATATATATATATATATATATAAATATAAAATATATATATATATATATATATATATATATATATATATATATATATATATATATATATATATATATATAGGTCCCGGCCAATTTATACCAATGTTATGAGATTCTTCATGTAAAAGAATTTTAAAAAAAAATTGGTACGGGGAGTAGCAAGCTGAACCTTATAGGGTTGTATATGTATATGTGTAAAGTGCTGCATTTTGAGAAAAATGCCAAGTGGGACTTTGGTAAACCTTCTGTAAAATTCCACCCGAAAGGTAACAAACGAACGGATATATTTCCGGATTAACTTTTCTACACATTTCTTTACCCGCAAATCACTACTACTCATATTTAACTGAATATTTACTGCAGCATTAGATCTTCTAGAAAACATTTAAACTCTCTATGAGAATTACAAAGATGTAATTTTTGAAACTAATGGAATGCGGTACACAACAGTTAACACTCCTACATAAGGTACTTTATGACGATGATACGTATCGCCCCTGATGATGCTAACATGGTTAGCGAAGCGCGCGACGAGCGTAAAAATAAAATGTTTGCTGTAAAAGTGATAACTGTTGTGTAGTATCATTGTGCCAAAAAGGAAAAAGAAAAATGAAAACACCGTCTACATATAATAAGTAGCAAAAAATTTACTATTCATTTTTCAGCGTACAATATAATAAAATTACTCGCAATTTATTCTTTAGAAACTTTAAATTTCTTAAAAAAAAACTTGACCAATGACCGAAAAAAACTTATAGAGTTATCAACTTTCACGATAAAAGTTGTTGCTCCGGTTGCGTTTTAAAACTAGCTCTTCCCTGTTATAGTATCAGGGCACCGATTCTTAATCGGATTCATGACGTGAAAACTTTTGGTTTTATTTCTATCTTTTTATGTTACAAATTTCTTTCTTTCTTTCTCTTAAATCCTTTTACCCTGTCGGGTGTCGGATATTAATTTGTCTATGTATCTGCAATTGTAGGTTCTAACTCTTTTATCCAGTTCTTCCATTTTTCCCAGTCTATCATCATTTTATTCATATTTTCCATCGTTTTCCCCCTTGCTTTTCCTATCTCTTCAATGCCCTGCATCCAGTTAGTCTTGGTCCTCCTCTCTTTGCTTGCTTCTTGGCCGTTTGCATTTCCAGTATTCTTTTTGGTATTCTGTCGCTGTCCAGTTTAAGTACATGCCCACACCATTTCAATTGCTTTTTCTCAATTTTTTGTATTATTGACCCTTGCATTAGTTTCCCTCTAATTTTTTCGATTTTGAGGTGGTCCAGCTTAGTCTTTCCTGCTATCTTTCGGAGATATTTCATTTTTGCTGCAATCAGTTTAGGCCTATATTTTTGTTGTATTGTCCAAGTTTCACTTCCATATAATATCATTAGTTTCACTATTAAATTATATATTTTTAATTTTATACTTTCTTATTTCCTTTTTCCCAAAAATTATCTTGTTTAGCGAATAATAGATATTGTTTGCTTTTTTAATTTTATTGACTATTTCAAGTTCTATTCTTCCATCATTTTCTATTATACTTTCTAGATATTCCATAGTGATCACTTCCTCCAGGGCTTTGTTCTTATATGTAATATTATTTTGTTTCTACAGTTACCTTACATTTATATACATTATTTTGCTTTTATCTACATTTACCTCCATTTTCATCTTTTCTATTTCTTCTATCCATACATCTATCAATTTTTGCATTTTGGTATCTCCGTCCGCTATAAGCACTAGATCATCAACATATAATAAGCTATCCATTCTGATTGGCATCATATTTCTATATCTCACTGTAGTCTGTAGTTTGAACGTTCTTTGTCTCGTATTTTGAGCAGTCTATCTATTATTATTACAAAAATATACGGACTCAAACTGTCTCCTTGTTTTATTCCCTTTTTGATTTTAAATGTTTCTGATCTATTTCCATTTGCTTGCACTTTCACTGGTGTGCCTTCTTGTGTTGATTACATGATTTAGTTTCTTAGGCGTATCTATTAATTTTAAACAGTTTTCTGACGCTAGTCTTTGTACTGAGTCAAAAGCCGCCCTTAGGTCTATAAATGCCAGTATGACTTCTTCTCCCGTCTCCATCTTTCTTCCTATAAGTTGTCTTAATATAAATATATTATCTGAGGTTTTCTTCTTCTTTCTCATTGTTGTTTGCTCATCTTCTAGTTTGTTTTTTACGTTTATTTTTAGATAGTTTTGTATTATTTTTGTGTAGACTACCGGTGATAGGCAAATTGGTCTATAGTTATCGCATCGCGTTCTGTCCCCTTTTTTGAATATGGGCATTATTATATTGTTTTTCCACTCAGGTATCTTATTCATTTCCCATGCCTCCGATAATATTTTATACAGCCACTCTATTCCTTTCTTCCCTATGTATTTGATCATTTCTGGGTTTACTTTATCTTCGCCACTTTCTTTAACAATTTTGATGCTCTTCGATATCAATTTTATTTTGGTGCATTTCCCTTTCTTGTTGTCTATGTTTACTTCTATTGGCTGTATTCTGTCTTTTTCATCTAGATCAAATTTTTGTTTATAATGCCTTCTCCAGACTTCCATTTTTTCGGTAGAATTTGTTTTAATTATGTCATTTTCATCCCTTACGCCAGAATCTACCTTCTTTCTTTTCCCTCTTAGACTTTTGATTGTGCTCCAGAATTTTCGATTGTTATCCTTATATCCTCCATTTGATTCCTTTTTAAAATCCTTCCATCTTTGTTGTTTGGCGTTCTTCACGAATTCTTTTGTTTCTCTTCGTTTCTTGTCGTATATTTCCTTGTCTTTTAGCTCTCTGGTAAGTATATGTTTTTTCCATGCTTGTTTTTGTCTTGTACTGCCAGTTTAAGTTCTTTTGTCTATCACCTTATTCTCTTCCTTCCAGTATTTATTATCCTATATCCACATATTTCCTTTGCCGTGCTAATTAAAGTTTCTTTTTATGCTTGCCATCTGTCATCTAGTCTCCATCTTCTATTTGTTTTCTCTAACATATTTATTTTTGTTTCTATCATCTTTATGTATTTACTCTTCTTTTCACATTTTGATAATTTCTTTATATCGATTCGAGTGTATTTTTTTGTTCAGGTTAGTTTTTAGTCTTCCTTTTACTAATCTGTGTTGTGTATCCATTTCTGCTTGCTGTTCTACTTTTACCTCTTCTACATTTCCCCCATTTCCGCTGTATACACTATGTAGTTTAACTTGTCTTTCTTGTGTCACAAATGTGTATCTATCTTCTTGTTCTTGTATCCAGAAGGAGTTTCCAATTTTCAGTTTATTTGCTATACAAAATTCTATTTTCATTTCTGTTCATTTCGTTTTCCCCATATGGTCCTCTACATCCCAGTCCTTTATGTATATCTTTGCTTATTCTACCATTTCAGTCTCCCATTATAAAAATTTTGTTTCATTTCCCTCGTAGCTTATCAAAGGTCTTCTGTATTTTTATATAAAATTCTGTTATAGTACCATCGTCTGTTCCTTCAACTGGGCTGTATAACTGTATTTCTTCTCCCATATCTATTGTTATACTGATAATTCTTGCTGATATTGGATCGAAACTGATAATACTTTTGTTTATCTCTTCCTTTAATAATAGTAAAGAAAGAGATAACCCACTCCTTGCTTTGGTCCATCCTGGTTCCATTCCTGAGTAGTATAGGCTATACTCTTTATTTAAAATTGCATGTCCCTTTCCTATTTTCTTTGTTTCGCTGATTCCTAAAATGTGTATATCATATGCCTCCATTTCCTCTATAATTTCTGGCTCTTTGCCAGTTAGTGACGTTATATTCCATGTTGCTATCTTTGTACTTTTTTCTTTATCATTATATTCTTTCTCTATGCTATTCATTTTTTTTACTGGCGAGCTGATTTATTCATTGTAAATATTATGTGTACGGCCTAGGTTCATATCTTGCATTTTATCTTCGCAAATTTGTAATACCGTTTGTAATTCAAGTGTAATAACTAGATTGATTGGGTTACTTTTTTGTGTTGATGTGTTGAAGAGTAACAGTTTTTTTACATGCTTTCAGTGCTTTTTATTAAAGTGTGGGAAACCACATATACTTTATGTTAACGCTGTATTTTCTAATGGGTTCATAATTAAAGTTAGTTTTTATTAGAGACAGTAACCATCCCAAATTTGTTCTACAGTCAATCATTCTATGGAAAAAACATACTACAATACAATATAAAAAAAACCGGTCAAGTGCAAGTTGAACTTGCACAATTAGTGTTCCGTACGTTGATTGTTTTTAAAATAAAATTTTTTGTTAGGGTGGTATAAAATGATCAGTGACTTCACAAAACACACCCCAAATGAATTTTCAACAAAGTTTGTTTCCAATCTTTACTGAAAACTGGTGACTTTGAAATTTTGTTTTTTTTTTATATACCAAATAAATTGTTAAAGGTAATGCACTCGTGATAATTTTCGTTCAATCTATACCCCGTGGAGAATATTCCAGAATTTTTTCAAAATTTTTTGATCAGTATTTTTCGAGATAAGGTAGGGGACAGCGATTTTTTAAAAGTAATACGAAGAAAAGTGTGCGCAAGTATTACATTATATATATATATATATATATATATATATATATATATATATATATATATATTTACTCGTGGTTTCACAAGCTTTCATTTGACACCACACTCGATGACCTAGTAAAAAAAATTTTTTTTCACTTCCGATTTCACCCCTCAAAACGAACCTCTTAAGTCAAAATTTATGTTACGGTGGTATAAAATGATCAGTGACTTCACAAAACACACCCCAAATGAGTTTTCAACAAAGTTTGTTTCCAATCTTTACTGAAATCTGATGACCTTGAAATTTTTGTTTTTTTTTATATACCATATAAATTATTAAAGGTAATGCACTCGTGATAATTTTCGTTCAATCTACACCCCGTGTAGAATATTCCAGAATTTTTTCGAAATTTTTTGATAAGTACTTTTCGAGATAAGGCCCGGGACAGCGATTTTTCGCGAATTTTTAAAAATAATACAAAGAAAAGTGCGCGCAAGTATAATATTATATATATATTTTTTTTACTCGTGTTTTCACAAGCTTTCATTTGACATCACACTCGATGACCTAGTAAAAAAATTTTTTTTTCACTTCCGACTTCACCCCCTAAAACTAACCCCTTAAGTCAAAATTTAATTCTCAAAACTACATGGCTCTGATGAGGCCATCAATTCCTATATTATTACCAAATTTCACGTTTCTATGTCAAATAGTTTCCGAGAAAATCGGGTGTGACAGACAGACAGACAGACAGACAGACAGACAGACAGACAGACAGACAGACAGACAGACAGACAGACTGACAGACAGACAGACAGACAGACAGACAGACAGACAGACACCGAAGTGATCTTATAAGTGTTCCGTACGGAACACTAAAAATATGTTTTAGGTACAATGGTCTTATTTCTAGGTCATTTTTTTTATTAATATTGATAAGAAATTACTTGTTAAACTTAAAAAAATTTCATTTTAAATACTTGTTATGCATATTTGGTTGAAACAGAATTATGATTTTGGTAAATATTAACTATTAGTATTATTATAATAATAACAGTTTTTTGATGAACTTGAAATCCGCTAATTTATAAAAATATTTTTGACAAAAAAATAGATTATTTTAAGAAAAAAATTTATATGTCGCAACATCAATCATAGGTGTCAGAATTGGTTAATAAGTTATTATCTTATTTATTTATTTATTACGTTATCGTATCAATAACGGAAGTAAATGGCTTTTTTGTTTCGGTTAAGGTTTATCTTCCTGTCAAACAGTAATTTTTCTACACACAAGTATAATTGTTCAAGTGCGTAAATGTAAGTGCCCTGTGGCATAACCGCGCTTATTTTTTGGTAGTTACTATTGTTTGCTCCATTAGTACAACAAACGTCATATCTGATAGAAAAAATATAATTAAATCGATTGAATGATTAGGAGGCTATTATGCCTCGCTTCATCGAATGCTGTGTCGAAAAATATGGCGTCAGTATGATATCTTAAAATCTTTAATTATGTTAGAGGCTAGAGCTGTTGACTCTCTGATAATACCATACTCGTTTCTAATTTTAAATTGTTCTGCAGGTAAAATATTTTCATCTAATATAAAAATCATTGATTTTGTTTAATATTATTTTGCCATTACCTTTCCTAGATCAAACAGAAAACTAATGGGTCGATAGTTACCAGCCAACCTTGGTCGGCTTTATTATTAGAATAGTCTTATTATTTTGTCAAGTAATTGGAAAATAAGTGTTGGTTATAGTTAAAATGTCCTGAATTTTATTATATTGTGAATTTTTCAGAGCTTTAATAGTACGAGGCCCCCTTTTAAGTTTTTACAAACGCCCACTAGATGGCGGTATTGGGATGTGACATTACCATTGTTAAAACAGTGGCTGCTTATAAATTAGCCGAGCAGTTTGTTTACAATGAACGAAAAATAAAACAGTTTTGTGAACAATGGAAAATTTCAGGTGAAGATTTCCGTTGGATGATTTGTTAGGATTTTAGCAAAGACCTAACTCAACAACAATGCCTCGAATCACGTCGCTCAACTTTTGGTAATGAATTACCAACAGAAAAGACTGTTTACAATTGGTTTGCAGTATTTCATCATGGTCGTGCTTCCGTCAGTGATGAATTTCATGAAGGTCGACCAAAATCGGTTGTTGTTCCATAAAACATCGATGCTGTGCGCAACATGATTGAAGAGGATCAGCGTATGACTTACCGTGAGATAGAGGCATCCTTAGGCATATCGCAGACTGTAGTACACTTGATTTGGGATGAACATTTACATGTGAAAAAGATCTGATTCCGCATAATTTGTCCAAAACTCAAAAACAGGCTTGTGTCAATAAGTTAAGGAAATGCTCAAAAAATTCAACCGAGGACATGCAAAATCCGTATACAACATCGTAACAGGATACGAAACTTGGATATATTCGTACGAGCCGGAAACTAATCAACAGTCAACTATTTGGGTGTTCCAAGATGAATCGAATCCAACAAAAACGGTTCGTTCGCGAAGCACTTCCGCCTCTTTCTTTGGTTATACTGGACTGCTTTAGAGGATCGAAAAATAGTAGGCTGACGATGAAAAAACTTTTTTAATAATTTTACCTGATTCCTATATTTTTTTTGGGTGCTGAATCCAAAAATAATAATAAAAAAGTCGTATTACCCACCAATTTTTCACATTTTAATATTCAAAATGTGATAAGTTTATTTTTTATCAATCGAATGTTAATAGGTTGGCAATAAAATCAGAATTTTATAAGGTTGGCAGTAAAATTAAATAAATGTTATTAGGTTGACAGTTCCGATAAATGTCACAGCTGTTTATTTTCTTCCGGTTAATATAACCTCGCATTGCAGTATTTAACCCATGTGCTTTAATTCACACTCAAAGTATGGCTAATCGTGGTCGTAAAAACTCTTCCAACACTTTTTGTTATATACGTGGTCAGTTTGTAGTTAAAAAACATCAAAGAAACATTACTGACTTTGTAAAAAAAGTATACTTTGCACATTTTGGTGTAGAAATCGGTAATCAAGAAAAATGTTGGGCTCCTCATAAAGTATGTTATGTTTGTGTCGAGGATTTTAGGAAATGGTATAAGAAAGAAAAGAAAGTTTTTAGATTTGCAGTATGGAGAGAGCAAGAAAATCATTCAAATGATTGTTATTTTCGCAGCGTTGATGTTTCTAGATATAACTCCAAAAATAAGAAAGTAATTGTCTATCCTAACTTTACTTCAGCTAATCGGCCGGTAGGACATGGACCGTGACTTCCTATCCCTGAGCCACCCCAGTCTATTGATGACGTTTTACAGTCCAGTCCCGAATTTAATGAAAGTCGACCGGATGATAAGTTTCAATGTTTTCTAGAAAATTTAAAACTATAGTTGTTTCTTCTTCTTCTTCCTCAGCCATCTCTCCACTGCTGGATATAGGCCTCCTCAAACTCCCTCCATCTGTCTCTATCCTGTGCGAGTCTCGTCCACTTTGTTCCTGCAATTGTAATGATGTCATCAGCCCATCTTTTCTGGGGTCGGCCGACTCCTCTCTTTTCATCCCACGGTCTCCAATTTAGGACTCTGGATGCCCATCTGTCTCCTCCCTGTCTAGCCACATGACCCGCCCATTGCCACTTTAATTTGGCAATACGGTCTACCACGTCGACGACTTTTGTTCGGCGTCTGCATTCTGTATTTGGTACTTTATTCCTCAGACTTATGCCCAGCATTTGTCTTTCCATAGACCGTTGTGCACATTTTAATTTATGCGTGGTGTTGGCTGTTAATGTTATAGTTTCCAGTCCGTATGTCATAACAGGGAGAATACATGTATCGTAGACTTTCCTTTTCAGCTTTATAGGAATGTCCCTACTTTTTAAGATAAAATCCTATTTTCCGAACGCCGCCCAGCCCAGTCCAATCCTTCTGGGTATTTCTGCAGTCTGATTTTCTTTTCCCAATTTTATTTTTTGTCCCAGATAAATATACTCATCCACAGCCTCGATAAACTTGTTGTCTATTATCAAATTTCTGTGGGATGGACTCATTATTTTTGATTTACTTATGTTCATCTCGAAACCGGTTGTCAGAGAGGCATCATGAAGTTCTTTAATCATAGTGTTTAGCTCATTTAAATCATCACTTATTAGGACTATATCATCTGCGAACCTCAGGTGGTTTAGGTACATCCCATTTATCTTTAACCCTTTGTTTTCCCAGCTCAACAGCTTGAAAATGTTTTCCAAAGCCAATGTAAAAAATTTGGGTAAAATAGTGTCACCCTGTCTAACGCCTCTCTTGATCTCGATCTTATCCGTTTTCGTCTCATCATCCACTCTTACATCCATTGTGGCATGGCTATAGATATATTTTATCAGGTTCGTGTATCTAGAGTCGATTCTCGCGCATTATTGTCCACTGTTCTACAGAATGAAAGGCCTTTTTGTAGTCAGTGAAAGCCAGATGAATTTGTATGTTGTATTCGGTGGCTTTTTCGATAAGTAGGCGTAGGGTTTGTATATGATCATTAGTTCCAAAACTCTTTCGGAAGTCCGCCTGTTCGATTGGCTGATAGGAATCTAGCTTCGATGCTAAGCGGTTTGTGAGGATTTTTGTCAACAATTTCTATAAGTGGGACAGCAAGCTAATAGGTCGATAGTTCTCTAGATTCTCAGGATCTCCCTTTTTGTGTAGTAATATGACTTCAGCATTCTGCCATTGTTTTGGTATCCTTTTTTGTTCTAGACATTTATTAAGTAGAATTCTCACAGCATCAACAAGTTCATCACCTCCGAGCTTCAACATGTCGACAGTCACCTGATCTTCTCCTGCACTTTTATTGTTTTTCATATGTTTGAGTGCATTTTCCATTTCGGTAAGTTCTATCTCTGGCATCTCCTCTGATCCAACATTTAATATGATCCTGTTACTTTCTTCTTGTTGTTTCTTTGGTTGATACATTTTTGTATAGAATTTATGTATGGATTCCACTATCATATTTTTATCGTTTATTGTTGTTCCATTTTGATCCTTTATTTTAATAATATTTGATCTGCCAATGTTTTTTACCTGATTTAAGGACCTTCATATTTTTATTTGATTCTATTGTATTCATAATGAGTTTTGTATTATACTTCCGAATATCTTTTCTGGTTTCTTTCCTTATGATTTTATTTAGGGAATTGTATCTTTCCGAGTCTCTATTAATTTGTCTCTTCTCTTCGATGAGTTTCATCGTGTTTGTCGACAATTTTTGGTTTTTATTGTTCTGTCTAAAGGATATTGTTTTGGTAGCTGTTTGTATGCTTTCTGTTATTTTATTTGCAAGATTTTCCATGTTCATATCCTGGAAATCTGATTTGGATTTTAATTTCTGTTTTAAGATGTTTTCAAATATTGATTGCTGTCTGGTTATTGATTCTATTGTGGGTGGTTTCTTAAGTTTTTTATGTATCATGTTGTGTCTTTCAACTTTTGTGTTTATTCTAAAGGAAGCTCTCACAAGTCTGTGGTCGCTTCCTGTGTCGAATTTATTTAGTACCGATACGTCTTTACAGTATTTCAACTTATCTGTAATGATATAATCAATTTCGTTTTTCGTTCTACCGTCTGGGCTTTTCCATGTCCATCTTCTTTTCGTTTTCTTTTCGTAGAACGTATTTGCACAATAGAATTTTTCGCACTGTAGATAGTCCAACAGTGTTTCACCTCTGGCGTTTCTATTTCCAAGACCAAACTTTCCAATGTAATGTGGGTCTCCTAGTTTCTTCTGTCCTATCTTGGGATTAAAGTCTCCAATTAATATTATCAGTTGTGCTTTTTCTGATTTTCTTGCCCTTGTAATATCCTCGTAGAACCTGTCGACCTCCTCATCCTCTGCTGCACTTGTAGGGGCGTATGCTTGTATGATCTGTATTGTGAATCTGTTGTTTAGCCTAAGCAATATGTATATTACTCTGTACGATATACTATTCATCTTTATTACCCTATTTCTCACATTTTTATGAATTATTATTGCAATACCTCCCGTTGATGATTGTATATTTTTATAATAAAGTAGATGACCCGGTGCTAAGGTAATAGCTTCTTCTCCCTTTAGTCTTGTCTCACAGATTTCCAGAATGTCCCAATTTATGCTATTGAGTTCCCCTTGAAGTCTGATTCTGTCCTCTTCCTGTCTCATAGTTCTTATGTTGTATGTCGCCACTCTAAGTTCTGTGGTTTTACCCTTCTTCGAAATTTTGCCTCCCCCAGAATCCTCGAGGCTGACCGATTTTGGGTCGGTGTGAGATTCTGAGCTGTTTGCTCTACTCACCTGGGGTACTGTCGTTTTAAAAGTTGAGTCCATGGTTTGAATTTGAAGGTTTTTGGCACTGAAACACCACGTTTGCCAGACGTCTTGGTGAGTTTAGGGTTTCAGCCGCCTCTAACATGAGGACAGACGCTGTTTGTAGCCGCCCACTCTGGGTCAGACGCTACTACCTGTTGGTCCGCGGGAGGTATTTTATTTCCCTCCTACCCTGCATATCTGCCGAGCTTGCCCCTATCCGCCACCTGAGGACGCGTCCTATAGCGGTTTCAGGCTCCGCAAAGTTGTTTACACAAGCTAAATTAAATGATTTAGTGAGAGATTTGAGTTTGACTAAGGAAAAAGCAGAATTGCTTGGTTCTAGGCTGAAAGGAAAACATTTATTGAAATCTGGAACATCTATTTACCATTATAGAACAAAAGATCAACAGTTTGCTCAGTTTTTCAAGCAGGAAGAGGATTTGGTTTACTGCCATGAATTTGGCATTGAGTACAAGAAGGAAGATTGGAGGCTTTTTATAGACTCATCAAAAGTTAGTTTAAAAGGTGTTCTGTTACACAACGGAAATACTTATGCATCACTGCCTATTACTCATTCAGTCCATATGAAGGAAACTTACGAAAATCTTAACATGATTTTACGGAAAACTAACTATCCAGTTCACGATTGGATGCAATGTGGAGATTTAAAAGTTGTCTCCATGATATTTGGTCAACAAAAAGGATTTACAAAGTTTCCATGTTTTATATGTGAGTAGAACGGCAGAGCAAGGGATTAACATTGGTCCAAAAAACAATGGCCGGTAAGAAAAACGTTAACACCTGGCGAGAAGAACATTTTGCATAAAACTTTAGTACACCCAAAAAAGATTCTTCTACCATCACAACACATGAAGTTAGGCTTAATGAAACAATTTGTGAAAGCCTTGCCTAAAGATGGTGAATGTTTAAATATTTGTGTAAAAGATTTCCTCATTTATCAGAAGTCAAACTGAAAGAAGGGGTTTTCGTTGGGCCTGATATTCGTAAAATGATGTTCGAGTTCAACTTTGAAGCAAGGATGATTACAAAGGAAAAGGAGGATTGGATATCATTTAAAGAAGTTGTCACTAAATTTTTGGGCAATGTGAAAGACCCTAACTATGAACTTATCGTAGCTAATATGATAGACAAGTTCAAAAATCTGGATTGTCTGATGAGCCTTAAAGTCCACTTCTTTCACAATCGTCTTGACCTTTTTTGCTAAAAACTTAGGCGATGTGAGTGAAGAGCAGGGGGAACGGTTCCATCAGGACACGGAGGAGATGGAGAAACGGTACCAGGAACAGTGGAATATCAACATGATAGATGATTACTATTAATCACTTCATAGAGAACAACAAAATGCATCACATCGGAGAATAAGCTATACAAGAAACTTCACAGAGAAAAGGGAAAGGAAATACAAAAAAATAAGCACCTAAAATATTCGCATTGAAGTGAAAATGTTATCGTAAGTAAAAATTGTAGCCTAATCAAATAAAAATACGGTTTAAGTCTTTATTTTTTTATGTATCAAATTTTCCCTATTTTGAAATTTAATCGATGTCATATTGTGAGAGAACTGTGGGTGATACAAAAAAAAAACTGATACCAGATACGGTTTCAGCACCCAAAAATACATAACACTTAGATGTATTGGTTTAAAAAGTTCTTACAAATATTTTTTTTATTGGCCTGTGTAGTTAATGCTGAACGGTATATAATAATTTGGTTGCCAGAAGTCATCGATGAAATCAGAAAAAACAACCGAAAACATCGAATCATTCTTCATCATGACAATACCCGCTCTCACACAGCACATCAAACAATTAATTATTTGACGGAAAAAAAACATCGAATTAATATTTCATTGCCCGTATTCACCTGATTTATCGCCTAACGACTTATTTGTATTCCTGAATGTAAAAAAAAGCGTGGACAGCGATTTTCATCACCTCAAGAAATTGTTGAATCCTTCCAAGAACCATGTTTTTGTGGTGCCAGCTTCATAGTGAAAAATATGTTTCAAGATTTGATTCAAACGCATGTAAAAGTATATAAAACGTAAAGGCGAATATTTTGAGAAACAAGAAAACGATTTGTACCAAAAAATTGTTTTTGCTTCATTATTTTTGTAAAACTTAAAAGGTAGCCCTCGTAATTTTATCTAGTCTCAAAGCCTTTTTAACCAAAAATTTTTTAATGTTTATAATTTCATCATGGTTATATAATTTAAATAATTTACTAGGGACTGGGCCATTCCCTAGTAAACTTTCATAGATTCTTATCGTTCTGTTGACCCCATCTTCTTTTTGTTTGACTAGTGATGGATTATCTGAGAATCGACTGTGTTGTTAGCTAGTAAAATATTAAGTTTTGTATCACCGAATATCTGTAACGTAGACGTTATTGACGATCTACTTTATGAAGATCACATTTTGAGATAAGCCGCTCATGACGGCAAATATTTCCGCTCTAAGGAATCATAAACCACTTTTTTCAATAAAATTATTTTTATGTAACATATGTCCTTGCACCTGGATACAAATTGTTTGATTTTTTCAAATATTTATTTCGAATCGTACAATTAGGGGTCATTTTTTTCACTGCTGTTTATGTAATCTCTGTCTCGTAAATCGATTTGTCAAATGAACAAAAATAAATATTTTATCTTAAAAAAAAAACCTGTATATTTTCTTTAGATAAACTTATTTGATTTTCTATTTCAGTCTAATTTTTACTTGCTTAATCTTACTGGGATAAATAACTTACCTGTACGGCTTTGGTAATCTAGCTAGTGATTGGTAAGTTAAAGGACCAGTATAATCGGCATGTTCTAAAAGAGCGTATCTACAATTAGTAAGATCGGCTGCTTCCTGATTTAAACCTTTGCCCCTACATAACGCTTCTAAAGAACCAAGCAATGCTCCTACACATTCGACGCTAGCCAAAACTACACTATGGTCGTTGCATTGGGAAGATTCTTCGATTGAGTCCATGATCCTGAAATAAGTAAGATTTATGAAAACTATTTGTACCAATATTTTTTGATGAAAGTTTTTAAAAATACGAAATCAAAAGGTTCAACGATTTTAATTAAATAATTAATTAATTGTAAAGATTTTACAATTGCGTTATCGCGATTTCGTAGTACAACTGTTGTACTACGAAATCGCGATAACGCAATTGTAAAATCTTTACAAATATATTTAGTGACAGTTAACAAAGTAATTAAGTAGTTTTATTGTTAAAATGTACTGTCACAAAGTAACGGACCACTCAATCAACTCTTTAAATAACACAGGGCAACAAAAAAAAAAATTTTGTTTTGGTGCCTGGGATTTTAGAGCTGATTTTAACTATATTTGGGACGCTAAATCTATACATGCAATCCGTTTTTCTCTATCAGCTCTACTTTTTTAGATACATCAACTTATCTACCAATGTGGTTTTTATTCAGTATATTCATTTATGAGAGTTCTAAAATTATTATATATTCATTAATGTAGGTACAATGGTTTTATTGTCAGTCTGTAATTGAGTAAATTCCAGGTAAATCTATAAATAGTGGAACCATTGCCTATCAGGTACCTGAACTGACCCTTTTAATCACCTAACTCGGGTAAGTCTCGTCAGTTTGTGCGTTCTTACTAATGAGAGTAGATCGAATTCGGCGTGTTATTTTATGTTAAGAAAAAGAGTGTTTTTGTGTTATTGAACAGAATTAAAATGAGTTCAGGTTCCAGTTCAAGAAGAAGTTGTGTAAATCAACCTGATGTGTTTTGCTATATATGCGGAGAATACATGTTTCAACAAAACAGACAAACTATTACTGACTTTGTAAAGCGAGCGTATCTTGGATACTTTGGAGTTAAGCTTGGTGATCAGGACAAAACGTGGGCCCCGCATCTCGTATGTAAAACTTGTACAGAGCATTTACGGCAGTGGACTACCGGGAAAAGAAAATGTCTAAAATTCGGCGTACCAATGATTTGGAGAGAACCAAAAAACCACTTCAATGATTGTTATTTCTGTTTAGTAAATACTAATGGAATCAATCGAAATAACCGCAGTAAGTGGACTTATCCCAATTTAGACTCGGCAATACGCCCTATCCCGCGCTCAGATGAAATACCGATTCCAACATTTCATCAGCTACCACATATCTCTGATGACGAATATTTTCCCTCTGATCGCTCTTCTAATGCTAGTAAAAGTTCTGATACTAATGAAACTAACAGTGACTATGAGGGGACGTCATCAGTTCCTCAACGCTTCAATCAAAATGAATTAAATGATCTCACCAGGGATCTCAATTTATCGAAAAAAGCTTCTGAAGTACTGGCTTCTAGGTTGAACGACAAAAATTTACTGGAACAAGGAACCAAAATTACCTTTTACCGTACAAGAGAAAAAGATCTGCTTGTATTTTGTCACGACATGGACGTTGGGGAAAAGAATGTCATTAACGACGCTTTGGTTGAAAGAGAAAAAATCATACTTCCTCCGTTACATATAAAGTTGGGCTTAATGAAGCAATTTGTAAAGGCTCTTGATAAGAATGGGTCTTGTTTTGCATATATAGGGGTAAAAATGCATCAGTTGAGCACAGAAAAACTCAAAGCAGGAATATTTGACGGCCCACAAATAAGACAATTAATTAAGGATCCTGCCTTCATAAATTCAATGAATCAAGTTGAACGAGAAGCTTGGACATCATTTGTTGCAGTTGTAGAAAATTTTCTAGGCAAACATAAAGCTCAAAACTATGTTGAAATGGTTAACAAGATGCTTAATAGTTTCAAATCCTTAAGGTGCAATATGAGTATTAAAATACACTATTTACACAGCCACTTAGACCGTTTTCCAGAAAATTTAGGAGACATGAGTGAGGAACAAGGTGAAAGATTTCACCAAGATATTAAAGTTATGGGGGACCGCTACCAAGGAAGATGGGACATGCACATGATGGCAGATTACTGCTGGAGTTTAAAAAGGGACTGTTTAAAAAAACATTCAAGAATGTCGCGGAAAAGAAGCTTTCCAAGTGTTGAGTGACTATTTCATTTCTTCAATGTTTTTTTTTTGTTTGTAAGTACGACATAATATTGTATTTTGTATAACTAAAATAAAAATTTCGTATCTACTTTTGTTTACTACACTTACGGATTTGAGTTACAATAATGTAACTTGTATTTCTCTAAAATTGTATATCTTAAAAATTTGAGCTCCTAGGTACAAATGAATACGTTATTTGAATTCAGGACATCAAATTGATATAGAATCAGCTCAAAAAACCTCGACACCAAAACAGCTGTTCCCCTGTGTAATTAATTGCTTATAATAATTTTTTTGATACTACTAAATATTTTAGTTCTTATTATTAGACAATTCAAGGAATATTATTATTCAGTTTTCTGTCTTTCACCGTTAACAAAAGGGAGCAACTTTTATCTCACAAGAATCACTAATTTTAATATTTACCAACATTTACTAAAATATTCATATTGCATAACCAGTTTGCTTTACGTCCCTAAAATAAATGCGATTTCTTTTATCCTATTTCGGCCTACGATTCTGACTAAACATTATTTCACTAATTTACTTTTTTTCCGAAAAGAGGGTAGAAAATTTATGGCTGTTTTTATTTATTTTATTAACTCTTTTTTAAGTTACAGACAAAATAATTCCCTCTAAAGTAACCACTCCAAAAAATTTAACGAAACTTAAACTAAAAAGTAATAACAGTTCCAAAGTATATATTAGTAATCTCCTCAATCCACATTTAAAAGCTTCGTGAGTAACAGAGGAAATCTAAATGTTCATCACATAAAAAGTTCATATACATAACCGTTCTAGAAAATGGAAAAGATTGCTAAATGTTGACTCTATAAAACGGTAACAAAAACATTTTTTTACGTTGAAAATTCCTCGGAAACATTGAATATGATGAGCGCAAAAAAATGAAGGGAAACAATTTTTGAATTGAATGATTTTATACAAATTATGTATTTTAGCAAGTGGCTTTCGATGTTCCAAAGCCATAATTAGTGTCTCGTACGGAACACTTTTGAGATCACTTCGGTGTCTGTCTGTCCGTCTGTCACAGACGATTTTCTCCGAAACTATTTGATATTGGAAGTTGAAATTTGACACACATATACAAGTTGATGGCCCAATCAAAGTCGTGTAGTTTTGAAAGAAGTCAAATTTTGACTTAGGAGAATTAGTATTGAAGGGTGAAATCGGAAGTGAAAAATTTTTTTTTACCAGATCATCGAGTACAGTATCACCTGAAAGCTTGTGAAAATACGAGTTCAAAAATATACATGATGTAAGACTCACACTTTTCTTTGAATTGTTTAAAAAAATGGCCAAAAATCGTCGTTCCCCCACTCTATCTCGAAAAATGCTGTTTAAAAAATTTTGAAAACATGGAATAGTGTAAATAAAGTATAGATTTAGCGAAAATTATCAGGAGTGCATTACGTTTAATAATTTTTCTTGTATAAAAAAAGGTGATATCTCTGTTCCTAGACACAATATTTAGATAGTAAATATTTGTTTTACACTTTTATTACTAGATTCTAGATTGAGCTAGATTGGTTTATTGGCTATTAGGTAGCTAAGATGTTATAACTATTGTACATTAATGACTAAGAAAAAATGTTAAATACATATTGGATCTTAAGATATACAGAGGTTAGGGACCTAATTGACTTAGCCTAGATAAAGGTTAGTATTTTATTTTAAAAGCAACGGAACACTAATTGGGCAAGTCCAACTTGCACTTGATCACATATACGCAGAGTAATCACTATATTGACATTTTTGAACTCCAAAGAGCTTCTAGGTGCAATTTGTATATATAGCGCATAAGATTTCAGGCGGTGCTATAAGGATTACTCACAATCTTATCTATGTGGACGTCAAGCAATAACTTTATATTCAATAGCACCAAAAGATCTTTCCACTGATATTTCCTTAATAAATATACGCCAATAATATTATTATGTATGTATTATTTTATTATGATAACTATGGATGTAAATGAAAAACACTTCTTTACATTAACAAATAAAATATTTTCTTGACATTGAATATAAAACCTCTTAATATACAATTGCACTTCATTACCATCACTAGCACTACATATTATTTTGTAGACTCTAAGGCGAGTATAGACAAAGTAATAGGCTTCAAGTACTTCGGTGGTACAATTACCAGCACCAGAGAGCTAAAGGAAGAAGGTAGGGAATCTAGAATATACATAAAATGCAACGTCTCTCGGTCTGTCTATCTGTTTGTCTGTCCGATAGTGCACTTATCACTCGAGAACCATTTATCCGATTTACGTGCTTTTTTTTAAAACATACACATGTTGTCTGGTCATATTGTATTATGTTGGTAACATAAGAAATAAGCAGTGACGATAATAGAGAATCAAGTCGGAAAAAAATTTGCCGCTAGCGCACTCTCTGCAATACGCTGCCTAAACCGTTAAAGATGGAACAATATCATGCAACAAAGAACACAATATATATAAAATGCAACGTCTCTCTGTCTGTCCGTCAGTGCACTTATCACTCGATAACCATTTATCCGATTTATGTTTTTTTTTTTAATTCATACATATGTTCTATGGCCAGATTATAACATATAATAATAATAATCTATATAATATATATAAAACACAACGTCTCTTTGTCTGTCTGTCTGTTCATTAGAGTGCTTATCACTCGAGAACCACTTATCCGATTTACGTTTTTTTTTTAAATTCTTAACATAATATTTTTCAAAAAAAAATCTATAATATATATAAAACGCAATGTCTCTCTTTCTGTCTGTCTGTCCGTCCGTTAGTGCGCTTAGCACTGAAGAATCACTTATCTGATTTACGTGTTTTTTTATAAAATACATATATTCTCTGGCCAGGTTATAGGATATATTTTATTACCTTAGGTAACATAAAGAGTAAGCAGTGACGATAATAGTAAATCAAGTCCACGCGAGCGCAGCTGCGGGCACGGCTAGTAACCAATAAAAGCATCTATTACATCCAAACTGCTAAGAGAAATGATATGGAGAAATTGGAACATAATTGGTGAGAATAAAATACGAATTTACAAAACTTTCGTGATACCTATCTTGACGTACGCTACGCACAATAGGGCGGAGACAGCCTACACGAATCGTCTTCTGCGAACAATGGAAATGAGGATACCACGCGCGATAACTGCTTTCATACTTTGAAGCCAGGTAAAGAGTAACGATATTCGCAACATCTGTGCCGTCCAGGATGTTGTAAGATGTGGCAGAATACGAATAAAGAAATGGCGATACCACGTCGAGAGAATGGACGCAGACAGACTTCCCAAAATTGCTAAAAACGAATTCCCAAACTCTTCCTTGCCTCTAGCAAGACCCTCAAGACGATAGTATTAAACCTGGTCATCTGCGTCTAAAGATTAAAGGAAATTTACAATGTACAATTTACAGCGATTCAAGAACAACGTGAATCGCTTTTTTTTCCGCACACGTGTCGCTCCTGTAGCGCTTTAGGGACTTCCCTGCAGCACGTGTGCTAGACCCATAAAAAAAATGGTTTATAGTTGGGTACAAGACTTAGTTCTAACTTAACAAAAAGAAAAAGAATATTTAAATTATCATTACGGATTATATTAAATTTTGACTTTATGATATTCAGACTTATAATTGCCTACAGTGTCAAACTTAAAATTATTAATAGG
This sequence comes from Pachyrhynchus sulphureomaculatus, assembly GCA_019049505.1. Classification (NCBI taxonomy): domain Eukaryota; kingdom Metazoa; phylum Arthropoda; class Insecta; order Coleoptera; family Curculionidae; genus Pachyrhynchus; species Pachyrhynchus sulphureomaculatus. Next base: position 46,673,988 of record CM032455.1, on the reverse strand, counting down.
TTTTTCGGTTAATAATGTCGATTTTTTCGCAACATTTAAGCGTTTATTTCCATCACAAAATGAATTACCTTTATAATCAAAGTATTTGCTATCGTTAGCTATGACTTTTCCACATCTTTCTGTTAAAGAATGGATTCCGAACCAGAAGAACATTTTATCTTTCCAGGCCAACCTTTCATCAAGCCAAATTTTCACTTCTTCGTAAGAATATAAGTGTTGTTCTGAAAGTCCGTGCTGCATCGATCGAAATAAGTGGTACTCTGAAGGTGCTAAGTCCGATGAATACGGCAAGTGGGGTAGAATATCCCATTTGATGTTTTCCAAATAGTTTTTAACACATTTTGCAACATGGTGCCTAGCATTGTCATGTTGAAAAATTACTTTATCGTGTCTTTGGGCGTATTCTGGTCGTTTTTCCTTCAATGTTCGGTTCAACTTTATCAATTGTTGTCGGTATCGATCGCCAGAAATCGTTTCAGCAGGTTTCAGCAGTTCGTAATACACAGCTTCTCTACTATCCCACCAAATACACAGCAAAGCGTTCTTTCCCTGTATATTGCGCGCTGGTTGTGATGTTGAAGGCTGGCCTGGGTCTACCCAAGTTTTTTGGGTTGGAGCATGTTCACCATAAGCTTCAACTAACAATAGATAACTTTCAGCAGCCTTTTTCTTCAAATGAAAGAAGGTTATTAAACTTCCCCGTAACACGTCTTTTTCTGGCATCAAACACGACATATTCAAAGCTATGAGGAACTCTGTTTTTTGCACAATGGCAATTAATAACGAACTGGCTTTTGATGGCATATGTTTACCTTCCAAAATCCCATAGATGTCACTAGTCTATACCATCAAGTGTATTAGTAACTCCATCTCTTCACAAAATCGACATTATTAACCGAAACACCTATTAGATTGACCTGCAAAGTACAAATTGCTGATCTTGACAAAAAGGCAATATCACTGTTGAAGACAATCTAGATCTTAATAATCTGCAAATCTACAATAATAAAAAGCTTTATGTTATCTGCTAGCAACCTTACTTACAGTCTTATGATTGCCATATCATCTCCTGCATGCCTATGTATCGGTCCACTAAGTAACAATAAATCAGCAAGTCTACCAGGAGATCTCAACAATTCTCGAGCTGCCCGAAGTGGTTCCAGTCTTTTAGGGGGACTGGGCAAAAGTAGCATTCTATGAAAAAGGGCCTCAAGAACCGGTCTTAATGGGCGTTCTCTTCCGACCAGTCTGACAACTTGAATACCAATACTAAAAAGATATTATTTTATGCATATACATAACAGGCCGACAGGGGACCGTAAACGCACTATGCTCATTTCTGACAAAATGAATCTTTTAAGAAGGATGTTGTGACAGCACCATGATTGCCTTTTTGGATCTGGGATAGTCCCTCAATCCGAGCGAATTTTAAATACTTACTTAGCTTAAAACATGAAAGTATCAAATTGGAGCCAAATGTTAGAACACAAATAGCTGTGTTTAAATACATAGTCCTCCAACTAAATCTTAATTTGATGCATAGTCCTTAGGATAATACTTTTTATACAGTCTTGGTTTCCGCGTTGAAAGCAATACCTGGCAACTCACTATTACCATTTGTACAGGGTGAGTCAACGATAGAGTAAAGTTCATTATCTCATTTGTTTCGGGAATAACGAAAAAATGTTAAATAAAATAGTTTTAGGGAATGTTAAGGTGCACAGTTTAAAATTATTTTTGAGTATATAGGGTACTTCAAAAAAGTGTGGCCGATATAACATATGTTACTTTCTAATTTATTTTTAAATTCTGCGTAAAATTTTATAGCTTTTTTATTAATAATGTCATATACCTAAACCTGGTAGCTTTTCTAATATTTCAACCTAAAAAAAAATACTAGTTTTCAGTTTTGTAAAAAATTGCCAGTAGCGCCATTATTTCTGAAGGCGGAATACTCATAATTGGTACGAACGTTCTATAGAGATGAAAAAAAGATATATGTAAAGAAATAAGAATTGGAAGCTACAGGGTGTTCAAAATAAATTGATACATTTCGACTATTTTAAATTGAAAAATTTGCTACCAGTGAGGAAAAAGAAATGGAGATTTTACCTCATGTTGAAGATAAACCCCAGGTCAGCACCCGCAACTAGCTGACTTATCTGACACATCCCAATCTACGGCTAATCATACTACAAGAAAATATAAGTATCATCCCTTTCATATGGAACTACACTAAGAACTTCAAAACCGTATATTTTGAACGACGAGTAAACTTTTGTACCACTATGAATGGAGCAATAGGGGCCGATCCAAATTTTTTATCCAAAATAATCTTTTCTGTTGAAGCCACTTTTCGCAGTAATGGAGCAGTTAACAGCCATAACTTGTAGTATTATTCAACAGTTAATCCATTTTGGGTCCGGGAAGTTCAAAACCAAAACCATTGGTCGCTTAATGTATGGTCTGGAATATTAAATTTTTGAATTATTGATCCATATTTTTTCCGCGAACCGCTTAACGGGCCTAGATATCTCAATTTTTTGCAAAACGAATTACCTTAGCTTCTTGAAGAAGTTGATAACTTTGAAAGGGAACAAATGTGGATTTCCCAAGACGGAGCTCCTGCTCATTACCACCAGGAAGTTTGGGAATTTTTAAACGATCGTTACCCACAAAAATGGATCGGTAGGGATGGATGCATTCAGTGACCCCCTCGATCATGTGACTTAACACCTTTAGACTTCTTTTTGTAGGCCCACATTAAAGATCGTGTTTATGTGAATCCCCCTACAACACTAGTAGATATGGAAAATAGGATACGGAATGCGTGCAGGAAAATAACGCCCTTTATGCTAAGGAAAGTGAAGGAAAATATAGTAAAACGACTAAACAAGTAGATGGGCATATTTCTGAATATTTATTACGTCATAATAATTAATCATTAGATAAGTTAAACTATATTAAAATTATTTTTAACTATTTGTTTATGTTTTCACAATAGCGTAAGTGTATGAAAAACAAGGGCAAAAATTGAAAAATGACAAGCTTAATAAAAATTGACGGGTTTTGTAAACTTTATCAGAAAAAATAATAATATACAGGGTGTGCCGTTTAAAAAATTTGAAATTTTTCAATTTAAAGTAGTCGAAATGCATAAATTTATTTTGAACACCCTGTAGTATCTAACTCAAATTTCTGTACATACATCTTTTTTTTTTCATTTCTATAGAACGCTCGTACCAATTATGAGTATTCCACCTTCAGAAACAATGGCGCTACTGGCAATTTTTTACAAAACTGAAAACTAGTATTTTTAAAAAAAAATTGAAATATTAGAAAAACTACTAAGTTTAGGTATATAACATTATTAATAAAAAAGTAAAAATATCTTACGCAGAATTTAAAAATATATTAGAAAATAGGATGTACACCTTAACATTTCCTAAAACTATTATATTTAACATTTTTTCGTCATTCCCGAAAAAAAAGAGATAATGAACTTTACTCTATCGTTGACTCACCCTGTACATACGTAACTACAATTAAATAGTTTCCGTAACTAAATTAAAAATACGACCATCAAATAGTACAATGTCTAGAAAATGTAGAGTAATATGATACACATCCACTTTCAAAAATTTTGAACTTAACACGTAGGCTAAAAAGTTTTTGGTCTAGCTATTCAAGAAAATTTTTTTTTTTGGAAAATTCGACTTTATTCATTAATATAGTTTCCTTCAAGAGCGATACAATAAGTCCAACGCTTTTGTAACGTTTCTATACCTTTTTTGTAGAGGGATTTGTCTTTGCCTTCAAAATAGGCCTCAGTTTCGGCGATAACCACGTCATATGGGCGTCCAGAGAGTTCAGCATCATTTGTATCTGCACGTCCGCGTTTAAATTCAGCATACCAGTAAATAATGAGTGATTTTTCAGAGGCAGAGTCCCCGTAACACTTATCAAGCCACTGCTTTGCTTGAGCCGTATTTTTTCCTATCAAAAACAGTGTTTAATCAACACACGAAATACGATTTTTTCCATTTTGAAAATATCAAGAGTAGCGTCACTGAAATCACTGTAACTTGTAAACTAATCGTCGAAATGTCATGAAATTTTGACACGTATCCTTTGGCGGTTGGTACTTCCGAAACATCATGTGAATTTTTTAAAAAAAGCTATGTGTCAGACCAAAAACTTTTCAGCCTACGTGTTACATAGATACCTTTAATTATAATTTTATTGCCGAAAACCTATATTTTACAAAGATATTAGTAAGTATATCACTATTTACAAAAATATATTAATTTGTATATTTTTAACATTATTCAACTTCTAGATAAAAGAAATCAGTTACCTGTATATAATTTTCGCTTGATTATTGGTTAATCCCTGACCACTAGGATCACCAGGAGATCCTAATAAAGATAAAAGTGCTGGGCAAAATCTCTGCCAGAGAAATGTTGTAAAATGGATATTAGAATGGACAGTGTGAGGAAGAGTATTTACCAAGGTAAGAAGACATTCCAAGAGAAATACTGTGGAATCGCTTGATCTTGGTAACCTGAAAAATAATAAATAAAATTGATTATGAATTGATGGCCTCATCAGAGCCATGTAGTTTTGAAAGTTAAATTTTGACTTAAGGGCTTAGTTTTTGAGGGGTGAAATCGAAAATGAAAAGAAAAATTACTAGGACATCGAGTGGCGTGTAAATGAAAGCTTGTAAAAACTCGAGTTCAAAAATATATTACGTAGTACTTGCGCACACTTTTCTTTGCATTATTTTTAAAAAATCGCGAAAAATCGCTGTCCCCATCCTTATCTCGAAAAATACTGATCAAAAAATTTTGAAAAAATTCTGAAATATTCTCCACAGGGTGTAGATTGAACGAAAATTATCACGAGTACATTACCTTTAATAATTTATCTGGTATAAAAAAAAAATTAACATCATCATTTTTCAATAAAGATCGGAAACAAACTTTGTTGAAAACTCATTTGGGGTGTATTTTGTGAAGTCATTGATCATTTTGTACCTCCGTAACAAAAACTTTTATTTTAAAAACAATCAACGTACAGAACACTACTTGCACTTGACAGGTTATTAATTATTTAAACCGCGAAGTTAACACCGTTTAGTGGTCGAATCGAACTTTTGAGGTTTTTTTCCAACTTAAATTTTCCTTTCTTGACAATTGATATGACCACTATTAAATTTTACAATCTTTCTTTTGTACAGTTCATCGAATTGTCAGTATACACTGAAGCTTTTCTTTAACATAGAAAAAAAAAACTGGCAAAGTGATCTGAATCCTTTAAATGGAAATACCTGGTTCTAAACTAAGTATTAAATTTAACAAAAACCATAATCATTTCTGTTAAAACTGGAAATAATCAAAAAATAACATAATTTTCTGATTTCTCTTTTCAAAAACAATATATATGAAACAACCCTTTCTTATCCTTTTATTTTATTTTTTATAGGCATATCACTCATGCTGCAGGGAACTTCCTAAAGCGCCACAGGAATGGCGCGTGTGCCAAAAAAGCAATTCACGTTGGTCTTGAATCGCTCTAAATTGTACTTAGTGGGAAACACAGTCCTGAGTAAATCATTTCAAAGAAATAAGGTTCTCCATATAAAAGACTGCTTAAAAATGATTGTACGAGGGGTGACAAGTTGAACTTCATACGGATGTGAAGTATTAGCGCTACGTGTATTCCTAGCATGCACCGTTTTGAGAGGAATTAAGCGGGCTTCAACTTTCCATGAAAATACTTGTAGAATAGATTCAAGTAGCCAACCATTCTTCGATGTTCCAGTGAATCAAGGTTCCAAGATCCAACAGATACAGAGAACCAAACATGTAGGTAAACAGTATTCCATCGTTAGTCGAATTTGAGCTTTGTACAGAATTAACAGTTTTGGAGTGTAAAGCTTTCTAGTTCGAAATAATATTTCTAGCTCTTGAGAAGTTCTGTTTGCTATGCTTGAGACCTGTTCATTCTAAGACATATTTTTTTTTATGGGTCTAGCAGACGTGCTGCAGGGAAGTCCCTAAAGCGCTCTAGGAGCGGCATGCGTGCGGAAAAAGCGATTCACGTTGTTCTTGAATCGCAGTGAATTTACTCCCAAACTAACAACCAGCAAATTGAGTTACGATGCTAAAGGAATGGAAGGCCCTGATATAACTATGTCATGTTCAGCAAAGTTAACTACTTGGTTACTGTCACCCCAAGATATATTCTTCGGATATTTGAATAAGTAGACGATGTTCGAGGGGTCAAGGTAAATAAAGAAATAAGCATACTGTCATCTGCAAAGCTGTAGATTAGATTCCTGGTCCTTTCCAGCAGATCATTGATGTAAATGACAAAGAGAGTGGTAGATAGTATGGAGCCTGGGGACACACCAGCGTTGATAGTAAAAGTGTTAGAAAGAAACCCGTCGATTGTCATTCGGAAAAAGCACTCCTTGAGGAAACACGAGAGCGATAAACAGAATTTTTTAAACATACCACGAACGTAGCTTAGCCAACAAACCATTGTGCCAAACACAGTCGAATGCCTTAGATATATCGAGATTCTCCAAAATACTTATTTATTTATTTATCATACATGCCTTACAGGTTACAAGACTCAACTACAAGGCCGAAGATACAGATAAGAGCCACTATACATAGAAATGTAATACAATAATAGAGTATTAAGCAGATACAAATTCCAATCACAATAATAATAATAAAAAAAACAATTAGATATGAAAACAATAAGAAAAGAAAGATGCCACAGCCCCTCAGTGTTGCAATATTTTACTTATCGTTAACATAGATGTGTTGAAAACGTCGATGCTTATTTCTTGATTATACATACTACACATCGAAAAAAAGTGGGGAAAATTTTAATATATTTGTTCTTGGAATAGATAGATAAAAAGTGTTATATTGTCTGCTAGTTATACACGGCACACTAAAATTTATTTTTGACAGAATAGCGGGCGAATCTATATCATTATTTTGAACAGAGTCGTCGCGTCGGTAGCAAGTAACCACGACGAACCTTTAATACCGAACAGCCGTTATCTGCAAGTAGTACCTCATGCAGAAACCTCTGTTGTGGATAGATACCATTTCGTTTAAACCTAATATATTGCGTTCTTCCAAATAATTACATAAGCTGGGAGAACTTCTCTTGATTATTGGTTACGAAAGCTATACTGATAGTCGTTAATAATATTCAAGATATTTTAGAAGATGCTGATTGATAGCCTTTTCCATGACTTTTGATATTATTGAAAAGAGAGCCACTGGTCGATTGTTGTTTCGCAAAGTCTTCTTGCCTTTTTTGGGTGTCGGATGAACTGTAGTGCATTTCTAGCAGGAAGGAAATATTTCCTTTCTGTAGGAAAAGTATAAAAGTGTACAGAAAACTGGTTTTAGTTCTACCGCGCACTTTTTGAGTAATATGACAGGTATTCCATCTTCTCCAGAAGCTTTTTCGATGCCCAGCTTCATTAAAATACGTTTTATGATACGCTGTTTGAAGACAAATTCGACATCCTTGACTGCACTATAAGAATAGTTGATGGTATTTGAAATTGGCGGGGCAGGCAAGAAGTTTGTTTTTAATTCTCTGATTGTGTGACTCTTTGGTTTCATTTCTTTACACCTGTTCCGGGTACGAATATAGATGTTTCGATTTATAACGTAAGGATGCTCACGCAATTGTCGCTGCGCAAGATGTTTAGGAGCATCAACTTCTTTGCTTTTTCAGTTGAACTGAGGCTTAACTGCAAGGGCATTTTTTCAAAAAAGGGATGTAAGATTTCGTACCAGCTAAAATGACATCGAAAACCTCCTTAGTGCAGTCAGATGGATAGTCGGATCTAAAACAAACGTCCAAAAAAGGAAAAGTTCCAAAAATTCCATGAGTTCCTTCCATTTAACAAATTTATAGTGCCAAATTTTCCGTGACTTAAATGCTTCTCTGTTACTGATCTGTAGGGTACTTGATGTTGAAAGCAGTTTATGTTCGAAAGAACCCAACAGCAGAGTAAATCCCTATACTGGTGGCTAAAAACAGGAGAGACTGGCGAACTCTCCGTTTCGATCAGGAATCCATGTTGGTTCATCGATAAGCTAAGCAAAGCCACAATTGATTGACAATGATTCAGCTTCATGACCTTATTCGTCGTTCGTATTTAAATACTTAAGCCAGTTGATGTTATGGACATTAAAATCACCCAGGATGGCAATTTCGGCATTTGAATAATTAATCTGGAAATAATCGATGGTGTGTGCAAAAGAAGCGAAAAGTGTCCTAAAGTTAGTATCATTTGGTGGTCGATAGAGGCAGCAGATAAACTTTGTGAGTTGAGTCGTTATTTTTAACCACATCAAAGTTTTGGAGCTGCAGAATCTCCTCTCGTTGGCAAGAGAGATCTCTTCTGATAAAAAGGCAGAATCTAAAGTTACTCCTAAACCAAAAATAGAAGTCGTATCCAGAATAAACAAAGGTGACTGTGCTAGTGAATGGACTGGCCTTGGTTTTACAGAGAGCGAGTATATGAGGTTTATTTGATTGCACGTGTTGGTGCACTGAATTTATGTTCGAGTTAAAAAGTATGTTACAAAAATCTGTTTTAAAATTGTGATCTCTGCAGGTTGTCGTCCCCGAACCAGCCCCCACCTGGAGATTCGAACGGGAGGCTATTTTACCTCCGAAATTTTTTGATCCTGAGAGCTTCATCATGCTATTTGGTCTAATAGTCCTGGGACATCGACACAGCCACGAAAGGTTAAGCAACTTCAATCAGCCTATGCGATGATACCACACTAGGCGATGCTTGGTGGGATTTGGGCATCTACTATCTAAGTTGTTCTTTTAGTCATTAGCGAAGATTCTTATAAGACTATTGAAACCATACAAAATTAATAAACCTCATTGTCCTAAAGCAATGTCCCTCAATTTTTTTTTCTTACAGCAGGTGTGTGTTCTAAATTTCAAATCGATGTCACATTTCCTTCGAGAGTTATCGTATCACCAAAAAGATAGATAAATATACAAATGAGAAACTTGATTTAAGAACCTTTAACACCAGAAGAAATGCTAAAAGCTCAGGGAGTTATTTTTTAAGAATACAATGTTTACCTTTGTTAAGGAAAGTAAGAAGGAAATAATGGGATTTTTACGTAATTTGTTAGAAAAAAATCTAGATAACGTTTTTTGACCTGATTTTTTTTACTTCCCTTACTTAGGGAAGAATTATTTGCGAAAATAAACCTCAGATATTTCCAGGATCCCTAGATCATGAAAAACATAGTTTCCAATTGCCACCGAGTTGGCATGATAATTCCCGAATGAAATGAGGTATTAATTTTATAATTGCTTCACTTAAAGTAGAAAAAAAGCTTATAGTTTTTGAGGTATATCGATCCAGGAAAATGGAGTAAAAAAGATTGCTATTGATAAAATTCGTGTAGTTTTAACAGTATTAAAGTTTCTGGTTCCATGATCAACAAGGGTTAAGCATAATAATTAATTGTCAAATATATAAGAAATTGAAGAAGTAGGTAAGGGGTCTAGGGTGGTTAGTTCGTATGTATCGAATTATACGTCATTTTCAGGGTCCTCGAAATGGAAGAACTGAAATATTATGTTATTTTTCTATACATAAAAATGCTGAAGATTAGATAATTATGTTAATTGGTTGAGTTAAGCCCAGTATATTCAACTTTACTACTGACAGCAGAATATTTATTAATTCGTAGGTGGCACATTCCTACAAAAAAGCTTCCTTCCCACATGGTTGTCAAAGTTGAAGCGTTCTAAATAAAGTTCGGCCCGTTAGTGCCCAGATTATTAGCCAGAAACAAACTGGAACAAACAATTTAAGTTATTTCCTCTCTTGTGAAGGATATATAAAGCTATAACCAGTACCCACGATATTAAAGGTACCAGTATACCTTATTGTATTTGTTCAATTTGTAAGTGTGTTTATTATTCCCAGTATACTTTCCACACATGAACTTTCACCTCCTTGGCATTAAAGTCTTTGAAGCATGGAATAGGAGGAATGTTTTTGTATTTCTATTTTACTATTAATATTTCGATCCGTATTTATTTGATCGTTATCGTAAAATGGCAAGACGAAAAAAAAAAGTTGGCATAAAACTTTTAAAGTAAATGCAGATAATAAATTAGTTTATGGTTTCTGTTCTTACATTTTGTTTTCCTCCAGTTTACTACAGATGTACTGCATAACCGGAATAGCTTCATTAAAACAAGCAACTGCTGAAGTTTTTGTGTAAACCATTTCAGCACTACTTCCTGAATTTTTATGTTTTTGTTGCTGCTGCAAAATCTCTTGACATTCTTCATCTAAAACCGAGTAAAAATTGAAAGAGAATTTTCATTCTTGGTCATGTCTCGTATAAATTATATAGTGTAACTTACAAGTAATTTTTATAATAGTCTAAAATTTTAATACATTCATACATTCAAACTTGATCAGCAGATCGTTTCTTAAGAAACATTGTTAGACTGTTTAAAATGTCAAATGTTAGTGGGAGTCACAAACTTAAAATTATGAATGCGTTCCAAGGGGAAGTCGCAAAGTGACATACTGAGTGAGTTTGGCTTACCGGAGTCCACCTTTTATAAGACCATTAAAAACAAAGATTTCATAATATCACAGTATTCTAAGAAATACGGAAACATTAAAAGAATCCGAGTTGTTGAATTTCCTAACGTTGAACAGTACCTTGTGGAAAAACGTCGCCACAAAACTAGGAATACAAAACTTTATGGGGAGCAATGGCTAGTTGGTAGGTTTTCAAAAAGCGACAGGACATAACTTTTAAGAGAGCGGCCGAGGAAAGAAGGCAAACGGGAATTTGGACATAGAAAAAAAGCCCATTCTAAAGAAGCAAGAAACTTTAAATGAGCTAGAGATGGTCCAAAGGTTTTTGAATTTCTGGTGGATATTGATCATTCAATTTTTGATCCGATTGGTGAGCTTGAAAAGCAGGTTTAAAATACCAAAACAGAAACTAAAACAAACTAACGGATTTCTTTAAGTAAACAAATATACTGTATTACATTATTTCTTGATTACCCGTACATGTCTCATGAGTGAGAGAAATCCCTTCTGAACCTTCCAAATCATATCTAATTCTTTTGATACAAGTTTAAAAAGTTAATTTCATTGTTTTCTTGACATTCCATAGTAATCTAATTTTTTTGTTAACTAAATTTATACAGTTAAAATCGATATTCTCATAAAAGTTGTAGCTTATTCAAAAAATAATAATTTAAATAGATAATTATAATAAAATTCTGAAATTATTCGAAAAATTACTGTTTTGAGAATTTAGAGAGAAGAACCGAATGAATTATAGACTAATATATATTCATTAACTATTAAACTCTCAAACGTTATTAATCATTGCTTGTTGTAGGATTCCTCACTGCATATAAAAAGAGATGTTCTTGAATTAAAGCTATTAATATAAAATAGAAGCTAAAGAAGGTATATTTAAACGAAAATGAATACATGCTTGACATTATCTTTTAGCCTGGCCTGTTGAAGACTTTTTAGTAAGTTTTAAGTTGACAAAGAAATCTAATACTGCTATTGTAACTTAAGCGCCTTACCTAAAAAAGTACAAAATGCTGTCAATGTCTGACTAGCAGCTGCCTGGGCGGCAGCTCTAATAGGCTGAGTTCCCAACTCATAAGCCTCTCCACATCTACTTAAAAGCAACATTACCAAACGCCCATTCAAAGCCCAACTAGCTGTACATGCTAAATTAAGTACAAGTCTTAAAATGTGAACTTGTGTATCTTCACAATGAGAAAGCATTGATGATGTGGCGAGAAGGAGCTGCGCTGGAAGCCACAGAGAATCGTCTTCAGGTTCCGTTCCAGTTTGGAATCGTTCATCGCGTATTATTTTCTAAAATAGTTTTAAAAAATTATATATATATATATATATATATATATATATATATATATATATATATATATATATATATGTATATATATATATATATATATATATATATATATATATATATATATATATATATATATGTACATATATGATGTATAATTATTATTGAATTTAGCAGAGAAAAATAAAATTAATATTATTTTTAACTTATCGTAAATAAAACAAACGTTTTATTACCAAATCGGCTCAAATTTAGCAGGTACTAAACAAAAACAAAAATATAAACTCAGAGAACTACTAGGAAGATTTTACTACGTTCCGAAACAACCCCTTGGCTGTAGGTTATAGCTGCTCAATTCAAATAGTTCGCCTGTTTCTATTAGTACAGCCTTCTGTGTACTGTTGATGGTTTCCATTTTCAATTTTATGTTTGAATGTTGTTGATTAAGATGATTTAAAAAACCATTCAGATTTTCTTCATCTCGTTGCCTTATAACAAACGTGTGAACATATCTGCATCAAAATTTTGATTTTAGAAGAGCTGATATTAGGGTACTTTCTTCAAAAGTGTCCATGAAAATATTCGTCACTACAGGAAATAGAGGAGAACTTATTGCTGCTCCTCAAGTTGATTCATAAAATGTTTCTAGGAAAACGGTATAAGTAAATTGTTTAAAGAATATACCTAGCTGTCGAAACGACCTTCACACTAATTGAAATAAAGTGGAAATCTTTACCAAAATTTTGTGTCTTTTCTATTAATCATAAGGGTGGAAAAATCGATACTTCTAAATTTATTCAAAAATCTTTTATTTGTTGTTTCCCTCAGCTACACTTGTATATAGTAATATTCTTGTTTGGGTGGAGTTATGGATTTAATCGTAATCTTCTGAATTTGTGGTGTAGTTTTAATTCTGAGGCATTTATTTCGCCATTACATGGTTTACGTATATTCTTGTGTTTGTTGCGTTTGCGGCTTCGCTTCTCACTTCTGTCTCGATATAACTAGATTTCGACATATCTGTGCACTGATATTAAAATCTCATTTCTTTTTTTATTATCTTTACATCAACATTATTTTATATTCTAATAATATCGTCATGCACTTTGATTTTGCTGGTAATATTGTCACTCCAAAGTTTGGCGCTATTGTAATAAATTTTCACAGTGGCCTCTGAAAATCGTCTTCGTCTCCTGCTATTAACAGAGCTGAGTATTTTTATTCATTTTTCTCTTATTTTCGAATTGTAAATTGTGTTGTTTGTTTTATGAAATTTTGGCATCCCATAATATTAAGGAATCTTCGAATTGCACGAATTGAGGGATTTCTTTCTACCAGAAGATAAATCATCAGTGGATTTTACTGGTTGGGTTGATTTTAGTAATCTTGCAAGAATTTTCACTTTGTAGTTTACTGATCTTCTCCACATATTTCTCGTTATCTATGACTATTATTTCGTTTCCTTTTTCTGCTGAAATAACCAGTATTGACTAGTTGTTTTTAATTTTTTTTAAATTTTTTTTTATGAGCTGTGATGTTGGGCGCCTGGGTGATTTAGCATATTTCATAATTTTGATTCTTGTACCCCCGAGCTCATTTAATGTCTTAATCTCGTAGATCATAGAGCCTTGAAGATATCCAATGCCATCGTAAACAAAACGTCATAAAATTGTTCTAATTAGATATGATTTAACTCCAAGAACCATGTCTCATCTCTATCCGTGTTTATTTGCGTTTTATAAAGTATGGTAGTTGTGTTGCTTTACTTGCATATTCGTGTGTTGATAACAATATTTTTTAGTAACTAATTAAAAAGAAAGAAAAGAGTATACTTTGTTATACCTTCCTCTATGTTCCTTCCGAGCAAGGTACTAGGCACTCCATAATTGTGTTAAGTGTTTGATAGTACTGCTTGCGTAGCCTACACAATTTGACTTGACACTTTCTTTGCAGATGTTTTGTTTTATAATATAATTTGTGGCGATAGTATAATCTTGTACAGGGTGAGTCAACGATAGAGTGAAGTTCATTATCACATTTGTTTCGGGAATGATGAAAAAATGTTAAATACAATAGTTTTAGGGAATATTAAGGTTCACAGTTTAAAATTGTTTTGGAGTATACAGGGTACTTCAAAAGAAGTGGTCGATATAACATATTTTTTTTTAAAGAGAACATCTTATTTTCTAATTTATTTTTAAATTCTGCATAAAATTTTATGTACCTAAAACTAGTAGTTTTTCTAATATTTCAATTTTTTTTTTTAAAAAAATACTAGTTTTCAGTTTTGTAAAAAATTGCCAGTAGCGCCATTGTTTCTGAAGGTGGAATACTCATAATTGGTACTAGCGTATAAAGATGAAAAAAAAAAATATATGTAAAGAAATTTGAGTTAGATGCTACAGGAAGTTCAAAATAAATTTATGCATTTCGACTATTTTAAATTAAAAAATCTCAAATTTTTTGAATGGCACACCCCTGTATATTATTATTTTTTATGACATATTTTACAAAATCCTCGAACATATTTGTCATATACCTATTTCTAAAAGTTTTCGATTTATTTTTGAATTTTTCAATTTTACCCTTACTAGGCTATAACATCATAGTTGCCAAGACAAAACAAAAATGTAGGCATTGTCAAATTTTGACATGTCTACTAAGCAAGTAAAAATAGTTTAATTTGTTGTAGTAAGTGACCTATAAAGGTAATAGTTATGGATTTTCCTAAAAATGAATTAATTGATATGGTTTACATACTGGGCGAGGCGGAAAAAAATTGTCCTTTGGCAGTAAGGCTTTACGGAGCGAAGTACCCTAATAGACGTATACCATCTAGAAAACCTTTTCAGTGCTTGATGGAACGGTTGATAGTAGTGGTAGCGTTGAGTATACCAAACAGAAAGCAGTAAACCAGAATGCTACCAATAAGGAAAAAGAAATGGAGATTTTACTTCATGTTGAAGATAATCCCCAGGTCAACAGCCATCAACTACCTGACTTATCTGACATATCCCAATCTACGGCTAATCACACCACGAGAAAATACAAGTATCATCCCTTTCATAGGGAACTAGACCAAGAACTTCAAGACCGTGATTTTGAACGACGAGTAAACTTTTGTACCACCATGAATGGAGCAATAGAGGCCGATCCAAATTTTTTATCCAAAATAATGTTTTCTGATAAAGCTACTTTTCGCAGTAATGGAGCAGTTAACAGCCATAACATGAAGTATTAATACACAGTTAATCCATTTTGGACCCGGGAAGTTCAAAACCAAAACCATTGGTCGCTTAATGTATGGTGTGGAATATTAAATTTTGGAATTATTGCTCCATATTTTTTCTGCGAACCGTTTAACTGACCTAGATATCTGAATTTTTTGCAAAACGAATTACCCCAGCTTCTCGAAGAAGTTGATAACTTTGAAAGGGAACAAATGTGGATTCAACAAGACGACGCTCCACCTCATTACGACCGGGAAGTTCGTGAATTTTTAAACGATCGTTACCCACAAAAATGGATCAGTAGGGATGGATTCATTCAGTGGCCCCCTCGATCATGTGACTTAACACCTTTAGACTTCTTTTTGTGGGGCTACATTAAAGGTCGTGTTTATGTGAATCCCCCTACGATACCAGTAGATATAAAAAATAGTATATGGGATGCGTGCAAGACAATAACGCCCTTTATGCTAAGCAAAGTGAAGGAAAATACAGTAAAATGACTAAACATGTGTATTCAAGTAGATGGGCATATTTTTGAACATTTATTACGTCATAATAATTAATCATTAGATTAGTTAAACTATATTTAAATTATTATTAACCATTTGTTTATGTTTTCACAATAGCGTAAGTGTATTAAAAACAAAGGTAAAAATTGAAAAATTCAAAATAAGTCGAAAATTATTGGAAATAGGTATATGACATACTTAATAAAAGTTGGAGGGTTTTGTACAATCTATCAGGGAAAATAATAATATACAGATTGTGCCATTTAAAAGATTTGAGATTTTTTCCAATTTAAAATAGTCGAAATACATATATTTATTTTGAACACCCTGTAACATCTAACTCAAATTTTTTTACATATATCTTTTTTTCATCTCTATAGAACGCTCGTACCAATTATGAGTAATCCACCTTCAGCAACAATGGGGCTACGGGCAATTTATTACAAAACTGAAAACTAGTATTTTTTTAAAAAAATTGAAATATTAGAAAAACTAGGTTTAGGTATATAACATTATTATAAAATGTTACGCAGGATTTAAAAATAAATTAGAAAATTGGATGTTTCATTTAAAAAAAACATATGTTATATCGGCCACACATTTTTGAAGTACCCTGTGTACTCAAAAATAATTTTAAACTATGCACCTTAATATTCCCTAAAACTATTTTATTTAACTATTTTTCGTCTCTCCCGAAGCAAATGAGATAATGAACTTTACTCTATCGTTGTACTGCTACTATGAAAAACTCTGTTTTTATTTTTAGAGTCCCATATTAAAGCCACAAGTATATGAGATCATTGCAAAGATTCCGGTCTTCCATTTATTTTCTCTATTGTTCATGTGGGTGTTTCCATGCTATTTTTTTCTTATTATATGACTAATATTTTATCTACTTTTATTGTTGTTATAGGTATTATAATTATACATTTTAAATTTATTAAACAATTTTAAGTTTACTACTTTGATTTATTTCTAGATTTATTATAGATAAATATACTTACATTTAATCCAGTTAAAGCTAGTGAGACCAGTTTACTTCTTTTACTCTCCAGGGCCAATTTTAATGGTACAAAACATATTGACCTTAACTCGTATGAAGGACTTCTTAATAAATTGTTTTGAGAAGCTAACAAATCTAAAACACATAGAATGTTGTTGAGAACTCTAAATACAAGTTAGAAATTTAAAGATACTCATTTTAAACCAAATCGCTTGTTCTTAGTAATAATGATACAATTTATCATTTTGTTTTACGAGTTTAATAACGGTTTGCAAGTTTGTAACGACCATTTTGTGGCATGGGGAAAAACCGGCCATTACAACTTGGAGTACTGAGATTAAATTTTATGCCGTTCGTTATTTATTTTTGCTTTAATAAGAAAACGGCACGATTACTTCGGATAGCAGTATTATTTCTTGTCATTACTGTCACAAGATGAAAGTGTTAACGTATAATTTATTCATATGAAATAAACTGCCTTTTTTGTGAGCACGGCATACACACTGCAGGAAAATCCATAAAGCGCTACAGAAGCGGCGCATGTAGGGAAAAAATGATTCATGTGTTGATCTTGAATCGCTGCAAATTGTACTCGGTAGGAATCACAGTCTTAGGTAACTCATTCCAAAGAGATGGACCTTATACATCTATTGAATACTTCTCATGAAAGTACTCAAGTCACCTTCTCTCTTTCTTCGATGTTCCAAGTTCTGTGTCTCCAGTCAGGTGAATAGTTCCTTTTTCAATATAATCTAACAAATACAGTGTATGTTTGGGAGAAGAATCTCAAACTTGGAAGCAGTATTCCAACACTGACCGCATTTAAGTTTTGTGCATGATTAAAAGTTGTTTTCACAACATAACCATGTCGAGTTCAATAACGTTACCTTTTTCAGAAAAAACTGTTGCCTTGATTACTATACCCAAAGATATAATTTCTTTCAAGTCTTTATTAAGTTAAACCACTTTTCGCCACCTGCGGATATTTGCACGGGCAGTTGATAGTTAATGTTTTCTTCTTAAGGCAAATTCCTGCGTAGTCGCCGGTACCAAACATCTCTCATCAGATGAGTCTGTTTAAACCCGCATTTTGAAATGCTTAAAAATCGTTTATTCCTGTCCAATGGCGGATACGTAACTATGACAGTCTTTTCTCTCATACTCCCCTTTTACCTTGAATTTGACCCTGTAGAATCAGGCCTTGAAAGCTATAACGTTCACCAGGAACAATGTGACCCTAGTAGGGATTCTTTCTCCTTTTTATGTTCTCAAATAATTCTTTGATTAGCCCTTTCGATTACCTCTTCATTTCTTACTCTATCAACCCAAAAAATTCTCAACATTCTACTCAACATTCTTCTCAGCATTCACATTTCAAATGTCTAGTTTGTTAACAGACGAAATTCTAAAGGTCCATGTTTCAACACCATAAAGTAGAACGGATCAAACATAGCCATCCGGTACCTGAGCTGTAGGCTGAGGTTTTTGTTGCAAAGAAATTTGCATAACTTGATGAAAGTTGATCTTACCTGCTCAACTCGGGCTTTAATTTCCATATCTGGATACTACTTATCACTTATAAGGCATGTCAGGTATCTAAACTTTCTAGGCTGTTCTGTATTCTAGCTATTTATACGAATGCGGACGTCCTGGATTGGGTTTCGACTAATAATCATGAATGTTTAATCCAATATTTTCTCCTGCTTTGTTTATAGCTTTTAATAATGCCTGAAGAGCGTCTGCGGTATCTGCTCTCCAACATTGCTTCGACGAAGGCTCTTTCGACATACTGGTTAAACAGTGTGGGCGACAAAATGCAACCCTTCTTTTAATGCATAGAAGAAAGAAAGTAAGAAAGAATATGGAGCCTTAAGACACACCGGCGTTGATAGTAAAGATGTCGGAAAGAACTCCATCTACTCCCACTCATAAAGAGTACCCTCTACTCACAAAATCTTTCAAACATACCAGAAGGCAGTAGCTTAGCCAGCAATTTGTTACGCCAAGCACGGTCGAATGTCTTGGACATATAAAATGCGATCACCTAAAATCTTTAGAGAATTAACATCAAAAAGATCAACACGTTAAAATTTTCGGAATATTGTTATAAAAATCTTTAAAACCATAATTCCTCGAGTTTTAATCACTGTCTTTTTATGTCAATTAATCAACGACAAATACTTCATTTATTCTCAAGTAAATACTGACTGCTCTGAATTTCCAACCAAACTTAACTCTACAAAAATCATAGCCAGCGCATTCAAGATACAATACCCCTTCTTACGTCTAACAATTAAGGAATCCCTAAGAATAGTGATCAATTCCAAAATTAGTCAAAACCACTTAATTACACTGGGGAACAAAAAAAAATCAACTCAAACTCTTTGGCTTTATTTAACACGGATTCTAGAATTTAGTGTTCATATATTTTTAAGGATTTTAGTATCATTTGAAAGACCATTCTATTCTCTTTCTAATGATACCAAATTTCATAGCTTACCTAGTGCTTTTTACTGTTTAAAATGATTGAAAGTGGTAACGGGGAGAACAAGGATTGAAAATAGGGGTAAGAGAAAGGAAAAATAAACAAATTTTAAGTTTATAGCCTGTCCCAAAATATAAGATCCTAATTTTTTTGCCGTTTTAACTGGGCAATATAAAAATTATGACCTTTTGTTTATGATAGGTTGCAGAGATGGACCTAAGAATTTTATTCATTAATGCAAATAAATAAAATTATAAGTGTTTTTGGAGATGTTTATTTATAGATGCACGTAAAAACAAATGGACAAGAAGTACAAATATACCCTTTGAATGAATGGGGTTTACAAGAGGGGACATATTGTATAAATAAAAATATATTTTAACTTAAGCCTAATTCGGTTTCACTATCACTGTCATCAGCTGAGGTAATTATCAGTAGTTTTATATATTATTTACCTAAATATATGAATCTTCAATTTTAACAACGTGCTGAATGGAATTCTTCCAGCTTTCACAAGGTATATCATTTATAACTTTTTTTACTAATTCAACCACTGACACGCTTAAAGTAGGTGAAACATTTTGTGCCCTTATTTTTGATTTAACTTGATGCCAAATATGTTCCATTTGATTAAACACACAATAATACGGGGGAGGCCACAAAACAGTGTGTCCCATTTTCTCGGCCATACTATCACAAACATATTTCTTTTTAAATTTATAGTCTTTTAAAACTTCTAAAAGATCACTTTTTTTATAACTAAAGTCAAAATAAATGTCATTTTCTAGCATATATTCCTGTATTTCCGATTTGGTGTTGGCTGCATTAGGAACCTTATTTAGTAGGCGACTATGGGAACTTGCATTGTCCATAAATATAACACTCTGTTTAGGAACATTTGGCAAAAGGGAATTTTGAAACCAATTTTCAAAAAGTTCTGCTGTCGTGTCTTCGTGATAGTCCAAACTAGAATCTTTTATATTTTTTGCAGATAATAGTAGACAATTTGAAACCCAGCCCTTTTCAAATCCAGCATGCAAAATGGTTATTCGTTTATCTTTATTTGAAGGTGCGTTAGTCTGACATTTTGTACTGCTGTCAACCCACCCTTTTTGCACAGTATCATGGGTATCGAACCATGTTTCGTCAAAGTATATTATTGGCCAATTCTCTGATCGATACTTTTTAATTTCTTGTAAATAAGTATGTCGCATGATTTTTAATCTTTGTGACTCCATCACTACTTGCCTTTTGTTGATTTTTCGGAACGTGAATCCCACTCTTAAGAGAACTCTGTGAAGGGTTTTATCAACCATAATGTATATTGCAGCAGTCTTAATTTTATTTTGTTTAGTGTTGACACCAACTGCTCTTCATACATAGAATATATTTTTCTCCTGATAACATCTTTTTCACAATCGTCTACACGATGCATTTGAAAATCTTTCCGTTTTTTCCTGTTCGTGAGTGATGGTTTTCCTACAATACCCTTAATCATAGAAACTGGGGTTTTTGTTAGTTCACTGGTTTCTTGCAAAGCACTTTGTTTATTCAAATTTTTCACATTTTTCACTATTTGTTTCGCGTCAAGTTATGAATGTTTTCTCTTGCGATAGTCACTATTGCAATTTTCCCACCGACGCCACATAATTAAAATAGAACTGTTACATTGTAAGTAATAAGTAAAACTAAGAATAAAAATAATAAAAAGTATCTTTCGAATCATAATGGGGACCTGTGGTCATTAGGCCTATATTATCAAATACTTAAAGGGCTCCAAACTGGGTTGCCAGGTTGTAAATATATAGATAAAAATAGATCCAATATGATTGCAGGTGCAAGTGAGGGCGGTATACAAAGCAGGTAAAAATACGTTTATCGTAATATCTGGCAACTATGCACAAAACCCTAATGGGATCGTTTATTGCCCCATTGAAAAAGCAAAAAGGCAGGATCTTATTTCTTGGGATTTACCATAACAATTAAATTTATTGAGAAAAATCCAAAATCCATATTTTATATTACTCTCTCTAGCTCTTATTACTGTTTCTAGCTGGTTTTTCATGGAGGGGGTGAGCTTTTTCACCACTATCTGTGGGATTCTTCCCCACTCTTCCGCCATCAAGATGCCTCCCCACACCATGACAGAACCTTCTCCATAGGCGAGCGTTTCAGTAATACAGCACTGCGCGTAGCGCTCCCCAGGTCTCCTATTTCATCATTGCCATGTAAGCACATTCGGAACTCGTCGGAAAATAAAGCAGAGTGACATTACTCTAAGGTCCAGTCGACATGATCTCGGGCAAATCTGAGTTGCGCTTGTCGATGGGCTACTGTCAATTTTGATCCGTTAGCTATTCTCTTGGGAGTTAGGTCAGTCTTCTTCTGACTATCCAATGACTGACAGCTCTACCACTAACTTGTCGAAGCTCCTGGTGGACCTCAACGCCGGTCAAGTGTCAATTTCTTAGAATTGTGTTGAAGCGATTGTCTCGCTTCGAAGTACACCTTCTTCTTCCTGGTCGTCCATGTAAAGGCGCCAATCTCTTGGTAACGTCTGTAGACTCTGAAGACAGCTGACTGGCTCAGGTGCAGTTGGTAATAGGGCAATGACTTGTGCCGTTTCTTCTGGGGTGGTATCCATTTTCCGATGAGATGTTGATGGTGCAAGTTTCGATAATGGAATGATACGAAAACGCAATTGCATGTGTTTTTATAGCGATGAATAGTTCGCAAGGAGTACATTGCTGGCGGGCAAAAATGGTTCTATTGACTAAAACAGTTTTAATCAGAAAAACTTTTTGGAAAACCAGATGTTTTTGGTATTATTGGAAAGAGTAGAAAATCAGCATTCTAATGATATCAAAAATAATACCATTGTCTAAAAATTACATTCAAGGATCGGTGTTAAATGAAGCAAAATCTTTTGAGTCGTTTTTTTTTGCTCACTAGTGTATATCAGCTTAGAGAAAAGGCGGCCGTAGCGTAGTGAGTAAGTTATCTGCTTTCTACGCCGGGTTCGTATCTCGGCTCGGGAAAAATAATAAACAAAAGCCTTTACAACGTAACTGTCGCCTCTCTCGGGAAGGCAATAGCAAACCACACGTAGTATGATGCCTAGTAAAGCCCTCTCAGTTTGTCATTAAACTGTAGGCATCTTTTATCTGTGGAACACTTAAAAACGCACCAACCACAGGCAAAGGTGAGAGGATCGTCTACGTCTGTATCTCTGTTATCTTGCCTTCTTTAACATCCTCCTCCTCAAGATATTTTATTTACGTTATTTGATACCATGCATCGTTGATGCACGCTCAGTGGCGGACTAAGGCTAAAGCGGGCCCTAGGCAACATTGTAATTCCGGGCCTATTTTTCAGTCATGACACATACTTTGCGTTTGGTAGTTTGGTTTTAAAGCATATAGTATGTAGTTCTATTTAATTATAGGATTCCAAGAAAAAAAGGAAAAAAATAATATATATTTTACAAAAAATTAAATAAACATAATTTATTAAAACAAACATGAACATAATTTATTAAAACAAACAAACATAAACATAATTTATTAAAACAAACAATAATACTTAAACAAATATACCCAGATTGATTAGTTATATTGCCTTTTTTTCTCACTTTTAATTCTGCAAACTCGTCAATTAGTTTGTCATAATTAATAGAGTTATTTAATAACTCTTTTTCTATATAAAGTAATCATAAAGTATTTAATTTTTGTTGGCCTAATGTGGATCTTAAAAATTTTTTTATTCTGGCCATTACTGAGAATGATCTTTCACCGCTTGCATTGCTTATTGGAAGGGTTAAATAAATTCTCAAAATTATGTTTAAATTAGGGAATGTTGCAATAATATTATTTTCCTGAATAAATGACCACATGGATATAGGCGAAATAATATTTTCTTTACTTATAAAAGTCTTAAATTGTAATACTTCATTTTTCAGTTCTGCTAGGTTTAAATCTTGTTCATAACATTTTAATTCCTCTATTGAAGGGTCACTAACATCACTATCATGAAAAATTGCTTTGAATTTATTGTTAATAGTTTTATATCCCTCAGATCTTTTTTTAATGTTGCTAATTAAAGAATCGCATACAACAAAAAAAATATTAACTTTAAAATGTTCTTTGCCACTGAATCTTATTTCATGTTCTGGAATTTTTCGTATTTTCTGCCGTTTTTTATCATTAGTATATGTATATCTTTAACTTTTTCTGCTTCTTTTTCTAAACTGTCAAAATCATCTCTAACAGTTTGTATGAAATGAATCATATATTAAAACTGCTGTATTTAGGGATTCGTCTTTTTGTTGAAGAGTCTTGTTTGAAGCATCTATTCTCTCTAAAATCTTTTCCCATATAGTAAGTAACAGTACATACTCAAATGTATCAAGTTTTTTATGTAAATTTGCGGCTTCGGACCTTGTTAATGGTTTTTCATCTTTGTTTGAGGAAAAATGACGTAAACAATGTTTAATTTCTTCATAATTTTCCTTTAAGAATTTCACAGCATCGGAACGAGCAGACCACCTGGTGTCACAAATAGGTTTAATACTCAAGTGTTTGCTCTTACAAAATTTTTGTAATGCATTCCACCTATGTGTAGAACTTGAAAAAAAAAAAATACGTACAATTCCTGAACGATATTGAAAAAAGTGGTCATTTCCATGCAACTTTCGGCAGCAGCGTTTCCAATTAAATTTAATGAATGATTTGCGCATGGTATAAAATGGGCAGAAAAAATATGTTGTTTTATTCTGGATTGGAATCCCTTATATTTACCTGACATATTAAACGCATTATCATAACTCTGTCCCCGACAGTTAGTGATGTCTAAATCTATATTATTTAAAAATTCTAAAATAACTTTCTCCAAGTTTGCACCAGTATGAGAAAATATAGGTAGAAATCCCAAAAATCTTTCTTTTATACCACTTGGAAGAACATAGCGAATAATGACGGTCAGCTGATCTACGTGAGATATATCAGGTGTTGAATCAATAATTAGAGAGTAAACTTTGGCTTCCTTTATTTCGTTCACTATTGTGAGTTGTAAATCTTTCGATATAATAGAAATAAATTCATCACATATTGTAGACGACAAATAGTTTATAGTACCGGTGCCGCAGTTTGCATATTTTTTTCATGTATTCCCGCAAAAATGGATCGAACTCGGATAAATATTCCAAAGCACCTATATACGAGGCTGGTTTGAAAAGTCCGTGCAAAGTCCGAGAGATGGCACCACCGGCGCGTATCGAGGTCATGTTTAGTTAGTAGCATCTCTTGAATGAACGCACACCAAGTTTCAGCTATATTGGTCTATTTCTTTGTGTTTGGCATTCGTGTGAATCAAGGAAGTCGAGTGATTTTCAAGAAATGGACGAAAAAGAATTTCGTGTGGTGATTAAACATTACTTTATGAAAGGCAAAAGGCCTCAGGAGACTAAAGAGAAGCTTGATAAACATTATGGTGACTCTGCACCTTCGATTAGAACAGTTTATAAAGTGGTTTCAAAATTTTCGGACTGGCCATATGGGCACAAGTGACGCTGAACGTTCTGGACGGCCTGTGGAGGTTACGACTCCAGAAATCATTGATCAAATCCATGATATGGTGATGGATGACAGAAGAGTTAAGGTGCGTGAGATTGCTAGTGCTGTGGGCATCTCGACTGAACGGGTACATAATATTTTGCATAAACATTTGGACATGAGAAAGCTATCCGCAACATGGGTGCCGCGATTGCTCACGCTTGACCAAAAAACGGAATCGTGTGAAGTGTTGCAAGGATGGTTTGCAGCTGTTCCAGAAGAATCCGAAGGACTTTAAGCGTCGTTTCGTCACTGTGGATGAAACATGGATACATTATTATACTCCTGAGACCAAACAACAATCTAAACAATGGGTTACCAAGGAGGAATCTGCACCAAAAAAGGCGAAGACCGTTCCTTCGGCCGGAAAGGTTATGGCGACTGTCTTTTGGGATTCGCAAGGGATAATCCTCATCGACTATCTGGAAAAGGGTAAAACTATTACAGGTGAATATTATTCATCGTTATTGGACCGTTTGAAAACCGAGCTGCAAGAAAAAACGCCCGCGATTGGCCCACAAGAAAGTCCTTTTCCATCACGAGAAAACGCACCAGCACACACCTCAGCAGTTGTGATCCAAAATTAATGGAAATAGGATTCCAACTCGTTTCACATCCTCCCTATTCTCCAGACTTGGCTCCCTCGGACTACTATTTGTTCCCCAATTTGAAGAAATGGCTGGCGGGACAAAGATTTTATTCAACGAGGAGGTGATTGCAGACACTAATGGATATTTTGCAGACTTGGACAAATCCTATTATTCGGAAGGGATCAACAAACTAGAACATCGTTGGACGAAGTGTATAAGCCTAAAAGGAGACTATGTCGAAAAATAAAAAAGGTTTACCCCAAACACATAAGTAGTTTTTATTTTTGCACGGACTTTTCAAACCAGCCTCGTAATTACCATTATTTTCACTAAAAAACACTTCATTTTTACCACGAAACGCTAAAGAGTATGAAGAAATAAATTTGATTGTCGCTACCACACGTTTAAGTACTTCCCTCCAATTTTTTTTTTTTCATTTATAATTTGTTTTTCCAGTTCAGTGTCAATGCGTCCGGTAATGTTAGATCTTGTTATAAAAATTAAAATGGAGTTAATGTGGTCACTGGAGTTTTCATGCTCTGACAATTTTTTATGTACATTTTTCCAATCATTCGTCCCTTTTGTCATTAGCGTTGTTTGCTTGGAAAATAATTTACAGACGTAACAGTACAATAAGGTGTTGGTTTCAGTATAAGCCAACCAATCTCTTTTAACTTTTTTCCCGCTATTAATTGTTCTGAAGAAGGAGGCAATAGTTAATTTTCTTGTGATTTGTTTTGACCCTTCGTTGCATCGAATAGAAGATGATTCCAAAGATCCATTTATTGATTTTGGTGGATTTTTTATATAATACTCTCGCATGGCGTCTGTTAAGTATTCTGGCCATAATGCAATATCGTTTACAAAACTCTTAGTTTCATCATTACTTTGAGATGATTTTAAATTTATATTTTCTCCTTTTGTTTCATCTTCACAAACTGAATTGCTTGGTTTTTCCTGCTGGTCTTTTTGCAGAATAGTTTCGGACACAAATGATGTTTCTGGAGTTTGAGCAGGTGAAATTTGTGAAAATGATGAGGATTGTTGTAATTGTTCTCCATCTACAGTTAAAAATTTGTCCAACGATCTTTTCATTTCTTTTGCCACTTTATCTCGATCTGCTTTTCGTTTTCTTTTTTCACTTCCACTTAAATGTTTATAGGAACTCATTTTAAAGACCACGTACTAAAAAGAAAGAAGAAAATGATCTTCAATTAAATTTATTTTTACTCAATATCACAATCACAAACAAAATCACAATTTGTGGTATTTTATATTATATATTATTTTAATTAAATAATGTAATACTTTTATAAAAACTTACATTTTTATTTTAGGAATTCCAGAAAGTATTAACTATGAATCCAAAACAATCTATTTGCAATCAAGTCTAGGTACTTAAGTCTTAATTGCACAATTTTCAATCACAACTCACATAAGATGCAATACGTTCAGGAGACACTGATTTTAAATAGCTACGTTTGACTTTTTAAACACGTTCATAGTAAAGGCTCGATAGGCGCGAGGCTCGATCGTATTTACACACATCGACACTCGCGGGCGTGGATGCATAAGCACGGGAACGCTCGTCCACACTTGTCGACTTTATCAATCAACGATTAGGCATCATTTGGATACGTTTTAGCAAAAATTATGAATATCACGTTTTTCTGTTAAATAAAAATAAAAATTAATTATAAAAATTAAAAAATTAAAAACCTAATTTTCGGGTCCTTAGTCCACCCCTGCGCACGCTGTGTCGACCGATTGCTAAGAATTCTTTTCTCTTTTCTCAAAAGCTTCCATACCTTACTTTTCTACTAAAACCAGTTGAACTCGCCATCTGAGAGTTTCGCATCTAATAATCATAAACGGGTCTTAAATTTATAGGGCCGTCACCCTACCAAAACTTTCAAAACTGCATGTATCTTTCCCAATTGTTTACCCGTTAAGAAAAAAGTCACTCCATTGGAGATTATTTTTGGAAATAATTTAGCCAAAAAAATTCCTTCCTTTTAGCCAGGTTCAGATGTTCCTTAATTTGAAAAAACTCATTTTTGGAAGATACGACAAAAAGGAAAGCCATCTTATTATAGAAAGGTAATTTCTTATGTTTAATATTTTAGCCTTAAGAGCACAACGAACGAACAACATCCAACGCTACGAAGGTAAATTTTGAAACACGCGATCGAACAATTTAGTGGCGAAAGCGATTAAAATTAATTATAAAACCTATATCCAAAATGAACTCTGCCTAAAAAAGTAATTAACTTTGTCCCACATTATTTTAAAAATAGCTTTCATACAATTTCAAAAAATAATTGGAATGTCGACCATGCCAGAGTAATAACAAACATGAAAAAACAATTGCGCCTCGATCTGATCTCTGAAAAATATCATTTCTAGTTATCCTAAATGAATTGGAACTACGCTATTAAATTTTTGTTACTCATCAGTCAGTCTGTCGCGGTTGAAAACCGAAAGAGATGATAAATCATTTCAACGTCAACAGCGAAAAAGAATTAAAAAATCAGTAAAATACCAAGTATTTCCATTGCAAATGCACATTTCTAAAATAATTAGAGGAATTGACTTTCTCATACGAAATAATAACTCAATTCAAGCATTACACTTCTCCTTTATGGTGAGCTGCGAACCATAAAATAATGTTAAGTGATAAAATGGCTTAAGGTAGTACTGTCGGTCGTAGAATTACCGTTCAGAACTCAATGAAACTTGGCATAGTGATAGATTATAATAAGATAATGTACCAGTTAAATTTTTAAAGGGCTACAGAGAATCAGAAAAAAGTTATTAATATTTAAAATTTTTGTTCTTTAATATTGAACCTTATGAGAAATCATAGATTTTATTTTATTTCACAAAAAGTACCGTTCAGGTTACAATAATAATGGTATCAACTGAAAAAGAAATTTTTTTTCAACATTATAGTTATTTAAAAATCGATGTTCAGAGCATGTGTTAATTGTAATTATCAAATAATTAGAAAAAACTTACGTGTTGTCTCGTTAATTAGATATGGCAATGTCGTAAAAGACGTTAGGACACGCGCGAAATTTAAACATGCATGGAATGGGATATGTTGGTAAGTGAGAATATCAGTAGTATAAAATTTTTTTATTATAAAATATGAACAACTTTTTAATACATTTATGTTTATCGAATAAATGAACAAATCACAAAATAGAATCAAATTAAATATTAACGATTTTTTAGTTAAATTTTTTTTTAGATTCGAAATAATTAAAAAAAATTTCTAATATTTTTTTTCCTTATGGTAACTTTAACAGCACCGTTCTCGTCTTTGCCTAAAATTTGGACTATACCAAGATATTTATTTTTTTATATGTCTCTTCAAGCATTTTATAAGTCACGTTTGCAGCAACCATTTTTTTCCTCATACTTACAGATACGCAATCTTTTAATAATTTTAATTCTTTAATTGCATTAGGCAAATTTTGTGAAAGCTTTATTTTATTGCAAGCATCGTCCCAACTTAGGAAAGAACCAAGTAAATCATTTCTTGTAATGTTTAATTTCTTTAAAATCTCATCCATCATGACTACGTCATGAAGAGCATCATGTGCTTTATCATTATTTGTATTTACTGGAGTGTTCACGTCGATTATAGGGTTGGGTGTCACAAACTTGCCATGTTCATCTCTTAAATTTTTCTCGTATTTTTTTTGTGTAACTCTTTTGCCTTGCCAATGAAATACTTTTTTTGTATGATTTAACTCCGACATTTTAGTAAACATACGTACATAACCTATAACTTGTTATTGTTTGCGCAAGATCAAGCGCTAGTGTCTCGCGCCAGATTTAAATATTGAATATTTTGAGTGAAACAGAGTTATTCTAAGCATATCACTATCTCTTTTGCTTTACGCGGCGTTGCCAAATCTAAATACTACGGAAGTCAATTGAGCCAAAGCACGCATTTGAAACATGTGGTATCGACAGTACTACCTTAAGAGATATTTGCAACTAAAAAACCACGTTATTCTCTACATACTATTTCCAATAATATTGAAAGTGGGGTTTATAATAAAACAAACGAAAACAGAGCGAGCCCATATTTCAGCAGTCTACCCACTGTTCCCTTATTCGTCCATCCATCCCGCGACGCGATTCGCCGTATCATGGCTCATCAGTCGGGCAAGGATCGACAAACAAAACAACAGAATTTCTAGTACGTATTCCGGTACATACGGAACACAATGGTAAGATACAACGAATTGTACCAAATACGCATACCTAGTACTCAATGGGAGGCTGACACAGCAGCCACAAACCGACAGAGTGGCAGGCAGCGCGGTTTGTGAGAGATCAATCTCAGACCTTATGTGGTTTATTGTAAAACAAATGAAAACAGGCAAAGCCTATATTTCAGCAGTCTACCCACTGTTTTCTTCTTCGTCCATCCGTCCCGACTAGGGATGCAAACGATGCATCGATGTTTTCAATACATGGATGTTTTAATCCAAAAACATCGATGTTTGCCAACGATGTTTTAAATCGAAAAACATCGATACATCGACGTTAATTCAAGCGATGTTTCTTATCGATATTTTTTACGTCTAGCGGAAATCCTCACTATTTCAAAAAGCTCCATCTATTTTAATACTACTTCAACTGTTTTTTAGCGATATTGACTGACCCACGAAATATTTCTCTAGCTAGTTGAAAATGATATTGACAGATGGCACTGTTTCCTAATAATAGATGAATGAACAATAATTTGATTGTTTTGCCCACTTTCTCCGTCCACTTCGTTTAATTATCATTCAATCACAATGCAATAGAAATTACAAAAGACTTGGAAGAAGTTGGATATATGGCATACATAGAACCCTTTGCCTATCCTTGTTTTGATAAATAAAGTTGACCAAAAAAATACATGCAAATTACAATACAAAACTTAGTTCGAATTGTTCATTGTTTTATTCGGCTTGCTTGTCTACTCCGATACTTGTGTGTGCTGTAAAACTGTTTAAAAAACATAAGAATTCTTCAGCGTACACACATATACTAGTGTATACTACCCTTTTATGCTCCCAATAAAAAAATTGAGAAAAAACTTCGATGTTTCTTTACATTGATGTTTTCGAGGCAATGTTTTTTCGACGTCGATAGATCCATGTTTTACAGTGCGATGTTTGCATCCCTAATCCCGACACGCGTTTCGCCGTTCGCCTCATCAGTCTAGGATCGACAAACAAGAAAACAGAATTTCTATTACTTATTCCGATATTTATGGAACACAATGGTAAAATACAACGAATTGTACCAAATACGCATACCTAGTACTCAATCGGAGGCTGACACAACAGCCACAAGCCGACAAAGTGGTAGGCAGGCAGCGCGGTTTGCGAGGGATTAACCTTAAACTTTATGTGGTTTATTGTAAAACAACTGAAAACAGGCAAAGCCCATATTGCAGCAGTCTACCCACTTCGTCCATTCACCATTGTGTTCTGTAAGTACCGGAATAAGTACTCTTGTTTTTCGTTCTTAGCCCAACTGATGAGCCATGATACGGCGAAACGCGTCTAGAGATGGATGAACGAATAAGATAACAGTGGGTAGACTTCTGAAATATGGGCTTTGCCTGTTTTCAGTTGTTTTTCAGTAAACCACATAAAGTCTGAGGTTGATCCCTCACGAACCGCGCTGCCTGCCTTTAGTGTTGGCTGTGCCAATCACTCTGTCGGCTAGTAGCTGTTATGTCAGCCTCCGATTGAGTACTAGGTATGCGTATTTGATACAATTAGTTGTATCTCCCCAATATTGAAAGTGTTTAAAAAACTCGCATGATTTTTATCTTGCATTGCTCTAAAAACTCCGTAGACGAATAATGATAAATTTGAAGCAATCCCTCTAATGCTCTTTTTTATCCTTATAAATCAAAATTCAGATAATTAAGTATGCAATTTCTCCATAATCGCAATCAAAAACAAACGAAATTTCATATAATATTATTCAAACTATTGCAACCCCTGATTTACATTAAATTTTTTAATAAAATAAAACACAATAAAGGATCTGTGATACTATATTCCACCTGATAGACATATTTACAACTGAAAACTGACATTTGTCTCTAAATGCTATTAGAATAGTGAAAAACAATATGACATTCAGATGCCTTGACCCCAAGAATCCTGAAATAAGCATGTAACAAGATATATTAGAAATAACTCTCACCCATCGCCTTCAACTTCTAACATGTTCAACTATAGGTAATTTTGCTTAACATTTGTTTACTGTCTCAAACCAAAAACCGAGAAAACTTTTCGTAATTCTATTGAAATTATACAAAATATATAAGCTTCCATCCCATTTATCCCTTCCCCTAAAATGATATCGCTCAAAAGCTATAGATTTTCTTTCCTATGCCAAGCATTATTTGTGTACTCAATTTGAAGTCAAGGTCTCATTTCATTGAAGAGTTATTGTGCCAACTCACCCACAGAAATAGGAAAATATGTTTGTCATGATCTCGGAGCCCCGCGACCTGAAGAAATGCAAATACCTTTGTAGTTTAATTTTTCACGAATACAATATATCAATTTAGCAAAGGGAGGAGAAAGGACATCGGAGTATGACGTTCAAAAAACTGAAAAACAACGCTCTCGTACTGTAATGGTTTCGACAGTAATTAAATCACATGGAGCGTCGGGAAAGTCTACCTACCACATTCGAATTCCTCATCACCCAAACCTCTTGAGCCTGGTCATTATTGCGATTTTAAATCAAATAAAAATTTAAAAAAAAAAAATTAGAAAATTGTTCTGTTGATCCCATTACTGCTGTTGATCTTGTATAGTTAGTTTCTTATTTTGTGTGGTTAGTTTGTTATTTTCAAGGCTCCGCAATGATTTAATTTGTACATGAAAATGGAGGGGATATTTTGTGAAAAAGGGAGCTAAACGGCCAGAAGTATTAACGTATAAATCACTATTTTCCTTGGAATGCGCCGCGTTACTCCTCAGAATGAGGTAGTGTCATTGCGTCTAGCCCTAATGTGTCAGAGCCACTTTCGCTTTCCACGCCGAGCCTCTCTCTTTCTCTCTCTTTATTTTTTATTTCCCCCCTCCTAATCCTTCATGCTTATCTAGTGACAGAAAACCCCGGATTCGGTGGAATCGCTGCCCGTCTACTTCTCACGCTCTTCCGGGGCAAGAGAGGGACCCGTGGTGATTTGCTGGAGCAAACCATTGATTACAAATCTCATTGATATTAAAATTGAGTGCTTTTTTATCAGCAAGACACTGTATCATGAAAAGCCTTTAATTATCTCAAACCTTCGAATTATACAGACTTAACAGGACTACATAATCAGTTCTACTACTTAAGCTTCCAAAGTAAACGGAGGAGGGGGTATAGTCTTCAAAATAACCAGTTTTTAAAAAAGTCGCTGTTGGAGTAGTGTTTTTAAAAATTTGGGTAAAAATTTGAAAATTTTGAACAAAAAATCAGAATTTGGAAATTACAATTTTTTCAACGACCTAAGTATGAAGTCTACGCAACCGTTTTTGGACAAAGATACGGGCCAAAATACCATTCAGGGGACCTACAATTTTGAAAAATCTCCATAAAAGAACCAAAAGTCTAAATTTTTAACGAATTCCTTTTTTCTTGTATTTTCCTGTGATACCAAATCGGCACACAAAGTTACATTAGATTCTGATATGGCAGTCGCAAAAGAATGCTGAATAGCAATCGAATAACCTGTGTTGCTATATAGATTCCTTTCCTACTTCACGTATTACCCATATACCAAATTTAAAATCAATATCTCATTTCATTCAAGAGTTATCTTACCAAAAGATACACCAACGGAAAGTGAAACCTCTGTTTTTCGTGATTTACAAACTATAAAATGTTAAGACATACAATCTCCAAGGATGAATGATATACAATACTGCCCTCAGCAACATATGTAAAAGATTGATTTAATTGGAAGTAGATTTCCTTAAGAATATTTTTTAGAAAATAATTATTTACGTATGAATACAATGAGGTGAGATTGTCAGGGTAAACAACTTGTAAATACTGTTTTTGAAAGAAATTTTTTTAAGATGTTAAATTTTTGGCATTTTCTCAAAATTCATTATAAAAATGAATTTATGCAATAAGTATTGAGAAAATATTTCCAGGTACAACAATTTTCTTTCCTTAAATTAAGAAGATACAGCCTTCATAATAAAAATTTTCAAATTTTTAAATAAGTATAAATCTTGAACCCTATTTTTTTGTGTCCTATATTTTGTGGAAAGGAAGATATAGCTTTCTTAAAATCACATACAGATTTTCTTCCTATTTTTCTGTTCTATATGTTAAAATTTATAAGAACTTGGAGGAGAATGTCAAAAAATTCCTCTAAATTCGGAAATTTATTTCAGATGTGGATAGCTAACTTTATATCCTGCCTATGTTACAAGGCATACTTTATTTGCCTTCTTCTTCTTACGACGCCGTCTCCTCACGAAGGTTGACGATCCATATAGCTAAACGAACTTTAGAAACTGCTGCTCGAAAAATATCACTCGGAGCACATCCAAACTACGTTCTCATGTCCTTCAGCTAAGAATTCTGCCGTCTTTCGAACGATTGTTTGCCCTTTATTTTACCTTCAATAATTAGCCGCAGCAGCTCGTACTTTGGGCCCCTTAATATATGTTTGAAGTATTGAGTTTTTCTTATTTTTATGTTATTCCTTCGTTTTGTTTATTTTTTCCAGTACCTCTGTTTTTTTTTCTGTACCCAGAAGATGCGAATGCGTCTATAAATGTACATTTTAAAAGATCCCGTTTCTCTGAGCCAGTCAAGGATCCAGCATTCACATCCATACAATGGCACGGAGAATACATACCATTCTCATTCGGAGTTCGAGACTAAGACTTGTGCGACGGAATTTATTTATATTCGTGGTGATAGATTTATATTCATAGTTAATCCAAATCGAGGATCTACAAGACCATCATGACGTATGCCACCAAGAAAAAAGCAGAAACATCAGCCACAAACAACTTTTGAGATCAACGGAAATGAAAGCATTAAGATCGATTGCAGGACATACGCTGCACGATAGGCTCAGAAGTAATGATATAAGGGACAACTGCAACATCCAGGATGTAGTGAGATGGTCCAGAATCAGAAGTAGAGCATGGAGAGACCACATGGATAGGATGCCCGATAGCCGACTCACAAAAGCAGCAAAGCAGAGCAAACCTGGTACACACAGACCCCGCGGAAGACCACCGAAGCATTGATATGAGAGCTGGACCTTTGAGTCTCAATTAGGGCTAACAACTTGAAGAAGTAACAAGACGTCAGTCTTATCATAAGTAGAAGAGGAAATTTGATTCCAGTACAGATTTTTAATAATATTCAGATCTCTTTGGTCTATATTTGTTGTTTCTAGAATTATTATTAATTGCTCGTGCATCACACAGTCGAAAGCTTTATCGTAATCTATAAAACATGCATATACATCTACATTCATATCTTTACAACGTTAGACCCGTACATTTAATGAGAATAAAGCTCCCCGTGTACCCATTGTCTTTCGGAATACAAGTTGTGTGTTTTGCTTCACATTTTCTATATACTCGTATTTGGTATGGATGGTTCTCAGGAATATCTTGAGAACGTAAGACATTAAACGTATTAAACGATAATCCTTACATTTCATTGATTTTGACTGTTTAGGAATTGGTATGAAAGTCGACTTTAGCCTATCAAGCGGGATTTGTCCAGTTTCATAAATCTTGATAAATAAGATTACCAGTCTATTAATAAATGAACTTTCATCCGAAAATATTTTGAAGATTTCTCCCTTTATCTCATCTGGACCAACTGCTTTTCCATCCTTCTATATTTGTATAGCATGAATAACTTCTCGTCTTATTATTTTTGACCCTATGTCATTATCCCTGTTTAGCTGTAAGTTTTCTGATTTATGTCCATTGAAAAGTTCTGTGTATTGCTCCCATGCCTTTATTTTGTCCTTAATATCTAGTATAAATTCATTACTTCCATTACTCAGAATTTTTAATTTCTCTTGCGCTTCCTCTATTTCTCGGCATTTCTCGCTTAATCAGACTTCCTGAGCTCTTATTTGGCTCCACATTTTTAATAATGCACAATCATATATTTTCTAAGTTAAAAAATTTGTATGTTAGATTTCGTTTAATTGTTTAGTTGCTGGAATTTTTACGGATATTAACCATTGCAAACACATAGTTCTAAAATAAGAACTGAATATAATTTTCTTACACTAATATCTGCACCACCAATCGATACTTTAAAGTAAGAGAAAGAATTACAGTGATATTTACAGTGGGAAACTTATATTTCTCTTTACATAATTTTCCTGTTAAAATTGAAAATAAAGAAAAAAATAACACATTTTTACCCATATTCTGACTTCAAAAACCCTGAAAGGATATCTATCTATCTATCTATCTACCTGTTTAAGTCGATTTCAGAACATAGCCCTCTTTCATGTCAAAGTACCGGCTTCTGCTTTGGACTTCTCGCATTCATGATAGCCCGGCCGTCATCTTAATATCATCCGCCATCTCATCTGTGGCCACTTTCTATCACGCTTTCCCTCATACGGTCTCCATTTTAGGATAATATTGTTCGATTATCCGTCCATACATCTCGCTACGTGCCCAGAAAAACACCACCATTTCTTCAGCGACATCTTACAGTTTTGTGATGTTCTGTATCCATCTGTTGAATTTTCGATCTCTTAGAGATATGTTGAGCATTTGTCGTTCCATTTCCCTCTGTATGATACTCAATTCTTCAATATTGCCTTGTAACTGTCCATGTCTGAACCCCATACGTAAGTACAGGCATCAACCACTGATCACACACCCGGGATCTACGTCTAATGGAAATTTTCTTGCTTTTTAGTACCTTGAAGAGCTTCCAGAACGTTGTCCAGCCTAATCTTTTTCTTCTTAATATTTCGACGGTATATTTTTCTTTGCCTAACTTAATTTCATGGCCTAGATGTACATAACTTTTGGCATTCTCTATATCTTGATTGGAGATTTTTATTTGTGGGTTGGTGTCACAAAAAAGAATATATGACACGATATATATGAAGTAACCCTTTTAACCTCTTCCACCTCATTACACACTTATATATTTGCTCATAAATAATTAAATAAAAAGAAATAACACACTCTGCTGATTTCTCAACTTCAAGAACCACCAAAAGGACACATAGCATAAAAAATACTTAAACCATATTCCCTACTTCATTATCCTCCATTATGTATTGATACACACAGCATAATTCTTAGAACCTTGAAAAGGACATATGTTATAAGATATACGAGACAATCCCTCTAACATGAGTTTCAACCTTTTAAGAGTAACGTCTGATTGTCACACCAGATTCAGATATTTTGTCCTAAGAGCTAGAAGAATTTGTCCTTTGTACATGTTATTTAAACTCACGTGCGTTATTTGAGTTTTATGGGTACTTTTCACCCCTTATAAGGGTGGATTTTGGTTTAATTATTAGAAATACCTTGCTGTGATTTAAATGCATATTCTAGACTATAAAATATCTACGATATTTCGCACTTCATTAAGAGTCATTACATTATTACTATAGTGTTACCCCATTTTAAGGGATGTTTTTGGCCAAAAAAAACCACACAATAAATAATTTTTTAACAAGGGATTCGAATTCAGCGTTGAAAAATACACTAAATTCATGTATTTTGGATAATGATAATGAACTTTTTTTTTGAGTGCGGCTGTGTAATTTACCTGATTTATAAATCTTCTCCATCTCTTACTGATATTAAAAAAGTACAAAATAGATAATTTGATAATTAAAGAAACATTTTAAAACTGAAATTATCATTCTACTTACCGTGAGCTTCTTGTGTCTTCTGCTTTAAATGACTTAACTTCGAGCCACTTGCCTCTTTAATTATATTTAAAAGCAAATCTTCCATATTTAACTATTATTTTCACGTTTTTTTAAAAATTATAAGCCGACTCATAGGAAAAACATATTGCAGACTGACGTTGATAGAGAAAAACTCCACAAAGCAAACTAACATATCAATACAAACTAAGACCTTTTAATGTGAATTTTCCAAGTAAAACAAAGGATGGAAAACCCTTGTAGAGTTCGACTCTTTTACTGCGCACTTGTCACAATATTCTGGAAAATCGATAGAGTATAGATATGATGTTTGTTATCAACAAGTGGGCGTTTGTAGAAAGCAGAATAATAAAAACAATATGAGATTGAACAGATTTAAATCCCTGTTTACATTTATGTTGTATCTACCTTCTGTCAGGACGTAAATTGCAAATATTCTCATTGAAAAGCTTCAAGAATCTTTTATTTCATTGAAATGTTTCGTAGCAGGTTGAAACTTTTAATTTTTAATAAAAAGATTCCAAGGTTAATTCAAATAAGAGATAGTGATTTTTGGGAATACACCGTGTCCATTTGGGGTACACTTTTCGACGTTTCACCTACGACTGCATGAGACATATTTAAGGATCTTTACTCTTGAATATTAAAAGGCTGAATGAGCTCAAAGAAGCACCTATTGTAATGTTAGTTTTCCACATGTTGTGCGGACCATAACCTGAGTCTCTATTAATGTTATTAGAATGTTTGTAAATTTCATTTGATTCCCCAAACTTTCGTGTATTGAACGCAGAAGTAAAAACTTTGCTTTCTCTTACATTCATGGTATTACCTGTAGAGTGTTTTATGTTCAGCTACCGCTGATTATACCATTTGTTCCTTTTTGAAATGGCTTTCATGTTCCTTAATTTTTTAGACACCATCAGCTTGTTAACTATATATACATACTGAGCTAGATAATTACAATACATGTAACATTATCATTATACAGCCAAGTACTGCCTACTCAAACCCTTTCTCCAATCCTCTCTGCTCTGAGTCATGTCTTCGTTCAGGTTTCATTTTTCCATTGCTTTCGTCATGCCTCCATTCCAGGAACGTCTAGGCCGCCCTCGCTTCTTTCTCCTTGCGAAATATTCTCTGCGGCCATCTATTTTCCGACATTCTCATTAAATGTCCAAACCAGCATAAACCGCGCATCTCAATTCTATCAACAACTGTCTCCTCTGCCGTCATCTGTCGTCTTATTTCATCATTGGGTATGTGTTGAAGCTTAGATATCCCGGCACTACGTCTCAGATGCTCTGCTTGTAATCTTCGCTTCATTTCTGCGCTTACCACCCAGATCTCACTTCCATAACAGAGAACTGACTCCACCTTTGATTGACCTATTCTTTTCTTTGTCTTTTTGGATATGTTTTTATCCCACCATAGGGAGTTGAGACAGCCTATTACTTTTCTGCTATTTTAAATTCTGTGTTTTATTTCTCGTTCTCCTAGCCCATCATCATTTATGAGAACTTGAAATTGTGTCTCACTATTGACTACCAGATACTCTATTTTCTGTAGGCTTACTTGCAGTCCCCAATTCTGGTATTCGGTGTAGAGAGATAGTTTTCAGTCCTCCAATAAAATGCTTCGAATTTTCAATAAATGAATCAGTTTTTCCTGTGAAAGAGTGTAGAAGATTTGCAAGATATTTACCTATTTTTTTGGTGTAGAATTTATTTCGCTGACGCTAGAACGGAGCGGTATATTGATAAATTTCTAGAAGTCCATAAAATCCAGGCCCGGATTGAGGGATTTCTTTTCTGCACACACTAGAAGCGTTTGTTAAGTTGTAGTTCGTCTCTTAATTTTGACGGTGGGCTGTATTTATACCATCTGATCGGTGTTGTCACTTAGTAATTTGTTGATATTGTCTACATTTTTTTTCATCGATTACTGTTGTATTTCCTTTGTAAACGAAAAGACACGTCTTGACTCGTTGTTGTTAAGTTCTTTAGAATCACTTTTGTCTTGCTAAGTAGTTCAATTTTTCCCGTCAATCCATACGCATTCAACTTATCCAGCAGAAGATCGTGATTTACAAGGTCAAACACCTTAGTTAAGTCCATAAATAGGCTTAATGTTTTCATTTTCAGATCTAGATTTGTGTAAACTTTATTAATAAATTCGTAAATTGCCGATATTGTGCATTTACCCTTGAGAAATCCATTTTGTGCCCCATGCAAGATGCTGTACTTTATTACAAATGCTAATATTTTATTAACCACTACTCTTTCCACAATTTTTGATAATCTAGAGAGCAGCGCGATAGGTCGGTAATTTTCAATACAATCTTTTTACCCTTTTTATATACTGGAATAATTTTTGCAATTTTCAACGCCTCAGGAAACACACCCTTATTTATCAAAAATGTTAATGGACCTGCTATAAGATGAAAATAAGTTTTTAGCATTTTATTATGAACTTCATCAACTCCAACGGAATTAGAATTTTTTAGGTTATTTATAA
The DNA here is from genome assembly GCA_019049505.1 of Pachyrhynchus sulphureomaculatus. Classification (NCBI taxonomy): domain Eukaryota; kingdom Metazoa; phylum Arthropoda; class Insecta; order Coleoptera; family Curculionidae; genus Pachyrhynchus; species Pachyrhynchus sulphureomaculatus. Next base: position 46,634,144 of record CM032455.1, on the reverse strand, counting down.
CATCCACCACATCTTGCTGATTTATTGGTGTCAGGAACATGGTATGAAGCCCCTGACAGTGGGGCAGTGAACAGCTGGGTTTAACATTGGGTAATGTATCGTTCAATTGTTTAGCAACATTTATAAAATATGCATTTGCTATTTCAGAAGAATTTTCAACAACTACATCATTCCTAACAATTTTTGTAATTCTATTGTTTTTTCCTTTTTGTTTCGAATATTGTCATTAATAATTTTCCACGTTATCTTAGATTTATTATCTGATTCAAAATATATTTTAATGTTATATAGTTTTTTGCTTCAGAAATAACCTTTCGATATATTTTCTTGCAGCTTTTGTAATAGCTTAAGATAACTGCATTATGATTACTGTCTATTAATATTTTGTACCAACATTTCAGATTTTGTGATGATGTACAAATTCCCCTTGTAATTCAAGGTTTTTTTTGTGACTGATTTTTACATTAACAATTTATTTTTACCACTAGAGTGACCCTCACAATCGTGGGATGCCAACCCATTGAAAACGTTTGGACCCCATGTAAACAGAAAGCTCAGAAGAAAGATTCTAACGACTTTGACTCAGTTGTTTCGCAAGATTCGAAAGATTTGCAGAGTATGCAGAAAATCTCGTCGACAGCATGCCTCGAAGATGTCAGGCAAGTATTGATGTAGGAGGCGATTGGACAACTTACCAAGGTAATTGCACCGCTGTTAGCACACTCAAAAATACATTGTTGGCAAAAAATTTTCTCGAAACACATTTCTTCAAGAATAGGAGCGGTCGCGTTTTTACTCGACTGACTGTATGTGAAATGGCGAATGTTGCGTTGTAAATAGGTTGCTTGTTGCAGCAGCTGTACAGGTTTTTTCTTCTTTAGCAAAATTTTTAACTTCGTTTATTGTTTCTGAGTCATTTGTTTTTGAACCATCTGTGCATTGGTGATTTTATCTAAGAAATCGAAAGTATCTGGTCTACAATGGAAGACAATTTTAAATGTAGTTCTAGTAGCTTACGAGCATTGATAGCCAAATCACGACTAGCTCCTTGTAGCCTTTCTCTAATTAAATCCTTACTTGCTCGCTTGTAGATAAGGTTGGCGATCATTGATATAATGTGATACGATACTGGTACAACATCTTAACACAAAGAATTGCTAGCTGGTAGAGCGCCTTCTCCTTGATGTTGCGGAAATCACAAAAACCTAGACAATTCGCAATTCATTTACAAACTGAAAGTGTCTATAAAATTCCGTATTGTCGTGGTCTGGTGTATGTAGAAAAAACTTCTTATAGTGCCATCTCCATTACTGACGTTGACTGTAATCACGGCGAATTCCTCCCTATCCTGGGCAATTCTTAATAAAGTGTGGGTATCCAGACCTGTCTAATCTCGTATATTCTTCAGCCAGGAACATTTTCGATGCCCCACACCTCTTTTCCCTTCAATTTTCCCTTTCATCAACAACCGGAGCAGTGAGTAACGTGGACTCCTATAAATATGTCCCAAGTAACGAGTTTTTTGTCTTTTAATAAATGACAATAGTACTCTTTCTCTACCCATTCGACGAAGTACATTTTCATTAGTAAGACGCTCTGTTCAAAAGATCTTCAATATTCTACGCATGACCCATAATTCGAAAGACTCCAAACGATTCATTGATCGTACTCCCAAGGTCCAGGCCTCAACTCCATATAACAGAACTGGATATATATAGACCTTTACAAAACGATAACGAGTATCTAAAGAAAGGGTTGAGTCTGTGAGGAGGTGTCCCATTTTGAGAAAAGCCGCTCTAGCCATTTCAATGCGAACTCGTACCTCAACTGCAGGATTCAAATCATTAGTTACCCAACACCGTAGGTATTTAAATTTGTTTACTTGTTCTATCAATTGATCGTAAACACAAATATCTGTTTGCAACCCGGGTGTTCTTGAAATGACCATTACTTTCGTTTTATTAACGTTTACTTTCATGCGTAAAATATCGCCTTCCCTAGATATATTGTTCATAAGACGCTGAAGTCCATCCACTGTATCTGCTATAATAACGGTATCATCAGCGTACCTTAGGTTGTTAATGATTTTGCCATTAACTTTGATACCATCTGTGGCATTCTCTAAGGCCTTCTGGAATATGTGCTCAGAGTATAGATTAAACAGGAGCTGGGAAAGAACACATCCCAGTCTCTCTGCTATTTACTCGTATTGTCGCCACCTGATCCCAATATAGGTGAGTAATGAATCTGATGTCATTTTCGTCAAGGCCCATATTTTGAAGCATTTGTATTAATTGTGAATGCTTGACTCCGTCAAATGCTTTTTCGTAGTCGATAAAACACAAGTAAACGTACTTTCTTTGATTTCTACATTTCTGTAAAAATACACTCAGTCCGAAAAGTGCTTCTCGAGTTCCAAATTCTTATCTAAATCCGAATTGTTCTTCGCTAACATCTTGTTTGCATTTATTGCGTAGTCTATGGTTAATGATCTTAAGCATTACTTTCAAAGCGTGGCTCACTGGGCTTATAAGACGGTAATGTTCACATCTGTTCGCATTTGGCTTTTTAGGTAATGATATGAACATAGACTTAAGCCAATCCTTTGGTATAGTTCCTGTAATGTAAATGGAATTTATGCAGCTGCACAAGATAGAGATATTTTCGTCATTTAAAAGTTGAAACATCTCCGCATAAAGATTATTAGGTCCAGGAGCAGTTTTTGCATGTTTTATTGCATCCCTAACTTCTGCTGGGAGTATATTTAAAGAAATTCCGTCCGTAATGAGCTCTGGTAATTCTCTGTCGTCATCAAAGGTATTTTTAATGTATCGAGCCCATTCTTCTTCTAGCTCTTTTTGTTCAGTTAATATCTGATTATTACCGTTTATTAAATATGTTGGTGTTCGTGTACTGTTTTGACCGCTAACTTCTTTAACTTTTTTATACATACTGAAATAGTCATGCTTTAGCTGTAATTCTTCCATTTCCATCCAGTTTTCTTTAGGCTTTCTTATAAGCTTTTGAATCTGTTTACTGGTCTGTTTATATTTAGTTTTGTTATCGTTTTTATACCGTCTTCTTTCATCCATAAGTCCCAATACTTCCTGGGTCATCCATTCTCTTTTCGCTGTCTCTGTTGGCATATTAAGTTTTTCGTTTTGAACTTTGACACAGATATTTTTAAATGACTCCAATGTGACTTTGACTGATAGCAGGTGGCCTACTGAAATTGTTTGACTTATTTCTTGGTTGAGTGTTTCGGTTACTTGCGATCGAATTTCTGGATTCCTCAGTAGTCGAAAGTTAGACCTTACATTTCTTGCACTTTAAATATGCTTCAGTTTGATGTTAATTATGCCGGTCAGAAGGACATGGTCAGACTCGATGTGGGCTCCAGGATATGTTTTAAAACATCTCCTAGAAAAAACTATAAGAACAATATCAACTGGGATTAAAGAACACAAAAAGTGTATCAGAAACAAATAGATCGTACCATCAGCTGTTTTTACTTCTGTCTCCAATTTCTATAGACGAAAGTTTAGGAAACCAATGAAATTTACAAACACTAAAAGCAAACCTGCTTGAATCGACAAGTAGGGTGGCGTCAAACGACAACAGGAAATCCCATGATAAAGAAAGAAAACCCGCTTACAATGAAACTCTAAAAGTTTACATTCCTCTCAACATAGTAAACTTAAACTCAATAACCGGCGGGTAGACATTTGGACAAGAAAAAACCTTTCATACAATGGGTCTTTAAAAACTAACACTTATTTTACACAAATAATGACCTAGGGATGAATACTTTTCACAAAAAAAAAGTAAATAGGCCTCGTTTCTAAGGAAGGTTATTTTCTACATCTATGGACGCAGGAGCGTGAAATCTATCTCCTCTGGTCTCCCTTGGCTACGCCACGGATGCTGTCTATCCAAATATTGTGCTTTTATTGGAACAAGTAATCTTATATAAATAAAAGATGAGGTTATTGACACCAGCAATTAAAATATATGTATTAAATATATATATATATATATATATATATATATATATATATATATATATATATATATATATATATATATATATATATATATATATATATATATATATATATATATATATATATATATATATATATATATATATATATATATATATATATATATATATACAGTGCCATTCATAAAGTTTGTACCATATGGGAAAAATTTTTATTATAAGAATTTTTGAAAATTTAACTTCGAAATGTGTTAGTGCATGTTATATGTTTAGGATTACACCCAAATAAGGTCATGACGCCACAAGCCTTGCCTGTCAAATTTGGCATTTAAAATTTAAAACTGGAAAAAAAAACGTGTTTTTTTTTTTAAATATCGGAAAAAGTTATAAAGAAAAAAGATTGTATTTTTAGTCTTACGTCTATATGCCTATTTTCAAAAAAAAATGACAAAATTCACTTTTTTCAATTATGTCCCCCGAAAATGATAATCAAAAGTTTTTTCTTATAAATTATATTACATACTTTTTTAATGGTTAATGTTTTACTAAATATTACGAAAATAATTAATTAGGACGCAAAATTAGGCTGAAAATTAATTTTCTTCAAAAAGTTATAATTTAACAATGCGATATTGGTGCAAAGCTGTTTAATATTTATAACAGGTCAATTTTTAAGGATTACTATTATAAAAAATAATGTTATTTACTAAATAAAAAAACGTTCTTAAGTTTCTAGGCTTCTTCCTTCCTTTTCAATGTAACATACATAATAGTTCTGTTATAAATTTCATAACGAACATTCGCATAGAACGAATATGTTCGTCATATAATTTATAAAAAAACTATTTTGAGCATTGAAGAACGAATTAAGAAACTTAAAAAACTACAGATTTGTTAAAATTGATTACATAACATTAATATTTATTATATTAGCCCTTAGAAGTTTAGCCGTCATAAAAATTATGCAGCTTTGCACTAAGATTACATTGTTAAACTACGACTTTTTGACAAACCTCGTTTTTTCAGCTTAATTTTTAGGGGAAAATAATTTAAAAAAGTCAATTTCATCAAATCTTTTCAAACATTGGTACATAAAAGTAAAACTGCAATACAATCATTTTTTCTTTATAACTTTTTTCGATATTTTCAATAAAAATACGATTTTTTCACATTTTAAAATTTAAGTGTCAAATTTGACAGGCAAGGCATGTAACGTCATGACCGAATTTGGGTGTTATCCTAAACATAAAACATGCACTAACATATTTCGAGGTTAAATTTTCAAAAACTCGTATAATAAAAATTTTTTCCCATATGGTGCAAACTTTATGAATAGCACTATATATATATATATATATATATATATATATATATATATATATATATATATATATATATATATATGCTACATATACATAGTGTTCTCCTAGATAATAATAATAAATAGCTTTGTAACACGCAGGCTAAAAAGTTTTTGGTCTGACACATAGATGTCGCCCTTTCAAAAAATTCGTTTGATTTTTAGAAAGTACCAACCTTCAAACGACACGTGTCAAAATTTAATGACATTTCGACGAGTAGTTTATAACTTACAGTGGTTTTAGTGACCCTAGTTTTGATATTTCCAAAACAATGGAAAAAATCGAATTTCGTGTGTTGATTAAACGCTGTTTTTTGATGGGAAAAAATCGTTCAAGAAAAGCAATGGCTTGATAAGTGTTACGGAGACTGCACCTGGAAAATCACTTATTATTTACAAGTATGCTGAATTTAAACGCGGTTGTATAGACACAAATAATGCTGAACGCCCTGGACGCCCAAATGAGGTTGTTACACCGGAAAAAAACAAAAAATCTACAAAATGGTTTTGGTTGACCGTAAAGTGAAATTGCGTGAGATAGCTGACACCTTAAAGATATCAAAAGAACGTGTTGGTTATACTTTGCATGAACATTTGGGCATGAGAAAGCTCTGCTCGAAATGGGTACCGCGTTTGCTCATAGTGGACCAAAAACAAGGTGTTGATGATCCTGAGCGCTGTTTGGACCTGTTTAAGCGCAATAAAAAGAATTTTTTATGCGATATGCGACAATGGATAAAATATGAATTGCTTCCTCATCTGCCGTATTCTCCATTCTCCAAATTTGGCCCCCAGAGACTATTATCTATTCGCAAACCTCAAAAAAATGCTCACGAGATTTGGATCCAATCAAGAAGTTATCGCCGAATGTGAGGCCTATTTTGAAGGCAAAGACAAAGCCTTCTACAAGAAAGGTAAATAAATGTTAGAAAAGCGTTGAACTGATTGTATCGCTCTTGAAGTTGGCTATATTGATGAATAAAGTCGAATTTTGCAAAAAAATGAGTTTTAAGTAGCTAAACCAAAAACTTTTTGGTCTACGTGTTAATTAGCTACTTCTCAACTTAATCCAAAGATCATCATCATGGTAATGGCGAATGCGCAAGAAAACCGGATAGATACACGAAGTTATAGGACGTATATATTTAAGAACTGTAACTTAAATATTTAACTTAACTGACACATTCAAAGATGGCTCTCAAACAAAAACTTTCACATTCTCGTGACGTTTCATATCTATTTGTGTCTAATCTTTCAGTTTTGAACAACATTCGAGATATAAAAGGTTGCCATGAATTTAAATTAAAAAATATCCCCGTTTTTACTTCGCTAAAACACATTTTCGACTTGGAGCTTATAAAACAACTTAGTGAAAAAAATATCGCGTGTGTCTAGGTGTTTTTTCGTGAAATTTTGCAAAAATACGTCGGAAAAACTTGTATGTTATGTGATTTCGGTACGTCTGATAATGCAGTGTTGAAATTTTTAAGTGTTCTTTGTGTGTTTTCTTGATAATGGTTAGTATTACTACCAAAATGCAAAATTTATTAACCAAAATAACAGTGAGAGGAGCAAAAATCGCCCACTGTCTTAAATGTGGTATGCCAAACGTCAAAAGTGACGTCAATTTTAAAACGCCCCCGCTCTACAATGTTTCAAAAGAATAAAGGCAAATTTTTGGGTTTAATGTGTTTTTTATCTTGCTAATAATATTTGAAATGGATTTATTGATTGTTTCTGTTTATTTTTTTAAGCTTTAACTGAAACTATATATTATCATTGTTTTATTACTTACGGAGTGTGTATGTGTTTTTGATGTTTTTACAGTTAATATTGGGGAAATATATTTGTTCTAAATACAATCGCAATTATTTTCTATGATAATAATAAATTAATTATATTTCTAGTATGTATAAACGTACATCAGCTTGTATCCGAGTATGTTTAGATTCGTCTTGGCCTTGGTATTTCCGTGAAAAGGAGAGCTATCTTTCAAAGTACATAAAAATGGATTAGAGAGATAACCAAATGTAATGTTGCTATTTGCTTTTTAATGGCGCAATTAAAATATTATTTCATAGACTTTTAATGAGGTTCTTAAACTTAACTTATTTTTAGTGCATAACGAAATTAGTTTAGCCTTTGTTGTTTTTCCTATTAATATGTTTCTCATTTTTGAAATAAATTTGTTTAAAATATATTTTTTTCCAATATTAAAGGCTATTTATACTTATCTTTCTAAAAAGTACTTAATATATGTTTGTCATACCGACGGGTTCGAATCTATTTACAGGTTTAAAATATTTTTAATGTCGTTGTGGTAATGGGATCCCCGATTAGTGGGTATAGATATAGTGAAGGATATGTTGCTATAATTATTTTATGACATTTTAAAAATATTAGGAATTTTTAGCAAACGTGGGTAGTTTCATTTATTACAATATTATTATATAGATACTTAGGACTTTTAAGCTGCAAAAGGAAATATATATATATATATATATATATATATATATATATATATATATATATATATATATATATATATATATATATATATATGTTTTTTCTAAATACTTCCTAGAAACTTTGGTTTACATAAATAGAATATTTAAGCAATTACCTGGTAGTAATTACCCCGTAATTAAATAGGCAATTAACTATGGACTTAGGGTAGGTTATCAATATGTTGTCATGCAAATTAATTGATTGACATTTAAACTGACAAAGCTAATATGCAATTTAAACATATTAATTTTAATTTCAAAGTAACTATTTTTTTTAATAGTCATTATGCTTTGATACAGGGTGTCCGATAAAAAAGTTCAGATTTTTTTAGCTTATTGCGCGAATACAAGGGATGGGTGGGCGAAGTGCTGTTTGGCTGCTATAGACCATTTTGCCTGTTTTCTAACACTGAGCGTACTTTTTGAGCTCACTGTATTTCACATAAAGTATGTGAAACCCTGAACGTTGAACTGTTTAAAAAATGAGTGCAGGCGTTTGAATCAAGTAGTTCCGACATTAAATAAACCTCGAACCTGGCTGTCATGAACATCAAGAAGCATGTTCTAGTATGAGTTTGCGAGAATTCCCACTTCTCAGAACGTAAACAATCAAGAGGCGTTATTCTGTCTGGGAGTTTTTAAATACAGTAGAACCTCGATTATCCGAAATAATATGGACCAAAGTTTAGAATGAATACAACATTGTAGATTGACTTTGGGGGGTTTGTGTCTTTCAGAAGCATTACTGCGTGGAAGAACAGTAATACGTTCTTTGCTACGTTTGTAATCAGGTGCTCCAGCTTCCGTTTTTGAAGCTGAAGTTATTTGACGGCAACATTTTGTAGTTCAAGCCTATTTCATCACAATTATAGATTTGGTCTGGTTGTAAATCATGTTTCATAAGCTCCTCAAAATTCTCTGCAAATTTTTTTGCAGCAGATACATCAGCCGACAATCTTTCTCCACTAACTTTCAGTTGACGTACACCATGTCTTTTTTTTCACCTGCCTAGCTATCCATCACTTGCAGAAAAATTTACAGGCGCTTCAATAACCGGCAACTCTTCGCTTAAACTCACTGCCTTATGTTTTAAAATTGTTCCTGAAATTGGTATTCCACATTTTCGATTCTGTGTAAACCACGAAACTAAAGAATGATCCACTTTTTGGTATTCACCGCTTTTCATACTTTTTCGTGTCTGTGTGGGCGATGACAAAACACTACACCATTTTTCAAGTTTTTCACGATTTTTTCTCCACTCTGAAACAGTACTCACGACTACACCTAAATCCTTCGCTATATTTTCAAGACGTTCACCATTATCTAAACGTTGAATTGCTTCAAGTTTCTGTTTTAAGGTAATAACAACACGTTTACGCTTATTATTATGACGCTCCATTTTGTAAAATATCTATTAAAACGAAACTATTACCTCTACGATAATAATAGGCGTAATGGCGTAACACTCGTCGACTAACCAAAACATAGACAGAGGTGAAATTCTAGACGCCGGGGAGTCCCCGACGCGTTAACGAAACCACTCATCGTCTGTTTCGAAAAAGGGGATTTTTTCGTTTAATGGGAATACAATTTGCTTTTTAACAGTTTGTTTCGGATAAGCCGAATTTCAGATAATCGCGATTCGGATAATCGGGATTGTACTGTACTTATAATGTAAGAACACCCCGTATGTAGATATTTTTCTTCTTGAACCTTAATTGATAACTAAACATTGTAAGTAAGTATAATTAGGAAAATAACCGTATTGACTATTTAATCTAAATATTAAGATAATTTAGGTAATCGTAAATAAAGGCAAACTGACCACTGAAAGTTAATTATGTTATCAAAAAACGCAATATGGCTAACAGAATACAAAAAGGAATAAAAATTCTAGAGAATAAGATTATGATAATAATAATATTATATTAACGTTTCTCGATGGTACTCCACAGAGTATTGTAGTTAAAGAATAAATAAGTACCAAAAAAGTATACAGTGTTTGTTTAAATAACAAGAAATCTATCATACCGAAGAACACAACAGAATTCCTAATACCGTATTCTCCGTAAAGATTTACATCTGGCCCCTATTAATTATAGCTGGTGCAAAATTTATAGTCAACTAATATTATTTAGAATGCTTTTAACATCTAAAGCAACATCTTATTCTCAGATGAAGCTAATCTCCACCTTTGCGGACACGTTAAACAGCAACGTTGATATTAGAGTCCGACAAATCCAAAACTAAAATATCAAAAGCCTTAGCATTCTCCTAAAGTGACGACTTGGGCCACAATCTCGCCATTTAAAATAACCGACGCGTACTTCTTCATGATCACAGAAGCAGCACAGTAACTGTTAATTTATAGCAAAATGTAAAAAGAGAACACCCGAATGGTAATACTTTTTGCCGGTACTTTTTGTAATGTTTTTATATGTTTTTCCATTGTTTGTGATTTATACGGTGATTTTCTTTATTTTACGAAACTTATTAAACTTGATTGAGTGATTAAAAATGAACGAATATAAAAAAAATACTCCTGAGAAAGATTTCAATTTAAGATATTGTTTAGGTACATATTTTTAAAACCATACCTAACGGAACAGGCGAAAAGTTAAGATAACAGATACTTTAAATAACCTTAAGGTATGTTATGTCAAACCCCAACTGCTGTTTGATGTCGATACTTCAATTCTCATTCAGTAAAAAAATTGACGAAGTTTTCGGTTGTTTTTCCTGATTTTATCGATGACCTCTAGCAAACAAATAGTTGTATACCATTCAGCATTAACTGTTCTTCAATCTTCTAAAGCAGTGGTTGGAACATGTCCAGGATAACCAAAGAAACAAGCGATCATTTTTTTGGAAGTGCCTCACGAACGAACTAATTTTCTTGAATTCGGTTCATCTTGGAACACCCAAACAGTTGATTGTTGCTTAGTTTCCAGCTCGTAGGAAGTTTCGTCTCCTGTTATGATATTGTATACGGATTTTGCATGTTCTCAGTCGAATTTTTTGAGCATCTCCTTACACCAACTGACACGAGCCTGTTTTTGAGTTTCGGTCAAATTTTGCGGAATCCATTAGGAACAAATCTTTTACACAACTAAATGTTCATGCAAAATTAAATGTACTACAGCCTTCGATATACCTAAGGACGCCTCAATCTCACGGTAGGTCACATGCCGATTCTCTTCAATCATGTTGCATACAGCATCGATGTTTTTTAGAACAACAACCTATTTTGGTCGACCTTCACGCAATTCATCGCTGACGGAAGCACGAAATGGCGGAATTCTGCAAACTAATTGTAAACAGTCTTTTCTGATGATGATTCATTACCAGAGGTTGAACGAAGCGATTCGAGGCATTGTTGTTGAGTTAGGCCTTTATTAAATTCGTAAAAAATCATCAGAAAAAAAAATAGGTTGTTTTCAATAATGCTAATCGATAAAGATCATGGAGCAAGCAATATGTACCAGTTATTCTTTTATTAATTACTTTTAATTATATATCAAAATCTTTAGCAAGAGTCCTATACAATTTTGTATTTTCTTAAAAAGAATATTTTCAAATATTTAGATCGCACTTAAATTCCTTGGAAAACAGTTTGGATATGAATGCTATATAGTTTTGATAGTTAATGATTAATTTCATTTGCTGGCAGTTAAGTAGAAACCTAATAAGATTATTTAATTTGAGATTTAACTCTCTATTCATCGGGTTCAAATTATCTCGTTATGTTAATGCATTTCTACGATTCCATTAACCCTCTAGTAAATCTCTGAAGCTCCTATCTCTGGTGATTTCCTTTTTCCGGGTCTTTTTTTTATCTTTCAGATTTCCTGTGCTTTGGTGGTACTAATTTCATGACCCTTTTAGGCTATTTTATCTCTTCCACTTGTACATGCCCACACAACGATTATTGTTTTATTTCAATATCCGACATCAGAGAACCATCCGCTGCCATTTATTATCCTGCATTTTCATTGTGAAATCTTTCCTTTTTAATTATTCCATACAAAAACTAACTAAACTGAAAGCTATCAGTATCGGCAAATGGAAAAAGTTTTATCGTGACAATGCAAAGCTACACATTTTTGGTCACGCGTCAAAAATTTTTTGAATCTTGGTTGGGATGTGTTACCACATCCACCATATAGTCCTGACCTTGCGCCATCAAATTATTATTTATTTCGTTGTTTGCATAACGTCTTGAATGGTAATAATTTAAATAATTATGATGATGTCAAATTTCACTTTGTACAGCTTCTTGCACATGAAAATCATACCTTTTATGAAGGTAGAATTATTATGCTTTAGTAGTTTTAAAATATCCAAATAAGAATTCCAAATTTAATTTAAGGTTACGTAATTAAAATTCTTCTTCTTCACGTGCCTTGTTCGTTGTGAACGTTGGCTATTATCATGGCTATTCTGATTTTATTTGCGGCAGATCTGAACAGTTGGGCAGATGACAGCCCGAACCAATGGTGCAAGTTCTGGAGCCAAGAGTGTCTTCTTCTCCCAGGCCCCATCCTGCTGTCTATCTTTCCTTGGATTATTAAATGAAGTATCCAATATCTACTGTGCCTCAAAAGATGTCCGAGGTATTCCAGCTTTCTTTTCTTAATAGTTATTCCAACCTCTCTTTCCTTACGGATCCGACACAGTACCTCTTCGTTCGTGATGGGGTCCGTCCAAAATATTCGCGGTGTACGTACGCCCATATTTCAACCTCAACCTTTTTCATAAGCATTTCGGACATTGTCCATGCTTCTACTCCGTCCAACAGTACCAGAACTATATAACATTGGAGCAGTCTGATTTTAAGAGGTAGGGTTATACTGTTGGAAATAAATATGTTCTTCATATTATTAAACGATGCTCTTTCTGTTCTCACACGTATTTCTGTTTCCTGGTCCCATCCTGAGCTAATTATTTTTCCCAAATAGGTGTAAGATTCTACATGTTCAATTTTCTAGTTGTTTACTATTAATTGTCTTGCTGGTTGTTGGTTTTTTTACTTATAAGCATCCACTTGGTTTTCGTGAGGTTTAGGTTTAGCCCATAATCTTCACTTGTTCTTCGTAGACTTTCCATCAGGCTATTTAGCTCATCTATGCTGCTAGCTTATACGACTGTATCGTCAGCATATCTTATATTATTAAGTGTTTCTCCTTTTATCTTTATGCCGTCAGTACTTTCTTCTAGTGGTATCTTGAATACTTCTTCGGAGTAAATATTACAGAGGAGGGGCGACAAAATGCAACCCTGGCGCACACCTTTCTGTTTTTTTTTAATTAAATAACGGCCAATTTTAAAATAATACAATAAAATATCTTAAGACGACAATAAATTAAAAAAGAAAATTTTAGAATAAGAATGAGGGAAAGAGAAAAAAGAAAATTATAATAATAATAATAAAAATAGAAAAGGAAATGATGACTGTAACAATAAGTAACAAAATGCATCATACTCCACACAACTGTCTATAAAACACAGATCTTCCAACGAAAAAGTCCCGACTGGGATGCTCATTGGCAAGGCGACATGACCTAGATACAAAATTATTGCATCCGTAGTTGGTCCTGCGGGATGGCACAAAAAAAAGTGTGCCTCGAACGGGTCACCCTGGAAGGTACATGCAGACCAATTTTGTCCAGCAGAAAGGGACAATGGTAGTTACTATGGAGAATATTATAAAGCATTTTGAGATCAATAGCAACTCTGCAATTTTGTAAAGTTTGAATGTGAAGCTCAGTTTCTATCTGAGGGTAGGTAAGCTCAGGTCTATTGATCTTAAAGGCAATGTATCTCAGAAATTTATGCTGCACTCTCTCAATGCATTGAACGTGAGTACCATAACAAGGACTCCATTAACTGGAGGAATACTCTAAACGAGCTCTAATCAGTCACCAGTACAGCTGCTTGATTGTAGCTATACTATTAAAGCCCAGTGTAATACGCTTAATAAATCCCAAAAGTTGGAGAGACTTGGAAACGATATTCTGTATATGAGGTATAAAAGTTAATTTTGAGTCAATAATAAGCCCTAGATCTTTGACTTCAGACACTCGTTCAAGAACAGAATCCCCGATCTTGTATGGATAATCTGAGTCCGGGACTTACTGAAAACGATAAAAATGGCACTTAGTCGCATTTAGCTCCATACCATGGTCCTTGTACCAAACTACAAGCTGATTCAAATCTGTCTGAAGTTTGTAACAATCATCAAATAGAGACACCTCAATATACAACTTTAAATCATCGGCAAAAAGGAGGACCTTACTATGTGCAAAACGATGAGTCAAGTTATTAATAAATAAGTTAAACAGAAGAGGACCCAAGTACGATCCCTGAGGAACTCCAGAGGGGACATGTATACTATCTGATAAGTAGTTATTAAAGCGGACAGTCTGTGTACGTCCAGTCAAATAGCAGGCAAGCCGATCCAACATCACTCCTCCAACACCCCCGCCCTCCTTAACCTGGACAGAAGAACAACATGGTTTATCCTGTCAAAAGATCGAATGCACCTGTGTTCCCCTCTCCAAAGCGCCAGACACAAAGTCGACATATGACAGCAGATTCAGATCCGCACTTTTGCCACCCTGAAACCCAAACTGGCGGGTACTAATATTGGGACTTAACTGAGTAGTCAAGACTTCAGTTTTTTATGTGTTCGAAAACCTTAGGGATGATACTTAATATGGTAATTGGTCGATAATTAATTATCTGATCACGGCTGCGTGACTTGTGAATTGGTGTTATGTAACCCAGCTTCCAAAATTCGGGAAAAACCCCAGTAGTTAAAGATTCATTAAAAATACTGTGCAGTGGGCGAGCGAGAACAAAACTGCAGTGCTTAAGTAACGCTGGAGGTAAGCCATCAGGGCCGGGACCCTTATTAATGTCCAAAGAACACAAATGGGAATACACATCAGACAATGAAATGCTATGTTGAAACAAATGGACGTCACATTGGGATCACCAGAACAAGATCTATCACTGTTCACCTGGAGGAAGTGAACAGCAAACATATTAGCTATCTCAGGACCCAAATCACCAGTAACATCGTTGTAATAAAACACATTTGGAAAGTCACCGCTCTTCCTTTTAGAATTCACAAACCTCCAAAACTGCTTAGGGTTTGTGATCAACGAACTCTCAGTGAATGAGACATAGTGGTTGTAAGATTCTGTAAATAACTTTTTGCATTTTTGTCGTAACGAAGAAAACTCACGGTAAGCACTTTACAGACCAGTTACTTTATATTTTTTATGAGCCCTTTTCTTTTCGATTATGCAGTGCTTAACTTCAGGGGAGTACCACCTGGGGAAACAACCGGTAGAGACCCGCTTAAGGGGCACATACATATCAAGGGCTGAATAAATAGTATCATAGAATATATTTACCATGCCATTCAAACCCACGCCAGCCAACATCGCATCCCAATCCACGCCTCCTAAAAAATCATTAATCAAATTAAAATTAACAGATTTAAAGTCTCTATAATAGCCGTCACCAAGACCAGAGTAGTTGTTTCTGTCCGTAAAGGTGGGAACAGTCACTTCCAATGGCGGATGATAACCATCCAGAGGCAACATACAGTCATCAGCTTGAAGAACCGAACAGGCTTCGTCTTGGAAAAGCACCAAGTCCAGAACTGAGTTGTGGGTGTTTACTATTATATTGAGTTGATAACAACTGTGAAGTGCGCATATATTAGTAGCCGCCTCTATAAATTCCCTTTCAGCATGAGTCGCCAAAGGCGTAGGTCTGGCCGCCGAGCTGAACCTATCTCTGTACCACGAAGCATGTGGAAGGTTAAAGTCTCCCAGGATTCCCATCTTCACACCAGGATATTCATCAGAGAGTCTATCTATATTCTCACTAAAGGATTCGTAAGCCTGTAATGGTGAAAGGGGAGGAAAGTAGGCGCACACCTCTCTTGATATCAATATTCTTGGTTAACGCAGACCCTACTTTCACTCTAGCCGACTGTCCCTAGTAGCTATAATCCGGATATCTCTGGAATCGATTCCGTTCTGATGGAGTATTTTTAGCAGTTGGTCGTGCTTAACGTTATCGAAAGCTTTAGTGTAATCTATAAAACACAGATATACATTTTTATTCATGTCTCTACAGCGCTGAATAAGAAGCTGAAGAGCGCTTCTCTTGTGCTAAGGGCATTTCGAAAACCTGACTGTGTATCCCAGCTGTTTTATTCACATTTTTTACAAATTCTATTGTATATAATCTTGGTGAATGCCTTGGTGATCTGGTTAATCAGGCTTATCATTCGGTGTTGATGACAAGATTTTGCGTTCGGTTTTTTCGGTATGGCCACAAAGGTTGACTGTAGCCAGTCCTCAGGAAAATCCCCGCTATTGTATATATTATTGAAAAGCGTGGTGAGGGTCTCGAGAAACTGACCGCTCATTTCGCATAAGATTTTCAGAATTGGCACATTTCAATTGGTTTGAAATACTTCCTGTGTTCCTCATTCCCAGCATTCGCGCAGGGGAGGTTTATTCTCTATCCTCTCCATTCTACCTGGAGTTTATATTAAGTCGAACTAGTTTATTCAGACTTCTGTACCCATTTAATCAGATTAAGACTCGGCACTTCACTTATGCTGTATTTTGCGCACTTCACTTTCGCTGTGTTTATGATAATTAAACGCGATATTTTTAAATTTTTGAAAAAGGCAAACTCCGCTCCGTTAAAATGGTTTATAAAAACTAAATTTTCAAGGACCGGGGTTACAATATGTACTATTTTCTAACTCTTCCTCTTCGCTTGTTGTGTTCACGTAATAAGGCAAACAAATTTAAACTTATTTATGGGACATCATGATAAAATTCTATGAATGTTTCATTCTTTATTTATTTAAATTATCACGGACCCATAAATTTACCTACCTATTTTTTCAGGTAAGCTAAGTTTATTTTTTCATTATGAGTATTTGCCCGTTTTTATTTTGGTAATCGGGTTAATTAAGTTTCCTTCAATTAACATATGTTTCTATTTCGCTTTAAACACCTATATGTCCTTTCTTAAAACCTCCAAAGGTTAATTATAAACTACTCCTTCAAAAAGTATTCTTTACGAGTGACAGTCGATATGCTGGGCATTAATTTGAAAGCAAATATGCCTTCGAGTCCTATTAATTACTATCATAACTTATTACTTATATACACTAATTTTTCATAATACGAGTATCACTTCAAAACAAACATACTTTTAGATAATGTACAGTGCTTTAATACTCTTTCAAAAATTTATTAAAATAACATCAAAGAATTTGTCATTTGCTTTATTTTCTCATTAGTGAGAAGTAATTTTAATGACTTAATTATAATTTATGGCCCTTGAGATGAGAATGGAGTTATTATAATTATAATTCTTTAAGGCGGAAATATTAAAGAATTTTAATCTTCTCTACATTATTCTAGAGAGCATCATACGAGGTTGTATTGATAAGTTTCTATCCTAGCATAGAAAGAACGAGCGCATCCAAAAAACAAAAAAATGTTTATTCCCGTATTTTCCTTCCAACTTTCCGTATATAGTTAGTGTAACGTCCGTAAAGTAACAAAAAAGTCTTCGTCTTCTTCAACATCTATTATTTCTTCATTTGAATGAAATTTGTATCTTTTCAAATGTTTTTTCAGTTTTGGGAATAGGTAATATTTCGAAGGAACTAAATTAGGGAAATGTGGACAATGATCAACCAATTCAACGCCTAATTTTACGTTTATTTTTTGCAAAACTAATAGCGGTTCGTGTCTTGCAAAAAGAGAATTCTTTTGCACACTTTTCTTCGGCGCTTTTACATCATTTTTTGGCGGAATTTAGTTAATAATGAAAAAAATATTGTCCTACTATTTCGCCGTGGTCTAAGTAATATACAAGAAGTACGAGGGTCGTTCCAAAAGTTTACGGCCTAACAAGGAAAACGCAAGTTTAAAGAAAATAAATTCACTGTGTTTAAACAAGTCTAAACACTCTTGTAAAATATGGTCGACTAGGCCTATCGAGATGTTTACAACGTCAGCGAGCTCGCGTACCTTCAGTCGCCAATCATTCATTTAATACGCTATTGTGAATTTTCGTCGCAATATCGTCGGTCGTAGAGGTTTTCGGGCGTTCTGAGCATCATATTGAATAGATGAACGAGCACGTTTAAATTCAGCCACTCACCTTTTTAACCGTCGAAAACCAAGGTTGGAGAATCATTTAATGTCACATTTAACTCTTTTTGCACACCCGTAGGATTAAACCAAAGTATTTTATAACAACTCGCACTTTAGTTTTATCCATTTTTTAGAAAATATTTGTTTACATGATCGCTGCATAAATACAACTAAACACACGTGTCGCTTAATAGCACGCCATCTAGTAGATACCATTTAACAAGTATCATAATAATTTGATCATCTTGGCGGCATTTCTGTGTCAAGTCGAGAACTTTTAGAACGACCCTCGTATCCCATCCTTGTCCCAAAAACCGAAGCAAGAATTTTTCCTGTCGATTTCTGTAAGTGAAACTTCTTAGGGCGAGATGAGCCAACATGTTTGACTCCTTTGATTGTTCCTTTGTCTATAGATCATAATGATGGACCCACGTATCATCCATAGTTGCCACTCGATCCAAAAAGTTAGATAAATCCTCTTCAGCACGCCAATAAATCAACTTCGATGTTGGGACTCTCACTCGTTTTTGGTTGGCTTTCAGACATTTAGCTAATAATTTTGTCATACCAAATCAGAATGAATAAAGTAAAAACTCGTTCATATGAAATATTCAATCTCTACTATACGTTTTAGCCCATTTCGTTGATTCTCCAAAATCATTTCATGCAAAGCCTCAATATTCTCTAGGGTAGTCACAGAAATGAATTTTCTCACGCGGTTCTCACTCTCCTTTCTTAAAATCCCCAACCCAATTTTTGATAGTAGTATAGGACGAAAATTGTTTCTTAAATGTATTAAGCATGTCGTCGTAAATTTGTTTAGTGGATAGTCCTTTAAAAAAGACGTACTTTATCGCCGATTAATATGCGATTTTACTAAATTAACAACTTTTGTCAGTTAGAAATCCACTATAATTAGCAAAATAAATTCTGGACTACCAAACTTTGTGTACGTATAGTCTGTCAAGTAAGAATGTGTCCGCGATAATTCATTTTTAGTAGATGCGTCTCTAGCTATTCAACAAAAAATCGGTATAAGGAACCTTTGCATACGATACATATTAGTAAAAATATCAGTCGATTCCGAACTTTAGTCGAAATTACGTAAAATCCAAAATGAGTCACTTGCTTGCGCATCAGTTCGAGGTAGTCTTTCTTTGTTCCCATCCGCGGCCGCGAAATATATTAAAAAGTCGGTGCCATTTGTGAAGAAGTGAATAAATCATTTCAACTAGACGAAACATGGCGACAACTTGCCAAAACGTGGCTCCGTAGGCAAAGTCATTCTAAAAGTCGAAAAAAAACGAATCGTATCTTAATTTTCACGGGACCCGAAATTCACGCTGCGTCAAGGAGCGGCAATATTAAGATATTCGGGTTTGACTGTCAAATTCCAAATCATGTTGATGAAACCTTTGTTAGGCGAAAATCACGTCGCGAAGCGGCCCGCTTGAGGCCACGATACGGTACTAGAGTGGCCCTCACACGCCAGACGCCAACCCTATCAAAAACGTTTGGTCCCTTGTAAAGAGAAAGCACAGAGGAAAGGCTCTGAGAACTTTGACTCAGTTGTCTTGCGAGATTCGAAAAATTTGCAGAGTATGCAGAAAATCTCGTTGACAGCAGGCCTCGAAGATGCCTGGCGATTATCGATGCAGGAGGCAATTGGACAACTTACTAAGGTAATTGCGCCATTGTTAGCACATCAAAGAATACATTGATGACAAGAAATGTTCATGAAACACATTTTTTCAAGATTATGTGCTGTCACGTTCTTACTTGACAGACTGTATTTACTAAATTAGTTGAAAGATAGATAGTGTTGAAAGTGTCAATCATCACGGTGTTCTAATTGACAAAATTGATATAGTTAATGTTGAGGAGATATTGAGGGAGTTGAAGGACGATAGAGCAACAGGCCCAGACGGCATTTCCCCATACATATTTAAGGGCTTTGAGAATATATTATGTTATCCGCTACTGTTTTTGTTTAATTTAAGTCTTAAAACAAGAATGTTTCCCCACCTGTGGAAAAGAACAAGAATATGTCCAGTTTTTAAAAAGGGTGACAAAAACGATATAAAGAGCTATAGACCAATTGCAATACTCTCAACGGCAGCTAAAGTTTTTGAAAAGATTATTTATAACAGTATATCAACGTCGCGTCGGTTCGTCCCAGTAACAGTACTTATCAGCACGGCTTTATGGAGGGTAGATCTGTCATTAGTAATTTATTAGCGGTAACGCAGGCAACGTCAGATGTCTTAAATCGACGCGGCCAAATGGATATTGTATATACAGACTTTGAAAAGTCATTCGATAAGGTCTCATTTGCGATATTTTTGGATAAGCTGGAGAAGGATTTTGGATTCCACGTGAATTTAATTGAGTTTTTCAAATCTTACCTTTATAATCGTGAATATGTAGTAAAGATAAAGGGGTATGAGTCCAAACCTTTTACGCCTACATCAGGCATTCCGCAGGGGTCCAACCTAGGACCTCTGCTCTTTTGACTCTATATCAACGGCATCACTGGTGTTAAAAAATGCATCCTGCCTGTTATTTGCGGACGACTTAAAACTTTATTATGAAATCAGATCGCCTGCTGACTGCCGGATTTTCCAGAATGATATAGACAACATTGCAAAATGGGCAATTGACAATAAGATTTACTTTAGTGTAAGTAAGTGTACTGTTGTTTCTTATACTAGAAAACTGAAGCCGATAAAGTTTACATATATTATTGAGAATGTCCCACTTTTGTATGAGGATAAGATAAGGGACTTAGGGGTGATTTTTGATTCCAAATTGACGTTTAACTGTCATGTAAGTAATACAACAAGTAAAGCGAACAAAATGTATGGCTTATATGTTAGAAGCACAAAAGATTTTAGAAGTACAAAATGCATGAAACACCTATACATATCCTATGTTAGAAGTATATTAGAATATGCGAGTATAGTATGGTCACCCTTTTATAATTGTCACAAGCGAACACTTCAATTGGTACAGAATAAAATGATGCGTTACTTGCATTATAAACAAACCGGTTCATATAACTCTATGATCTCTTCGACACTGTTGCACGAACGCTATGGGATGGCGACCTTAGAGAAACGTAGAAAACAATATTGCATGCTCTACTTGTACAAAGTAGTGAATGGTCTCATTGATGACCCGGCATTTCTGTCCAAGTTATATTTTAATGTGCCAACGTACACCACAAGAAATCATAGCACTTTCTATATCAGATGTAGCCCATAATAACCATCACCTGGGATCTCCATTGTATAATGCTTGCATGCTATACAATGAAATCCAGAATAGTGTAGATATATTTAATGATAAGTGCAGTCTTTTCAAAACTCAATTGCGTCCGTTGTTTTAAGTGTATGTAGATTATTATTTAATGTTATTTAAATTAAGTTAATTTAAGTTCCAGTACTTTGTAATTGGAAAGATCGCTGTGATCAATCTGTAAAGTGCAGTAAATAAATAAATAAATAAATAAATAAATGTCAAACTACCGTCGATAGTGACCACATTTGTTTTTGACAATGGGATGTGGTCTAGGCTAACTAGTTACCAAAACTCGTAATATAAACATATTCCACTATAATTTTTAAGCAATATTTAAGTTTCCAGCATGCTTTGTGATGATGGCTATTCATTTTTTAATCGTCTTAGAAAAGGAAAATCCCAACTCAATATGCACGTATGTAATATGGTTCAAATGATTTGCTGTCTTTCTGTTTTAACTCCGGAAAAAAATTCCTTAAAAATGCACAACTCCGTGTAACATTTATGCCTAATTCTTCAAATAAACGAGTTAGAGGGGTGATCTACAGTAATACCCCGCTTAGCGCGACCCCGTTACGCGCGGTTTCACTATAACGCGAATTTCAAATTTCGCGCTCATGTAGTCATTAACTTCTCTATGGTCGCGGGGGGATCCCCGCTTTCTCTGAATATTCTCTTTGAAGAATTGGGAATTCCCTGTCCTTCGACTTTGTTCTATGGGGATTTCCTCGTTCGTTTCGTGTGTTCATTTGTTCCGTAATGTTAGTTCGGTCGGCTGGCAGTTTTGTTTTAATATTTATTGGAGATACATACATACATAATTTAACCCTACGTTAAAAATGCCGCCTGTAAAGAAAAAAGAGCGTAAAAGCGTCACTTTGGAATTGAAGATGAAAGTGTTAAGAAGAATGGAAAATGGAGGCAAAGCAACAATTGTTGGGAGAGATTTTGGACTCTCAGAATCGACTGTGAGAACGATTTATAAAAATCGGGAAAAAAATTAAAATCTCCAGCGAAGGTTCAACACCTATAAGTGCAACAAAACTTTCTCGTTCGAGATCATCTATCTTAGAAAGAATGGAGAAATTACTGTCAGTCTGGATCGAAGATTTGAATAAGAAGAACACACCACTAAGTCAAGATCTCATATGCACAAAAGCAAAATCTTTGTATGAGATGCTGAAAACAAAAGAAGGAGAAGGGAGTGCCACTCCGACTTTTGCTGCCAGCAGAGGCTGGTTCCATCGGTTCAAGCAGCGTTCTAATCTTCACAATATCCACATAACAGGCGAGGCGGCCAGCGCGGACATTCAAGCTGCAGCTGAGTTTCCAGACAAGTTTCAAGACTTCGTTAGACGAGAGAAAATTCCTGCTTGTCTCATCTTCAATGTTGATGAGACCGCACTTTACTGGAAAAAAAATGCCATCTCGAACATTCATTTCTAAGGAAGAACGTCAAGCCAGTGGTTTCAAAGCTGCGAAAGATCGACTAACACTTCTGCTGGGTGGTAATGCCACTGGTGATTTCAAACTGAAACCTTTACTAGTGTACCATTCAGAAACACCCGTGTGCAATGCGAGGCACAGACAAGACAAGTCTACCAGTTGTGTGGCGATCAAACAGAAAGGCGTGGGTTACACGGGAAATTTTTCAAGAATGGTATTCTAATAGTTTTTGCCCATCAGTCAAATCATACTGTGACAGAAATGGGCTTGAACCTAAAGTTATATTACTCTTAGACAATGCCCCAGGACATCCAACCTCACTTGATACGCCCAGAGACTTAAAAGTGTACGTAAAGTTCCTTCCACCAAACACTACGTCAATATTACAACCTATGGACCAGGGAGCAATAGCAAACTTCAAAGCTTATTACCATCGCCGCACTTTTAGCCAACTAATTCATGAAACTGACGGGGAAGGAAGACAGTCTATGCGAGAGTGGTGGAAGTCATACAACATTATGAAGTCTATTCACAACATAGAAGAGGCTTGGAAGGAAGTTAAAAAATGAGTTGTATGAATGGGGTGTGGCGTAATCTTTGGCCAGATGTAGTGGAAGCACCTAGAAGAATTGTCCAGATGCAGAGACAAGTGCTTGAAGACATTGCTGCAATGATTGAGGGGTCTGAACTTGAAGATGTCACGGTAGAAGATCTCGTAGAACTTGTAGCAACGCACGACGATCCTATTAGCAATGAAGATCTGATCGAGTTACAGAATAATCCTATCTACGATGAGGAAGAACAAGTAGAAGAGAAAGTTTTATCTTCAGGGGAAATACAAAATGCACTTTCAAAAAATTTATTCAGGTTTGGACATATTGCAGAGTATAGACAATAATGATGACCGTGTCTTGACCGTGTGTCAAACAATTAAAAACAGTGTTGGGTGTTATGAACGTATTTTACAAGAACGTAAACAAAACGTTACCCAAAAGACAATAGATGTATTTTTCCGTAAAAAATAAGAGTATGTATTGCATAAAGTGTTCTTAGAATTAAAGTGATTGATTAAAATGATTTGTATTTTTTTTGTATTAAATTTTGACTATGTTTAATCATAAACCTCGATATACGCGAATTTCAGTTAACGCGATTTTTTTCGGAACGTATCCCTCGCGTAAAAGCGGGGTATTACTGTATTTAAAATTAATAACCGTGTACATGTCACTTCTTAACTCTTTTAAGAAAAAGCCAAGAATTATAAAATACATTATAACGGCAAACAGGTAAATAAATTTTCCACGTCTTTCTAGAAATTTATTATTGTATAATTGGTTGGACGTTGAGATATAATCATACACTGACACCTATTTATCCTCCTGATTATTTTTACTATTTTAAAAATAATACCAAAAATAACAATTGTTTAACGGAATAAATACTATTAAAATTATCCTAGATTACTGCTATTATTAGAAGTTTTTTTTTAGTATTGTACTGAACATTTATGAGATCATTTCGGTACCTGTCCGTCTGTCGCACCCGATTTTCTTGGAAACTATTTGTCATAGAGAATTTTTTCATTTTCTTTATTGACTTACAAGAAAGGCATAGCCTCTTAGTTCTATTAAATGAACGTTGTTCTGACATGGTAAGCAAGTAAACTTACTCTAACTTAACCTAAGTATTTACAATAGTGTTTCTAATTTAAACTGAACTTAGGAAATGTGTTTTAACATGACCTAACCTAACCTAATCTAGAGCCTATACTATCTTAACCTAGTTTTACGTTCTTCTGTCTTGGTGGGTTGGGAAGGCCATCGTCTTCGTCCGAGGGAGGGTCTGAGGGTATCAGGAATTGGTTGCGAGCATGGGAGAGGGTTAGGAAGGCGTCCCTGATGATTGGATTATGATGCTGGGACGCCTTGGCCAGAAACTTCATTTGGGTTTGCCTCATGTGTGTCTTTATTGTTGGTACACCGAGGTCTCTGTGTAGTTGGTTATTTCGCATGAACCAAGGGGCTCCTGTGATCATCCTCAGGGCTTTGATCTGCACTGCCTGGACTTGTAATCTCCTTCTCTTTGAAAGCTGGCACCATGTGAGGTAGGCGTAAGTGAGGCCTGCCTTCACAATTGTGTTGTAGACCATGAGCTTGGTTTTGGTGGGAAACTTGCTGGAGCGATTTATAATTGGGTATAATTTGCCCAGAAGTTGCTTAGCTTTTTTGGTGGCAGTGCAGACCTGGTCTTTCCAGACGAGCTGTTTGTCGTAGTAGTTTCCCAGGTATTCGATGGTTTTGCCCATTGGATGTGGAAGCCCTGTAGTTGGACGTGGCCATGGGGAGTTCAGTTGCCCTCGGCGAGAACGATGGCTTGAGTCTTATTGGGGTTCAGCTTGATCCTCGAGTAGTTAAACCAGGAGTCAAGTTTGTCCAGGTGGTGTTGGGGTATGCTAGTAATGATTCGGCTACTTCTACAAGATTGTGTGATAATAGCGGTAACATCAGCATAAAGAAGGAGATTAGTTTGATCTGACTTGGAAATGTCGGCAGTGAAAATATTGAAGAAGTAGGGAGAGAGGACGGAGTCCTGGAAGACTCTGGCTCTGATGGGCATGACCCCGGAAATAGTCATTTCGGCTCTGACCTGAAAGGTCCTTTCAGAAACGAAGGACTATACGAGTTTAGTCATGAAGTAGGGGTAGCCGTGTCGAATCAGTTTCAGGATGAGATCTTCGTGCCAGTCCCGTCAAATTCCCTGGATACATCAAGAAAAACAGTTCCAACTTTATAGTGTTTGTTGAAGCTGTTGGAAATAGTTTAGGCGAGTTTAATGGTGTGGTGGGTAGTGCCATGAAGTGGTTGGAGACATAGAGAATTGAAATTTAGCACAAATACAGGAATTGATGACCCAATCAAAGCCGTGTAGTCGCGAAATTTTTTCGATTTAAGGGGTTAGCATGTAGGGGGAAGTGAACATTTTTTGTTACTAAGGTTATTGAATGTTGTGTCAAATGAAAGCTTCTGAAAACACGAGTTCAAAAATATATATGATGTAATACTTCCGCACACTTTTCTTTGTATTATTTTTAAGAAATTGTCAAAAATAGCTGTCCCCCCTTAACACGAAAAGTACTGATCAAAAAAATTTTGAAAAAATTCTGAAATTAGTGTAAATTGAGCCAAAATTATTATGAGTGCATAACGTTTGATAATTTAACGAATATAAAAACAAAAACTATGAAAACTGTGTTTCTTGACGTATGGTGAAAGTTGGTGCACTTTTAAGTGTACATGTAACCGAGTGGCGAGTTGGTCTTATACCGCGATATAATTTTATTTTATTTATTTATAATCAAACAAATATTTAGATAGTAAATACTTGTGTTACACTTTTATAACTAGATTCAAGTTGAGTTATACATGATTGACTAAGAAAAAACGTGAAAATACATATTGGATCTTAAGATATATACATGTCAGGGACCTGATTAACATAGGATAAGTGAGGATTTTATTTAATTTTAAAAGCAATCACGGAACATTTATTGCACAAATCCAACTTGCACTTGACAGTTTTTTTTTAGTTTGATTTTATTTTGAAGCATTTCGAGGTATAAAATAATCCTACAGGTAGCTCAGAGTCTAAGTAAATGTTTGTGGACTTATAACAAAATTTTGCGTTTAGCTGTGAACTAACAACATTATTATTTTTACCGCTTTTATAGCAGGTGTCTAAATCAACGAGGTCACCTGCGAGTCCCAGAATAAAAAATCGCTACAGTGGCCAAGAAAAATTTTTTGAAATTATTTTCGGGTTTTTAAATTCACACTGAGACAGCTTTTTACCTACGCTCATAGAGAAGAATTTCCGTTGAAAATATGTTAAGCTAGGACCAAAATATACTTACTATAGCCGTCAGAAGTTTCTATATACCTTTACTTGAGCTCTCATTGCTTTACTTATGGAACTCTTCGAACATTACTTCTGGATTTGGGTTTCAAATTTAAGAAAGATGAGCATTAATGGAGACACCAAGAATTTGTTCAGTGAGGGCACCTTTTCTTAGAAAGTATATGAAAAACAAAAATGTACACATTGCCCGTCACTTTGTTTTCATAGACAAAACATGGATTTTTTCAAAAGGCAATCAAAGGAAATCATGGCAGGATGACAACATTAAAAGTGTTCGTAAGCCTGACGGATTTGATGGTAAAAGGTTTATTGTTTTACATGCTGGATACAGTGGGGGTTTTGTTGAAAATACCAATTTACTATTTGGTAGCAAGTTAAAGTCACTTGATTATCATGGAGAAATGAATAGTGAAATGTTTACGAAATGTATCAGAAACCAGTTGATTCCTAATTTAGAAGAACCATCTATAATTATAATGGATAATGCTTCATACCATTCAGTTGAAGTAGAAAAACAGTAGTCGTCAGCATGGAAAAAAGAAGGAATTCTTGAGTGGTTACAGAAGAATAGTTCACCTCATAACAAACAGATGTTTAAGACAGAATTATTAGATATTGCGAAAGATCATAAAAAATGAATATCAAATTGATAAAATTTTTTAAGAGCACAGGCATGAAATGTTGAGATTACCTCCTTATCACTGTCAATTTAATGCAGTCGAGCTGATTTGGGCAAATGCAAAAACATTTTATAACAAGCACATTGGTGAAGAGGGATATGGAGATAAAAAGTACTTCAGATCTGGAATAGAGCTTTAGAAAAGTGTACACTAGAGGTATGGCATGCCAGCGTACAACATACAGAAAATCTTATTCAGCAGTGGTATGATCGTGAGGTAATAATAGAAGAGATTCCAGAAATCATTATTCTTGTTGAGAATGATGAAAGCGAGAGTGAAGAATCTACTTCTAGCGATTAGTGTCATTATTCAGTTAATAATTTAAATATTCCTTATTGACACGTTCCAAGCCTCTTGGGCAACATTCATTGTAAATTTACAAATATAAACTTATCTATCTATCTATTAGATTGATTTGATAAATCATATAAAAACTGGATTATGCAATTTATATCTCCTATTCATACTTTATACTCTCGCCATGAAATATCTTTCTGTTTTTAAAAGTATAATATTTCAGTTCTCTATTTTAAAATTTTATTTAATGAGTTCTACGGTACAACTTTTTACAGTTTTTATGATGCCTTATATGTAAATTTGATAAAGCTGTGTTAAGTGTGTATTGTAATTTCATTACAAATATTACACAAACTTTAAATAACTAACAGATAATAATTGTAAACTTTTCATAAAGTAAATTTACTCACGAAATAATCTAAGAGCAACCTGTAAAATAAAAATAGGTGATATTAGACGTTGGATTTATGCAGAGAGGTAAATGTCCTTCACAAGTAAGAACTAGGGTGTTTTACTCATCGTACACATTTAATATATCCGTAGTTTTCGTTAATTACCTACCAAACCGGATGAAAAATTTTAAATTCTGTTTTGACTTTTGAAATTGTCATTTAAAACTCAAATCGCCGACACTGAATTGACAGCCGATTGAATCACATGAATATTCTTGACGTCATGTTGATCACATGACTGCAAAGATCCAATGATCAGACTACATACCTTTACTTGAGCTCTCATTGCTTTACTTTGAAACAAAGTTACAGACGTAATGTTGTTTGGCTAATTTAGACTAGTTGTCGATATTATCAAATTGTTTCTACTAGCAGTGATATCATTTAGAAATTTATTTATTCAGAGGAGTGTGTTAGAAAACAGTTGTAATAAGTTCAGAAGAAAAGGCGGCAATATTTTACAAATACTTCCTATTATAATGTTTATTTTTATTTAAAATCAGGATAAAAACACACCTACTCTTATCTAATTTCTAAAAATAAAACAGCTATATTTTGTAAATAATATAAAATACCATTTTGTTATTTCTAGGAAAGCCATTAAACATTATTAATGTGTACTAAAACTGGAGAAGGCAATTTTGATTGTATGGTTCGGCTAACTTAAGTGATTACAAATGTTAAAATGATAGATCGTATTGAAAAACAACTCAGTTTTAAAATATAAAGGAAATTCTTCATGTTTCTTATTATTTTAATCTCATGTTTTTAAATATAATATTGTCAAACAATATTCATAACTTGAACCAACAGTCATTGAGCCAATTTGAGTGGAGGTTTAAAAACCACGGAAATATGTCATATCATTTTCTTGATCAATCTATGTGCCTAATTTAAGTCGGTTCCCAGAGAGTCAACTCCTATTTAAGCACGTTTCACAAGAAAAAACCAAATTCAAATTAATTTTTAAGTCATATTATAATTAAAACAGGAGAAGCCATTTTTGACCATATGGTTCGGCTAACTTAAATAATTACAAATGTTACAATGATATATCGTTTTGAACAAGAACTAAATTTTCTGATAAAAAACAAATTCTTCATATTTCTTAATATTTTATTCTTATATTTTCATATAAAATATTGTCAAAGCAATATTCATACCATTGTACCAATTTAAATGGTGGTTTGAAAACCACTATAATGGATTGCGTCACTTTTTTGACGAATCAAAGTGTGTAACTGAAGTCGGTCTTAAGGGGGTCAACACCTATTTAAGCACGCTTCACAAGAAAAAATTAAATAAAAAAAGACATGTCAAATTAATTAGTAGTTTTTAAACCTGGTAAATATTTTTACTTATAATAAAAAGTTGTAGTTTAGAGCTCTTAAAAGTAATCAGGTTTTACATAATAGATGACATCACACAGACATGCCAAATTAATTAGTAGTTTTTAACCCTGCTAAATATTTTTATTTATAAAAAGTTGTAGATTAGAACTCTTAAAAGTAATCAGGGTTTACATAATAGATGGCATTACATGAAAACAAGGGACCGTTTTTAGCCGTTAAACAATCAAGGTATTTAAATGTAGGGTATTATTTAGAACAATCCATATCTCATGAAGGGGATGGGGAGGGATTGGCTTTTACTTACCACGCTTGCCAGACGAGTTGGCGAGTTTTGTATTCAGCCGCCCAATCTAGGAACAAACGCTGTTTTCAGCCGCCCAATCTGGGTCTGACGCTGCAGTTGCGGACTTTCTTAGCTTCACCTCCTCCATCAAGACCTTACCGGCAAAGGTGGCCCTACCAGTAGCTATGCTACCGCCGACATTGCTCCTTAGAACTTGGTGGCTACTAAGCCCTCTCATCAAGGACAAGGTGAAAATCCCCGAGAGGGGTCTAATAAAAGAATTCCTCTGAAACTAAGAAAGATGATATTCGAACAATGCATTCTACCGGTTCTCACCTACGCGGCCCAGACATTGACTAAGAAGATGACTGACAACTGAGTAAAACACAGAGAGCAATGAAACGCCAGATGCTGAATATAAGAGAGAGAGACCAAAGTGATAGGCGTAAGAGAACAGGTAGCAGGTTTAAAATGGAGGTAGGTGGGTCACACAATGAGACAACAAGATGAGAGATGGAATAAAAGAATATAAGAATGGAGGCCATAGTTGGGACAAAGATCCAAAGGAAGACCTCAAACAAGATGGAAAGATGACCTGAAAAGAATGGCTGGTTTAGGATGTATTAGAAAGACAGAATCGAGAAGGGTGCAAAAAGAAGGCTTATTAGATAGATAGATCTAGAACAATAGCAGAGAAGAGTTTTGATCAACTTGAACGTGGTGTAATTGCTTTCACTGAAAATTCATCACACAGAAGAAATGCAATTTTGTTGTTGAAGATAGTAAGTATCTGACTTGAAACTTAAACTACTTAATAATGGAAACTAACTGAATTTTCTGAGGCGGTAAGAATATGTTCTTTAATTCCAGAGATAAATTTGCGCTTCCTTTACCGGCATATTTCAAACAATCAAACTAGCCTGAACTATTTAATGTCTGAGGTAATGATTTCTAAAAATTAAAATTTTATACATTTTGACATATTATTTAAGCATAGACAACTTTTATTCTAAAACATTTATAGTGAAAAACCAAATTGATAAATGCAAAGAACATTTACCGTATATTAAATTACAGTTCTTGAAAACTTGTTTCTGAAAAATAGCAACATCTAAAAGTAAAACGGTAATTTCACAACACTCTTCTAAATCCACCTCTTTTCCGCGATAAAACAAAATATAGAGCCATTTCTTGCCGCATATTTTGTTTTAATTTTTCCAAGTATCTAAGATTAGTAATTTAAACCATAGGGTTGAGATATCCCCAAGAAATAAAATGGAAGTTGACCTTGCAGTGATTGTGTAATTTCACAATTATATACTATGATTACTTACAGTTACTCATGAAAAGATTAGTAAACATCAAAACTATATCAGTCACATATAGTTTTGCTACATGATCAAACAATATTGTTGCCACAACATATTTTGCTGAACTCTTTGATTAACACTCCATCAATTTTCAGGAATAAACGCCACCCATTATTCCCGTTTGTAATTAAGAGAGCGACCATTTTTCAACATTGTATTAACATGGAGTGAAAAATCCCGAAACCTTCCGAGAGATGCCAGCACAAACAAAAAAACCCATATGATTGATGATGCGACATTCATTTTGTCTATTAGTTCAGGTTACAGCTGTTTGAGTGAGGCTTGAGTGCGTTTGCAAAACGATGGAACAAGAACATGTTCTTTTTCTTCTCAGAAAATTGTGTTGATTAAACATCGCTTTTTGATGAAAAAATACAGCTTGAACGCAAGAATGGCTTGAAAAGTGTTATGGCATATCTGCTCCATCGAAAGCAACTATATGTCGATGGTTTAGTGAACTTAAGCGCAGTCGTACAAGCGCCCATGATGCTCCACGATCCGGATGTATAAATGAGGCAGTCACTCCAAAAAATACAAAAAAATCCACCATATTGTTCCGAATAACCGCAAAGTGAACCTGAGAGGGATATTTGACATCGTGGAGATATCAACACATCACGTAAGGTGTATTTTGTATGAATATTTGCATATGAAAAAGCTATGTGCCGATGGGTCTCCCGCACTCTCACTAGTGATCAAAAAGAGAAGTCTGTCGAAGATTCAGAACGTTGTTTAGGACTATTTCGGCGTAATCCAAAATAGTGTTTGCGTCGTTTCGTCACCATTGGTGGTAAATCCATGTTTCGGCCATTGAAGAAACTTGAACGTAAGTCCGACAGGCAATCTGCAAAGTGGCTAGAACTACATGAAAGCCGACCGAAACGTCCAAAAACACAAACAGGTGGGAAAGTTTTGTCAAGTATCTCTTAGAATGTGCATGAAATAATATTGACTACCTTGAGAAGGGATGAACAATCACCGGAGGCTATTACGTTGGTTTATTGGATGAAATGGTGAAATCAAGGAAAACAAGCCGCATTTAGTGACTAAAAAAGTGTTGTTTCACCAAGATAATGCAACAGCTCATAACTCTATAAAATCGATTATGAAATTGGCCCAACTGGGCTATGAATTGCTTTCTTGTCTACCGTATTTACCAGATCTTGCCCCTAGCGATTATTACCTCCTTCCAAATTTAAAAGGTGGCTCAAGGGAAAGAGATTTGGCTAAAAAGAAGAAATCGAATGGGAAACTGAGGTTTATTTTAGAGAGCTTTATCAATCTTACATATGAACGCTATGTTGAAGAATAAAATCGATCTTTAACAAAAATGTTTTTTTTTTTTTCAAAAGTCTCGGGACTTTTCGCCGTATGTATAAAAAACAGACTTCCTAAAGAAAATTAATATTTTCTTTTCGCTGAAAATTTACTCGAGTTGATCTCATACCAAAAAAAAATACAGAATACCGTTTCAAACTACAGGTAGCATTGCTTTTCATAATATTTACGGTTATGGAAAATGCAGTCAATTTGAATTTCTTAAAAGAGCTAGCAAAGATCAATAGGAGATAACTCTATTTCATTTATTTTTGGAACAACGCAGGTGGACAATATCAAGAGTCTCTAGCGATTACATTTGACATATCCAAGACATTTCACCGTGTTTACCATGATGGATTGTTGGCTAACCTGCGCTCTCCTATCGTATGTCTGAAGGGTTTTTGTTTATGATTCTCAAACTTCCTTCTTTGCAAGGGGCAGTTTATGACTCTCTAGGCCCCTCAATATGTTCTACCAAAGTACATTAACGATCTGCTGGAAACAACAAAAAATTTTGCTTATATACCTTGGTTCATGACAGTATGCTTGTTTCTTCATTTACTCACACCAGAGAGTTATACAACTTAACAAAGACCTGAAGAAAATTCTATATAGGTCGTCAGTAACTAAGTAGAATTTATAAAACAAAACCAAACAACAACCCAGAAAGTATTTTTTTTTTCTAAAAAAGTTTACAGAAAACTACATGCACACGTTATTCTACGAGCATGGTCTTTAACTTGAGAGCAAATATATCGTGCATGATAATCTTGCGTACATATCAAAGGTTTTCTGAAACTTGGCATATTATTTAGTACCAGAAAGCTCCAATTCGACCATCAATGGAATACTAGTCCGATGTTTGGGACTCTGCTGCCCAGGACTTGTTTCCTACCAAACAAGTGTTAATTCAATTAGGACAAACCAAGGCTTTTTTGAACATTACCCGAAATGTAACTTAGTTTGAGATGCACCACCTAAAATTACTTTTTTCCTTCTGGGTAATGTCCTGAAAATAGAGTCGGATGTAGGAAAGTAGTCCAAAAATCGAAAAAAGGTTAGTTTGTTGACAGTTTTATAGATGTCAATGTTTTCAACGCTAAACTTAAAAATGTCTAAAATTATTCTAATATATTAAGTAAACATGATAAAACTTTTAAAAAACATAAAAGTCAATAATGGGTTCAGTAGAAATAACTTTTAAATAACTTAAAATTACAACAGAAAAACGAGAAAAAAATAGCTGTGGTGTAATGCTCTAAATTTAATTTTGGTTTTAGTAAGGATGTCAGTGTTTATACCGGGTGAATATGAATTTAGTATCTAAACTGCCATAAATAATATTGTTTCGGGTAGCGACGTTCTATAGAACAATATAGTCGAGGGTCTGAAAATCTGCCAATTTTTTAAATTTCATTCAATCTTACGATTGGACCACAAACAAAATTAGATCTTGTTATAATTTTAATATGATATCTAATGAAGGAGTCAAAATTAATTTAACAGGTTTTTTTCGATATTATAAATTGGAAATTTTGAACCATTGCTGCATTTCAAAATTGTCCACCATTCGGTGGTTTTCGAGAAGTGTGATGATCTCACAGATCAATTGGATTCATGATTAAATTCTATCGTCAATGCTATTTGGCAGAAGAGCAGAAATAAAGTTTTCTCCATATTAAGTTTTCCAGGTTATTCTATTTTTAATGGGAATGTTAAGAAAAAAAATTCCTAAGAAGATCAAACAGGAGTTTTAAAGTCATAATTTGGCTCTGCTAAAATTTATATACATCTTTGCTTTTCTTGGCATTTTTCACGGACAATGAATACTTTGTTTAAAATTATGGCTACTTATTCGCCGGATCGGAAAAAACAGAGGATATAATAGTTATTGGTGACCTCGACGCGAGAATGAAAAACAAGGATATAAAAATGTGGTAGGACAGTACGGAGAAGAAGCTAAAAATAATAATGGAGGGATTAATCGATTTCTGTGATCAGAATAATCTAAAAATAGGGTGTGGCTTCTTTAAACATAGGGACATTCATAAATACACATGAGAACAAAAATGTAGACAACAAAAATCGATAATAGACTATTTTATTACAAAACAACGAACAGCTTTCCGCGTAAATGATGTAAAAGTTCATAGAAGTGCGGAACGTGGCAATGATTATTATCTACTAATTGTTAAAGGTACTTGAACCTACAAAAGAATAAGCAAAAAAAAAAATCAGGACGATACCGCAGAAGAGTTTAGAAGAAGGCAGTACAAAATACTTATATTAAAGGAGATTAGATGAAAAGCTTAAAGAAGAATGCTGTAATAAAACAACAGAAGAACTGTATGAATATATCCAGTGTACAAGACATTAAGCTGCAGGTGAAACTAAATAACACAACATAAAAGAAATTTCTGGTGGGCCAAAGAGTTGGAAAATGATGAAAGTAACAAACAAAACCTATACAATAAATGATTACAAAGAAATCAAAAAGATACTTAGAAAACTACAGAAATGCTGGGAGGGCTTTCAAGAATAAGATCAGAAATAGGAAAAACGAACAATAGGAGAAAAAATGACAAGAAGTTGAAGCACATATAGGTGGAAGAAAGACAACAAAAATGTAGAAATTCTTAAGCACACTAAGAACAAATAAGTCTTGTTAAAATTAACCCAATAAATATTAACCGACGGAAAACTTACTTTAAGAATATGCTTACAGAAACAGACTAGAGTTTAAAACAAAAGAGCGCCTGGTCCCAGGAAAATTCCTTCTGAATTAGTCAAATATGGTTCACAAAAATTAATATCAATGACAAGAGTACTTATCGAAAGATGCTTGAATGGGGAAGATGTGCTATCGGAATGGAAAGTACATAAGGAAGGGGTAAAGGATAAATGCTCAAATTATAGAGGTTTAGCTGTAATCTGCTCAGTTAGTCGTTTGTATGGAAAAACATTGAATCAGCTGGTACTAAATGATTATCAACATTATTAATCAGAAGAGCGGGAAGATCCCCATTGATAATATCTTCTGTACTATTCAACAACTTGAAAAAAGGATATCAGTTAATAGGGAACCACATTTAATTTTTTTTGATTTGGCAAATACGTACGATACAGTACCAATCAATAGATTTTTTGAAGTACTGCAACAAACCAACGTCAATGCCACTGTAGTAAAAGCCATACAAGAGGTATATTAAGGAGCTGAATCTGAAGTAAAGTTAGATGAAAAACTCAGTGATACATTTAATGTTACAAAGGGTTTAAGACAAGATTGCTGCATGTCCCCTTACTTTTCAATATCTATTTAGATAGCGAACTTGAGCACTGGAAAAATAGTTCTAAATTCATCGAAAACCTTAACAATGAGATATTATTCACACACTACGCAGATGACCAAGTCATGAAGACACAGAATTTATGGTAAAAAAGCTATACCAAGACTATCAAAAATGAGGGCTAGAAATTAATCTGCAAAAAATAGAACATCTGTGTGTAGCTAAAGAAGCTCAAGAATTAAATATAGAGGCAGGCAGCGCAATAACCATGTGATGAGTAAATATACCTGGGCCTTAATCTAGCAAAAGACGATAGGCATGATAAAACAAACTAAAGCATAATAACTAGTGCAAAAATATAATCGGAAAGCTTAACTCAATTCTACGGCAAAATAATATGTCAAAGAAAACAAAATTAAGAATATATGATATCATTGTGATAAGTAATTTAGCTTACGGTAGTGAAGTCTGGTAGATCAACAAAAATATGGCTAGAAAACTTTTGTCTACAGAAATGTTCGAAGAGCAGCTAGAATTTTTAGACTGGGAAGAATACAGAATGAGAAAACAAGACGACGCGACGTATGAACAGAGATAATACCATTCTAGAACACATACAACAAAAACATAATATGGTACGATCACATTAATAGAATGGATGAGAGTAGAGTAGCAAAGAAAGTTATGTGGTGGAGGCTAACAGAAAGAAAACGTAGAGGCCGACCCCGTAATACTTGGACGATGGGAATGGGGAGAGCTATGTCAGAAACTTTAATGAGGGAGAATGGAATAATCGAAAGGCTTGGAGATTAGATACCGGAAGGCCACATCACTCGCTGTGAAACCGGTTATATATATATATATATATATATATATATATATATATATATATATATATATATATATATGTAAATATATATATATATATATATATATATATATATATATATATATATATAAATATATATATTTATATCCAATTTTTAGGAAACAATTTGAAATTTTGAGTTTTGAGAAGCTGCGCCCACCTAGCTCAAAGACTGACCACGCTCGTACATACATATTTATATATATATATATATATATATATATATATATATATATATATATATATATATATATATTATTTATTTTACGTATTATATTTTTATGTAATAATTACGTATTACCCAATTAAAAAAAAAGTTTTACATAAATACACACGCACACTATGAAATTTATTTTAGGTACCTTAAATCAAATTCAGGGAATCTAATAATTCAGTTGGGGTTCACATGGGAGACGCAAAGAGTAAAACCCCGATCTCTTGAAGGTTAGTCCTATGGAATGTCTTACAAAAAAATAAATTCTTTCATTATTTCGCGACAAAAATTTCGTTTTCAATATCCATTACAAGACGTAAATGATGCTTCAGAAGTACCATATATAACAACTCTAGTTGCAAAAGATTTAAAAACCATTAAGTAACCTCAGATAAAGCGACTTTGGAGTGCATTCCAAGATTTGTCTGAGACAATCACATCCTCCTAATACACAAACTGTAAATGGGCTCAGGATTTCGTTACAACTCAGTCTCCAGCTCGACACCGAAACAAGATACAGTTTGTTCAAGAATTAAACTGCTCTGAGACTTAACTTCGTTATTTAGATTTTGAATACCTTTTAACATTTAACAACATGTCATTGTCGGATGAAACACATTTTCATCTTAATGACCATGTTCAAAAACAGAACTGCCGTTACTGGAGCAAACATCAAAAGCCTTTATATTCACGTAAAACGACAGCTTGTTAGTACGTGGACTAATCGGCTCGTAGTTCTCTAAGAATGACACAACAATATTTACATTTTATAAATTTTATAACGAAATAGCCCATTTGACGTTGGGGAGATTTAAAATTGTATAGCCTAATTATTTTACAAATATAAGTACATATGCACTTGCATTTTGTAAAGTCTGTATTTTAGATTCAGGTACTTAAAACCAAATATTTCTGACTAAAATGTATTTACATTTTATCAAGATTAACTTGACATTGGTTACACCTGGCTAGGTAGTTAAGATTAAGTAATGTTTGCTAATTTTAATTTAAAAATGTGCGGACAGATGTTATTAGATTTACTTGTTTACAGGGCCGGCTGTAGACGCATTTGACCACGTAATAAAACTATCGAGATTATTTGCGAGTTTACTGAATTTGTATGAAATAAAACATATTTCAATTTTAAATTTGCGAAAACTGTATTTTTGCTTCAGATATACTTTTTGAGTATTTATATACGTTACTGTTGTTACTGTTGTTACGTTACTCAAATTGTTGAACCCTTCATTTCATGGGGATGTAAGTCTCATCGATATATATATATATATATATATATATATATATATATATATATATATATATATATATATATATATATATATATTCACCCCGTGGGGGAGCGGGATAGAATTTCTCCCCGGTACGTTCTGCCTGTCGTAGGAGGCGACTTAAAGAACAACCTAGATGGTAGATGCCCAGATCCCACCAACATCGCCCGGTGTGATACCATCGCATCGGCTTAGGCTGCGTGAAGATGCTTAACGTTTCGTGGCTGTGCCGGTGTCCCGGACTGTGGGACCAAATAGTCATGCTGAGGCACCTGATTACAAAAAATTCCGGAGGTAAAATAGCCCCCCGTTCGGGTGTGATTAAAAATAACGACTCAACGAACCACAAGGTTCATCTGTATCCTCTATCGACCACCGAGTGATACTAACTTTAGAACACTTTTCGCTTCTCTTGCAGACACCATCGATCATTTACAAATTAACTATACACATGCCGAAATTGCCATCCTGGGTGACTTTAATGTACGCAACATCAACTGGCTTAAATATTCAAATACTACCGACGAGCAAGGTCGTGAAGCCGAATCATTTTTAATCAGTTGTGGTTTAACTCAGCTTATTGACGAACCAACACGGATTCCTGATCGAGACGGGGAGTTTACCAGTCTTCTCGATCTGTTTTTAACCACCAATCCGGAGATTTACACGATCAGCGTAAATCCGCCGTTAGGTTCTTCTGACCTTAAACTACTTTCGACATCGAGTATCCTACCAATCAGAGATAGACAGGCGCCTGAACCGCGCAAGATTTGGCACTACAAATCTGCTAAATGGGAAGATCTCAAGGAATATTTTCGAACTTTCCTTTGGTTAGACGTTTGTTTTCGATCCGACGACCCATCTGACTGCGCCAGGGAGGTTTCCGATGTTATTTTGGCCGGTATGGAGGCTTAGAGGATTTTTTCGAGATTTTCTCATATTTTTTCTGGTGAATAAGTGTAATAAAGTGCCCCCACAAAGAGTAAATGTTGAACACACCACATGGCAGTAAGTACTTTAATGTTTTGAATAGAAATAGGGTTGTTCTTTACTTTTAAGAAAATGAAAATATTTTCGAAAGCTTGGCGTAACTAAAAAGGTGTCAAAAACTTTTTAGCTCTTGTCTAAAGACCGCTTACCCCTAGAATAAAATACTGGTATATATATATATATATATATATATATATATATATATATATATATATATATATATATATATATATATATGTATATATATATATGTATATATATATATATATGTATATATATATATATATATATATATATATATATATATATATATATATATACATATATATATATATATATATATATATATATATATATATATATATATATATATATATATCTTTTAATCTGTAGTGTAGGTTCGTTTAATTAACACACTTGAATTTTTCTTTTTTAGCAAATTTTTTATTTGACGTTTCGCCCCCGGATTCGAGCCTTTTCAAAATCTTTTTTCCTCTGGTATATTTTTCATTTTAATTAACTTACTTTATATTATTCGTACCTCGAAAATAAGCGAACCTGACCAATGCATTTTCGCGAAACGTAAAATAAAAAAAAAAAATAAAACAATAAAATTCAAGTGTGTTAATTAAACGAACCTACACTCAAGATTAAAATTAAAAGATTTATTTACATAAAGGTTCAACAAATCAATTTGATACCTCTGGTAAATTTCTACAGATGCATCGCGCAGTTATTTGTTGGCAGCTATCGTAAGTGATTCGTATTACACGTTTCGTAGAAATGGACAAAGTCAAGTGTCGTGCACTGATAAAACATTTTAATTTATAAAAGTAGACTCCGGCTCAGATAGAAACTGTACCGAAGGAAGTTCATGGAGCTCTGAACCAGCACTCAAGCGAATTTATAATTAGATAAAAGAATAAACGTGGCCATATGAGCACTGCAGACGATGCACGTTCAGGACTTTTCAGGACAAGGACTTCTCACTTGTCCCAGTAATTGCAGGTCCTTTTGGGCAGTCGCTACGGCAGTTAGTCAAAATTTCACCAAATCCACCATACCACTACTCACACGGCACCTTTTGAAAAAGCGAACTTGTGGCTGAACTGTTTGCTTCACATTCTAATGTCGATTTCCAAGAAAAAACACCACCTACTATTCCCATATTGTAGTCAAGGATGCCCGATGTTGTCTGCAGACAGCGTATCATAAAGCGTATTTTAAGGAAGCTAGACACCAAAAAGGCTTCTGGCACTGACGGAATACCTGCCATAGTTCTCAAAAACTGTGCGAGGGAACTAACACCAGTTTTCTGTAGACTTTTCAACCTATCCTACAGAAAGGGAACATTTTCTTCCTACTGGAAATGTGCCACAGTTCAACCGATACCTAAAAAAGGCAAGAAGACCTTGCCAAATAACTACCGACCAGTCGCACTGCTTTCAATAATATCGAAAGTCATGGAAAAGGTTATCAATCAGCATCTTCTAAAATATCTTGAATGATTCAACATTATTAGCGATCACCAATATGGCTTTCGTAAACATAGATCAACAGGAGATCTTCTGACTTATATAACACATGTTTGGAACAACGCAATTGAACACTTTGGAGAATCTCGAGCGGTTGCTCTTGACATATCCAAGGCATTCGACCGTGTTTGGCACGATGGACTGTTGGCTAAGCTACGCTCTTATGATATGCCTGAAAAATTCTCTTCACTGAACTTTGAACGCTCGGACATCAGCTACTCAGGTGAATATCCGCAGACAGCAGGAGGTCGTTTAACTTAACAAAGACCTGGAAGAAATTCTATCTTGGGGTGACAGTAACCAAGTGGAACTGAACGCTACAAAAACCCAGGCGGCAGTTCTTTCTAAAAAAGTTAACGTTGCTGAACCCGAGATAGTTATATCGGGGCACTCCATTCCA
Source organism: Pachyrhynchus sulphureomaculatus (assembly GCA_019049505.1). NCBI lineage: Eukaryota > Metazoa > Arthropoda > Insecta > Coleoptera > Curculionidae > Pachyrhynchus > Pachyrhynchus sulphureomaculatus. Next base: position 46,593,071 of record CM032455.1, on the reverse strand, counting down.
CTAGCATCGTCACTCAATTTGTTGGGCGTTAATTTGGGCGCAAATATGTCCTGGCATGAACATGTTGCAGGCATAGCAAGGAGAGTTTCTCAAAACTTGGGAATATTATTCCGAATCAGAAAGCTTTACACTCCACAACAACTGATAATTCTTTACAAAGCTCAAATTCGACCAACTATGGAATACTGCTCCCATGTTTGGGGCTCCACTCCCAAACACACACTGCATTTGTTGGATTCTGTTCAGAGAAGAGCTGTTCGTCTGATTGGATATCCGGAACTGACCGGCGGCCTTGATTCGCTGGAATATCGAAGAACGGTTAGGGACTTGAGTCTGTTCTAGAAGTATTTTCATGGAAAGTGTTCGAAGGATGTAGTCCGCTTAATTCCTCCCAAAGCGATGCATGTTAGAAATACACGTCGCGCTAATACTTCATACCCGTATGAGGTTCAGCTTGTTAATCCGCGTACAAACGCTTTTCAAGCAGTCTTTTATATGGAGAACATCATCCCTTTGGAATAGTTTGCCCAGGGCTGTTTCCCACCGAGTACAATTTACAGCGATTCAAGAACAACATGAACCGCTTTTTTCGCACACGTGCCGCTCCTGGAGCGCTTTAGGGACGGTTGTAGCACGTGTGCTAGACCCATAAAAAAAAATGAAGACGCCCAATTGAAATTTCTTCTGAAGAAATGGTACATAAAATTCATGACATCGCGATGGAAGATCGCCGTATTAAGCTTCACGAGATTGCTGAGATAGTAGGTGTCTCATATGAACGAGGACATAATATTCTGCAGGACGTTCTAGAAATGAAAGAGTTTGATGCGCGACGAGTGCTGTGTCATTGATTCTAGACCAGAAACGCACGTGGACGAACATTTCAAAATCATGTTTGGAAAAGTTGCAGTGTAATCTTTCTAGCGTCGTTTTGTGCCGAAACGAAGGCGAAGGTGAAAGTGCACCCAAAAAAGCAAAAGCGGGTTTACCAGCTGGAAAAGTTATTATACGTTATAGATCTCACAGGATATCACCATGATTGACTATTTGGACTAGGGCAAAACAATAACTGGCTCTTACTGGAGAATTTGAATAGTGAGCGGAAGCAAAAGCGATCAAGATTATTGCGCAAAAAAGTGCTACTTCACCAAAACAAAGCACCTACTCACACATTGGCTGTTGCAATTGCAGAACTGCACAAGCGAGGCTTCTCTATGGACCTTATTCCCCAGATTTGGTTCCAAGTGACTTTTTTTAAACGTAACTAGTAAAAAAATAATCGGAATGCTTAATTCAATTTTACGGTAGAATAATATGTCAAAGAAAACAAAATTAAGAATATATGATACCATTGTGAAAAGTAATTTAGCTCACGGAAGTGAGACTTTTGTCTACAGAAATGTTCGAAGAGCAGCTAGTGTTTCTAGACGGAGAAGAAAACAGAATGAGAAAATAAGACGACGTATGAACAGAGACAATACCATTCTAGAACACATACAACAAAAACATAATATGGTACGGCCACATTAATAGAATGGATGAGAGTAGAGTACCAAAAAGTGGCGGCCCGTGGCTCCGTAGCGTAGTACTTTGCTTACGGTGTAGAAGGTCGAGGATTCAATTCCGCAGGTCGGTATACTTATCTATTAATTTATTTAAGTATATTTGGCCTGGCCACGTACATAGGTAGTAGTTTTTTGGAGAAATGCAATAACGTCCGTGGCAGCACTATCGCGTTGTCTATAAAAAAGAGGCTGTGAAATACAAAAATGTATATTTCGGCACTGCACAACGTTGACGGGTATTACGACATCCTCGCCGATATCTTCGGGATATGGAAAAAGGGTAACGATAAAAAAAAAGGAAGTTATGCGGTGAAGACCAGCAGAAAGAAAACGTAAAGGCAGACCCCGTAATCCTTGAATGAGGAGAGTGGAGAGAGCTATGTCAGAAAGATACCATAATGAGGAAGAATGGAATAATCGAAAGGCTTGGAGATTGGATACGGAAGGTGGTCTCACTCGCTGTGGCCACAAGTGGCTTTTGTTATTTTCTAACCTCAAAAGTTAGCTTGGTAGGACAAACGAAGGATGAATATTAGGAACAGTCCAAAACTTTTTTTTTATGTTGGCATTTTTTATATATTGAGCTCAATGGAGATTATGTTGACAAATAATATTTTACTTCTGCTACAAAATGTTATTTACATTGTTTGTTATAAAAGTTTTCAATCCACCAATCTATATATATATATATATATATATATATATATATATATATATATATATATATATATATATATATATATATATATACCGATCTCAGAGCTTAAAAAATATATTTTTACATAACCTATAACGTCTAAGCTAATACACTTAGTCCAAAAAATATTTTGTCGGCACCTCAAACAACAACACTGCAGCGACAATTCATCATCCTAGAAAAATTTTCGGTCTCCTTTCAGATGCTTAAACCACAGGGCGCGCTAAATCAGAGCTATTGGGTAGATGTTGGTTGTGTGTGTTCTATATTCAAGTTTTAATTATACTTCTGACGTTTTTCTCTTGGGGCCTACTTCAGGTTTTGGATCGTCCTTCCGAAAACCTCTCCGTTAATTTTGTACCTTTTTTCCATATATTCAGTCACAATCAGCAAAATTCCATCACAGCACCGAAAAATGGTCGAACCAACTTTCCAGAAGATGAATGAGTTTTCGCTTTCCTTGAATGTTATCGACTCCTGCTTCATGGGAGGATTTTCTTCTTGAGTTCCTCCCGTTTTTCCCGATCTACACTCATCAAATGTAATGTCTCTCATCTTCCGTAGTACTCCTCAGGCATGTTTTTACTCTTCGAAGCTTATTGAGGGAATGTTCTACAGTCACCGTAGTGATTGGGATTATGCTTAAAATCGAGAGTATCTTTCTCAGGGTTGGAATAAAACAGCGAATTTGTTAAATCAATAATTTTATCATCCTTTGGTTTGTCCTAGCTTAATTTCTACAAGTTATACCATAAATCCAGCTTCGCTCTGATATCGTCCAATTCATAAAACTTTATAAAGGATTTTGCAATTTTTTTAGGTCACTAATACTCATTTTTAGCATGTATAGAGAGTGCAGTTGATGCAATATGCAAATGATAAAGTATGTTCTTGGGATAATCTAATAGTGAACGCCTCCAGCGCACACACAATCTGACGGAGGATTACTGTGGTATCTTTGGTTGTGAGTAAGCCGTAGAACGAAATCTCTACCTCCCACTCTATTACAATGTCTTGTGCTTTTTGCAGTAATTCGTCAGTGACTTGGTCTGCGTCTTCACGGTTTGTTTTAGTTCGTCAATAATCCTATTAATGTGTACTCTCACCTTGCCCAAGTCCATGCTCTTTGCTAACAAGGCATTAACCATTGTTTCCAATACTGCCGAGTACCGTAGTTAGGACAACAGTGAGCAAAGATTAAGTAAGTGGCGAGTGCCGCTGGTACGCTGATTTTCTCGTGCGTGATTCCCTCGATATATATTTTTTTCAGTACTCTCACAAGCTCTGGGAAATCTTTTGTTATTATTAGAATGCTTTTGTATTCCTCGGATACAGATATACTTACAGAAAAAATGACCGTTAGAATCACAAGAAATAAGTCCCCAGTAGTTAAAGAAGCATGTGTATACTCTAAAAACCTTACCGCGACAACCTTTCCAATGTAAGATAGGCAAAGACGGTAATAAAAAATATATGTACCTGGACGAGTAAAAAGAATGACCATGTTCAACTGATTTCCATGTAGGAGGTCCTAGAACTTGTTTGGTTTGTAAGTAGAGTATTCCAGAACTAATTTCTAAAAGGAATATGGAAATTTTTGTAAGACAAATGTTTCAAGACTTTATAAAAAGAAGTATTTCGACTAACTTTCATATATATATATATATATATATATATATATATATATATATATATATATATATATATATATATATATATATATATATATATATATATATATATATATATATATATATATATATATATATATATATATATATATATATATATATATATATATATATATATAACACGTAGGCTGAATAGTTTTTAGTTGGTTAAAACACATTTTTTTTGCAAAATTCGACTTCATTCATCAATATGGTCTCCTTCAATAGCGATACAATCAGTCCAACGCTTTTCTATCATTTCTATACCTTTCTTGTAAAAGGATTTATCTTTGCCTTCAAAATGGGCCTCACTCTCGGTGATAACTTCTTCATTGGAGCCAAATCTCTCTCCCGCGAGCATTTTTTTGAGGTCTGCTAATAGATAATAGTGGTTGAGGGCCATATCTGGAGAATACGGTGGATGAGGAGGCAATTAGAACTTCAATTCATGCCATTTTCCCATCGTAACCATTGACTTGTCACACGGTGCCTTATCTTGATGAAAAAGCACTTTTTTTGTTCATTTAGGACCGTTTCTTTGCGATTTCCTTCTTCAAATGCACCAATAACTATATAATATTCGCTATTAATGGTTTTTCCCTTCTCCAGCATAATCGATGAAAATTATTCTATGCGTATCCCAAAATAGAGAGGCCAAAACTATCCCAGCTGACTGTAGTGTCTTTGGCCGCTTCGGGTGGCTTTCACCGGCTGCTGTCCATTCAGCTGATAGCCGATTTGATTCCGGTGTGTAGTGGTGGATCCATATTTCATCCATTGTCACATATCGCATGAAAAAATCCTTTTTATTGCGTTTAAATAGGTCCAAACAGCTCTCAGAATCATCAACACGTTGTTGTTTTTGGTCCACTGTAAGCAAACGCGGTACCCATGTCGAACAGAGCTTCTCATGTCCAAATGTTTATGCAAAATATGACCAACACGTTCTTTTCATATCTTTAGGGTGTCGGCTATCTCACGCAATTTCACTTTACGGTCATCCAAAACAATTTTGTGGATTTTTTTGCTTTCCGGTGTAACCACCTCATATGGGTCAGACCAAAAACTTTTCAGCCTACATATATATATATATATATATATATATATATATATATATATATATATATATATAAAATATATAATGTACCTGTTTTACAAAAATCGTTTATTATATTGAAATTGTTATATTCTAGAGCCAATTGGAGTCAGACCCGATACTTATTTTTAATGAATTTAAACATTATTGAAAATTTACAAAATTACTGAACTATATAAATTAAAAAATCATTGATCCGCCCTTCTTACAGATAAGATGATCATGTCTAAGAGGGAGCGTGAATTTTTAATGCGAGTTGAACGGAAATAATACACCGCTATCAACGAAAATCTAACCTTCATATATCTTTGGCGACAAAACATTTTGTTTACATAGTGAAAAGTGTTACAAAAGAATGTTTTTTTCATAAACTATTGCAAATTGGTAATGCAAAAGGTATTTTAAGCGTCTTATTGATGTTGGCAAAGTTCAGTGACAATTGGTTTTTATGACAGTTTGCTTGATTAAATAGAATTATTGTTATGTGTTCGTAATCGATATCTAATGTATTTAATGAAAGTTTAATTATTATTAACGAAAAATACTGTGTTTTACTTATTTTGGACTATATAGATAACGAAAAGTCACCTGATTGCATTACTAAAATAGATGTGGGTACGTAATTAATACGTTATTTCCATATGTAATTTTCCAGGCACAGTTCATTTTAAATCAGGAGAATATTTATGACTTCATTGAATCCACATATTTTATGGAGATATACCAGTTTCAATATCTTAAGTGATTTGCATAACACCCCGAATATCTAAATTTGAATTAGGATCATCAACAGTCCATTTAGCTGCAAACATTCTTACGAGGTAATAAGACGATTTCTGTATCTTTTGGTACTATAAATTTTCCTTGGCAAATCCGGCTCTGTTGAGTAATTTATCTTAGAATGACAATTAGTTTTAAAATTTTAACTTTGTACCCAGTTTCTCATTTTTACTCTTATGTCTGAAATACCTATAAATATAAAAATATTTGGCAAAAATTATTAATTTAACAATCCGATGATCAATAGGTATGTTGCAAGATTATTTCGAAAAAATACAAATACTTTCTGACTTAAAGTCACGCCAATTTTTTTTTATTTCGTAACCTGATCTAATCTAAATAATCAGTCAAAATATTTAAAAACTTACCAAAAATGTCTAACAAGATTTGTATGTAAGTGAGTACAGATCATGAGGCTCAGCAAGGAAGTTTTGTGGTGGATATCATATCTAAAATATATCTTTATCGTTTGTCCCTATTTTAAAATTACAAAATTATACAGTGACAGTGATTTTCGGTTTAATTTAAAAACTGAAATCTGTTTAGTGCTCAGCTAGTACAAAAACATGCCAGCCACGTTTCAATACTACTTAAAATCTGTCCGCTCTTCTGTGTTCTAGCTATTTTATATTTTCGATATAGAACTCCACTGTCGGATTAACTCAAATCTTCAAATATCAGCATCGATCGAAACGAATTTTCAACATTTTATGAAAATACTATTATGAATATTTAGACCTTGAGATTCTACGTCAAACCTTTAACGTAACATAGAACTAAATCCATCAGTGATAGGCAGTTTGATAGTATATAGGGTGTCCCAAAAGGTATGGTCAAAAATGAAGGATCTAGTAGATTGGACCAAAATAAGGTCAGAAGTTCCTATAAAAATGTCTCCTATCTTTTCCCGTTAGGGAGCTACAGTCACCCAAATGGGGAGCTTGAAGATGGGTTTTCATTGAATATTTCAGAAACCGTTAAAGATAAAAACATGAAATTCAGGTTTAAAGAAAAGTTTATGTGCTGAATCGGAATTTTACCTTATAATTATAGATAATTCAACCGGTGCGTCAAAAGTAGGGATGGGCATGGTAAAAATGGACTTAACATTTTTTACAATAACTTTAGTTGCATTTTCGAGGCGGATTAGGGAAGCTTGAGATCTTTGGCGAAAAAAGGTACACTTAATTTAACACGATTAGACGCACCAATTCCTAGTTAAAATCGATAAAGAATTTCCATGTCAGAAGAAGAGCCTATTACCTAATATTATTACGGCGAATATTTTTAAATGACCATACAACTAAATAAATAGTTCAAATATAATCATCAAATGAACCAAAAAACTTTTTTTTATTTATATATAATAAAAGACTGTTTTTAGTCAATTTCCACTGGTTTATTTAAAATTTAAATTTTAAAAATTTGAAAAAAATTTACAGTGTAAAATGTAGATCTGAAGAAGCTGCATCGACAGCGAAACGCGTCATCTCAATTTAAATTTTAAATAAACCAGTGGAAATTGACTAAAAACAGTCTTTTATTATATATTTATAATGAATTTCCATTAAGTAGAAGCTACAACCATCCAAAATTATTTTTATTTATCAAATCAAGAAAACAATCACAAAACACCGCTAAAAAAATCGGAAGTATTAATTTAAAGGAAAAATAAAATGCATCCGTAATTTCAACTAGGGAATATGTTCCATGTGGGCACCTTGTACAGTTATACACTTTTTTTTTATGGGTCTAGCACACGTGCTACAGGGAAGTCCCTAAAGCGCTACAGGAGCGACACGCGCGCGGAGGAAAGCGATTCACGTTGTTCTTAAATCGCTGTAAATTGTACTCGGTGGGAAACACAGTCCTGGGTAAATTATTCCAAAGGGATGATGTTCTCCATATAAATGACTGCTTGAAAAAACGTTGTACGAGGAGTACCAAGCTGAACCTCATACGGATGTGAAGTATTAGCGTGACGTGTACTTCTAACATGCACCGCTCTGGGAGGAATTAAACGGGCCACATCCTTCGAACACTTTCCATGAAAATACTTGTAGAATAGGCTCAAGTCGCCAACCGTTCTTCGATGTTCCAGCGAATCAAGGCCCCCTGTCAGTTCCGGCTCTCCAGTCAGACGAACAGCTCTGAATAGAATCCAACAAATGCAGTGTATGTTTGGGAGCGGAGCCCCAAACATGGGAACAGTATTCCATAGTTGGTCGAATTTGAGCTTTGTAAAGAATTAACAGTTGTTGTGAAGTGTAAAGCTTTCTGGTTCGAAATAATATTCCCAACTTCTGAGAAGCTCTCCTTGCTATGCTTGCAACATGTTCATGCCAGGACATATTTGCTCCCAAATTAACGCCCAACAAATTGAGTGACGATGTTAGAGGAATGGAGTGCCCCGACATAACTATGTCGGGTTCAGCAACGTTAACTTTTTTAGAAAAAACTGCCGCCTGGGTTTTTGTAGCGTTAAATTCCACTTGTTTACTGTCACCCCAAGATAGAATTTCTTCCAGGTCTTTGCTAAGTTGAATGACTTCCTGCTGTCTGCGGACATTTGTCTGAGTAGCCGATGTTCGAGCATTCAAAGTGAATGAAGAGATAAGTGTACTGTCATCCACAAAACTGTAGATTGGATTCTCGGTCTTTTCCAGCAGATCGTTAATATAAATGAGAAAGAGAGTAGGAGACAGTATGGAGCCTTGGGGTACACCGGCGTTGATAGTGAAGGTGTTAGAAAGAAATCCGTCGACTGCCACTCGTAAAGAACGCTCTCTGAGGAAACATGAGAGCCACAAACAGAACTTTTCCGACATACCATAAGAACGTAGCTTAGCCAACAGCCCATCGTGCCAAACACGGTCGAATGCCTTGGATATGTCAAGAGCAATGGCTCGAGATTCTCCAAAGTGTTCAATTGCGTTGTTCCAAACATGTGTTACATAAGTCAGGAGATCTCCTGTTGATCTATTTTTACGAAAACCATATTGGTGATCGCTAATAATGTTGAATCCTTCAAGATATTTTAGAAGATGCTGATTGATAGCCTTTTCCATGACTTTCGATATTATTGAAAGCAGTGCGATTGGTCGGTAGTTATTTGGCAAGGTCTTCTTGCCTTTTTTAGGTATTGGCTGAACTGTGGCACATTTCCAGCAGGAAGGAAATATTCCCTTTCTGTAAGATAGGTTGAAAAGTCTGCAGAAAACTAGTGTTAGTTCCCTCGCACAGTTCTTGAGAACTATGGCAGGTATTCCGTCAGCGCCAGAAGCCTTTTTGGTGTCTAGCTTCTTAAGTTAGTGAGGAAAGCCCTATGAACTCTAAATAACATGCCGAGATTATTCCTTATTTCAGCACAGTGAAAAAAAATTCTTTCTAACAGCTCTTCTCTAGTTTGTACAGGAGTCGAATAAACAAGATATTTAAGGTGGCGCCATAGAAATAAATCTAAGGGATTTAAATCTGGTGATCGGGGTGGTCACGGGAATGGCCCACCCCGACCTACTGGTTATCTAAATACCCCCTAGCAATGTTACTGAAATGAACCATATATTGTTGCGAATATGTAACGGAACTTCTTCTAATAAACTATTTAAATCATCTCGAAGAAATTGCAAATATTTCTCACCATCTAGCCGCCCGTTAATGACATATGGTTCAATCAAATAATTACCGATAATTCCCATCCAGACATTTATCAAAAAATTATGTTGGTTTTTAGTCTGAATTATCGCATGTGAGTTATCCTCATTCTATAAGTGAAGATTATGGGAGTATATTACACCATGCCTAGAAAATCCCGATTCATCGGTACAAAGCACTTTGATTACAAATGTATTATCTTCTTATTGCTTTTGTAGAAACCAATTAGCTAATTCAACTCATGCAGGATAATCATCGGGTGGCATAGAATGAACTTTTTGGAAATGATAGGGATGGAGTAATTGCTCTTGAAGTACCCTATGCATCAACGATTTGCAAGTATGAAGTGGTGCTGAAAATTTCGTTTCACTATTAGTTGGATCGTTTGTTATTAGGTGCAAAATATTTTCTTCAGTTTTAATGGTACGAGCAGTTCTTGGACGACTTACTCCTCCAGGTTTTGGTAAAAGATATCCAATAATAAGCACACAATTTGAAAAAGCAAGACACAATATACCTGATTCCCGCAGATTGCAATCAACTCGTTCAATAGTTCTGCGATCAGGCAACTATCGATCAGGAAATCGTTCTGTGTAAAGACGAGCCGCTTCACTAGCGTTACTAGAAGCTAAGCCATACATTAAGTGCACCTCCGCATACAAAAGTAAAATTTGGCAGAATGAAATCGGCCGCAATTTTTTGAACTTTCAGATTTGACTTGTGTGTTAACATTTGATTAATTATCATTGCACCTGGAAGAAGCCAGGTAATAGGCTCTTTTTCTGACATGGAAATCCTTTATCGATTTTAACTCGGAATTGGTGCGTCTAATCGTGTTAAACTAAGAGTACCTTTTTTTCGCCAAAGATATCAAGCTTCCCTAATTCGACCCGAAAATGCAATAAAAGTTATTGGAAAAAAAGTTAAGGCCATTTTTTACCACACCCTTCTCTACTTTTAACGCACCGGTTCAAATATCTACGATTATAAAGTAAAATTCCGATTCAGCACATAAACTTCACTTTAGAACCTGAATTTCATATTTTTATCTTTAACGATTTCTAAAATATTCAATGAAAATCCATCTTCAGGTTCCCCATTTGGGCGGCTGTAGCTCGTTAACGGGGAGAGATAGGAGGCGTTTTTATAGGAACTTCTGACCTTATTTTGCTTCAATCTACTAGATTCTTCATTTTTGATCATACCTTTTGGGACACTCTGTATATCTGCTCTGATCATCTATAGATTACGACACTTACCAGGTGTATAAGTATGAAATGTAGATTTTTTTCTAAAAAAACATGTTAAATTCGGAAAAAGGATAAAAAGTGATTTATTCAAAGTATGCTCCGTCGCTTGTGATACATTGTTCCAATCTTTCGGGCAATTTGTGAATACCACGCCAGTAAAAATTTTCCCCTTTTGCTGCAAACCATTCATCGAGCCATTTTTTCACATCTTCGAACGAACCAAAGCGCTGCTCAGCAAGTGCGTGACCCATCGATGCAAACAAGTGGTAATCGGAAGGAGCCAAGTCTGGTGAGTAGAACTTCCCAGCTAAGTACTTCCAACGTGTCGCGTACTAGTTTTGCCGTATGTGATGGAGCATTGTCATGAAGAAATATGACTTTGTGTTGCCTCTTTCGGTATTCTGGCCTTTTTTCAAGCAGCGAACGGTTCAAATCGGTCAATTGTTGTTGGTAACGTTTAGTATTAACCGTTTCCCCAGGTTTTAACAGTTCATAATAGACGACGCCTCTCTCGTTCCACCAAACCACCAAAAAATGTGGATGGTGCGCCTGGGTCTACCCATGATTTTTTGCGCTTGGGATTCTCAAAATAAATCCACATTTCATACCCTGTAACTATACGATGCAAAAACGACTTCCTTTTGTAGCGAGCGAGCAAAATGTCTCACGTGTTTTTGCGCTTTTCCATTTGCCTGTCGCTCAACTCACGTGGTACTCATCTACCGGTCTTCTGATTCTTTCCCATCTCTCGTAGCCGATTGGACACAGCTTGTTGACTAACGCCCAATTGCTCGGCGAGTTGTTTTTATGTTTGCGAATTATCTTCGTACAACAATGGTTGCAATTCCACATCGTTCACACGTATCTTGCGATGGAGCATGTTCACCATAAGCTTCTCGAAGTAATCGGTATGATTCAACAGCAGTTTTCTTCAAATGAAAACAAAAAATTAATGTTGTCCGCGAATGCTCTTTGTTCGGTATAAATTTCGACATATTGAACACAACAACACAACACTATGCATACACTTTTCCAATTTCTCACTCGTGCGCGTCTGACACTTGTTTATGACACAACAAAATGGCGCAGCGTCAAATCTTTATAGCACAAACTGCATTGGTGCACCATCTGTTGTCTGAAATCCGCATTTCATACTTGTACACCTGGTATAATTTATCAGTTACATACGGTATTTAATAATTTGATGTGTCAACGGAAGTATCAATGTTTTCTATAAATTACAAATTGTCTGCGATCAAATTGATCGTTTTAAATATACACCTGAAAACAAAATATTTTAGAATTCTCAAGGTATACAATCAAGTAAGAAAATGTTAATAAATTATATTGGGTAACATGAAAATAAGAGAAGATGCGAAGGAAAGCTTAAAAAACTTACGCAGGTACACAAGAAAAGCGCATTATGAAAACATTCTTGAATATTTTGACGAGTAATAAAAAGGAAATGTTTAAAAAACAATATTGTCATTGCTTGATAGTTTTAAAAGTTGCTGAGATGATTTTTGAGGCTGGTGAGACCTGTTAATTAGTCAAGCATTGCAGTCAACTACAAATCATTGTAGTCGTAGGCGTTCCATTCATATTCTATTTTGTACTAACTAACATAACAGAAGTGCTTAATGTCGTTTAAAATAAAAATAAAATTAGTGTTGACTCGTGTTTTTGAAAAAATGTGTTTCGAGAACATTTTTTGCCATCAATGTATTCTTTGGTATGCTAGCAACGACACAATTACCTTAGTGAGTTGTTCAATCGTCTCCTGCATCAATAACCGCCTGGTATCTTCGAGGCATACTTTCGACGAGATTTTCAGCAATGATCTCTAAGTAACCTCGCGAGACAACTGATTCAAAGTCCTTAGAGTTTTTCCTCGGAGCTTTCTCTTTACAAGGAACCAAACGTTTTCAATAGGATTAGTGTCCGGCGATTATGAGAGCCATTCTAGTATCTTATCGTAGGCCCCAGCGAGCCGCTTCGCGACGTGATTTTGGCCCAGCACAGGTTTCTTCAACCTGCTTTAGAATTTGACATCATAAGCACGAAGATATTGTCGACTGGTCTCATGGGACACATTCAAGCCCGTTTTTCTTAATTTTTCCGCTCCTTGACGCAGTGTCAATTTCGGGTCCCGCGAAAACAAAGACGGTATTTAATAATTTAACGTGTCAGCGAAAGTATCAGTGTTTTCTACAGATTACAAATTGTCTGCGATCAAATTGATCGTTTTAAATATACACCTGAACAAGAAAATTTATTAGAATTCCCAAGATATACAATCAAGTAAGAAAATTTTAATAAATTATATTGGATAACTTGAAAATAAGAGAAGGTGAAAAAGAAAGCTTAAAAAACTTACTCAGGTACACAAGAAAAGCGCATTATGAAAACATTCTTGAATATTTTGACAAGTAATAAAAAGAAATGTTTAAAAAATAATATTGTCAACACTTGAGAGTTTTAAAAGTTAGTGAAATGATTTTTGAGGCTGGTGAGACCTGTTAATTATTCAAGCATTGCAGTCAACTACAAATCATTGTAGTCCTAGGCGTTCCATTCGTATTCTGTTTTGTACTAACTAACATAACAGAAGTGCTTAATGTCGTTTAAAATAAAAATAAAATTAGTGTTGACTCGTATTTTTGAAAAAGAACATATTTTGTCATCAATGTATTCTTTGGTGTGCTAACAACGACGCAATTACCTTAGTGAGTTGTCCAATCGTTTCCTGCATCAATAATCGCCTGGCATCTTCGAGGCATACTTTCGACGAAATTTTCTGCAATGGTCTCTAAATTTTTCGAATCTCGCAAGACAACTGATTCAAAGTCCTTAGAGTTTTTCCTCGGAGCTTGCTCTTTACAAGGAGCCAAACGTTTTCAATAGGGTTAGTGTCCGGCGATTATGAAGGCCATTCTAGTATCTTATCGTAGGCCCTAGCGAGCCGCTTTGCGACGTGATTTTGGCCCAGCACAGGTTTCTTCAAGATGCTTCAGATTTTGACATCATGACCACAAAGATGTTGTCGAATGGTCTCATGGGACACATTCAAGCCCGTTTTTCTTAATTTTGCCTCTCCTTGACGCAGCGTCAATTTTGGGTCCCGTGAAAACAAACACACAATTCGTTTTTTCGACTTTCGGAGTGACTTTGCCTACCGACCCACGTTTTAGCAGGTGGTCGACATTTTTCCTCTGGTTAAAATAATTTACCCATGTCTTCATAAACGATACCGACTTTTTAATATATTTAAGGGCCGCGGAATGTACCATTTTACGCCGCTTTGGATGGGAACAAAGAAAGAATGCCTCGAACCGACGCGCAAACAAATGACTCATTTTAGATTTTATGTAATTTCGACGAAAGTTCGGAATCGATTGATACTTTTACTAAAATGCATCGTACACAAGGATTCCTTCTACCGATTTTTTCTTGAATCGCTAGAATCTCATCTACCAAAAATAAATTATCGCGGACACGTTCTTACTTGACAGACTGTATTTGTGAACAATTATTTCTTTAGCTAAATAAACTGCTTGGCAGGGAAAAATTACCATTTATTTTAAAAATAACCGGTCAAGTTGAAGTAGGACTTGCGCAATTAGTGTTCCGTACGTTTATTACTTTTCAAATAAAAAATTTTGTTACGGAAGTATAAAATGATCAGTAACTTCACAAAAACATCTCAAATAAGTTTTCAACAAAGTTTTTTTCCGATCTTTAGTGGAAACTGATAACCTTGAAATTTCTGTTTTTTTTATATGCCAGACAAATTATTAACGTTAATGCACTCGTGATAATATTCCTTCAATCTACACCTTGTAGAGAATATTTCAGAATTTTTTCAAAATTTTTTGATCAGTACTTTTCGAGATAAGATAATACAAAGAGAATTATGCGCAAGTATTACATTACATATATTTTTGAAAACTTTCATTTGACATCCCATTCGATGACCTGGTATTTTTTTTTCACTCCCGATTTCACTCCCCAAAACTAACCACTTAAGTTAAAATTTAACTTTCAAAACTACACGGCTCTGATGAGGATATCAATTCCTATATTAGTGCAAAATTTCAACTTTCTATGTTCAATAGTTTCGGAAAAAGTCAGGTGGGACAAACAGACACCGAAGTGATGTTATAAGTATTCCGTACGGCAGACTAAAAACAAAAAACCCTTCTGCATTGTTTACTACTTTTGCGATAGGCCGTGAGCTACAAGAGTAGAATAATAATGTCATACAACTAGCTCGATGTGAGGGATTTTTGCAGCTGAGGAAACTATTCGATATTATCGCGCTACTTACATCAGCCATGAGGTGGCATTCACAAAAATGACAGCCTGTCAAAATAAAATTAGGTATAATTCTATAGTAGCATTAACAAGTACGGTAAAGTTGGTTCAAACATATACCGTTTGATTCTTATTCATTCATTCTTTACTACCTGACAGTGGGAGATTGTACGCAACAGCGTGCCCGTACGCAACGGCCTGCCCGTAGTTTGTCCTTAGGTATAAAAAGGTAATATAAGAATAAAATAGGGTTAATCCAAGAGGTTCGAAGAAATTGAGGTCTGTAAAAATTCCGAAAAAGTTTACACATTCAGGTGTTACTCAGAAGAATTAGATAAGAATGTTTACTTCCGGGCCTTTAACGAACAGAATATCTTTTGAGGTTTTGAATCGTTAATGCAAAAGCGCTGTGAAAAAAACGAGTGACATGGCAAAACCTACCGTATCCACGGTACGCAATGTTGTTAAAAAGTCATATTTGGAGAGGAAAAATTGACAAAATGCGAGTAAAATAAAGTATTTTCAGTACCTTCGTCACATAATCGATAACTAACAAATCAAATGTATAAACAAACCATGTATACAGTCTGTCAAGTAAGAACTTAGCAACGGCGCAATTACCTTAATAAGTTGTCTAGTGGCCTCCTGTATTAATAATCGCCTGGCATCTCAGGCATGCTGTCGACGAGATTTTCTGCATACTCTGCAAATTTTTCGAATCGCGCGAGACAACTAAGTCAAAGTCCTCAGAGTCTTTCCTCTGTGCTTTCTCTTTACAAGAGACCAAATGTTTTCAACAGGGTTGGCGTCCGGCCATTATGAGGGCCACTCTAGTATCTTACCGTGAGCCCAAGCGAGCCGTTTTTTCGACATGATTTTCTTCCAACAAAGGTTTCTTCAACGTACTTCGGAATTCGACATCATGACCACGAAGATGTTGCCGAATGGTCTCATGGAACAGATTTAAACCTAATTTTCTTAATTTTACCGCTCCTTAACGCAGTGTCAATTTTGGGTTCTGCGAAAACAAAGACACGGTTCGTTTTTCGACTTTTGGAGTGACTTTGGCACTTTTGGCAAGTCGTCGACATTTTTCGTCTGGTTAAAATGATTTACCCACGTCTCCACAAACGACACCGAGTTTTTAATATATTTAATGGCCGCGGAAGACTGCCTCGAACCGAAGCGCAAACAAGTGACTCATTTTGGATTTTACGTGATTTTTCGACGAAAGTTCGATCGTGGACAAAGGATCCCTCTACCGATTTTTTGTTGAATCGCTAAAAATCGCATCTACCAAAAATGAATTATCGCGGAAACATTTTTACTTGACAGACTGTACCTTAAATATTACATAATGACACCCTAATTTGTACCTAAAATACCACTATGGTGCCTATACGGATTACTGTTAGATCAGTAGTATCCTTTGTCACAGGTCCTATAATTAAACTTTATAATAAACTTAAACAGGTTTTAGAAAAATATTGCTATATCAAAGCAGTTTTTAGTATTAAAAATTCTTACGAACCCCTTTAAGTCCTTGCTGACTGAAATGTTTTTGAACAATTTAGAAGTCTTAATTCAGCAACGTTCTATAATAAAAAAATTCTTATATTGGTATAGGTATGTATGTGGATGATACTTCAGCTTATTTTCTGGGAACAGACAAGCAACTAAATCAATTTCTCAATTTTATCAATAGTTTATATAAAGGTATTAATTTCACCATAGAAATTGAACAAAACAAGTCAATTAATTTTCTTGACTTGACTATAACAAATAAAAATAACAAACATGACCTTGAAATCTATCACAGACTTCTTCATATACCTATGTCTATAGAAAATTGACAAAAAGCTTCTAATAGTCGATATGAGCCCGTTATGATTGACAAATTTATTCACAAAAGATCCTATAAAAAAGCTATTAAATTAACACAACAAGTTATAAAAGATAATACTCACAAATTTAAAACTCTTACATATACAAGTAATATCACCGAAGAAATTTCCAAAAAATTGTCGAGGAAGAGTTTAAAAATATCATTTAAAACCAATAATACGTGAAGTAAACGGATTAAGAATAACAAAAGTAAAACTAATAAAAACCAAAGGTCGGGGGTTTACAAACTTAAATGCCGCTCATGTCCAAAAATTTATACCATCCAAACTGACAGAAATTTGAAGAAACGTATTAAAGAACATAAAAGATGTTACCTTAAGGACAAAGTTGATTCCCGTCATGCTTCTCATATTTTAAATGAAAATCACATTTTTAAAGATAATTTCTAAACTTTACATTTAGAAAATAAATCTTATAAATTAAATCTTTTAGATGACATGGACATTGATCTAAAGAGCTTCCCATTATTAAACTTAAATTTGTGATATCAATTAAAGTAATCTGTTTGGGTACCATAGTAGTACTTTAGGTACAAATTAGGGTTTAATTATGTAATACTTAAGGTGTACTTGCTAATACATTTGATTTGTTAGTTACCGATTATCTGACGAAGATACTATGTACTTAAACAATTGTCATAAGACACAAAATATAGTATAAATTTAGAACTAAAATAAGTGTTTATTTCAATTATTATAAATTTCCATTAAATAACGGCTACTTCAATCGAATCAAAACTAATATATCATGCTGCAGAACTAGACTCAAAAGAAAATTATAAGGGAATCTCAAAGATTAAGAAAATTAAGGTCTGAGTATTTGCAATCTAAGAAAAGGTAATCAAAAATTGATTCATCATTTACCTAGACGAAACTGGGTTCCACGGCCCCGATACTATAAAAAAACTATTTAGTGATTCAAGTAATAAATATCAGGTTAATGCCCCTTCAAACAAAGGGAAATCAGAATTTTACACGCTGGTAAGAACGGATGGATCCCGAAGTGTTGGCTGACAATATTAAAGATTCGAATTTAGATTATCGTCAAGATACAGTCTTTTTAGTAAGAACGTGGCTGGCCTATCTGAAAAACAAAATGTACTTATTAGCTTTGAATTCGTAATGATTATATTCACTGTGATTAGGGCAAAAATGTATTTACATTAATTAGGGGTACATACGCCACCTGCGTCAATAATAGGCATCTTCAGGGCATATTTTCGAATCTCGATTCTCGTTCATGAAGCACTTTAAACTTGATGCCTGTGTTTCACGAAACTTCCTCTTGATGAGTGAACACACATTTTCAATGGGATTTGCATTGGGTGATTAGGCAGGCTAGACCAGTGTTAAGATAGCATTTTCCTCTTTCCCGGACGTACAGAGATGGCTATGTTTGAGATCGTTATCCTTTTGCAGTAGGTAATCTTCATGTTTACTGATAAACCAGCCTCGAGCAGACGGAATTAAAGCTTTTTCATCTTATAGTCGACTAAATTCTGAGAAGCAACTTGAAACATCCACCTTTACCGCGTGATTAAAAGTTCGTTGTCAGTTTATTGGTGATAGCAGACCAAGATGATTTCACTTCACAATGCACCCAAAAAGAAAATTCGTCTGTAAAATTAACGCAAGACTGTTTATACGTCTTCGTCGGTATAGGACCGCGCTGCTTAATGTTTCGGCAAATGATCCACCGTTTTTGTCTCCAAATGAGACTGCACCTATTTTTTGATGAACAGCTTTGATTTTCCCTTATATTTGGCCACGACAGGTTGAAACATTTTGGGTTCTTTTGGATTAGGAAACAACGACACAACTTCGAAGCAGGATGCGTATACAGCAATCATTAAGAAATTATCGAGTTGATTGATTGGTCCGTTACTTTGTGACAGTACATTTTAACAATAAAATTACTACAAAATTAGGCTGAAAGTGACCCTGTAAAAGAATTCCGAGAAAAGAAAACATTCATACCTCTAACATATTTTGGTCCCATCTCGGATAAAATTTCTCACGGCCGGAAAAACAAGAATAGCTTTAAAACCCGCTCAAAAATTATCCAATATATTTTTCAATGCTAAAGATAAAACTAATAAACACAATAAATAATTAATTGTCAAGAGTCCAATAGCTGTTACGTGGGCTAAACGGGACGGGATTTCAAAACAAGATTCGCAGAACACAATGCCTCTTATAGGCTAAAAAATGAAAAATCACACTTTGCTAAATATTTCTTAGAAACAGGCCATCCATTTCCCAATATCAATTGTTTACAAATCCATCCGGCACCTAAAGGGTCAAAATTCAATTTCTTAGAATCCATAGAAATTTACAGACATTCAAAGCACCATAATATAAAGTTACTGAATAGTCAAATAGATGCAGCAAAATTCCTTCCTGTACCAACTGTTTTAGTACGTAACATCTGTTCATCATATAAACATAAATACCAAAAATCTGGTTTAGTCTTAGTTAAGCGTTTCATAATGTAGTTGTACTACGAAATCGCGATAACGCAGTTGTAAAATCTTTACAAACATGTTTAGTGACAGTTAACAAAGTAATTAAGTAGTTTTATTAAGAAAATTGTTTATTCTAACCCAATTCAAATAGCAATTGACATTTTAGTTATAATGCATGAAGCATAAAGGCGACACCTATCAGCGAACACTAAAATTCGAAGTATATCTTTTATCGACTATGAGCAAGCCCTGCCACGCTCTTACTAGACAGACTGTACTACCGCTGAGCTTTTACCGGAATATACTGGCCACTGTTATGCTTTACTAAATACTTCCGTCTTTTGCCAGACATCACTAGTCGGGATATTTGACATCGGTTTATATTTAATATGTCTTACTTCATGGAAGATAGGAAGATATATTTACCCACTAACGGTAACAATATCCCGTGCTTAATCTACGTTTTTACAGCCGGAAGTTCCCAAAACATTTCGGCTGAAAAATCATTCAAGTACTCCAGCAACCACTTGCTTAGTAAAAATCACCCAACTACCGATTATTCCGTTGTATCCTTCTCGCCCTACTTTCGAATAATAAGCATATATGAAGTCCAACTCCAGACGAAAACTTCCGACGGTATGTTGTTGGTGGAGAACCGCCGGGATTAGAACAGACTGACAATAGAGACAGTAACATTTTCGTTCTCGAGTGGTATGCATATCAGATGTCGAGCTAACAAAAACATACTTCACCGCAATACCATATCCCTCTATTAGTTCCCTTAAAAAAGAGAAGTCTTGTATTTTGTATCTATTATTTGAGTCTTAGGCCGTAATTTTGTTTTTTTTTCTCAAGCAGATGCTAGCTGATAGTAATTAAAATGAACCTTTAGAGGTCAATGATGTTTATAAAATTGGAGACAGGTATCTAAAACTAGAAATTAACAACCATGGCATTAAAACAGGTGTGAATATTCACAGCTCTCGACTAAAATATTGTCATATAATTTATTGGAAACGTAAGGAAATTTAAAAGCGCGATACATAAAGCGTAACTGTATATATATATATATATATATATATATATATATATATATATATATATATATATATATATATATATATATATATATATATATATATATATATATATTTTTTTTTTTCAATTTCTTGGGCTTTATGGTTCTTTTGTTTTAAGGATAGAGAAATTACATCATGTTCTAGTTAGAATTTATTGAAAACGTTTCGCCCGATTTTCAGGCTTCTTCAGTTCATCTAAAAATTGAAATTTTCTGTTTTGGATATTCAATAGGACGCACAAATTTTTTTAATTATGAATATATAAAATTTTTTTTTTTCATATTTTATATATTCATAATTAAAAAAATTTGTGCGTCCTATTGAATATCCAAAACAGAAAATTTCAATTTTTAGATGAAACTGAAGAAGCCTGAAAATCGGGCGAAACGTTTTCAATAAATTCTAACTAGAACATGATGTAATTTCTCTATCCTTAAAACAAAAGAACCATAAAGCCCAAGAAATTGAAAAAAATATATATTCAATATTCCAAGGTTCAAGAAAGAATTCAATCCAACTTATATATATATATATATATATATATATATATATATATATATATATATATATATATATATATGTAACATATAGACTATAGATGCCTCATTAGTGGCAGTTTCTGGGCGACATTTTATAAACGAAGTTTAGGACGAAACAACACGAACATTTTGAAGCACACTAAGAATGCTCGGGTAAAACTGCTAGGATCTTACTAAATGGGAAGTTACTTGTTCAACTCTACGATTGTAAGTACACAACCCATAATCTTAATTGCTATATTCCCCATAGTTTTAAGATACTTCATTTGCTACTTAGATATATCACCACTACACCAAATACTTTATTTTTGCACTCCACGTGCGTTTCGCTAACCATGTTAGCTTCATCAGGAGCGATGATTGACTAAAGCTAAACTACAAATCTACCCTATTTATACTTACCCTAACTCTTGAATTACTCAGGCGAAACTAATTGCATAGGTGAGGCCATCAGTTCCGGTCAAGTAACCAGTAGAGGGGACTATAAGGAATAGGCCCTCTGTCTTTATTTAAACTACTTTTACATTTTATAATTTCCATACTTTCGTATGCGTTCAACAATCTCCTATCAGATACATTTTTTTATTAATTTTAGATTATCTAATGTTACAATATGATCAGCTTCAAGGGCATGTTCGGCAATGCCAGACTTTTCTGTTCTACTATATTTTAAGTGTGCTAAATGTTCTTTAAAAATCGTGTTTTAATTGACCTTTTAGTTTGCCCAACATACTTTTTGGCATAATCATTACGACTAATTTCATAAATTCCAGTTTTCTCACAATTAGGAATCTTATCTTTGGGATTTCCTAAGATATTACTCAGATTGTCTGATGACTTATAGAATAAGGTGAGGCCTACCTTATTAAATACTTATTGAGTCCCTTGCTATATTTCGGATTATATGGTATGGAGACATACTTGGTGTTATTTTCTTCGCGTGTAAAAAAGGTGGAATTCTGAATATTAAACCTAAACTTATGTCTATTTATTAGCTTATTTACTAAGTCATCGTCATAACCATTAACTCTAGTTATTTTTCTAATACGATTCCTTTCTTTATTAAAGTTTACTCTATTCAGAGAGAAAGTCACCAAACGATGAACTAAAAAATGTAATGAGGGTAATTTGTGTTGTTTGCAATCGTTAGAATATATCTATCTGTTACTGTGTCCTTCCTATAGATATCAAATTCTAATCTATTATTATTTTTAATAATTAAAATATCTAGAAAAGGCAATTGTCCTTTGTTCTCAACTTCGTAAGTGAATTTAATGGAATCATAGCGGCTATTTAATTTAGAAACAAAATCGTCAATGTTTGCTTTCTTTGTATCAAAAATCGCGAAAATATCATCTACATACCTATACCATATCCTTGGGAAATATTCGAATTATTGACTAGCTTCGGTTTCAAACTTACTCATGAATAAATTGGCTATGGAAGGTGATAAGCAATTACCCATAGCTGCTCCTTCTTTCTGAACATAAAATTGACCGTTATATTGGAAATAATTTTTGTTCCATTCCAAGTTTGGATAATGTTAAGTATTCACGAATAATTTCGTCCTCAAAGTCATTCATCTAAGTAATTCTTCCAGATATTGTAAAGTTTGTGGTTGTTTGTAGAGTGTGCCAATACCAATATTCCTAATTGCAAACAACACAAAATTAGCCTCATTACGTTTTTTAGTTCATCGTTTGGTCACTTTCCCCTCTGAATAGAGTAAACTTTAATAAAGAAAGGAATCGTATTAGAAATATAACTAGAGTTAATGGTTATGACGATGACTTAGTAAATAAGCTAATAAATAGACATAAATTTAGGTTTAATATTCAGAATTCCACCTTTTTTACACGCGAAGAAAATAACACCAAAGTATGTCTCCATACCATATAATCCGAAATATAGCAAGGGACTCAATAAGGTATTTAATAAGGTAGGCCTCACGTTAGTCTATAAGTCATCAGACAATCTGAGGAATATCTTAGGAAATCCCAAAGATAAGATTCCTAATTGTGAGAAAAGTGGAATTTATGAAATTAGTTGTAATGATTGTGACAAAAAGTATGTTGGGCAAACTAAAAGGTCAATTAAAAAACACGATTTAAAGAACATTTAGCACACTTAAAATACAGTAGAACAGAAAAGTCTGGCATTGCCGAACATGCCCTTGAAGCTGATCATATTGTTACATTAGCTAATCTAAAATTAATAAAAAATGTATCTGATAGGAGATTGTTGAACGCATACGAAAGTATGGAAATTATAAAATGTAAAAATAGTTTAAATAAAGACAGAGGGCCTATTCCTTATAGTCCCCTCTACTGGTTACTTGACCGGAACTGATGGCCTTGCCTATGCCAATAGTTCCGCCTGAGTAATTCAAGGGTTAGGTTAAGTATAAATAGGGTAGATTTGTAGTTTAGCTTTAGTCAATCATCGCTCCTGATGAAACTAACATGGTTAGCGAAACGCGCGCCGAGGCAAAAATAAAGTGTTTGGTGTAGTGGTGATATATACTGAGTAGTATCATTGTGCCAAAGATTCCACATTCGCAACTTAGTATACTTCATTTGCAAATCTAACGTTTTTGAATTTTCTCAGTAGAAAGTTACAGCCATGTTTTTCCGTTCCGTAAATCTTATTATTATAATATATGGAAATTTTAGTTACTCATTTTTACCGAAAAAAACTATTTTGAGAATTACATCTCTAGTCACGAGTCTTAAAACACCTGACATTTTAAGTTAGATGCCAAACGGTTATAAAAGATGGTTTGGATTAAATAAGTTTATCATATTTGTGTATTTTCACATATTTTAGTGATTTACAGATATATTCGTTGCAACGACTATATATCTGTATAATATTACGCAGTAATGTAAAAACTTATGGTTTTCCGGCTTGTCTCTAAAGAGTTCGCTGCAAAATCTCAGAAGATTTCACAGATCCAGCATCTAAATTTCGTTCTTTATTCTTGATTATTTTGTGTTAATCGAATTACTATTGACTTTAAAGGGAACATTACGGATACTTTTTTAAATTAGGCCAAAGGTTATATTTATTATGCATTTAATAGAATTGCTTATAATTTTTTAAAACTTTCTGTTGTTTTTTATTTAATTATTTGCTGCTTTAATTTATATTTTTGTAAATTTTAATTAGGTCATGCCTTATCTATTAAATACAAATAACTTTTGCTCTCACTACTAGGTTAATCAAAAGCAGTGCCTATGTATTTTAAATTGATCAAATCAGAAAACACATATTTCATGCCCTGATATGATAATAATAATAATAATAATAGCTTTATTACCCAACAGTTTCCCATTAATAGGGTAAATATTTAGACATTTATATATTCAATGACAGTCTGTAGTAATTGCTTCTTAGTACAACAGTATATATCACAAACACTACAAATATGATTAAAATTAGTACACATTACATGAATAGGTGAATTCAATAACAAATTAGTATAAGGTCTGTCACATCTAAAAAACATACTTGATCGTGAGTGTATCCGAGGCACATTGATGTTAATACGAGACAGTATATCCGTGCAATCAATCATATTATGCAATACTTTATATAGGAATAATATTGAGGCACAAACTCTCCTGATTCCCAGGCTAAGAATATTTGTCTGTTCACACAAATAATCGCTGCTGATTCCCCGTTCAGGATACATTCCATTAATCTTAAACAACAGAAATTTCAGAAATCTCCTCTGCACTTTTTCAAGTGAAACTCTATGCACCTCGTACATTGGACTCCAGACAATACTTGCATATTCCAGTTTCGAGCGAACAAAGAAGAAATACAAAATTCTTCAGTGATGCAATATTAGTGAAACCCCTACAATTCCTAATGATGAACCCGTAAGACTTCATTGCTTCAGAAACTTTCAATGCTATATGCTGAGCAAATGTTAGTTTTGCATCAAAAACAACTCCCAAATCCTTAGCTGTGCTACACCTACTTAAATTATGGTCTTGAATTCTATATTGAAACTCTATTGACGCTACCCTCCTAGTATATGTTAGAACTTTGCATTTTTGAGCATTTAGATGTAGTTTGTTGTCACAACTCCAAGAATGCACGAAATTCAACTGGCTTTGTAGATAGGAACAATCCTCAGTTTTTGTCTAGCTCTATCCAGGGGTAGATGATTTTTTACATTGACTCCTTTAGATTAAGATCATAGAATTATTAGCTTCTTCAATTTTATTCATAATTTAAATGGGATGGTAGGACCTATCAGTGCATAAAAAAATGCCTCCCTCGTGATTTTATTGCCATATATATAAATAAAAAAAAATTTATATTTTTTGTGTCCCCAAGATTAAAGTTATTTAAAATTATTAATTATTTATAATGTATGAAAAACCATACCTATGATTAACTTTAGGAAAATTCCCTCCGATTTTTATTTATGACTTTTAGGGTGAGAAACTTTTTTTCATTTGCTAACAACTTACTAAATTCAATTTTAGTCTTTAATAGCTTATCTATCTTTTTCAACCTATCTCCGCAGCATACTTTAAAGGTTGAAGCCATGTCTTGTCTCCTAATACCAAGTCATGATCTTAAATCTATGTGAGCGAAGAAACGGACAAATGTTAGGTTTCCAACAAATCACCATCCCAAAAAAAAAACGGAATCTTTTTCAGCTAATATTTGTGTTTTTGAACGCTTCGGTAAGCTTTCATGCGGTTCCAGCCACTCTGCAAAACTGAATGTTGGACTCCGGCGTGTAGTAGTGGATCCACGTTTCATTCATTGTTACAGGCCGACACAAAAACTCCTTTGAATTATATCGCAACAGTACTAAACAGTGTTCTTCTTCTTTTTTATACGTAAATATTCATCTAAAATATACCTCACGTAGTCTGTTGATATCTTCACGATGTCAGCTATCACTTTCACTTTCACTTTGCGATCATTCAGAACGATATGGTCGATTTTTTTGTGTTTTTTGGAGTTACTGTTTCATTGGGACGTCCGGAAAGTGGTGCATCATCGGTGCTCGGAGGGTTGCATTTAAGTTTATTAAACCATCGACATATAGTGGCTTTTAACGGAGCAGACGTACCAAAATAATTCTCAAGCCATTCTTGGTTTCTGGCTGTATTTTTTTCCCATCAAAAAGCATTTTTTTTATGGGTCTAGCACACGTGCTGCAGGGAAGTCCCTAAAGCGCTCCAGGAGCGGCACGTGTGCGAAAAAAGTGACTCATATTCTTCTTGAATCGCTGTAAATTGTACTCGGTGGGAAACACAGCGCTGGGCAAATTATTCCAAAGAGATGATGTTCTCCATATAAAAAGACTGCTTGAAAAGCGTTGTACGCGGAGTAACAAGCTGAACCTCATACGGATGTAAAACACCAGCGCGACATGTATTTCTAACGTGCACCGCCTTGGGAGGAATTAAGCGGGCTACATCCTCCGAACACTTTCCATGAAAATACTTGTAGAACAGACTCAAGTCGCCAACCGTTCTTCGATGTTCCAGCGAATCAAGGCCGCCGGTCAGTTCCGGGTCTCCAATCAGACGAACAGCTCTTCTCTGAACAGAATCCAACAACTGCAGTGTATGTTTGGGAGCGGAGCAGTATTCCATAGTTGGTCGAATTTGAGCTTTGTAATGAATTAACAATTGTTGTGGAGTGTAAAGCTTTCTGGTTCGAAATAGTATTCCCAACTTTTGAGAAGCTCTCCTTGCTATGCCTGCAACATGTTCATGCCAGGACATATTTGCTCCCAAATTAACGCCCAACAAATTGAGCGACGATGTTAGGGGAATGGAGTGCCCCGACATAACTATGTCAGGTTCTGCAACGTTAACTTTTTTAGAAAAAACTGCCGCCTGAGTTTTTGTAGCGTTAAATTCCACTTGGTTACTGTCACCCAAGATAGAATTTCTCCCGGGTCTTTGTTAAGTTGAACGACCCCTTGCTATCTGCGGATATTCGCCTGAGCGGCCGCTGTCCGAGCGTTCAAAGTGAATGAAGAGACAAGCGTACTGTCATCTGCAAAGCTGTAGATTAGATTCCCGGTCTTTTCCAGCAGATCGTTAATGTAAATCAGAAAGAGAGTAGGAGACAGTATGGAACCTTGGGGCACACCGGCGTTGATAGTGAAGGTGTTAGAAAGCAATCCGTCGACCGCCACTCGTAAAGAACGCTCTCTGAGGAAACATGAGAGCCACAAACAGAGCATTGTTTAATCAACACACCAAATTATTTTTGTTCCATCATTTTACTAAAATCAGAAGTATCGTCACTCGCAAACTAATAGACAAAATGTCATGAAAATCTCTTCTGAGAGTTGACACTCACTGAAAATCATGTTTTTTTTTTATTTGTGCTGCCATCTCTCGGAAAGTCTCGGGACTTTTCACCCCATGTTAGTAACATAACAATTCACGATTTGTCAGCAAAACATAGCAATAGTCTTCAAAAAAAAAAGAATCAATAACTATACTCTATTTATTTGCAAGTGTTAGCAATAAATCATCTAGAATTATACAAATTAGCATCAAGCTGTCGGAAGGGCCTCAGGGTTTTACCTACATTTTACATGTAATACCATCTGGCATCAGTCTAATATTCGCAATCTCTTATGATTGAATACAATAGGAAAAAGCCCCTTTTATTGCTGTTTGGAGCTAAATAGTCTGAAATAGTTCTGTCCAGTGGTGGTGCGCCTGTACGTATTATTTGCGAATAGTATGAATGAAACAGTTTTATAATGTTTAAACATTTATTAGAAAAAAAAATAAGATTTAATAATGAAACATTATTTATTCAAAAATATACAAATGACGATGTCAAACAACAATGAAAAAAGTATTACCAATCTTCTCGACTCACTGAATTTACATGTATAATTAAAGGTTCAACAATGACATCTACTGCCATGTCCACAGTCCACGTTTTATCTTCCACCCTCAATACATGCTCGACGCATTTTTTCTGGAAACATTAGATATGGTATTCTGAAAAAGATTTTGTACTTCTGCTGATTTATAAGTCGTGTTGTTCCTTGCGGCTTCACCTTTGCCCTTATAAGTTCTATCGGACTGAGCTCACAATAATATGGGAGCAGACGATAAACAGTAATATTAAATTGTTTTGGCATTGTATTTGTCTTTATTTCTGAGAGTTATACAAGTTCTAATAGTTGTCTCTTAAGTGCGAAAACTAATCTTCAAATACATCGGAATTCATATCTTCGTGATAATCTCCTGTTTTCTTGGATACGAATGTTAAATGACCTCCGTCTACAAAACCACTTTCGCTTCCAATATGCATAATAATTAACTTACGTCCCAGAGGGCGGTTTAAGATCAGTAGAGAGACCTTCATTGAATGTTTAGCGAGCATTTTTGATATTCCTATCTTTTCAAAATTACTTGACTATGCACCCTTCATTTATTCACGTTTCATCTAAGTACTATATATATCCTTATTTCTTCAGAGAGAGTGTACAATTTGTCTACTTTCCAATAAGAATTCATGCCTTTTAAAACACTCCATAGTTTTACTCTACTCATTTTCGGTATTTGTTGGTGGCTTGTCGCAGCCTGCAGGATCATATCCAAAGTTGTTCTTTCTTTTTTCCATAAAAAAGTCATGAACAATACGCCATACTGCTTGTTTTGTGTTGTCTGTCAGCTGAAGTTGTTTGTTGGAGAGTCTATATAAACCCCTCCTCTTAAAATTCTGTAAATTGTGACTTTTCTAACTCCGGTCATTAAGAAACATTTTGTCACACAATCGTCCACACTTAAATCACAATTTTGATCGTTTTTAACGTAGTCAAATACATTTTTAACTATACGCCTTTCATTATGGGTTAGCTGCCAGAACTTTTGGCGTTTTGCTGGAGGAGACATTTTGTTAACACACTAACTTGCTAGACACTTGAGATTGCTGCTCTAAATATGTATTTATAGCTAGGGCAACAGGAAGGTATGTAAATAAAATGGTATTTGATCGATAATAAAACTTCGTTACAAAAGAGCATCGATACTTGAAAAATACCTGGGAATAGATAGCACGGCTCTGTTATAGGACCGCCGGTCAGTCCACTGGCATTTTTATTACTATCATTTTCAAATAAATAGAGTATACTATCTTTTTTTTCATCAAATTTATTAACTATTTAATTCTCTCTCTAAATTCGATCCTGTCTATTTTTAGGACAAGAAATTCCTGAAAAATTCTCATACCAGTAATCAACAAAGCTTGATACAGGGGTCAAAATCGTATTTTATATATTTAATATATATATATATATATATATATATATATATATATATATATATATATATATATATATATATATATATATACCCAGCAATTTAATTCTGAAACGATCAGAGCTAAAACTAGCAATACGACTCTAAAACTGAATTTTCATTTCGCTTAATAAATTGCCCTTGACGATGATGTTAACAGTTTTCTGCATGTGTAAACTTAATAGGCATTTAATGTACTAAATAAAGCATTCCTTAAAACTAATTTCTATTTAAAAAGATGTTCAATGTATCAGATCTCGTCTTCTTAGCAAAAGGACGGTTTAGGACTGCCGTAACTGGTTATT
Organism: Pachyrhynchus sulphureomaculatus; assembly: GCA_019049505.1. Taxonomy (NCBI): domain Eukaryota; kingdom Metazoa; phylum Arthropoda; class Insecta; order Coleoptera; family Curculionidae; genus Pachyrhynchus; species Pachyrhynchus sulphureomaculatus. The sequence goes on along the minus strand of CM032455.1, from coordinate 46,563,444 downwards.
GGCGATTAACAAAAATTTATTTATTTTAGTTGGACATTCACAATCAAACAGACTGTTGAAAGCAATATTATTGGATTATTAATCGGTTTTCTTGAACTAGTAAATAAGTGGTGAATATATTCATTCCTTAAAGTGTTATGTTAAAGAGTACGGCTTAAAAAATCATGATAGTGAATTACTCAGCAGTTCGCTCGCAAACACGCAGTTCTAGAATATAAACTGAATTTGATTGAAACTGAAACCTGGCGATTCCATCTACCTATTATCAGTGTTAAAATAAAAAAAAAATAATGATACAGTAAGATAATTGTTTCTCACCTCCAAGAACTTTGGAAAGGACGTATAGCACAATATAACACATAAGACAACTTATGTGAACCCACTTCATTATCCCTGTGATCGACTACCTCAAAACACTCAGGTCTCAGCTGTAAAAATACTCGTATTACATTGTAATTAATTTCAAAATATAAAGAAAATCTGGTAAACTCCTTTGCCTGATATTTTTATATATACGGCTACACCAAATTTTATACAATAACCTTCACAAAGTATTAGGAGTTATGAAATATCTCTCTTAATGTGAAAACGAAGGGTACTTTAGATTCTCTGAAATGTGTAAGTTTGAAAACTTCATAATTTTTTTCGGATCATTTTTAGTGTAAGTAGTGTAAATTCAAGATTTATGGAAATGTTGAAAATAAATTTAAAAAGAAACATCGAGCATGGGTTTCAAATGAAGATAATCAAAATCAAGTAATGCTGTCGGTAGTAGAAAAGCCAAAAGATTGACTTCGGAAAATATCAGCTTTATTGAATATGAGTAAAATTACAGTTGCGAGAATTTTAAGATTACATAAATTTAAACCATCAAACCCAGTTTACCCATACTTTAAAGGTTTGTGCTTGATTTCCAGGAGAGTTGGAAGATAACAGGTTCATGGCAAGACAAATACTTTTCTCTGACGGAACGACACTTACGTCTAATGGGATAGTAAGTTCTCAAAACAATCGCTAGTGGAGCGATGTTAATCCTAACTTCAATATCCAAACTCGAGATCAATACTCGTTTACAACCAAAGTATGGTGTGGAATTTTTAAAGATAGAATAGTCGAACCATTCTTTTTGCGATCCTTAATCTCCTACCAATAATTGAAAGACAACATATATGGTGCATCATGTTACAGTACGAGAAATGTTCGAGATTATCTCCTCCAGATTTTTAACGGTAGAGTAATGGGAAGGTATGTGCAGTTTACTTGGCCCCCAAGGTCTCCAGACATCACCCCTCTAGACTTTTTTTATGGGGCTACTTAAAAGAAAAGGTTTATCTTAAAAGGCCCTTTCAAGATGTTGATCATCTTGAGAGAATCATTAGGGAAACATGTGAAGCTAAAACTTGTGACGTAATTAGAGATCTAATAAAAGATTTACCTAGAAGAACAATCACCTGTTTAGAAAGGGACGGTGGATACATTAAAACACTTGTGCAATAAAGTTACAATTAATCCATATGTTTAGTTGTTATGTTACGTACGTAGTAATTAAGTAATGTTGCAATTTCAAAATAAAATATTAGCACAAATTTATTATGGATGTAATTGTTGCAAAACAGATAAAAAGGTTATCATATTTATAATAAAAATATAATACAATCAAAAACAGTGCACTAGTTGTTAATTAATTTCGTTTTGCTTTATTCACTAAATAATCTGACAATTACTGACGTGTTTACTGGATTTTTTTTTGAATTTTAACTAGAAAGGCCACAAATCTAAATGTGAGCGTAATTTTTTAGTTCCTATTAACATTTTCAGTTAATATTTTGCACAGTATTTAAATTTAAACACACTTTACTCTTCATTATAAATCATTATTTTTTTATTTTCCCTGTATACCATCAAATGGTTGATACCGAGTTGCGGTAAGGGTCGGTGAAAGGCAATAAAAAGTTTTGAGTTGCGGTACAGACCTTTTTCGAACCCAAAATTGACAGCCGAGTTGCGGTCCGTCACAGGCAGGTATAGAGCTATAAGTATGCAAGTTATGTGTGAAAATTAAAGCAAAAGGCATATTTCAGTATTTACTATATTTGTAAGACATGCATTTGACAAACGTTATAGCATCAATTTCTTTATGTACATATTGAATTATATTATTTTTTTTTAAAAATGCTGAATTGTACCTAGTAATGTAATACTTTAGTGCACTGGTTTGTACAGCGTTGAATTTCGCGTATGTTTCAGTCTGGAAACCCTTGATGACTTCTAAAAATTCATGAAAATTCGGATGAGGCGAACGACTATCCTTTGCAAATTTTGAATGAAAAGCCTCAATTCCGTTATTAGTTCTCCAAACGCTCGTTGAGCGCGGCCTAAAGGGTTGTAGGGAAAGGAGCACTATCATCGATGTAGTTTTCAACTATGTAGTCAGCAAACAGTGTTACTTGTGGGTAGACTGGCTGATTTTCTGATAATTGGACGAAAACATCTCCCACGTGATCGGCAGGGAGAAAAGTTAGTCCGAACATGTGGTGAAGCCGTTTTCCAATGGGAGAATTTTTATCTTTGTATTCTCTAGTTCATCCTAGATTCTGAATTTTTCTCCAACAGTATTGTCCTAAATAGAATCTGCATCACACAAGCGTTGTCAATGGAAATTCGATTGAAACCGTACCGTGAATAGCGCGTTCAAAATCTGACACGACCTTTGTAGGCGAGAAGACACATTCTAATTGCTGGCATTTTGACTTTACCGCAGAGAATACCAAAGAATACGAAGTTTCCTTCTTGTCGTGCAATAGGCTGAACACAAAAAGAATATGATATATGCCAGAATAGTAAACATTTGTAGACAAAACTTCGTACCGTCCACCATCACAATTTCCGCCGCACACAGGAATTCTAAATTACTTTTACAGGATAATATCACACCAACCTGGACATAATTAAACATTAGGAAATCTTCGTGCCTGGCGGTTTCGACCGAGATTGAACTGAGATATTCATGAACTTCCTCTTGGGACTTTGACAACTTTGGATAGCACTGCAGTCTGGCTCGGTTCAAATTCTTCCCTATTCTTGTCATATCGGAGTCGGTGAAAGTGTTCAGCACATTCGGATCTGCAACTACCTCCCGCCGAATCATCTTTCTTGGTCTTTCGTTGTAATGTTCCTCGTTGGCTCTCTTCTTCACTGCGTTGTTAATTTTTTGGCGATTCAGTACTTGTTCATTATCGTGTTGATGTTGATGATTGCCAGTTTTTCGTGAAAATATGTCGTCTGATCTAATGGTATAAACTTTGGCAATGTAGTTCTTGTTTGTGCAGACCCAGCACATCTCTTTTGTCGATTTTAAACAGCGATATTGTCGAAATTTGTAATTTTCCAGTAGGATCAAAGTTTTGCCTTTCTTGCTCAATATCCTCTTTAATAAGACCATGTTGACTTGAATAAGTTTAAACGTAAACTAATAAATTTCAAAGATGTCCTTACGTTTTATACTTTTATCTAATTTAGGTTAACACTAATTTAAGGTAGTAATATTTAAGAATTAATATTTGATAACCTCACCTACCTGCTGATTTGCCGATTACCGCAACTCAGATGAAAGGCAGGTCAAAATATTTACAACCTTCTAAAGGCCATTAGGCGGACTGCAACTCAATAACTACGCATCAAGTATTTTAAACGTTTGATGCTTGATTAGGGATTTCCATGTGATGCAGAACTTTTTTTCAAGAATAATTTTTTGTTGTAATATGTCAGATAAACTTTTTCTCCATTTGTATAAAACTTTTTGGGACACATATATATATATATATATATATATATATATATATATATATATATATATATATATATATATACATATATGTATATGTATATGTATATAAATATATATGTATATGTATGTATATGTATGTATATATATATATATATATATATATATATATATATATATATATATATATATATATATATATATATATATGTATATGTATATAAATATATATATATATATATATATATATATATATATATATATATATATATATATATATATATTCGTACCGAAAGGGGAGTACATCAAGGGGATACAATTTCACCCAAACTGTTCACCTTAGCGCTGGAAGATGCTGAACTAGCATGACAAAATAATTAACATAGATGGTGTACAACTCAACCACTTAAGGTTCACGGATAACATTGTCATTATAAGCGAGACAGCAGAGGAACTTCGAATTATGTTTCAAGAACTCCATAAGGCATCCTTAAAGGTTGGACTAGAAATTAACTTAAATAAAATCAAAATAATGAGTCCCCGAGACGTATATGCCAACCAATTGCTCGAAAACGTGCATTCGTATTTGTACATATGTTTATGACACAAGATCCAATTGGGAAAAGAGAATCAAGGGAATCTCCAAACGAACATGTCTTGGCTAGGCAGCATTCGATAAACTGGGACATACAACGAAGTCACCAGTTATCCCAATAAATCTTAAAATAAAAGCCTTTAATAGTTGTGGCTTCTTCTCACTTACGCTTTAGAAACTACGGCACTAACTCGTAAATCGACTAAACAGCTTCAAATTACTCAAAGAGTAATGGAAAGAGCTATGCTGGGAATAAACCTTCGAGACCGAATCAGAAAATAAGATATCCGAGAAAGAACAAAAGTACCGGATGTATTGGAAAAAATAGCACGGCCAAAATGGCGATATGCGTGCCACATTGCGAGACAAGATCCGAATAGATGGACTAATAAATTGTTAACATGGAGACCAAAGGAGACCTAGAGAAGTGTGGGAAGACCACAAAAGCGATGGCGAGACGACATCCAGAGGATTGCAGGAATGAACTGGACCTAAGTTGCAATGGATAGAAGGGCATGGAAGGTTTTGGAAGAGGCCTATGTTCAGGAATGGATGAACACAGGGTGAGAAAGAAAAAGAAGAAACTCGGAAACAAAATTAATATACAATTTTTAAAAGGAAGGTATTATCCATTTCATGTTCGTGACCTATATACGCAAAAATACTGAAATAAAAAAATACCATCCTATCAGTTCTTGGAAGAATGCGCGGCCAAAAAACCAGAAACATTTCACATAAATCAGCAACAGCGGCAACAAACATTTAATGAATTTCGTGCTCCCTAACAAACATTAATCGCTATAAAAACCTATTTATTTGAAAAATTAAATATAAACTTCAAATTTCTGAAAGTAGCTTTCATTTGTGTATCGAATTTCTGACTTGGAAGCAAAGTGTAAACATTTATTATACCTCTCTTGATTTTTATTGATTTATATACTTATTTATTGGAGTCTGTATTTATTATTTATCTTTAAGAAACACGTTTATTTAATTATAAATAAGAATAAATTAAAATACAAAACAAACTTCTCAACAGAAAATTAAAAACCTAGCCGTATAATATTTATTATACAAGGTGTCACATAAAAAGGTTTAAATTCAAACATATATTAAAAAAATAAAATTATAAATGTAAAATCCTGATAGTATAATAAACTGCCGTCCATAGAAAGTATTTCTCAGAAATCATGTCATCTAAATCTTAATTATTAGGTTCCCGGTACTCTTCAGAGTGGTGGAATTTTTGATCACGACCTGGTACGTCTTAGCAGCAATTTCTTGCTGAATTTAAATTTTTTGCGGTAGCTGCATTTCCACCTGGCGAGGACGGAAATTTTTCAGACGCTTTTGTCATAGAATTATTACTTCTGTAATATTTTTACACACAAAAAGGACGTTCCGGTGAAACACTCTAGAGCAACTAATTTTCCAAGGAAAAGGATTACAATCTGTGTGCCCTCCTTGACATTCTCACTCGTTGCGTTTACATAATAGATCAAACAAACTGGAACTTATTTATAGGACACCCTGTATGTGACTTTTGTATTTGTTCTGAGAATTTTTACTTCTGTAACATTTTTGCATACGAAAAGGACGTTCCGGTGAAACACTCTAAAGCAACTATTTTTCCAAGGAACAGGATTACAATCTGTGTGTCCTCCTTGACACTCTCACTCGTTGCGCTTGCGTAATAGATCAAACAAATTGAAACTTATTTATAGAACACCCTATATGTAACTTTTATATTTGTTCTGAGAATTTTTCTAACTCTTACTACTTCATCGTTATTGAAAACATAAATAATAATTCCAAGAAGAACTTAAAAACCGGTTGTACATTTTTTGGATCGACTAATTAAATTTTAATAGATACTTTCCAACACAGAAAAATTTTAAGCTAAACAGAAATGTGTTTACGTCGTAAAATTGTAAAGTAAATTGGCCATAAGGCGGCATAAATAGAAGTAGGCCTGCCAAAAATTATCATTTTTTTAAAAGTTTTAATGAATAATTTATTTAAATTATTAATCAATATTAGAAAAAATATGAGACAAAAACAATTTTATTATTGCTGATATTTTTTTTCCAGTTTTAATATAAGACGAAACGATATAACCACACTTCTTTTATATAATTTGTCAGTTGTTAGACATGAAATGTAACAACAGTTAATACATCAATTATTGCAGCCCTCTTATGTAAAATCTACAGCTTTCCAGATGACAGTACGCTTATCTCTTCATTCGCTTTGAACGCTCGAATATCAGCTAGTCATGTGAATATGCATAGCAGAAAGTCGTTCAACTTAACAAAGATCTGTAAGAAATTATATATTGGGGTGAGAGTAACCAAGAAAAACGCTACAGAAGCCAAGGAGATAGTTTTGTTTAAAAAAGTTAACGTTACTGACCCGACATAGCTATATATGGACACTCCATTCCTATAGCATCGTCACTCAATTCGCTGGGTGTTAATTTGGGAGCAAATATGTACTGGCATGAGCATGTTGCATGCATATCAAAGAGAGCTTCTCAAAAGCTTTCAAACTAGATAGCTTTATACTCCACAATATCTGTTAATTCTGTACAAAGCTCAAATTTGACCAACGATGGAATATTGCTCCCATGTTTGGGGCTTACACTGCCTTTTTGGATTTTATTCAGAAGAGAAGTGGTCGCCTGATTAGAGACCCATAACTCACCAATACCGTAGATTCTTGGACCATCGAAGAACGGTTGGTGAGATGAGCTTATTCTAGAAGTATTTTCATGAAAAGTATTCGATGGTTGTAGTCCGCTTAATTCCTCTCAGAGCGGTGCATACTAAAGATAAACATCAAGCTAACACTTCTCATGCGTATGAGGTTCAGCTTGTCACTCCTCATGCAACCCTTTTCACGCAGTCTTTTATATGGAGAACTTCATCCCTTTGGAATGATTTGTCCACGACTGCCGAGTACAATTTACAGCAATTCAAGACCAACAGGAATCGCTTTTTTCGCACAGGCGTCGCTTCTGTAGCGCTTTAGGGATCTCAATACAGCACGTGTGCGATGTACAGGGTGAGTCAACGATACAGTAAAGTTTATTATCTCATTTGTTTTGGTGAATGACGAAAAAATGTAAAATACAATATTTTTAGGGAATGTTAAGGTGTACAGTTTAAAATTATTTTTGAGTATACAGGGTACTTCAAAAAAATGTGGCCGATATAACATATGTTTTTTTTGAAGCAGAACATCTTATTTTATATTTTTAATTTCTGCGTAAAATTTTATAACTTTTTTATTAATAATGTTATATACCTAAACCTAGTAGTTTTTCTATTATTTTCTAAAAAAATACTAGTTGTCAGTTTTGTAAGAAATTCCCAGTAGCGCCGTTGTTTCTGAAGGTGGAATACTCATAATTGGCACAAGCGTTCTATAGAGATGAAAAAAATATATGTGTAAAGAAATTTGAGTTAGATGCTACAGGGTGTTCAAAATCCATTTATGCATTTCGACTATTTTAAATTGAAAATCTAATTTTTTTTAAATGGCACACCCTGTATATTATTATTTTTTCTGATAGATTTTATAAAAACCCTCCAAATTTTATTAAGTATGTCATATACCTATTTTTAATAGTTTTCGATTTATTTTGAATTCTTCAATTTTACCCTTGTTTATAATACACTTACGCTATAACATCATAGTTGCCAAGACAAAACAAAAATGTAGGCATTGTCGAATTTTGACATGTCTGTTAAGCAAGTAAAAATAGTTTAATTTGTTGTAGTAAGTGATGTGTAAAGGTAATAGTTATGGATTTTCCTAAAACTGAATTAATTGATATGGTTTATATACGGGATGTGTGCAGGACAATAACGCGCTTTATGCTAAGGGAAGTGAAGGAAAATATAGTAAAACGACTAAACATGTGTATTCAAGTAGATTGGCATATTTTTGAACATTTATTACGTCATAATAATTAATCATTAGATAAGTTAAACTATATTAAAATTATTATTAACTATTTGTTTATATTTTCACAATAGCGTAAGTGTATTAAAAACAAGGGTAAAAAAATTCAAAATAAATCGAAAACTATTAGAAATAGGTATAGACATACTTAATAAAAGTTGGAGAGTTTTGTAAAATCTATCAGAAAAAATAATAATATACAGGATGTGAGAATTTTCAATTTAATATAGTCGAAATGCATAAATTTATTTTGAACACCCTGTAGCATCTAACTCAAATTTCTTTACATATATGTTTTTTTTCATCTCTATAGAACGCTCGTACCAATTATGAGTATTCCACCTTCAGAACCAATAGCGCTACTGGCAATTTTTTACAAAACTGAAAACTAGTATTTTAAAAAAAAAATTGAAATATTAGAAATGTATGTATATAACATTATTAATAAAAAAGTTATAAAATTTTACGCAGAATTTAAAAATAAATTAGAAAATGGGATGTTCCATTTAAAAAAACATATGTTATATCGGCCACACTTTTTTGAAATACAATGTACACTCAAAAATAATTTTAAATTGTGCACCTTACGTTCCCTAAAACCATTGTATCTAACATTTTTTCGTCATTCCCGAGACAAATGAGATAATGAACTTTACTCTATTGTTGACTCATCCTGTACGTAAAAAAAATTATTTCTATTGTCATCAGAACTTTTAACATTATTATCATCTCGAATATTGTAAGCCTGGATACTATTACCATCATTATCTACATTATCAATATCATCATCGTTATCATTATTATTATTATTAAGGTTTTTTTTTTTTTGCAGTTTTTAATTTTGAGCTTTCGCCCAGTTCCATAGTAATCTCGTTAAGAGGCTTTGCATCTAAAAGTGCTGGTATCTATTTCTCGAAGGGCTTTCCAAATAAAAGTTAGTGTCCACTACATTTGCAGTTAATGTTAGTAATAACACTTTAAATTACCTTACTTTCTCAACGTAAAGTATATTAAAATGATACCAAATTTATCGATCCGCACTACTTGCACTGCATTTTTTTAAAATCAATATTTTTCAAAATCTAATAAACGTCAAAGAATGAATTTAAAATCGTACAAATTTCCACTCCTTACAGCCAGTGGTATTGGGAGGGCATATGGATTTAAGGGCGTTTATTTAAGAAAAAGAGAATACACTGTAGGTGAAAGGGGGCAATCGACAATAGAGGGTCTGAGCCTTCTGTAGAAAAAACTCTCTTGCAGTGGAACTCTAAAAGCTTAGACGCTTCCCAGTACAGTAAATTAAAAATTACAGACATTAACTCAGAATCGATGATCAAGAGAGCAAGATATTTACATTATACAGATGGAGATTTTTCACCTCCACACCAAGGAGCTTCCAAAGCCTCATCCTATAAAAAAAAAATTCCTGTTTTTAAAATTGCGCTAATTGCTACATCCGTAAGAAGAGGAAGCATATGCCTTCCCTGTCCCTCCCCCCCTTCACTAGGCAGCCGCTTGCACCTTAAAGCAATATACTTCAAAAACTGTAAACTCTTTCCCTCATTGAAACCGTATGCCTAATTCGATATCTTAAAAACACTAAAAGTGAAAAAAAAACAGAAGGTGATTATTTGTAGGATTCAATACTTCAGTTAGAAAGTAATATTCAGTACGTAGGAACATCCAAACTTTAATACACTGAAAATATTAAAATATTATTTCATTTTTGGAAAATAATTTAAAAGAGATTTTACAAAATTTATAGCTAATCATGTTGCTGTAAAATTTTGATCAAAGCCATAAAATAAACTTAAATTGGCACATCAACATAAGAACAGAAAAAACACACCTCCGCTGTCTTTAATATAATTTAGTACCTTCCAGCTTAAAAATAATTGCCACAAAAATAAAAACTGTTTCGTAAACATTGTATGTTTACAATGTTTTTTAATAAAGTATGTAAGTATGACGTACGCATGGATTAAAATAGACACACTCTACCAATATAGAAAGTAAAAGACCCACGGTCCATAGATTTTAATATAGCCACGGCTTACGAAAACTAACACCAATACTATTCTAAATTAAACAATTAGAATAGATGGAACACAATGATCTTTTGTTTGCGTCGTTGATTAAAGGTTGCTCCATATTTACGATTTCGTTTGTTAAATTCAGTGCTTTGTGCTTATTGTCATAGTATAACCTAAAATTGAACTCCTTTTTTGTTTTATATCTACGTCATAATCAGTCACAATGGTCCAAATCGTTTATAAAATTCAATAAATAACGGTTTACGACTTTTTCTGAATATTTATTACTACGTATATACGTACGTAATTGTGATCTTAATTCATGTCATGTATTACGTACTGAATAACTAATTTTTATCCATCAAGCAGTACCATGTAGCTAAGACAGGAAGCCTTACGGATGACTCTTCTAGTTTATATCCTGAATTCGTTGAATTATCACTAAAGAGCGCTTTCAACTGAGGCAGGAGCGTAGTCAAAGAGGAGAGTAAATACAAGATTCGGAAGATTTAATAGTAAATACTATAATTTGTCAACAAACGGTATTGTTAACTAAAAATTCTAGGTTTGGCAGCCGCGGAAATTTTTATTTGGTAGTAATAAGTTTGACAACGATAGTATAAACTATGCTATATTCAAGAGAACCATCACTTCATTGAACAAAAAGCTGTCATTCAATGCATTTATTATAATTTTTATAAATTTAACCCCCAATGATTTGATTGCCTACCATAAATCAGAAAGTCTAATTTGAAAGTGTCATTTATCGTTTTTAATTCAAGGATTAATTGGATATGCAACTTAGTATTAAGATTAACTTGAAGTCACAGAAATGAGATTATTTTAATCCAGCGTATGCGAAATATGGGCTAGGTTTATCAGACTTCAAGATGTACGAATACATAAAAATTTAGAGAAGTGCTGATTTGGGCAGTATGAAACCTTTTAGAAAACTAAATCTCTTCTGTTATTCACCATCATCATTATCATCATCTATGCAGTCCATCGTCGGACATAAGCCACTCCTAAGTAGGACCATCTTCTTCGGTTTGAGGCCTTGTTTATCCAGTTGTATTCCACTAGTCTTTTGATGTCGTCAGACGATTGGGTTTGCGGGCGTCCTCTACTTCTTTTCTCATTTCAGGGCTTCCAGCTGATTACTTTATGGGTCCATCGATTCTTAGAGTCTTGCAATATGACCCGCCCAGCTCCACTTCAACCTGCTTATCCTCTCAGCTACAACAGTTATCTTGGCTCTTTCTCGAATTTCTTCATTAGTCAGCCTATCCCTCAACGATATTCCTAACATTCTCCTTTCCATCGCTCGTTTAGCTACTTGTAGGCGATTTATAATTTCTTGATGATTGACATACGGAACGTCCCACGTTTCCGTTCCGTATGTCAATACTGGCAACACGCATTGATCACATGTGTTCGCTTTTAGTGTATTTGAGACATTGGAAAGGAAGATATTCCGCACTCTGCCAAACGTCGACCAAGCCAATGATATTCTCCTTGATAAATCTGCTTTCGAGTTTTCTTTCGATATTACTATTTTTTGTCCAAGATATACTCATGAATCCGTTCTTGCGATTTTCACGTTTTCAATGTTCAGTACAGCTTCTTTATCACAGTCGTCATTTATCATGAACATGGTTTGGCAATATTTATCTTCCAACCAATCTCTGTGGACTTGGTTTTAAGTTCGTTCATTATTGCTTCCAATTCTTCTTTATTGTTAGATATAAACAAAATATCATCCGCGAATCGCATCCATGGAAGTTATTTGAAAAGATCTTGCCAACGTAAACAATTCTGGCGAGATGGTATCTTAACGTACCCCTATTTTCATTTCTAACGTATTGGTGTTTTTTTTCAATACTATCTGAATTGTTGCATTTTTGTATATACGAGTATTTGATAATGTGCGAGTATCTGCTGTCAATTCTACAGTTACTTAGACTATTTAATGTTGCCCAGATTTCAAGAGAGTCGAACGTTTTCACGTAATTCAAAGAGGCTACCCAAATCTTAAAATTATATTCTTTTGACTTTTCTATTTATTAACCACGTCATCATGATGGCTTTTAAAAGATGTTATAAGGTGAGAAAAGTCGAGGGATGTGCTTTTGGTCGCCGCGCTGATCTAATTCACTATCTGAAGAAAAACCGAAAAAAATGACCAAATCAAAAGCTCCCACGAAAGTATACTTTGCGCAATTAATTGAAATTTTATTAATATTTAACCGAGCAGGGTTTATTGAATAGTATTAAAGCATTTTGTTTATGACGCTTATATGGTAGGTTGGAATTTCCCTAATAACACTGAAAACATTTAGATTTCATATTCTATATTTGTGATAAATATAATATTTATGTTTAAATTATTCTATAATATGTACTTAAAAAATATTTTAGGTTATTTCAACAAAAATATGTATGTATATTATGACGTAATGTTCCCCATATAAGAAATACACATCAGAATTATGAAATAGAAGATCGTTAATGAATCTAGATGAAACTATTTGTTCGTACCCTTTTAGTAGCATTATATTTATTAGTATTCGATTCGAAATAAATGCACTCATTAGACATTTTGGATGAAATAATATGGATTGATAAGAATTATTTTTAGTTTCTCAATATTATGTGAAAGCAGTACAACCAAAGTATATACCATAAATACAAAATTTGCATCTTTCTACTTAAGATATTTTAAAAAATGTTACACATAATTTTGTTTCATTTCATCATTATTTGTATTGAGGGCAATTTTCAGTAATTCAATTTTCAAGACACAAAAAAGTAAATTATATTAGGCTTCCAGTTAGCAAAATATTTTTCAATATTGTGAAGGTAATAAAAGTCGAAATTTGTACATAAAAGTTGCTAATAAATCCAATTAACCTGTGGGGTTTTAAAAGCAAACAATTCGTAGAATAACATTTGTGTCCTCAATTGAGGACTTGATAATTCGTCAGATGCTGCTTATTTTTTCTTTTTTAAAATATTTCAAAATGAGCTAAAAATAATACGTATAAATTTCTAAAATTATTTGTTTTTATTCTCAAGATGAAGTAGGTTACCCAGGTAAGATTGATTTGTTTGTCAATTTTCGTTCCTTTTTTTTATTTTAAATAAATCACCTTTAATATGAAAATGACGTATGCTTGAGAACTGACGTAAGTTTTTAAAAAAATCACCTTCAGTTTTATATCATCTTTATTTATTTGATGTTTGAGTTTCATAAATCACTTGAAAAGGTAATTCAGTTACAGGTAGCACTTACTAATCGAAATATTACTATGAGTATTGACAAGTAATTTGTTTAGACCACTTCTCATTGACAACCATAGTTTAGTGGTCCAGATTTTATTGTGATAATTATAGTGAATTGTTGAAGAAAATATGGCCGACCAAAATTGTAAAGTTAGTATTGTTGTAACCGACCGTTGGTTTACTGGTTTGTAAGTCAATCAAAAATAACATGTGATAAAACTTCCAACTTTTTATTAAGTAAATTCCAGAGGTAAAATTGCCCCCATTCGGATCTCCGGGTGGGGGCTGGTTCAGGGGCGTCGACATGCAGAGATCAGAATTTCAAAATGGATTTTTGCAACATACGAGGTTTAAACACGAACATAAATTCAGTGCACCAACACCTGCAATCAAATAAACCTCATGTACTGGCTCTCTGTGAAACTAAGGTCAGTTCATCGACCAGCACAGTAAATTATCTTTGTCCTGGGTACGACTTCTATTCCCGATTTAGGCGTAACTTTGGAATCTGTCTTTATGTCACAAGCGACCTCTCTTGCCAACGAGAAGAGGCTCTGGAGCCCCCAAACTTTGATGATGATGTGGTTAAAAATAACGACTCAACCAACCACAAGGTTCATCTGTATTCTCTATCAACCACCAAGTGATACTAACTTTAGAACACTTTTCGCTTCCCTTGCAGACACCATCGATCATTTACAAATTAACTATCCAAATGCCGAAATTGCCATCCTGGGCGACTTTAATGTCCACAACATCAACTGGCTTAAATATTCAAATACTACCGACGAACAAGGTCGGAGAGCCGAATCATTTTCAATCAGTTGTGGCTTAACTCAGCTTATTGACGAACCAACACGGATCCCTGATCGAGACGGAAAGTTTGCCAGTCTTCTTGATCTCTTTTTAACCACCAATCCGGAGATTTACACAGTCAGAGTAAATCCGCCGTTAGGTTCTTCCGACCATAAACTACTTTCGACATCGAGTATTCTACCAATCAATGACAGAGAGGCGACTAAACCGCGCAAGATTTGGCATTACAAGTCTGCTAAATGGGAAGATCTCATGGAATATTTTCGAACTTTCCCTTGGTTAGACGTTTGTTTTCGATCCGACGTCCCATCTGACTGCGCCAGGGAGGTTTCCGATGTTATTTTGGCCGGTATGGAGGCTTACATCCCTTTTTCGAAGAAATGCCCTCCCAACGGCAAGCCTTGGTTTGACCGAAAATGCAAAAAAGCTGTTGCTTCTAAACATCTTGCATACCGACAATGGCGCGAAAATCCTAACACCATTAATCGTAAACACATTTGTTCGTGCCAGGAACAGATGCAAAGAAATTATCGACGAAAAACCAAGGAGGTACACAATCAACGGATTAGAAACAAACTTCTCGCCCGTCCTTGCAATTCAAGGTTCTTTTGGTCGGTTGCTAAGGCAGTTAGTCAAAATTTCACCAAATCCACCATACCACCACTCACACGGCCAGTTCATTCTATTGCAACGACACCTGTTGAGAAAGCGAACTTGTTGGCTGAACTCTTTGCTTCACATTCTACTATCGTTTTCACAGGAAAAAACACCACCTACTATTCCCATAGTGCAGTCAAGGATGCCCGATGTTGTCTTCAGACAGCGTATCATAAAGCGTATTCTGATGAAGCTAGACAGCAAAAGGGCTTCTGGCGCTGACGGAATACCTGCCATAGTTCTTAAAATCTGTGCGAGGGAACTAACACCAATTTTCCGTAGACTTTTCAACCTATCCTACAGAAAGGGAATATTTCCTTCCTGGTGGAAATGTGCTACAGTTCAGCCGATACCTAAAAAAGGCAAGAAGACCTTGCCAAATAACTACCGACCAATCGCACTGCTTTCAATAATACCGAAAGTCATGGAAAAGGCTATTAATCAGCATCTTCTAAAATATCTTGAAGGATTCAACATTAATAGCAATCACCAATATGGCTTTCGTAAAAATAGATCAACAGGAGATCTTCTGACTTATGTAACACATGTTTGGAACAATACAATTGAACACTTTGGAGAATCTCGAGCGGTTGCTCTTGACATATCCAAGGCATTCGACCGTGTTTGGCACGATGCATGGGCTGTTGGCTAAGCTACGTTCTTATGATATGTCGGAAAAGTTCTGTTTGTGGCTCTCATGTTTCCTCAGAGAGCGTTCTTTACGAGTGGCAGTCGACGGATTTTCTTTCTAACACCTTCACTATCAACGCCGGTGTACCCCAAGGCTCCATACTGTCTCCTACTCTCTTCCTCATTTACATTAACGATCTGCTGGAAAAGACCGAGAATCCAATCTACAGCTTTGCAGATGACAGTACACTTATTATCTCTTCATTCGCTTTGAACGCTCGGACATCGGCTACTCAGACGAATATCCGCAGACAGCAGGAAGTCATTCAACTTAACAAAGACCTGGAAGAAATTCTATCTTGGGGTGACAGTAACCAAGTGGAATTTAACGCTACAAAAACCCAGGCGGCAGTTTTTTCTAAAAAAGTTAACGTTGCTGAACCCGACATAGTTATGTCGGGACACTCCATTCCTCTAACATCGTCACTCAATTTGTTGGGCGTTAATTTGGGAGCAAATATGTCCTGGCATGAACATGTTGCAGGCATAGCAAGGAGAGCTTCTCAAAAGTTGGGAATATTATTTCGAACCAGAAAGCTTTACACTCCACAACAACTGTTAATTCTTTACAAAGCTCAAATTCGACCAACTATGGAATACTGCTCCCATGTTTGGAGCTCCGCTCCTGCATTTGTTGGATTCTATTCAGAGAAGAGCTGTTCGTCTGATTGGAGACCCGGAACTAACCGTCGGCCTTGATTCGCTGGAACATCGAAGAACGGTTGGCGACTTGAGCCTATTCTACAAGTACTTTCATGGAAAGTGTTCGATGGATGTGGCCCGCTTAATTCCTCCCAGAGCGATGCATATTAGAAGTACACGTCGCGCCAATTCTTCACATCGGTATGAGGTTCAGCTTGTTACTCCTCGTACAAGGCTTTTCAAGCAGTCTTTTATATGGAGAACATCATCCCTTTGGAATAATTTGCCCAGGACTGTGTTTCCCACCGAGTACAATCTACAGCGATTCAAGAACAACGTGAATCGCTTTCTCCGCACACGTGTCGCTCCTGTAACGCTTTAGGGGCCTCCCTGTAAACCCATAAAAAAAAAAGTAAATTTTATAATCTTATCAGCTTGGTATGAATATAAATAATATTAATGCTCCTAAGAACAATATTTAATACTTAATGTTATTATTAATAATTATGCATTTTATGTCTTTTAACTAAGAATAATAATAATGTAAAAGTGTCTTTTCTAGCTGACTGCCTATTGTTTTACACATTTAAAAAAAAGACCAGGTTTTATCAGATTTAAAAAAATGGAAAATCCTACATAACCTGAATTTTCGTTGGTAAAAACACAATAGAAAACCTGTTCTTATCGATAAAACAGAAATAATTTGTTAGAGAAGAGAATATCTACGAGCAATCAGAAAATTTCGAGCCTAAGAAAGAAATATTTTTTATTTAGATGAGGGACAATCAGTGAAAAAATTCTGAATTTACAAAAACATTAAGAGTGTCAAACAAGCTTTTGTGGAAGGTTGGTCAACTGGATTACAACCCCCTTCAGGAAAAAGTCGCAGGCTAATTATAGCACATACTGGTAGGGAAAACGGATTTCTCGACAATGGCTTGTTGGAATTCGAATCAAAGTCAACTAAAGATTACGCGAGGAGATGACGGCCGATGTTTTTGAGGAGTACTTCTAACAAATGATTGTATACCAACAGAATCAGTTATAGTATTAGACAATGCCCCCATACCACTCCCGACAAATTAATGGAAGAAATCGGATATTCTTCAATGGATAAAAGACAAAAATCTCAAACATAAAGATGGTACGTTAAAAGCGGAACTTCTCAAAATTGCACAGTTCAAGAAATACGCAGCCGATGAGAAGGCAAAGGAACGGAATATCACAGTGATTAGATTACTTCCATATCATTGCGAATTAAATCCCATAGAGCTAATTTGGGCACAAATGAAAAGCTTCGTTACAAGGAAAAACACCACGTTCAAACTTCAAGACGTAAGGCAATTATTACTCGCTGGAATAGAGAGGATCAAAGAGGATAATTGGAAAAATGCCATTCGACATGTTATAGAAGAAGAAAATGAAATGTGGAAACTTGACGAATACATCGAAAAAAACTGTGGAAAATAGAACCCTTAATTATCACTTTAAGAGAAGTCGAGTCTTTAGATTTTGAAGATGATGATTGTTTTTGATTGTAATTAAAGTACTTATATATCGTGAATTGTGAATTTGTATATGTATATATATATATATATATATATATATATATATATATATATATATATATATATATATATATATATATATATACAAATATATATATATATATATATATATATATATATATATATATATATATATATATATATAGATCTATAGATTAAAAAAATTTTAGTAATAAAGCTTTTACTTCTATAACTTTATCCTTAAGATAATCTTATTTACTCGTATTAAACACCAAAAGCAGGTTACGCTCAAACGGCTATGCTACCGATGAACTCACATTTACATTTTATGACTCTATATAGCAGAGGTTTTCCGCCTAACTCTTAAAAATAATTCAAAACAGATAGCAAAATCCAGAAATCCCTTTTTTTGGGCGCACGTATTTGCATCTACAATGAGGGAATTCTGTGAATGTGAAAAGTGACACTTCTCTTCATTGACGATAATTTTTAGCGTTACCAAGACACAGGACGCGAAACATTTTGCACCCTAATACGCAAATTATTTCTCACCCTTCTATATATTTAAATAAATATATTTTTTACTTTAAAACGTGAAAAATTGATTAATAAACCAAGTCATATATAGAAAATAATCAAATATTTTTTAGTTATTTTTATTTACACTGTTTAAAAGTAATATGCAATGCAGTTTGTGCTATAAAGATTTGACACTGCGCCATTTTGTTGTGTCATCAACAAGTGTCAGACGCGCACGAGTGATAAATTGGAAAAATGTGTGTATAGTGTTGTGTTGTTGTGTTCAGTATGTCGAAAGTTATACCGAACAAAGAGGCATTCGCGGACAGCATTGGACAGCTGTTGAATCATACCGATTACTTCGAGAAGCTTATGGTGAACATGCTCCATCGCAAGATACGCGTGAACGATGATTTCGGCGTTTCAAAAGTTGTGACTTCGATGTTGCAGACAAGGAACGTGGAAAACCGCCAAAAAAATACAAAGATATGGAATTGCAAGCATTGTTGGAAGAAGATGATTCACAAATACAAAAACAACTCGCCGAGCAATTGGGCGTTAGTCAAGAAGCTGTTTCCAATCGGCTCCGAGAGATGGGAAAGGTTCAGAAGACCGGTAGATGGGTACCACATGAGTTGAACGACGGGCAAATGGAACAACGCAAAAACACGTGAGACATTTTGCTCACTCGGTACAAAAGTCGTTTTTGCATCGTATAGTTGCAGGGGATGAAAAGTGGATTTATTTGGAGAATCCCAAGCGAAAAAAATCATAGGTAGATCCAGGCGCACCATCCACATCGACCGCAAGGCCGAGTCGCTTTGGCAGAAAGACGATGCACTCAGCTGGGAAGTTCTACCCCATGCGGCTTACTCACCAGACTTGGCTCCTTCCGATTACCACTTGTTTGCATCGATGGGTCACGCACTTGCTGAGCAGCACTTTGGTTCGTACGAAGATGTGAGAAAATGGCTCGATGAATGGTTCGCAGCAAAAGGGGAAGATTTTTACTGGCGTGGTATTCACAAATTGCCCGAAAGGTGGGAAAAATGTATAACAAGCGATGAAGCATACTTTGAATAAAACACTTTTTATCATTCTTCCGAATTTACCATGTTTTTTTTAGAAAAAAAAATCCGCATTTCGTACTTGTACACCTGGTATTCCCGAACTCGTTACTGCAGCTCGAGATGTAGAAGTTAAACAGTTCTTTGTTTTTTAAAATAGATAGGAGAATATCTGAATTTAAAACTTCAGTTTAGGATTTTCTTTGGAATTTTAATGTTATTATTGTTTGAATCCTCCATATTTCCTTCAGTAACAATCAGGAATTTTTATCTTTCGTGGGGCTCCAGATCAGATGTATCATCCCTTTATTGGCATATGTCTCGGAATTTGGTAACATCGACTACCTTGCTGTTAATCTAGGCATTCCTCCAATTATATTAATTCCAACAATTTCATTTACGCATTTTTTGTTTTAATATTTTAAAAACGTACATCGGCTAGGTTTAGAAGAGCCGCATATTTTCAAAAAGTTAACTTGGAAATTGTTAAAAGTATGTTATTCACTGCGACAAGTATTAATAACACGTAGGCTGATAACTTTTTGGTCTAGCTACTTAAAGTACATTTCGTTCAGTATAACGATTTTCTAACATTTTTATACCTTTCTTGTAAAAGGATTTGTCTTTCCCTTCAAAATAGGCTTCAGTTTCGGCGATAACTTCTTCATTAGAGACAAATCTCTTTCCCGCATTTTTTTGAGGTCTGCGAATAGATTGTAGTCGCTGGGGGCCAAATCTGGAGAATACGGCGGATGAGGAAGCAATTCGAACCTCAATTCATGCAGCTTTGCCATCGTAACCATTAACTTGTGACACGGTGCACTGTCTTGATAAAAGAGAATTTTTTTCTTGTTCGTTTGGGGCCGTTTCTTTGCGATTTCTGCCTTCAAATGCACTAATAACTTTATGTAATATTGGTTATTGATGATTTTTTCTTTCTCAGCATAGACGATGAAAATTATTACACGCACATTCCAAAATACAGAGGCCAAAACCTTCCCAGCCGACTGTTGTGTCTTTGGTCGCTTCGGGCGGCTTTCATCGGCTGCTGTCCAGTCAGCTGACTACCGATTTGATTCCGGTGTATAGTGGTGGTTCCATGTTTCATCCATTGTCACATATCGCATGGAAAAATTCTTTTTATTGCGTTTAAACAGATCCAAACCCTCGCTCGGAATCATCAACAGGTTGTTGTTTTTGGTCAGCTGTGAGCAAACGCGGTACCCATTTCGAACAGAGCTTCCTCATGCTCAAATGTTCATGCAGAATATGATGAACATCTTATTTTGCTATCTTTAGAGTGTCAGCTATCTCACCCAATTTCACTTTACGGTCATCTAAAACATTTTCGTAGATTTTTTTAATGTTTTCAGGTGTAACCACTTCATTTGGGCATCCAAAGCGCTCAGCATCATTTGTATCTGTATGACCGCGTTTAATTTGAGCATACCAGTAAATGATGAGTGATTTTCCAGGGGCAGAGTTTTCGAGTCACTTATCAAATCATTGAACGGTATTTTTTCCCATCAAAATACAGTGTTTAATCGACACACGAAATTCGATGTATTCCATTGTTTTGAACATATCAAAAGTAGCATCACTAAAACCACTGTAACTTGTAAACTAATTGTCGAAATGTCATGAAATTTTGACACGTATCGTTTGAAGGTTGGTACTCCCTAAAAATCATATGGATTTTTTGAAAAGGGCGACATCTATGTGTCAAACCAAAAACTTTTAGCCTACGTGTTATAAAACTACCAAAGTCCGGATTCTGTATAATTTTATTCAAATACACTAAGTTACGTAGGTTGTTCTAAACTTCTTAACTATAGAATACATAGATAATACCAATATTACAAAACCGGCGAAGTACAAGTTAGACTTGCGCGATTGGTGTTCCGTACCGTGATTGCTTTTAAAATAAAATAGAACCCTTACCTAAGCTAATTTAATAAGGACACTGACATCTTAAGATCCAATATTCACATTTTTTCTTAGTCAGTAATATATAATAGTTATAGCATCTTAGCTACCCAATCAATCTAGCTCAATCTCGAATCTAGTAATAAAAGTGTAAAACAAATATTTACTACCTAAATATTTGTTTAATTATAAACAAATAAAATAACTCGGCTATAATAAATTATATGACAAAAATTTCCAAGATACGTGAAGAAACATAGTTTTTATAGTTTTTTTTTTATATTAGACTAGCCTTGCCCGCGGCTCCGCTCGCATGGACTTGATTCACTACTATCGTCACTGCTTATTCCTTATGTTACCTAACGTAATAAAATATCTGCCAATATTTCCCCTTATCTTCTATTAACTCTACATAATTTCCATTATCTAGGCTTATTTCTGCTCATCTCCCATTATTTCTCCTTATCTCCCATTATTTCTCCTTATCTCCCATTATCTCACCTTATCTCCCATTATCTAGGCTTATCTCGACTTATCTCGCAATATTTCTCCATATCTCCCATTATTTCTCCTTATCTTCCATTATCTCACCATAACTCCCATTATCTAGACTTATCTCTGCTTATCTCCCATTATTTCTCTTTATCTCCCATATTTTATACTTATCTCCCATTATCTCACGTTATCTCCTATTATTTAGGCTTGTATCGAATTAAGTTGGGAATGTGGAATCTTGGCACAATGATACTACTCAGTATATATCACCACTACACCAAACACTTTATCTAACATGGTTAGCGAAACGCGCGTCGAGTGCAAAAATAAAGTGTTTGGTGTAGTGGTGATATATACTGAGTAGTATCATTGTGCCAAGATTCCACATTCCCAACTTAATTCGATACAAGCCTAAATCATTGATTGCCTAGTCAATCATCGCTCCTGATGAGGCTAACATGGTTAGCGAAACGCGCGTCGAGTGCAAAAATAAAGTGTTTGGTGTAGTGGTGATATATACTGAGTTGTATCGAATTATTTAGAACATATGTATAAATTTATAAAAACACGTAAATCGAATAAGTGATTCTCCAGTGATAAGCACACTAACGGACTGACAGACAGAGATACGTTGCATTTTATATATATTATAGATGTAATAAAATATATATCTATAACCTCGTCAGAGATATATATGAATTTAAAAAATCACATAAATCGGATAAGTGGTTCTCGAGGGTTAAGCGCACTAACGGACAGACAGATAGACAGAGAGACGTTGCATTATATATATTATAGACATAGATTATTATTATGATTATATAACCTGGCCAAAGAATATATGTATCAATTTAAAAAAAGACACGTAAATCGGATAAGTGGTTCTCGCGTGATAAACGCACTAAATGGACAGACAGAGAGACATTGCATTTTATATATATATATATATATATATATATATATATATATATATATATATATATATTATAGATTTAGGCAGTGTATTGCAAGGGAACGCGCTAGCGGCAAACTTTTTTCCGACTTCATTCACTATTATCGTCACTGCTCATTCCTTATGGTACCTATCGTAATAAAATATAGCTTATAATCTGGCCAGAGAACATATGTATGTTTTTAAAAAAAAAGTACGTAAATCGGATGAGTGGTTCTCCAGTGATAAGCGCACTAACGGACAGACAGACAGACAGAGAGATGTTGCATTTTATATATATTATAGATAAATTATCAAACTTGTGATAATTTTCGCTCAATCTACACTTTATGAAGGCTATTCCTGAATTTTTTCAAAATTTTCTAATCAGTACTTTTCGAAATAAGGAGGGCATTAATTATTGGCAATTTTTAAAAAATAATTCCAAGAAAAGTATGCGCAAATATAACATCATATATATTTTTAAATTCGTGCTGTCAGATGTGCTCGATGACCTGGTAAATTTTTTTTCACTTCCGATTTCACCCCCTTAAGTCAAAATTTAAGTTTCCAAACTACACTACTCTGATTGGGCCATCAATTTCTATATTTGTGCCAAATTTTAACTTTCTGTGTCAAATAGTTTCGGAGAAAATCGGATATGGCAGATGGACAGACATCGAAGTAATCCCATAAATGTTCCGTACGGAACACTAAAAATACCATTTAAAAATCAATAACTCTAAACTATCCAAAATAACTGCAGAACTTTTTTTTCACGTCGAAAAAATATTATGTTTTGTAAATTGAACCAAGGATTGAATATGTCAAAACCGAAAAAAATTGTGCCAAAAATACCAAGGTGTAGATCAACATATAATTGATTTGTATATGCCTGGCATTTATTTGAATTAGATAAAATACATTAGGTACTTTGAATATTCGTTTTTCAGCAATCATTTTAAAAAGTGGGCGTAGTCTGAAATATGCTGTTGTAAAGAATTTAGTGATCAGGAAATAGCTGTACTAAATTATTTTAATTGACTTCATTTTGTATTGATTGCATTTAAAACTTATTTAGATTGGGCAGCATTGGCGCACAAATTTTAGAAATTATTGGAGAAAATTGGAAGAATTTTTATTTTTGATCACGTGTAATATGGATATTTTCTAAATTGTATGTTTTAGGAGAAATATCCTGTTTCCTATATATATATATATATATATATATATATATATATATATATATATATATATATATATATATATATATATATATATATATATATATATATATATATATATATATATATATATATATATATATATATACATATATATATATATATATATATATATATATATATATATATATATATATATATATATATATATATATATTGATTCAATATTATCGTCACTGCTTATTCCTTATGTTACCTAACGTAATAAAATATATTTTATAATCTGGCCAGAAAACAGATGCATTTTATAGAAAAACACGTAAAACGGATAAGTGGTTCTTGAGTGCTAAGCGCACTAACGGACAAACAGACAGAGAGACGCTGCGTTTTATATATTATAGATTTTTTTGATAAATGTTAAGAACTAAAAAAAAAACTCGTAAATCGGATAAGTGGTTCTCGAATGATAAAGGACAAATAGACAGACAGACAGAGAGACGTTGCAATATATATATATATATATATATATATATATATATATATATATATATATATATATATGGGTTTAGCTCACGTGCTGCAGGGAAGTCCCTAAAGCGCTCCAGGAGCGGCACGAGTGCGGAAAAAAAAGCGATTCACGTTGTTCTTGAATCGCTGTAAATTGTACTCGGTGGGAAACACAGCGCTGGGCAAATTATTCCAAAGGGATGACGTTCTCCATATAAAAGATTGCTTGAAAAGCGTTGTACGCGGAGTAAACAAGCTGAACCTCATACAGATGCGAAGCACCAGCGCGACGTGTATTTCTAACATGCACCGCTTTGGGAGGAATTAAACGGGCTACATCCTTCGAACACTTTCCATGAAAATACTTGTAGAACAGACTCAAGTCGCCAACCGTTCTTCGATGTTCCAGCGAATCAAGGCCGCCGGTCAATTCAAGCTCAATAATCAGACGGACAGCTCTTCTCTGAATAGAATCCAACAAATGCAGTGTATGTTTGGGAGCGGAGCCCCAAATGTGGGAGCAGTATTCCATAGTTGGTCGAATTTGGGCTTTGTAAAGAATTAACAGTTGCTGTGGGGTGTAAGGCTTTCTGGTTCTAAATAATATTCCCAACTTTTGAGAAGCTCTCCTTGCTATGCCTGCAACATGTTCATGCCAAGATATATTTGCTCCCAAACTAACGCCCAACAAATTGAGCGACGATGCTAGGGGAATGGAGTGCCCCGACATAACTATGTCGGGTTCAGCAACGTTAACTTTTTTAGAAAAAACTGCCGCTTGGGTTTTTGTAGCGTTAAATTCCACTTGGTTACTGTCACCCCAAGATAGAATTTCTTCCAGGTCTTTGTTAAGTTGAACGACGTCCTGCTGTCTGCGGATATTCGCCTGAGCAGTCGATGTCCGAGCGTTCAAAGTGAATGAAGAGACAAGCGTACTGTCATCTGCAAAGCTATAAATTGGATTCCCGGTCTTTTCCAGCAGATCGTTAATGTAAATGAGAAAGAGAGTAGGAGACAGTATGTAGCCCTGGGGCATACCGGCGTTGATAGTGAGGGTGTTAGAAAGAAATCCGTCGACCGCCACTCGTAAAGAACGCTCTCTGAGGAAACATGAGAGCCACAAACAGAACCTTTCAGACATACCATAAAAGCGTAACTTAGCCAACAGTCCATCGTGCCAAACACGGTCGAATGCCTTGGATATGTCAAGAGCAACCGCTCGAGATTCTCCAAAGTGTTCAATTGCGTTGTTCCAAACATGTGTTACATAAGTCAGAAGATCTCCTGTTGATCTATGTTTACGAAAACCATATTTTAGAACCATTGATAACCTTTTCCATGACTTTCGATATTATTGAAAGCAGTGCAACTGGTCGGTAGTTATTTGGCAAGGTCTTCTTACCTTTTTTAGGTATCGGCTGAACCGTGGCACATTTCCTGCAGGTCGGAAATATTCCCTTTCTGTAGGATAGGTTAAAAAGTCTACAGAAAACTGATTGAGAATGATTCAGCTTCACGACCTTGTTCGTCGGTAGTATTTGAATATTTAAGCCAGTTGATATTGTGGACATTAAAGTCGCCCAGGATGGCAATTTCGGCACTTGGATAGTTACTTTGTAAATGATCGATGGTGTCTGCAAGAGAAGCGAAAAGTGTTCGAAAATTGGTATCACTATATATATATATATATATATATATATATATATATATATATATATATATATATATATGTATATATATATATATATATATATATATATATATATATATATATATATTTATAGAAGATTATATATATATATATATATATATATATATATATATATATATATATATATATATATATAATAGAAGATTATAGATAACCTGGATAGAGAGCAAATATATGAATTAAAAAAAAAACATGTAGTCGGATAAGTGGTTCTCAAGTCATGAGCGCACTAACAGACAGACAAACAGAGAGATGTTGAGTATATTATGTTCTTGGCTACATGATATTATCCATATTTATTGATTTAGGCAGTGTATTGCAAGAGAAGGCGGTAGCGGCCAAATTTTCCTTATGTTACCTAACGTAATAAAATATATCCTATAACCTGGCTAGAGAACATATAAGGGTATGCACGTAAATCGGATAAGTAGTTCTCGAGTGATCAACGCACTAACGGACAGTCAGAGAGGCAGACAGAGAGACGTTGTATTATATATATATATATATATATATATATATATATATATATATATATATATATATATATATATATAGGTAGAAGATTATAGATAACCTGGCTAGAGAACAAATGTATGAATTAAAAAAAAAGCACGTAAATCGGATAAGTGGTTCTCGAGTGATAAGCGTACTAACGGACAGACAGACAAACAGAGAGACGTTGCATTTTATATATATTATATTCTTTGCTACATGATATTGTTCCATATTTAATGATTTAGGCAGTGTATTACAAGAAAGCGCGCTAGCGACATACTTTTTTCCGACTTGATTCACTATTATCGTCACTGCTTATTCCTTATGTTACCTAACGTAATAAAATATATCCTATAACCTGGCCAGAGAACATACGTATGTATGTTTTTAAAAAAAAAGCACGTAAATCAGATAAATAGTTCTCCAGTGATAAGTTTCCACAATTTTATTTTCGGTCCTGTGCAATAGTTAAGATTTTCCTACCGCTCTGTTTAGACGTAAAAAAAATATATTTTATAGTCAATCTACTATGCTATTCCTAGAAATTTTTAACCTTCAAAAGGCACTTGTATTTTGAATTAATAATAACGCTGGAAACCTAGGGATGGGTATACCCACAGTTAATTTTTATTTGATATCGAAATAGGTCCTTCTGTATTTAAATAATGTATTTTCTAAAATAATGTGTTAGAGTCAAATTTTGCAAGTAACTTTGACAGAAAAATAATATGAGGCATTGTTTTTTACCGATCACATTTTTAAAAACGATTAAAAAAAATATGACTAATATTGTCAACAGTTCGGGAATGACTTCCATGGGTTACTGGAAGGACTTGCCTTTAAATCTGAAGGCAGGCCATGTGTTTTCCTCATTGCATTCTCACATTTTCGTCTCGAAGTATGTGTTTTATGTATATGCATGCGATCAAAAATTTCGACAGTTTTACGTTAGATGGCACTGTGGTCTGCTGGTTACAAATATTTGTTCAGATATGGTTTTCAAACTGCTGTTATGGTAATTGTGTTGCACGAACCGAAGATCATCGTCTTCGCCTAAATCTAGTTGATGAGCACTAAATAAAGCGGGATTGATAGGTGACACGCCAGGGTTGTTTATTGTCTTAGACCTTCCATTTGCAACTCCATATTTTATTGAGAGTCATTATCCAGTTACCCACTATACTTTTCTGTGAATTATTTACGAATAATACACATGCTTCGCTTATATATTGTGACTGTTCACTCGAGCCTAAAATGAGTATACTTATTTTTCGTACATCTTACATAAGAAGATTCAATTCACAATCACTGCTAAACCTGTACAAAGCTCAAATTCGACCGACGATGGAATACTGCTCCCATGTTTGAGCCCCACTCCCATACATACGCTACATTTGTTGGATTCTGTTCGCCTAATTGGAGATCCAGAACTTACCAGCAACCCTGATTCCTTGCAAAACCGAATGACAGTCTATTTGCAAAATATCGGTTGAATGTAGCCGGCTTAATTTCTTCCAGGGTGGAGCATACTAGAAATACATTTTGCACTTCTTATAATTATAAGATTCAGCTTGTCAGTGCTCCTCATGCTACCCTATTAAAAATTAATTTATATCCCTTTAGAATGACTTCCTCAGGAGTGTGTTTCCCATCGATTACTTGCAGTGATTCAAGACGTGAATTGCTTTTTCCGCGTACACCTTACTCCTGTAAAGCTTTAGGTATTAATGTGTCTTTATTTAATGTTTTTTGAATGACTTTCCCCTATGAGTTCCGCGACTCAAATATTATAAATATGAAAAGTTATGTGTGTAAAAATGTATACATTAATACAAGTCATCTAATATTTTTACTTTTTTTTTAAAGTATTTCAGATACATCATAATGGCCTGTCATGTTCGGCGGAACGAAACGGAGGTCCTCCAACGTTCGGGTCATGCAGATTTTCCATGAACTAAAGGCACAATTCCCCACCATTCCAGACCATATCATTACCTCCCTGTATTACGTCCTATGTTACCACCAACTCCCCTGGAAACATTTACGATATTCTTCTAGCTGATGCAGCCGGAGAGCAAAATCAGATGGGACGTCCTTCCATTCAGGTAAAGTATAAATCTGTTTTAAAGAACTTATATAAAAAAGATACGGATGTACTATCGATACCACTTCTAAAATTGCCGGTCGTGACGTCAAAAGAGAATTAAATAAAATATCAAGAGCTACAACATTTTTTAATTTCTGGAGGGACAAAATTTCATTTTAAGCGATAATAAATTGACTACAGTTAGTAGTACATGTTTCGTCTACTATTTTTGGGTCGACGTCTATACCCCATATTACAGGGATATATCATACAACGGAAATATTAACTACCAAGAGAAATTGACACGATTAGGTTTGAAAATAATAAAAAAAAAACAAGTTTAATAACTGGCAACCAAATAATATATTAATTAATATACTCTACAAACTAAGGACTCACAAATAGGGGTCTTAACGTTAGTATTGTTTACTCGAAAGATAATGCTATTAAATATTTTTTACAACAAAGTAGAGTGGCTCAGAAAACAAGAATCTGAGAGAAATTCCATAAGAGAATTACAAGTCCATTTATTTACGTATACGACAATTAAGGTTTCAGTTATAAATCCACATATCTCCGTATCTGCTCTACTTTTTTTTGTTATTAATTTCTTCCTACAATTTTTTAAATGTGAACGTTAAGTTTGTGTGTTGCCCTTTTTAGTTCAAATGCTAATGGACATACTTGTGAAAAAAAACACCCCGTTCTTTAGATCAGGAAAAAAATTATTTCGAATTTCCGTCGGTTTCTGTGTCTCTTGTTATGTTGCCGCAATAATTATGTTGTTTTGTTAGGTAGGTTGATTTAAAATTTGGAACATTTATCGTTCTTGCAGTAGAGGACAGAACCCTAGTAAACCAAGAGGGCTTGACAGCGTGGGTGTTTCATGGCTCAAACATAGAATTTCTGTTGAGAGTGTATGAGGGCCTTAAAAGAAACGTTAGGTTAAACTGGCTCAAAGTGACAAACCAGAAAACTAAAAAAATTTAATCCTCTATACAATGATTGTACCCAAAGCAATTAGGCACAAATTATAGGGATTTATGTACCCTCAGAATACCCATACTTGTTTATTTTAATGAGTTGCGATAAATTTGAAACTTTGATACTTAAATATTTTTTTTCCTAACCCCCAAGGTTACAAATAATGTACAAACTTTATCAAATACTAACCTACAATTATGTTACGAGTATCACGATATAAACCATTTTTTCATAGTTAACGGTTATATCCTACTATTTTTTAAATTGATTCCCCTACCTTCTATATGTTAAGATTTTTTTTGTTGTTTCCAGCTTGAAACACCCCCCTTCATCCCAACCCCTGCAACGACACAGCAACTTCCCATAGAACTTATAGAAAACGCTACTCCAAACCCTGAAGGCAGCCAAGACGACTCCGAACGAATCCGAGTCGGCGACATGAACGACAGTGTAAGTGATATAAATAAAAATTTAGTGAAAAAAAGTGACATAAGCAACGAAAATATAAACCAAAATGTGAATCAGAGTGAGTTAAAAAGTGATAATAGAGTAGCGAAAAGACCCAATACTTTGAACATTAAATCTGATCAGAATATCGCGTTCGATAAAGATCGGAGACTACAGTTATCGGAGAAGTGCCGGGATGTACACAAGCTGTTAAACTCCCCTGTACTTGTAGATAAACCTCCAAGATCACCCTTAAGTTCTAAGCGCTTTGTAACAAAACATCCCAATAGTAAAAAAAATTCTCCTACTTCCTCTCAACCCCCTAAAAAAGAAACAGCATCTACCCCCACTCAAACGACTGATACTTTGGTAAATAATATTTTAAGTCCTAGTGTAAACTTATCTTTTAATGTAAACTGCCAAATGGGACTCGTACAAAGCCCTACTAAGCCAAAGTGCAGTACCAGGGTGGATCTTACCCCCACTCAACCCTGGTTAAGTCCTAATCCTTTTTCTAATGAAGTTCCTTCGCCGCGAAGTTTTACTAGTGTAAATTTGACGTTACGACCTCCCTCTTCAACTCCTCAAGATCCCATTGATATAACCTCAAATAATTCATGTTTAACCTATTCTACAAGTAGTTTTGATAGGCAAAAAGGACTGCAAAGCCGGTTACAGATAACTGTAGGTCCTGGGAATGCTGGTAATGTTTCTTCAGTGAGGGCTAGACCTAGAAGTTTTCATGTTGAAGATAGTCCAACGGATACTGCGCTTGTAAAAACTGGATCTTTAAACAATTTAGCTGCAGTAAATTCTGAACGTAAGTAGATATTTATAATATTTTTAAGTAGCAGTAGAAGTTCTTAGACTTTCAATAATGCCATAATATTCTATAAAGTGCGGTACGATTACGTAATGAAACTTCAGTTCATAAATTCTCTTCTAAGTTGGCGATTTATAATATTTACGAGTACACCAAGTTTTGCTCCATAGTAAGCACGCTATATTTAATGCTCATTAACCATTGACAGGGTGGTGTTGTCTTGAAGTAAAACTAAAACGAATACCCGTCATTGATGATTTATTTAAAGATCGTAACTGGTAATTGATGCTTCAACGATGAAATAGAATAGTCAGAAAACATGTCAACGAAATTATTAAATGATCTATGATTGGGTAAAATTAAGCATAAAATCAAAAAATTTGGTAGCCTATAGCTTTTGTGAAAACCAGTTTCTAATATATTTGGTATTATCTTAATGTGAATTACAAGAATAGTAAAATTTATCTTTTGTAATCCTTTGTAAAGCATCTCGTCTCTTTGGGTGAAGGTTACAATAATAGCCGCTTCCTTTTGTTTTTATATTTCAATTATGTAATTCCGTCGTACAGCTAACCACTAAATATACCGTAAATATTCACAAGAAAAGTGAACTCGAGGAGAAAAGTTTTTAACAAAGGATAGAATCGGGGCATGTCACCCATATAGATAGTTTTTCTTACGCAGATTTAAAAGAATTTCATCACCAGCTGAAAACTCTTACTTACATTGTAACAGTATTTAAATGTGAGCGTAGTAAGAGTTGGTTTCCTACTAGTCCGCTACCTTTTAAAGTTAATTAGCCAAAAGTTAAATCTCGTCCACCACTTTATGGATTTGCGTGTTAAGGGACTCGCAGGCCTAGGACAACATGTTGCAATAGAAAAATGCTAAACCAGGAGTCTATGCGCATGTCCTCTACTCACTGTCGATTGCTGAATACTGATACTACCTGAATAGTAAACAAGACAGGAGAAAAAGATAAAACAAGCAGTTCAAAATAAAGGAAGGAACAGCTGTATTATCAGGCTCGTGTTTAACAGCAATAAAACCCAAGATTGAAGACAAAACCTTAAATTAAAAGTGGAGTAGTGAAAAGGGAAGGGATGTGTGGAAAGTGATCTAGTGAACGATGACGTTCAGGGAAACAGTTAGACACTCCCGTTAACCAAAGTAAATGGTGAAGCTAACTAACGACAATAGACGTAACTAGCCGTGATAAATGGTAACGGTATCGGGCGACGGTCAACGTGACGCTAACTGATAACCATATATGGTATGATAACGGTATAAGGTTACGACTGGAAACCTTAAAAAATTGTTCTTCGAACTTCGCGCGACGAAATTTTCAGGGTTGGGGTCTGTAAGATTACACGTACGAATATTTTGAAATGTAAACTAAGAAAATTAGAACCAACGCGCATAATGCCATAAATGAAATTATATAACTTTGTTAAAACATGAGTAATATAGATTAACATTAGATTAAAAGTAGTGCCCACGTAAGTCCATTATTTAACTTTATTTAAAAATTCCTTCATCACGACAGAATTTATTATATCAATGATGTATGAGATAATACGGACACTACAGCTACATTATAGTTCATATGCAGAACGTGTCATAAAAATGACCTATTATTTTGGTTAAATCAGTTTGAGAAGTTATTTTACACAGAACAAACTTTTACGTATACAGATGCTATATAATGAATTTCTTAACTCATACAGGATGCGGATAGGTAGTAATAAGTAACCATGCCGAAACGAACTATAAATTTCTTATACTATCCGACAATCCTTATCTAATCTATACTGACTGGTTTTTTGTTTATATGACAGCAAATCGGTGCCAGTAGCCATATAGATAGGAGGTAAAAGAGCACAAATAGACTACCATTATCAAAAAATGGTCAGTTAACGTAACCAAAACTAAAAATACAACGCTAATTATCAATTGGAATGAACGTGAAAACGTTTTATCCAGCTCTCGAAGGCATTTTGATACCCAATCTTCGGTAGAGCCGTTAGAGCCTCTTTTGATTTTTGTTTTGTTGTTTTAATCCTATCAAACTGCGTTCCTTGAAGTGGTTTTTTGAGTTTGCTGAACAGAAAAAAGTCCTACGTAGCTCTGTCAGAGGGATTCGATGAACGTTGAGTTGAGTTAATGATATTTTGAGCAAAAAATGCATTGTGAGATGGTGTGATATAATGATCTAAAATCAACGAATTATTTTTCGTCTCATATTACCAAGATAATACTCTTTATTGTCTCCTTGACCTTCTAGAAAAAATTCATGTTGTACAACACCATTCTAATTGATAAAAACAGTGAGCATAACTTCATTTTTGGGCTGTAACAGACGTTATTTTGTTTTCGTTTTGGCTCATCTAAAAAATTCCATTCTCTTGATTGATATCCTGTTTGTGTGTTATATTCATATACCCACGTCTCGTCACGCGTATTTATGCTTTGAATGAATGTTGCAACAGAATCATGATTGGAAATCATCTCTTCAGCAGCTTCAACACATTGACTTTTTTGTAACAAATTCAGCTCTGTCGGAACAAACCTAGCAGCAACAAGTTTTAAACTCAAATCTTCATCTAATTCTCTGAACAGATCCAAGCCATATTGAAGTCTTTTCTACTATCTCATAAACAGTTAGTTTCTTGTTTTCTTTGATAAAACTTGGTACGCGGGTTTTTTTTTGGAATGGACTTAAAATGGTCTAATTTTGAAAAACTTACGAGAAAACATCAGGGGAAGCTATTTTGCATTTTTTTTTGGTAAATAAAAATTAACCTATATCACTGGCAACTGTTAACAACCACTGATCGAAACTAACAGTTGTTTTTGGAAGAATAGGCTCCGTTCACACTAATGGGTGAAATGTAGAGGTCAGCCTAATATTTTCAAAAAATTATTAAATTTTTTCTTATAATCTAATAATATCACAAAATTGTTATATAAAAACAACACTATGTTTTAATTTCCAATATATTTAAAGTAACTTGACAATTGTTTCACCATACAATGGCTTCTTCTGAAGTAAATAAG
Source organism: Pachyrhynchus sulphureomaculatus (assembly GCA_019049505.1). Lineage (NCBI taxonomy): Eukaryota > Metazoa > Arthropoda > Insecta > Coleoptera > Curculionidae > Pachyrhynchus > Pachyrhynchus sulphureomaculatus. The sequence goes on along the minus strand of CM032455.1, from coordinate 46,529,215 downwards.
AAAGAAAAATATTTGGTAGTATTCCTGGTTATATCGTGCTTAAAAACTGTCCTTAATTACCTAAAATTATGCTAATTATTTTATTATGTTATTTACAGACATAATTATTTTAAGAATGCAAATCTGTGGTACTATTTCAGAGAACTAATAAAGATGAAGTAAGGGTGAATGGTTTAAGTCTATCTGTTCGTTTAATAATAGATTGGAGTTTTTCCGTTTGTTAATTTCAAGACATTCAAGCAAATTTAATTTTTTAGATTTATTTTCTACATGTAGGATTTTTAACGTATCATCAAAATTATGGGATTCGTTTATTATATGGGTTGCGTAATGTGAATTGTTCTTATTTTTTAAATAACTATATTTATGTTCTTTAATGCGAGTTTTAAAAGATCTACCAGTTTGTCCTACGTAGGTTTTAGTACAAGATCCACAATTTAATAAATAAACTCCTAATTTTAAGGCTTTCTTAGATTTGGTTTTGTTATTCAAAATTATATTCCATAGGGAATTACTGGTTTTGAATGCTATTTTATTGTGGTTTGAAAAGTCCGTGCAAAGTCCGAGAGATGGCACCACCGGCGCGTATCGAGGTCATGTTTAGTTAGTAACATCTCTTGAATGAACTCACACCAAGTTTCAGCCATATTGGTCAATTTCTTTGTGTTTGGCATTCGTGTGATTCAAGGAAGTCGAGTGATTTTCAAGAAATGGACGAAAAAGAATTTCGTGTGGTGATTAAACATTACTTTATGAAAGGCAAAACGCCTCAGGAGACTAAAGAGAAGCTTGATAAACATTATGGTGACTCTGCACCTTCGATTAGAACAGTTTATAAGTGGTTTCAAAATTTTCGGACTGGCCATATGGGCACAAGTGACGCTGAACGTTCTGGACGGCCTGTGGAGGTTACGACTCCAGAAATCATTGATCAAATCCATGATATGGTGATGGATGACAGAAGAGTTAAGATGCGTGAGATTGCTAGTGCTGTGACTGAACGGGTACATAATATTTTGCATAAACATTTGGACATGGGAAAGCTATCCGCAAGATGGGTGCCGCGATTGCTCACGCTTGACCAAAAACGGAATCGTGTGAAGTGTTGCAAGGATGGTTTGCCGCTGTTCCAGAAGAATCCGGAGGACTTTAAGCGTCGTTTCGTCACTGTGGATGAAACATGGATACATTACTATACTCCTGAGACCAAACAACAATCTAAACAATGGGTTACCAAGGGGGAATCTGCACTAAAAAAGGCGAAGACCGTTCCTTCGGCCGGAAAGGTTATGGCGACTGTCTTTTGGGATTCGCAAGGGATAATTCTCATCGACTATCTGGAAAAGGGTAAAACTATTACAGGTGAATATTATTCATCGTTATTGGACCGTTTGAAAACCGAGCTGCAAGAAAAACGCCCGCGATTGGCCCACAAGAAAGTCCTTTTCCATCACGACAACGCACCAGCACACACCTCAGCAGTTGTGGTCGCAAAATTAATGAAAATAGGATTCCAACTCGTTTCACATCCCCCCTATTCTCCAGACTTGGCTCCCTCGGACTACTATTTGTTCCTCAATTTGAAGAAATAGCTGGCGGGACAAAGATTTTATTCAAACGAGGTGATTGCAGACACTAATGGATATTTTGCAGACTTGGACAAATCCTATTATTCGGAAGGGATCAACAAACTAGAACATCGTTGGACGAAGTGTATAAGCCTAAAAGGAGACTATGTCGAAAAATAAAAAAGGTTTACCCCAAACACATAAGTAGTTTTTATTTTTGCACGGACTTTTCAAACCAGCCTCGTATTTAATTACACAGGCCAACGATGAAAAAACTTTTTTAATAATTTTACCTGATTTATATGTTTTTTGGTGTTCTGAGTCCGAAAATAATAATAAAAAAGTCGTATCACCCACCAATTTTTCACATTTTCATATTCAAAATGTGAAAAGTTTATTTTCATCATTCGAATGTTATTAGGTTGGCAATAAAATGAGAATTTTATAAGGTTTGCAGTAAAATCAAATGTTATTAGGTTGGCAGTTTCGATAAATATCACAGCTGTTTGTTTTCTTCCAGTTAATATAACCGCGCATTGCAGTGTTCAACTCATGTGCTTTAATTCACACTCAAAGTATGGTTAATCGTGGTTGTAAAAACTCTCCCCACAATTTTTGTTATATATGGGGTGAGTGGTTAAAAAACACCAAAGAAACATTACTGACTTTATAAAAAAAGTATACTTAGCATATTTTGGTGTAGAAATTGGTAATCAAGAAAAATGTTGGGCTCCTCACAAAGTATGTTATGTTTGTGTCGAGGATCTTAGGAAATGGTATAAGAAAGGAAAGAAAGCTTTTAGATTTGCAGTACCCATGGTATAGAGAGAGCAAGAAAACCATTCAATTTTGCAGCGTTGATGTTTCTGGATATAACTTCAAAAATAAGAAAGTAATTGTCTATCCTAACTTGACTTTAGCTAATCGGCCGGTAGGACATGGACCGGGACTTCCTATCCCTGAGCCACCTCAGTCTATTGACGACGTTTTACAGTCCAGTCCCGAATTTAATGAAAGTCGACCGGATGAAGATGAGTTTCAATGTTCTTTAGAAAATTTAAAACCACAGTTATTTACATAGGCGGAGTTAAAAGATTTAGTGAGAGATTTGGGTTTGACTAAGGAAAAAGCAGAATTGCTTGGTTCTAGGCTGAAACAAAAACCGGTCAAGTGCAAGTTGAACTTGCACAATTAGTGTTCCGTACGTTGATTGCTTTTAAAATAAAAATTTTGTTACGGTGGTATCAAATGATCAGTGACTTCACAAAACACACCCCAAAGGAGTTTTCAACAAAGTTTGTTTCCAATTTTTATTAAAAACTAATGACCTTGAAATTTTTGGTTTTTTTTTATATACCAAATAAATTATTAAAGGTAATGCACTCGTGATAATTTTCGTTCAATCTACACCCCGTGGAGAATATTCCAGAATTTTTTCAAAATTTTTTGCTCAGTACTTTTCGAGATAAGGCGGGGGGACAGCGATTTTTTAAAAATAATACAAAGAAAAGTGAGCCCAAGTATTAAATTATATATATATATATATATATATATATATATATATATATATATATATATATATATTACTCGTGTTTTCACAAGCTTTCATTTGACACCAACTTACTTGATTAGTAAAAAAGTAATTTTTTTACTAGGTCATCGAGTGTGGTGTCAAATGAAAGCTTGTGAAAACACGAGTAATATATATATATATATATTTATATATATTACTCGTGTTTTCACAAGCTTTGGTCATCGAGTGTGGTGTCAAATGAAAGCTTGTGAAAACACGAGTAATATATATATATATATATATATATATATATTACTCGTGTTTTCACAAGCTTTGGTCATCGAGTGTGGTGTCAAATGAAAGCTTGTGAAAACACGAGTAATATATATATATATATATTATATATATATATATATATATATATATATATATATATTACTCGTGTTTTCACAAGCTTTCATTTGACACCACACTCGATGACCTAGTAAAAAAAATTACTTTTTTACTAACCCCTTAAGTTCAAATTTAACTCTCAAATGTACACTGCTCTGATGAGGTCATCAATTCCTATACTATTACCAAATTTCAACTTTCTATGACAAATAGCTTCGGAGAAAATTGGGTGTGACAGACAGACACCGAAGTCATCTTATAAGTGTTCCGTACGGAACACTAAAAAAAACATTTGTTGGAATCTGGAACATCTATTTACCATTACAGAACAAGAGATCAAAATTGTAGCCTAATCAAATAAAAGTACGTTTTAAGTTTTTATTTTTTATGTATCAAATTTTCCCTATTTTGAAATTTAATCGATGTCATATTGTGAGAGAACTGTGGGTGATACAAAAAAAAAAACTGATACCAGATACGGTTGCAGCACCCAAGAATACATAACACTTAGATGTATTGGTTTAAAAGGTTTTTACAAATATTTGTTGGCCTGTGTTATTAATTATTTTTCTTTTTTTAAAAAATTTATTAATGATATGTAAAACATACATTTCTAAAATATATAGATTTTCTAAGAAAAGAGGTACGCTTTACTGGAGTTTTTACATCTTTTTAATATTACCTGACTCATTTTGAGTAAACTTACAAGACGATCTGGCGTACGTATTGTAAATTTATGTAAAAATTTCATAGAATTTAGTCTCATGAATAAAAAAATGCAATAAATATGCAGCAAACAAGGTGAATAGTGCATGAAATATTTTGTAATTACGTGACTCAGTAAAAGTTTAATTTCGTTAAGGTAAACTTAAATTATTTAATCTCAGCTGGTGTACCTATAAATCATGAGAATTCCTATTGATAGTAACAGCTAAAAGCCGATAATAACAATTATAAGTTTTTTTATATACATACGGCAAGGACTAGATTACGTGCTATATTTATTAATCATAAGTAATATAAATATTATCCAGTTATTTGATAGATATTGAATGGTCTTTGTATCCATAATTGACGCAGATTTAACTGATTTTCGGTGAATGATAGCAGTTATCTCTACTAGATGTAAATATAACAACATTTCTACTAACACATTTACTGTAGATTTTAAGTTGTTTTGTCACTCTACATTCAGATACATAAAATTTATCTCAGATAACAGGACAAAAAAAAAGTTTTGTAATTGAAAGGTGAGATACCATACCATATGTTTTTTGGTCTGTTAAAAACGAATCCGAGGTCAGAATTGACTCATCGCCGAAGGATTTTAATATAACCTCAAAAATACCTCGAAAATGAACAAAAATAATTTTACAAATAAACTAAAACTGTAAAGAAGCAAACCACCATATCTATACGTATTTTTGGGTGCTGAAATCGAGTCCAAGGTCAGAATTCACCCATTACGTCAGTATTTTGCCATAACCTCAAAAAACGCCTCAAAAATGGTTAGAATTACGTCTGTAAGTAAATTAAAAAATTAAATCAGACAGGCCACCATATCTATACGTATTTTTGGGTGCTTAAACCTATTAAGTCAAGATCTTGAAATAGCCTTAAAAAGTCCCGACCTTTCATTCACAGGTTGCTGAATTAAGGTAAGCCCCCTCTTCTCGCCCACTGGATGCTTTATTAAAGTGATTCTCCGATGATGACAGACGAGGACTCTCATTTGAATAAAGCATCCTGATTATGAAAGGCGAGGGGACTCACTTAAATAAAGCACCCCAAAGATGAGGGACGAGGGGAATTACCGTAATAAGGTACATTGTGGTTAAAAGGCCGTGGAATTCACTTTAAAAAAGCACCCCGAGGCTGAAAAACCATGGAACTCACCAGAATTCAGCATCCTGTGAATGACACTGGACATATTTATTTTCAGCGACCCAAAATACATATAGATATGGTGGTCTGCTCGTTTTTAGTGTTCCGTACGGAACACTTATATGTCACTTCGGTGTCTGTCTGTCTGTCCGTCTGTCGGTCTGTCCGTCTGTCACACCCGATTTTCTCCGAAAGTATTTGTCATAGAAAGTTGAAATTTGGTAATAATATAGGAATTGATGGCCTCATCAAAGCTGTGTAGTTTTGAAAGTCAAATTTTGACTTAAGGGGTTAATTTTGGGGGGTGAAATCGGAAGTGAAAAAAAAAAAATTGTTTAGTAGGTCATCGAGTGTGGTGTCAGATGAAAGCTTGTGAAAACATGAGTAATATATATATATATATATATATATATATATATATATATATATATATATATATATATATATATATATATATATATATATATATAATGTAATAAATACTCGCGCAAACTTTTCTTTGTATTATTTTTAAAAAATCGCTGTCCCTCCACCTTATCTCGAAAAGTACTGATCAAAAAAATTTTAAAAAATTCTGGAATATTTTCCTGGGGGTGTAGATTGAACGAAAATTATCACGAGTGCATTACCTTTAATAATTTATCTGATATATAAAAAAAACCAAAAATTTCAAGGTCATCAATTTTCAGTAAAGATTGGAAACAAACTTTGTTGAAAACTTATTTGGGGTGTGTTTTGTGAAGTCACTGGTCATTTATACCATCGTAACAACATGTTTTATTTTAAAAGCAAGTTCAACTTGCACTTGACCGCTTATTTTGCATTAGGTTATGTTATGATTATAGTTTAACGTTCTTGATGTAAGTTTCTTCTATTAGGTTACGTTAGGTTTAGAGTTCCTAGTGTAAAGTTCTTAGTGTAAAATTCTTACATTAGTTTATGCTAGGAGTTCTTGGTGTAAGTTTTTTGCGTTAGGCTATGTTAAGTTTAAAGTTCTTGGTGTAAAGATTTTAATATAAGCTGCTTGCATTAGGCTATGTTAAGTTTAATGTTCTTGGTGTAAATTTCTTGCATTATGCTGTGTTAGGTTTAGAGTTCATGGTGGAAAACTCCTGGTGTAAGTTTCTTGGATTAGGCTACGTTAGGTTTAGATTCCTTGGTATAAGTTGTTTGCATTAGGCTATGTTAGGTTTAGAGTTTTTGGTGTACAGCTCTTGCATTAGGTTATGTTAGGTTTAGAATTTTGGATGTAAAGTTCTTCCATTGGGGTGAGAGGCGAGGAGGTTCACTGCTATCTAGTATCGCGAGGGTGATGTGGGAGGGGAATCACTTTAATAAAGCCTCCAGTGGGCGAAACGCGAGGGAACTCACTCCAGCATGTGTGAATGAAGGGACTGGACTCTTTGAGGTTATTTCAAGTTCTTAACTTAACAGGTCAATTCTTTTGGCATAATTGGTTTAAGCACCCCAAAATACGTATAGATATGGTGGTCTGTTCATTTTTTAATTTATTTACAGACGTATTACTGGCCATGTTTTTTTGAATTTATGTAACCTGATGGGTGAGTTCTAACCTTAGATTCAATTTTAGCACCCCAAAATATGTATAGATATGGTGGTTTGCTCATTTACATTTTTAATTTATTTGTAAAAGCATTTTTGGACATTTTCAAGGTGCTTTTTAAGGTTATGTCAAAATCCTTGGGTGATGAGTCAATTTTGACCTCGGATTCGTTTTTCATCACTCCAAAAGACATATGGTATGGCATCTCACCTTTCCACTACAAAACTTTTTTTTGTGATCCTGTGTAATTTTAACTTAGCTTACGGAGTACACCAGTCTTTACATAGGTACAAACAAAGGCTAACCTGGCCTAAAAACTAGCAAATGAATTAATCAAATGCATATTAAAGTGGAATTGGGCGGGGCATATCGCAAGGATGAATGATAACAGATGGACATGCCGTATAGTTGAATGGAGGCCTAGGAACACAAAAGATGCAGAGGTAGACCACAGGCAAAATGGACGGACGACATAAAAAGACTAGCGGGACACGATTGAATGCAAAAAGCAAACAACAAAGCTTATTGGTGACAACTGGGAAGGCTTACATCTGACTATGGATGAAATAAGTTAGTGATGATGATGATATTGTTTTCATAATTCCAAATTTTAAAAAATTCCTGGTTATTATGAAAAACGAAATATAATGAAGCAGTTCATTTTAGCTAATAAAGAAGAAAGTAAATAACATTGTATTAATAAAAAAAAAAAAACTAGTTTACTATTGTTTCATATTATTATTAAATATTTTTCGTTATACAATTATTTTAGCACAAATATTCCCTTCAATCATTAATAATAATAATAACAGCGACGTCCTTTCTCAAGGCAACAAGTCGTTGAAAAACAGATTACACTGCATTGCATTATGCAAAAATATATATAAAAACGTTAAAACATGAATGGAAGGGAATTATTTAATTTATGTTTTGCATCGTCGTCATTTTTCATAACATATTAATCTCCTCAGGCATACCTCATATATTTCATAAAATAAAAGTTTGTGCGTTCACAGCTAAAATGTAAGATATTCTATTGCCCACGGGATCCAACAAGTAAGAGAGGGATTCAAATAAACAATTACAGAACGTTTCTTGAGGTTTTTTTGGGTAGTTGTTATTTACTATTTTTCAGAATTTTAGTTTCAATGAAAATTGATGCATATAAAAAAAAACTTTTTAAAATTAATTAAAATGAAATTAATGGAAATCCAGAACAGTGTAATACCGTTCCACCAACTTCACCGTTTATATTTCTAAAACTTGCTCAACATTTTTTAAGTTACTCTATAATCTAATATCAGTCTTTTCTATATACCCCCACTGTTAAAAGTAAAAATAGTGGAAAAACAAAAAGACTAAAATAGAAGTATATTACGATATATACGCAATAACCCTTTTAGTCTCTACCTCATCCCTTACATTCAACATATGTTTTACTATAAAAAATATACTTCATAATAAATATCCAATATCCCAATCAAGAACCAGGAAAAATTCTCATAATTCAATTGAAACGACACAATAATGATTTTTCCATTCTTCCATCTGAAACACCTGAAATATTATTTCAATTATATTGAAACTCTCCCATCTCTTTCACCCTCTTTTCTTATTAGAATTGAAAATTATTAAAAAATAACCTAACTTTGATTTGCCTGCAGTTTAAAAATCCTGGAGAGGAAATAGAGTACGATATATGCGAAGAAACTCACCTAAGGGCCTACCTCATATTATTAATCCCTTACATATTTTACTATAAATAATATACTTAGAATTTGTCAATTATATCAACCAAGAAACCTGGAATAACTCTGAGAACACTATTGAAATTATATAATATTTAACGGCCTCCATCACCCCTTTTTTTGAAAGTAATAAAAAAAAAATATTTTTTGAAATCCTCTACTCTGAAAAAGACATATAACGCTACATACGAGCCTGGTTTGAAAAGTCCGTGCAAAGTCCGAGAGATGACACCACCGGCGCGTATCGAGGTCATGTTTAGTTAGTAGCATCTCTTGAATGAACGCACACCAAGTTTCAGCCATATTGGTCTATTTCTTTGTGTTTGTCATTCGTGTGAATCAAGGAAGTCGAGTGATTTTCAAGAAATGGACGAAAAAGAATTTCGTGTGTGGTGATTAAACATTACTTTATGAAAGGAAAACGCCTCAGGAGACTAAAGAGAAGCTTGATAAACATTATGGCGACTCTGCACCTTCGATTAGAACAGTTTATAAGTGGTTTCAAAATGTTCGGACTGGCCATATGGGCACAAGTGACGCTGAACGTTCTGGACGGCCTGTGGAGGTTACGACTCCAGAAATCATTGATCAAATCCATGATATGGTGATGGATGACAGAAGAGTTAAGGTGCGTGAGATTGCTAGTGCTGTGGGCATCTCGACTGAAAGGTTACATAATATTTTGCATAAACATTTGGACATAAGAAAGCTATCCGCAAGATGGGTGCCGCGATTGCTCACGCTTGACCAGAAACGGAATCGTGTGAAGTGTTGCAAGGATGGTTTGCAGCTGTTCCAGAAGAATCCGGAGGACTTTAAGCGTCGTTTCACCACTGTGGATGAAACATGGATACATTACTACACTCCTGAGACCAAACAACAATCTAAACAATGGGTTACCAAGGGGGAATCTGCACCAAAAAAGGCGAAGACCGTTCCTTCGGCCGGAAAGGTTATGGCGACTGTCTTTTGGGATTCGCAAGGGATAATCCTCATCGACTATTACAGGTGAATATTATTCATCGTTATTGGACCGTTTGAAAACCGAGCTGCAAGAAAAACGCCCGCGATTGGCCCACAAGAAAGTCCTTTTCCATCACGACAACGCACCAGCACACATCTCAGCAGTTGTGGTAGCAAAATTAATGGAAATAGGATTCCAACTCGTTTCACATCCCCCCTATTCTCCAGACTTGGCTCCCTCGGACTACTATTTGTTCCCTAATTTGAAGAAATGGCTGGCGGGACAAAGATTTTATTCAAACGAGGAGGTGATTGCAGACACTAACGCATATTTGTGCAGACTTGGACAAATCCTATTATTCGGAAGGGATCAACAAACTAGAACATCGTTGGACGAAGTGTATAAGCCTAAAAGGAGACTATGTCGAAAAATAAAAAAGGTTTATCCCAAACACTAAGTAGTTTTTATTTTTGCACGGACTTTTCAAACCAGCCTCGTATATGAAACAATTCCTCTAATTCCCTTCCCCACCCTTTTTATGTTTTACTATAAACAGTTCTGCATAATATTTGTTTATTGTCTCGACAACAAAAAACAGGAAGATTTACCACATTACTATTAAAACCATACAAAATTTATAGACCCACACCCCCTTTTACCACGCATTAAGTGTTATCGCTCAACAACTATAGGCGTCATTCCCTTATTGGTTGTGTGTGTGATATCTCATTTCGTTCTAGAGTTATTGTGCCAATTGACCGACAGACCGATAGACAGACAGACAAACCGTGGGAAATAAGTGACTATGTTTTTCGTCATTAAAGAACCCTAAACGTGAAGAAAAGCAAAATTCTCGGTTTGTGATTTTTTCACGAATACAAGAGTTTCCTTTAGCAATAAAAGTAAAAACAACTGAATATGTTCTAAAGTTATATACAACATACTATTAAAATTAACAAATATAAGTGACAATACCTGTAAGTATCCACCGAAGGTTTTACTGCGGTGTTGCACGGAAACATATTAAGGTATTTTTTTTCAGAAGACAGGGTTACAATTCAGTCTACTGTTATCTACGTGTCCTTATCACACTCCTTAAACGTTTTATTGCATCATTAATTGCAGATATGCGGATAACATTTTTATTAATGATATACTTTGTCTACTGGTAGAATTTTTGTTGTATAAAAGCAGACTTCCATACTCAAGAGAAACCAAGTCAATCATGCAATCATTTCCCACTAAATCAATCATCCATTTAAAATTTCAGTGACTCCGGTAAGGACAGGTAGAAAATAATGGATTGCAACCCCGTCCTATGCAAAATATTACTTTATACTGCGTCCATGCAACGCACTGTGGTCCAGAAATTTAATTTTTCGTTCAACATTATCTACAGGTCTTAATTTCTAACCGATTTGGATAATTTTTTTTCAAAATGCTCGTAACTAAATTTCAAAAAAATCTCTCTAAAAAGATTTTTGAATTATGGCCAATTTTTGGTTATTGTTCTACTATTTTGGGATAATTTTTAGTAATTTTTTCGAAGTTTGCAATATTTGAATGAACAAAACAAAGCAATTTATGTTTCTCGATCCACATAATCTGATATTTGTTGTTTCAAGACCTAAAAGTCGCAAGGTCGCAACACCATTTTTTGGTCATTATTTGGACATATTTTGACCACATTTATCACGAATTTAGCCAGAAATGATAATAAATGTGGTTAAAATATGCCCAAATAATGGCCAAAAAATGGCTATGTTGCGACCTTTAGGTCTTGAAACAACAAATTTCAGATTATTATCCAAAAATGATAGAAAAATAACCTAAAATTGGCCATAATTCAAAAACCGGCTTCGAGGGATTTTTTGGAAATTTAATTATGAGTATTTAAAAAAAATGTATCCAAATCGGTTGAAAATTAAGACCTGTAGATAATTTTGAACGAAAAACTAAATTCCTGGACCACAGTGCAACGCCGCAAAAAAACTAAATGTCTACCTGCTATTTTGTGTTACAAATCGTTTTGAATGACAAAGCGGTGTTGCAAATATGTAAATATTTTAATAGCAACAAAATCATCTTTTAATTTCAAAGATAATATTAGATTGTCGAAAAAGTATAGAACCTTTTTCTCGTTAGATAGATTTAGTGTCACATATCTCAGGTAATATAAATTTTATCGGGTCATACTTAACGTCAGTAGAAAGCTGACATTTTACAGTAGTAAATGTCCAAAAAACTGTTGAGATTCATTTATGCAGCCTTGAAAATTACTGAAATTTCTGCAAAAGTACGAGGGTTGTGTAAGAAATAAGGTTCCTAACGCTGTAAACGCGCCGCGCGAGATGCTAGGCGAAATCCGGCAACACCGCCGTGTGCGCTGATTCCCCCACTCTAGATCCCGCCTTGGTAGAACTCGCTGCGACGTTCAGTGCCGGCCTGACAGCCATCCGCGATGGAACCCCCGATCGGCGTCACCGCTAGGTGCGAAGTTCGTGCGGTAATCCGATTTCGCACGCTAAAAAGTTACCACCGGTTGATATTCATAGGTAGTTGTGTGAAGTTTATGGGGAAGCTTGTATCAGCGTTTAACACGTCCGCAAATGGTGTAGGGAGTTCTCCGAAGGACGCACAGACATCCACGATGAGCAAAGAAGCGGAAGGCCATCGATCTCCGACGAAGTTGTGTCGAAGATTGAGCAAATTCTGCTCGAGGATAGGAGGATAACGATTCGGGAACTGGCTGCCCGGGTTCCTGAGGTTTGTGAAATAACAATCCACACGATTTTGACTGAAAGGTTACGTTATCACAAGGTGTGTGCGCGGTGGGTCCTGCACATGCTTTCAGAAACCCACAAAGCCGATCGCGTCAAGTGTGCCCAGGAGTTTCTTCGAGAATGCGCCGAGAATACCATTGTTACCGGGGATGAAACGTGATGTCATTACGTCACCCCGGAAACAAAACAACAATCGCGACAATGGCGCCATACCGGATCGCCTAAACCGAAGAAGTTCAAGCAGACGATGTCCGCAGGGAAAGTGATGGTTACGGTCTTTTGGGACCGTAAGGGTGTGCTTGTTGCGTTTATGCCTCGAGGGATCACAATAAATTCGGAAAATTATTGTGAGACCTTGAAAAAACTCAGAAGAGCCATCCAAAATCGCCAGAGAGGAAGACTGACAAAAGGCGTTAGACTGCACCACGACAATGCGCGCCCCCCGCACGTCTCTCGCCAAACCAAGGATTTAATCGACAATTTTGGCTGGGATCTCGTTGAACATGCTCCCTACAGCCCTCATCTTGCACCCAGTGACTTCCACTTGTTTCTAAAATTAAAGCAACACTTGGGTGGACAACGTTTCGAGACTGATGAAGAAGTGCAGGAAGCGGTCACCAAATTCCTCCACGGACTGGCGGCGGACTTCTTTGAAGCGGGATTCCAAAAGTGGATTAGTCGTCAACAAAAATGCGTGGAAAAATCTGGAGATTATGTTGAAAAATAGCTAAGAAATTAAGCTTTCCAATGATGTATTTTTCAGTTCAAATAAAAAATGCCTTACACCTGAAAAAAATGTGGAAACCTTATTTTTTACACAACCCACGTATAAATAATATTAGATACGTTATTAAAAGTAACAGC
>CM032455.1:46495544-46515834 GCA_019049505.1 Pachyrhynchus sulphureomaculatus | reverse complement strand
GGCTTCCTGGCGGGGCGACAGGCCTTAAAATCTAATTCTTTCAATCTTCTTCGAACAGTGCGCTCAGAAGCATTTACGCTAGCATCCTGGAGTTGTGATTTTATTACCTTTGTGCTAGCAAATCTGTTTTCTACACAAATTTTCTTAAAACATCTCTCTGACCGTGGAGTGAAAATTGGTTTTCTACCGCATCTTTTCTTTCTTTTCGGGCTTAATTCCTTCCCTGACTCAATTTTCTTTTTTATGCGTCGTACACTAGCTTCAGAAAGCTCCAATCTTCGTGATATTTCTCGGTTTGTAAATGTTTCGCAATCACAAGGGCCTTCACTTCAGCTTTTTTACGTGGTGAAAAATCGCCTTTTCTACCCATAATGAAAATAGTCCAATTACTTTTTTAAAACACTGCATACAAAATAAACTAATAACTGAGTAGTATAAAACTGTTAAACAAACAATCACAGTCCATAAAGCCACAGAAACACGTCCGTACCTGACTCGATTCCGATCGCGACTGATACAGGTTTGTACTTATTTACGTTCATGTATCACTTTGTCAACACAGTGTTGCCATATGTTAAAAATAAATACAAATATGTAGTCTACAACAATTCTTTTAAATAAAAATCAATAATATTGTAGTTTAAATATACCATTATTGCATAAAAACTCTTAAGAAACATAAAATTACTAAAAAAATACAGTGCGTCTAATAATTTGGCCAGGGACTGTATATATATATATATATATATATATATATATATATATATATATATATATATATATATATATATATACATATACATATATATATATATATATATATATATATATATATATATACATATATACATATATATATATATATATATATATATATATATATATATATATATATATATATATATATATATATATATATATATATATATATATATATATATATATATATATATATATATATATATATATATATACAGCAGTTCCATATTTTTAGTAATACATTGGTAAATTGCCAGCCTAGCATAGAAAGAACATGGAAATCTCAACAACAGATTTGTTAGCAGGTGCACTATCTTACTAAAACAACACTCCTTTAGATACTCTCTTCCTCGGCATTCTTCTATAATTTTTTTTGGGAGAAGTTTAGTTAATAATAAAGAATATTATTCTCCTGTCATTATTTTACCATGTTCAAAGTAATCTGTAAGGAGTATCCCATCTTTGTCCAGAAACCAGAAAATAAGAACATTTCTGCCAATTCCTCTAAAAAAGTCTTCTTGGGGTGAGGTGAGCCAGCTCCTTCGACTATTTCTTTATTTCTGAATCATACCACAATCCAAGTTTCATCCATAATTACCATTCTATCCAAACAGCTAAATGACTTCTAAACGGCTATAAATGAACTTGTAATTTGTGATGCTTACTCGTTTTTGATTCAGACATTTAGGATTCCATTTAGGTTTTTCATACCTAAATCAGAATGGACAATGTGAAAAGCAGACACATGCTCATAGTCTCTATTATATGTTTTAGCCCAATTCGTCGACTTCTCAAAATCATTTCATTCACAGCCTCAACATTCTTTGGAGTAGATACAGAAGCAGATCTTCCAGCATGATGGTCATCATGGGCTGTCATTTAACCATTAAACTGAGTAAATTTAGTTTATTCGTGATAAAATAAGAGGGAGCTTGCAAAAGGCAGACGAATGATACAAAAAACTGTTTTTGGCTGGAAAAAGCGGGTCCAGCTTCATCCTCCGGTATTGGCAGCGTCTGTCTTTTACAGGTTTCCTTTTATTTTGTCAAGAACAAACTAATTTTATTGATTTTATATGGTTAAATGACAGTCCATGATGAACATCATGCTGGAAGACCCGTTTCTGTATCTACTCCAAACAATGTCGATTCTGTGCATCAAATGATTTTGGAAAACAACGAATTGCGCTAAAACATATAACGGAGACTCACACACATTGTCCATTCTGACTTAGGAATGAGAAAATTATCAGCTAAATGAAGTCCTAAATGTCTGAACGAGACACAGCGAATGCCGCTGAACCATTAAATATTTTAAATTCTGGAAATCTGACAACACTAGCATTCAACATCTTAATTCGTCATTTCCAGTCGCCCTTCTTTGAGTCCACTGTTCATATTTGATCGTATTTAGATGTAAACAAGGAAGCCCTAGAAAAATCGACATCAGTGATGAACATTATGCATCGAGGTTTTTTGAGCCCTAAAACTGGGTCCAACCTCGGCGGCGTCTGCCCTTTAGGGCGTTCGTCTTTTTAGTGTAAACAAATGTTATGGTACTTGATTCAACGTGGTTTAATGACAGTCCGTTTTTGGATGTAGCATTTTGGGTCTTATCTGGGCATTCCAGGACACAGGCGTCGCAAAATCAACGTTAAAAGCTTTTATTCGCCTCGCTCGATAGAATAAATAACTGGACAGACGGTTAGTCGACAGGTCAAAATTTCAGGTCGCCCTCTTGGTCTATAAATTTGTACGTTAATAAGTTATATATAATCAGATAGTATCTGCTATTAAAATTAACAAATATAAGTGACAATACCGGTACGCATTCCCAACAAGTTTTACTAGCAGACCATGTTTATGACGACATCACCACACTTATTGCAGTTCATTTATTTGGCACGAAACGATGTTATGAATGAAATACCCTGTATATTATTTTTTGTGTCTGGAGTTCTTCCCCTCTTGAAATCTAAAATTATTGATAATGGCTTATGAATTCACTCCTATTCCAATCAACATGGATGTTATGACTTTCAATCGGGTCTGGTACAAATATTTAAGATTCCATTTAAGTAATAATTTTCTCATACTTAAGTCAGAATGGACAATGTGTGTGAGTCTCTATTATATGTTTTAGAGCAATTCGTCGGTTTTCCAAAGTTATTTTATGCACAGCCTCAACATTATTTCGAGTAAATACAGAAACGGGTCTTCTAGCATGATGACGATTCTTTCCAGGGCTTCGCTTGTTTACATCTAAACACGATCGAATATTAACAGTGGACTCACGGAAGGGCGACTGGAAACAATGATTTACGATCTGGTTGAATGTTAGTGCTGCCAGGTTTCTAGAATTTAAAAGTATTAACGACAAATAATCACAAGATACTAGATAAGAAATTCTTTCAATAATTGTTATCGTATACTTAAAAATACTCACAATGAGTTAGTACTAAACCCCACTCCAGTCTAAAATATCATAAGAAAGGCAGGAGTGAAAATTAGTAAAACATAAAGTTAACACGTAGGCTGAACAGTTTTTGGTCTAAAACAAACACTTTTTTTGCAAAATAGTCTAACCATTGACTTGTGACAAGGTGCATTGTCTTGATGAAAGAGCACTTTTTTCTTGATCATTTGGGGCTGTTTCTTTGCGATTTCTGCTTCAAACGCACTAATTTATATAATATTCCTTCCCAGCCGACTGTTGTGTCTTTGGTTACTTCGGGCGGCTTTCACCGGCTGCTGCCCACTCAGCTGACTGCCGATTTGATTCCGATGTGTAGTGGTGGATTCAGTTCCATCCATTGTCACATATCGCATGAAAAAATCCTTTTTATTGCACTTAAACAGGTCCAAACAGCGCTCAGGATCATCAACACGTTATTGTTTTTGGTCCACTATGAGCAAACCGGTATCACATTCTTTTGATATCTTTAGGGTGTCAGCTATCTCACGCAATTTCACTTTACGGTCATCCAAAACAATTTTGTGGATTTTTTTTGTGTTATCCGGTGTAACCATCTCATTTGGGCATCCAGAGCGTTCAACATCATTTGTATCTATACGACCGTGTTTAAATTCAGCATATCAGTAAATGATGAGTAATTTGCCAATGGCAGAGTCCCCGTAACACTTATCAAGCCATTGCTTTGCTTGAGCGGAATTTTTTCTCATCAAAAAACACGAAATCCGATTTTTTCATTGTTTTGAAAATATCAAAAGTAGCGTCACTAAAACCACTGTAACTTGTAAACTAATCGTCGAAATGTCATTAAATTTTGACACGTATCGTTTAAAAGTTGGTACTTCCTAAAAATCATGGATTTTTTGAAAAGGGCGACATTTATGTGTCAGACCAAAAACTTTTCACTCTACGTATTAAAAGGAGGTACGACTACATTAGTTAATTTAAAATTTTAGCGTACGTGCATTTCGTATTGTTGACTACAAGTAAGAATGTATATCGCAATGTGGCGACACTTCCAAGGACTCCAGTGAGTTCTCCAACAGTGTTAACGTAGAATTTTCTTGAGCTCTATTGGCAACGACTTAACTGCTGGGACCTTTTATTTTTATTTTATGTTACATTACCTATGGCAGACTAAAAAGATTATTGCATATACAATTTCGGCCGTATTTTTAAATCAATTAATACCTCCGTTGGAATTCTGGAATATTTGGCATGACCATACTACACAACAGTTCTCACCACTACGCCAAACACTTTATTTTATTCTCAGTCGTACATTTCGCCAACCAAATTAGCACCATCAAGAGCGATGATTAACCAGTAATCAGTCATCGTTCCTGATAATGATTACCCGGTTAGTTTAAGTTAGTTCGAAAGCGAAAATACTAGGTGTACAAGTATGAAATGCGGATTTCAGACAACAGATGGTGCACCAATGCCGTTTGTGCTATAAAGATTTGATACTGCGCCATTTTGTTATGTCATCAACAAGTGTCAGACGCGCACGAGTGATAAGTTGGAAAAGTGTGTGCATAGTGTTGTGTTGTTGTGTTCAATATGTCGAAATTTATACTGAACAAAGAGCATTCGCGGACAGCATTAATTTTTTGTTTTCATTTGAAGAAAACTGCTGTTGAATCATACCGATTACTTCGAGAAGCTTATGGTGATCATGCTCCATTGCAAGATACGTGTGAACGATGGTTACTGGTGACTTGGATGTTACAGACGTGGAAAACCACCAAAAAAAATACGAAGATGTGGAATTGCAAGTTGCATTGTTGGACGAAGATGATTCGCAAACACAAAAACAACTCGCCTAACAATTGGCCGTTAGTCAACAAGCTGTTTCCAATCGGCTACGAGATATGGGAAAGATTCAGAAGACCGGTAGATGGGTACCACATGAGTTGAACGACAGGCAAATGGAAAAGCGCAAAAACACGTGTGACATTTTGCTCGCTCGGTACAAAAGGAACTCGTTTTTGCATCGTATAGTTACAGGGGATGAAAAGTGGATTTATTTTGAGAATCTCAAGCGCAAAAAATCATGGGTAGACCCAGGTGCACCATCCACATCGACAGCAAGACCGAATGGCCTTGGCAGAAAGACGATGCTCTGTGTTTGGTGGGACCAGAGGGGCGTGGTCTATTATGAGCTGTTAAAACCTGGGGAAACGGTTAATACTAAACGTTACCAACAACAATTGACCGATTTGAACCGTTCGCTGCTTGAAAAAAAGCCAGAATACCGAAAGAGGCAACACAAAGTCATTTGTCTTCATGACAATGCTCCATCACATACGGCAAAACCAGTTCGCGACACGTTGGAAGCACTCAGCTGGGAAGTTCTACCTCATGCGGCTTACTCACCAGACTTGGCTTCTTCCGATTACCACTTGTTTGCATTGATGGGTCACGCACTTGCTGAGCAGCGCTTTGGTTCGTACGAAGATGTGAAAACATGGCTCGATGAATGGTTCGCAGCAAAAGGGGAAGATTTTTACTGGCATGGTATTCACAAATTGCCCGAAAGATGTGAAAAATGTATAACAAGCAATGGAGCATACTTTGAATAAAGCACTTTTGATCATTCTTCCGAATTTAACATGTTTTTTTAGAAAAAAAAATCCACATTTTATACTTGTACACCTGGTAACATATTTGGTGTAGTGGTAATAACTGTTGCGTAGAATATTAATATCATTTTGAATTACTAAAATGTTGGTATCATCAGCGTAACATATTATTTTGACTCCTTGTCTAGTCAGTAAAAAAGTAAATTAAGCTGTTTGACAATATAAAAAATCGTAATGGCCTAAGCCAATTAAATTCATAATTGGCGTTTAGGTGAAACATTCTACTCGTAGGTACTATAAATAAATTTACGATCTATTTTATTATATTTTACTTAATAAAATATTCAGATATTTCATTATCATGCCAATACCAACAACATTAACCTCTGGTTTACTAATGACTGACCATACAAGGTTTGTTAAATTACTCAGATAGACAATGTTACGGTCAGGTGACCAGAAGAATATCAAATGGTTACGTGTTACACAAGGCTAACCACGATGTCATGAGTCATAGGTTGTTTACATTTTAATTATTAATTGTTTGATTAGTTTAAGTATTTCATTTAAGTGTAGATTGAACTGAATCTGTTATGAGACAAATGAGGGGTTTTCCGGATAATGTTGTTGCTATTACAACTACCTACCTAGCTTAATAAACGATGTAGTAGATAAGTAGTTTAATAATATACTTTAAATCATTATTGTAGTGTTAAAAATAGGATAAAAGTTTTTCTCGACATTTTATTATATTTTACTTACTTACTTACTTACTTACTTAATTAATCCTTATGCCTTTCTACCCCTTGAGTTCCCGTGGAGTTGAATTATTCTATATCTGTCTTTTCCATATTTCCTTCTATATTCTTTCATCCTGTTTAAATTGCCGATTGCCTCTTTTATTTCTTCTGTATTAGTTTCTTCTCTTTGTATGCGTTCTGTATCTTATTCCGGTATTATGTCTCTATGTTGATTTTTGTATGCTTTTCCTTCTAATTTTTTGCATCCATTTCCTTTCCTTTCTGTTTCAGTGATTCCTACATAGTGCATTTGTTGTTCTTCTGTCAGTTCATCCTCTTTTCCGTTTATACCCCTTTTATTCCGTGTTCTCAATCTACAGACTCAATAATTATTTCCCATTTCTTTCTTTCTATTTACTTCTTTGATTATCTTATTTGTATTCATTTTACTAGTCATCTCTTCCGTATCCTTTATCTTTGCCAGTATCGTCGTCAATCTACCTATCTCTCTCCGTTTTCTCAGTTTTTTGACTTGATGGTCGTAGTATTCTTTGTTTGTTCTTTCAGTTTTTCTTCCTCAATGTCCCATTTATATTCTCTTCCTTCGATTACGGTTTTTTGATATCCTATTTTCACCCTTTTACCATTCTTTCTCTCGTTCTCTGCTATACGCTTCAATTTCTTTTGAATTTCCCGTTCATCTTTTGTTAAATCGTTGTTTATATAAACTCTCTCTCTCTCTTCGGTTTCTTAGTTTGTTTTTATTTTTCATTATCTCCCGTGTTTCCAAGTTCTATCTTGTATATAGTCGCTCCAATTTTTATCACATCCTTAATCTATACTTTTGTGTCTATACTCCTCTCCATAAAATGTTCTACTCCCATTTTCAGATCTGGTTTGCTATTCGCTTCAAATCTCATTCCTGATATCACAATACTATTCCTTACATTGTCTTTTTACAGTTATTCATCTTTAAATCCATACTTCTCATTTATTCTCTAATTATCTTATTTTCCTCTTTCAATGCTTCATTCTCCTTTCTCAGTTCCTTCAACTCTTGTTGGTATCTCTTCTGATCTTATTTTATATGCTTTATATCTGACATTAGCTGTCTGATCATTTCTATCAAATTGTCTATCTTATCTACTTTTTCGTTTTTCTCTTTCTGTGGTGTTCTTATCAGCTTTTTACTCTTCTTCAATAATCCCATTGGGGGTTCTTTTTCTTCGACTCTTCCTCTTTTCGAGTCTCCTGAGGTATAATCATGTTATAAAAACTTTATGTTTGTTCCTCGTATATTCCATTTTCAAACAGTGGAGAAAAAGAAAAAAAAATGTTGATAATATTTCTTAACACCGTAAACAGTAAAATGATCAAAGTTGTCGCTTATCGTTTCGTTAGCTTCATACAATTTCACAAAATTATTTTCATACATCTCTAAATTTTTTTACTTTACAATTGTCTTACTCTAACAATACACACTGCTTTATTTCTAGTCCGTCTCGTTTGCAATCGACAAAATAATTAAATAGATCGAAACACTACCGTAATAATGCTCGTTGAACGAGTTGACTATTGCTGTACACACATCGCGATCCGAAACTCAACTCCTATATTTTACTTAAGGGGGCGTATTCGCGAAAAAATCACATTCCAAGATTTTTGCGTTTTCTTATTTCAAGTTCCACAAATCACGAAAAACATAGTTCCAAATTTCCGTTAATCTGACGGTCTCTCTGTCAGTCTGTCCGCACTATAACAAATCCTTTGAAGATCGGAAAAACATTGCACTGCAATATGCACTTTTTCGGGTTCTTGTAGTGGAAGAATCTAAAAATTAAGTTACTTTTTCATAACTTTCAGATTTAACAGAATGTAGAAGAAAATACCAAGTTTCAGTTGTAAATTTCTGAAATTCTTCCTCTGCTCTACCATTTAAAGTATTTTAAAGCATGAAGTTATATTGCTTGGATTAAGTTTTTCTTGAGAACGGGAAATCCAAATTGATTATGTGTTTTAGAACTGCATAAATGAGAGACCAGTACTTCGTAAATCACTTGACCTATTTTTTACAATTATTACCAGAATATCTAGTAGAGTATCGATTATACGTCAAAAGTAAACTGTAGTTCGAGAGTGGTTAGTATGTCAAAAATGAAACGCCCTTTTAAGGATAATCCAACCATATACTTTAAAGGCTCAGATTTAATCATATTCAGAATACTCATTTGCTTTTAGAATTGGAGAAATTTCAGGTTAGTTCAGGTTAGCTCAGGAAATTCCTAGTACATTTATCTGGCTATTAGATAGCTGTTCGCTATTACTACGAATCATGATTGGCAAAAACTTGACGATACATATTGGGTCTTAAGATGTATACATGTCAGAGACCTCACTTAGCCTAGGCAAGGATTTTGTTTAAATGTGTTGAGAGAACTTAAGATATTAAACTTAAGATATAACGTTAACATAAAACTTAGGTTTTATGTTCAGGAAATAAACTTATCCAAGTCGCTGGGTCTTGGAAGTCGACGTCGGGCATAGCGTAAGGGAGGGGGCGTTAAGCGTTCTTGACTGTGGGGTTGAGGTGATTGTGGCTTTGTCCAGGAATTTGAGCTGGGTGTTGCTTATGAATTCCCGGATTGTCAGCATCTTGAGGTCTCTGTGAAGCTGTTTTTCCGTACGAACCATGGGGCTTGGACGATGATGCGGAGAGCCTTATCTTGGCCGGCCTGGAGGGTGGATCTATGTGTACGTAACATTTGGCACCATGCTGGGCTGGAGTAGTGGTTTATTGTCAACTTGTTGCGAGTTGAGCAGTGGGTACAACCTGCCGCGGAATTGGTTGGTTTTTTTGGCGGAGGAGGTGACCTGGTCCTTCCATACTAGCGGTTTGTCATCGTGGAAGCCCAGATACTGTATGCTGTTTGACCATCAGGGTTTGGTGCCTTGGAGGGTGAGGCTTGACGGCATGACTCTGCAAGACTTGGGAAACATAATGGCTTGGGTCTTCGCTGGGTTGTTTTGGATTCTTCAATGTTAGGTCCAGGGGACTAACATGTTGAGGTGGCGTGAGAGGTGGCTGATGATAATCCTGGTCGACGTGGTGGTAGCGGTGATGGCGGTGTATATGAGGAAGGAGGTGTGGTGTTACTTGGAAATGTCAGCGGTGAAGATGTTGAATCAATGGGGGAGATGACGGATCCTGGTGAGACTACGGCTCAAATGGGCTTGATTTTGGAGGTGCTCTGGTCGACTTGGACTTGGAATGTACAGTCCGAGAGAAAGGAGAGGACTAATCGCGTGACGGATGAACTTGAGGATGAGTCTTTCGTGCCAGGCTCGGTCGAAAGCCTTGCCCTATTCCTAAAATATCCTAGCCTTTTTTTGTGTACTATTTTACAATAGTATGTAATATAGAAAATAGGCATCTATAAGAATTTCTCAGTGTTGAAAGATGAATCATTAATATACTAAAAATTTCAATGTAACAATTTTGTTTTAAACCTACCCATACAATAGAATGCCCTGATAAAACCGATCTAGAACTGAAAAACCAGTTGAGAATTCAATTATTAAAATAACCAATATCACTCGATTGCTTAATAAAGTTCTTGGAATAGGACTATGACTTTCCGGCGTTTTGTCTAGAATTGCATAATGCGTCTTCAGCGATCTTTACTAGAGATGTAACACGAAGTACTTTTTAGGATCCGGCGAAACCGTGTACATAGGATCCGGCAAAATCAGGTACCCAGCCGGGTAGGGTCGGCAATCTTATTTTAACCTCGTTGTATTACATTTTAGTAATATTTTCTGTCAACACTACCAACTTTAGGTAATTTTTTATGATTTGGCAATATTGTTCAAATGCGCTTAGGCAGCTACGCGTCTGGTTGCTTTCTGTGAAATCCCATATTTAGTCGTAATACGATGAATCCCCGAGCGAAATAAAAATCTTATCCCGATATTTTCTTCGGTAGAAGATCTTTTTGACGATTGTTAGCTTTTAAAAAATGAGCAAAGTCTAGAACTACTTTTCGCTTGATGAGGAAGATGAATCAAAAGCAGTATGTATGTAGCGTAAAAATTACGCGAGATTTAGAAAAAAAGCTATTACTTCATCTCTAAGGAAACCATCAACACCTCTCGGAATTTGAAACAAGTTAATATTACAGAATATTTTGGGACAGCCAAACAGTGAAATATAAATGATTCTAAAGCAAAACTTGTGTACACGTCCATAGGAGAGATTATAACCACAACTGGCAGAAATCGATTACCCAAAAGTGCAAAGATCTGAATTGGACGATATAAGTATGGGAAGAAGGATCGTCTCATTTAAATCACTCATCTCTTTCCAAAATAAAATTAGAACAAATCCAGAGATATTTTAACCTTTGGGGTAAAGCAAATGATACCAGATGTACCTAGATGCTTGAATTTGATATATTATCTATTTAAAGCTTTTCGCACAAAGAAGAGCTATCTGCTTGCTTGGTGCTGAATATTTTTTTCTGTGACACCAAATCAGTGAGACTTAATTAAAACGTTACTGGAACTTTTACAACCATTTAAACAAACCACCAAAGATTTCAGTAGTTCGCTGTCTATCATATCAGAAGTGATCCCAACAATTTTATCATGGCATAAATATTTAATGAAAATCGAGGTTCCTTGTTTTGGAATCTATGCGGGATTATTTAGTTGAAGGTTTGAGCCAGAGATTCGCAAATATTGATTATATAATTGCCACGTTCCTGGATCCAAGATTTAAAGATGCATATTTCACTAACAAAGAGCAGATTAAAAAAGATATTTTAAAAATATTGAACCCGATAAAGATGTGGTATCAGTTCAGAATCTGATTCTTTGGATGATATCCCACTTAATAGTACCAAAAGAACATAAGAAACAGAATCAATTGAAATGTATTCTCTAACATTGGTTAAACCAGAGATAACAATAAAAAAGTTTCACATCGAATAGAAGAGATAGGAACAGAGCTCAGTGTTTATTTAAGTTTGCCATTTACAGATTCTAAAGCAAGTCCCTTTTTATGGTGGCGGAATAATTTCAAGCTTCTTCAATATTTAGTAAAATGCTATTTTCTGAGATTGGAAATATATATAAAAAAAGAAAGAACAAATTGTCGTCTGAAAATGGTGACATATTAGGTCAGTTAATAAGTTTTGAAAGCGGCTCCTATGGATCACTTGAACCAAATATTGAACACCATTTTGAAGCTTCATCTCTCATATGAACACACCTTAAATTTCAAGTCAATCTGTCAAGTCATTCATTGTTTATCAGCTGGGGAAAGTAGACCTGTTTGAGTATTTTTTAAAAATGTAAAAAATCAAATATCGTGTAGTGATAAAATTCTTTGTTTTGAAAGGTTTATCAGCAACTGAAACCATGCAAAGTTAGTGAAAGAGTCTGCTCCTTCATTTCCAACTGTTCGTTGATGAACTCTAGAGTTTAAACGTGCTCATACAAGCGTCAATGATGATCCACATTCAGGACGTCCAACAACTAAAGAAACTGTTCTGCAAGTAGAAGATATGGTAATGGAAGACCATCGATTAACCGTGGATGATTTAGCTGAGGCTATAGGCATCTCGCGTAGATCAGTACATAAGATCTTAATTAATGGTTTGTGTATGAGAAAATTATTCACATGAAGGATACAGCATTTACTGACATCGGAACAAAAACGCACTCGAGAAAAACTCGTTTCACAAAGAACAAAATTGATTTTGTGCATCGATTTGTAACTATGGATTAGACTTGGGTTTACCAGTATGAGCCTGAACTGCCACAATAAACCGCACGGTAGACTGAGCCCAATTGTTCAACTCCAAACCAGCCAAAGTGGTCAAAGTCGTCCAAAAAATTATGGCATCAGTTTTCTGGGATGCAAAAAGGATTTTGTTTCTTAATTCCCTTCAAACCGGTAAAACAATCACAGGAGCGTATTATTGCAACCTTTTGAACTAGCTGGATGAGGACAGGCCCGGTTTGCAGAAGAATCATCTTTCATGATGACAATGCACCTGCTCACAGAGGTGCATTGCCAAGGCAAAACTGGTCGGATTAAAGTACGAATTGTTGAAACATCCACCCTGTTCACCAGATTTAGCCCCGCCTGACTTCCATCTGTTCCCAAACCTCAAAAGATTTCTACGTGGGAAGCGTTTTTCAACAAATGATGAGGTGCTAGCATCCATAGATGGGTATTTCGAAGGTCTTCTGGAAAACCACTTCAGAGATGGGGTAAATGAATTGGAAAATCACTGGAAAAAATGTATTAAGCTTAAGGGAGATTATGGTAAAGAATAAATGTATTTCGACTCATTAATTCACCTTGTTTCATTTCCGCTTTCAAAACTTATGGACTGACCAGTACTAACATACATATATCACAACACCTTTTATATAATATTTATTCTATGTGTAAGTTTCGTACTAATATGAATAGGTTTGTTATTGTTGGTATGTTTAAACTGTTTCCCTTATGCATATTTTAAAATAAATTCTACTTTCATTTTAAGTTTATTTTACTCAAAAAAATCAGGTACCCCTAAATCAGGCCTAATCGGGTACTCGTCAAAATCAACCGGGTATACGGTTTTAGCCGAGTAAATCGGGTACCCATTACATCTCTACTCTTTATTTTTAGAAAT
The DNA here is from genome assembly GCA_019049505.1 of Pachyrhynchus sulphureomaculatus. Lineage (NCBI taxonomy): Eukaryota > Metazoa > Arthropoda > Insecta > Coleoptera > Curculionidae > Pachyrhynchus > Pachyrhynchus sulphureomaculatus. The sequence goes on along the minus strand of CM032455.1, from coordinate 46,502,592 downwards.
TGGAAAACTTAATAAGCTAGGAGCAGTCAAAACCAAGTATTTTGTACATGTATCGATTTCCACGTGTAACGTAGATAACGATGCAAATCATATTTCGCATTTCTATTAATGTTGTTGAGGTATTTGTAAATATCGATTGATTCTGTAAACTTTTGTTAATAAAAACTGAAGACTAAAGTTAAAATTTTGCATCCTTTTTTATTGGTAGTGTGTCCCACAGAGCGTCGATATTCAGCTACAGTTGATTGCATAATTTGTTTCTTTTATACACATTTTATGTATCTTAATTCTACTGGATCTATCAGTTTTTGCCACATGCATCGCAACACGAGAGCAGAGAATTTTTTTAAACCTATTTAATTTGTAAGTGTCTATTTGTGACCTTAAACATTCCCCAATTTTCTTACAAGTGTTAATAATTGTGCCAGTGTTATATATTTCCAGTAATTTGTGTTTTTTTGTTTGCAGTACTGTTTATACGAGACAAAATCACACTAACTGCTGGATTTTTATTACTAACTCATCTTGGGGATGCGCTTTTAAAACGGTTAAAAGAGCTTCTAATATCTTGAGTGCAATATCGACTGCTTCTTAGGGCAGTAGTTAGTTTCTTTGTTTATGATGTCATCGAATATTTACTAATGAGTTAGTAAAAGAGCTGTAAGTACTGTATAGTCCACATATCTACACCAGAATTATAGTGCGTTCTTTAGAATATTTTTAACTATAGGAGATAACAAAAAACCGATGGCTTCTGAAATGAGGCCATAAAAAGTTCCTGGAAATACAATACATTAATAGTTAAGACTTTAAGGAAATCTCGAGCCGGATAATCTAGCACGTTAAAAAGTGTTGCAAACGTGGATTTTCGTCTTAACGGCCACGTCAGCAAACAGAATTAGCATTATTCGGGTCCGGCAGATCAAAAACTAGATCATCAGCCTTTACAGCCCCTTGATGGTTTGGACTGCAATATCGGCACGTGAGATAATTGGCTCTACTTCTTTCAGGGTAATAGAAGCTACACGATAACTATTAATTCAGAGGGACATGTGGTGATGATTAAGAACTTCTGCACACCCGCTTTACAGAATTTTGTTGATTATAACCAAAAAAACCTGGTTTCAGAAGGCTGGCTTTTTTTTTCTGGTTCTAGTTCACGTGTTGCAGGCAATTCTATAAAGCGCTACAAGAGCGATACTTGCGCGGAAAAAGCTATTCACATTGGTCCTTGAATCGCTGTAAATTGTACTCGATCGAAAACACAGTCCTGGGCAAATTATTCCAAACGGATGGGGTTCTCCTTATAAAAGACTCCTTGAAAAGGGTTGTACGAGGAGTAACAAGCTGAACTTCATACGGATGTGAAGTATTAGCGCGACGTGTATTCTAGCGTGCACCGCTGTGGGAGGAATTAAGCGGGCTACATCCATCAAACAGTTTCCATGAAAATACTTGTAAAATAGACTCAAGTCGCCAACCATTCTTCGATGTTCCAGTGAATCAAGATTGCTGGCCAGTTCCGGTTCTCCAATCAAGCGAACAGCTCTCTTTTCTTTGAATAGAATTCAACAAATGCAGTGAATGTTTGGGAGTCCCAATATGGGAGCAGTATTCCATCGTTGGTCGAGCTTTGTACAGAATTCACAGTTGTGTTTAATGTAAAGCTTTCTAGTTCGAAATAATATTTCCAGTTTTTAAGAAGCTCTCTTTGCTATGCTTGCAACATGTTCATGCCAAGACATATTTGCTCCCAAATTAACGCCCAACAAATTGAGTGACGATGCTAGGGGAATGGACTGACTATGTCGGGTTCAGCAACGTTAACTTTTTTAGAAAAAACTGCCGCTGGCGTTTTTGTAACGTTAAATTCCACTTAGTTACTATCACTCCAAGATAAAACTTCTTCCAGTTAAGTTGAACGAACTCCTGTTGTCTGCGGATATTCGCCTGAGAGCGATGCCCGAGTATGAAAAGATAAGCGTACTATCATGTCAGGATTGGATTCCCGGTCACTAGAAGAACAACGCCCGATATAACTATGTCGGGTTTAACTTTTTTAGAAAATAACTGCCGCCTGGATCGAATCTCTTCCAGGTCTTTGTTAAGTTCCTGCTGTGTGCGGATATTTGCATGAGTAGCCGATGTTCGAGCATTCAAAGTGAATGATGAGATAAGCGTACTATCATCTGCAAAACTGTAGATTGGATTCCTGGTTATTTCCAGCATATCGTTGATGTAAATGAAAAATAGAGTAGGAGACAGTATGGAGCCCTGGGGCACACCGGCGTTGATAGTGAAGGTGTTAGAAAAAAAAACCGTCGATTCCCACTCGTAAAGAAAGCTTTTTTAGGAATCTTGAGAGCCATCAACAGAACTTTTCAGATATAACAGAAGAGGGTAACCTAGTCAGCAATCCATCGTAACAAACACGGTCAAATGCTTTGGATATATCAAGAGCAACCGTTCGAGACTCTCCACAGTGTTCAATTACATTGTTCCAAACATCTGTTATATAAGTTAGAAGATCTCCATGATCTGTTTACGAAAACCATATTGATGGTCGCTAATAATATTGAATCCTTCAAGATATTTTAGAAGATGCTGACTGATAGTCTTTTCATGACTCTCGATATTATTGAAAGTAATGCGACTAATCGATAGTTGTTTGGCAAGGTCTTCTTGCCTTTTTTGGGTATCGGCTAAACCGTGGCGCATTTCCAGCAGGAAGGAAATATTCTTTTTCTGAAGGATAGGTTAAGTAGTCTACAGAAAACTGGTGTTAGTTCTCTCGCGCAGTTTTTGAGTAGTGTCAGGTATTCCGTCAGCGCCAGAAGCTTTTTTGGTGTCTAGCTTCATTAAAATATATTTTATGACACGCTGTCTGAAGACAATATCGGGCATCCTTGACTACTCTATGTGAATAGTAGGTGGTGTTTTTCCTTCGAAATCAGTAGAATGTGAAACAAAGAGTTCAGCCAACAATTTCGCTTTCTCAACTCTAACCTGAACTAATAAATAAAAGGAAATATCCAGGAACAAATCGCAATCATCACGGAAGAAATGTGCCCAGCAGTAATCAATAATTCACCGCTGTCCTAGAAAAATGCTGAAAACGTAAAGGTTCACATTTAGGTATAATTTTTTAAGAAGTAATTTTCCAAGCACAGTGTGATACAAGACCGGTTATTTGATTTCTCAGTTTATTTTTTTCTACAATAAATATTTTTTTTATGTGGTACCTTTTACTATTACTTAGTAATATTAACTCAGTCCATGGCAAATGAGTAATAAATAATTATCTTATTTTTCAAAAATTTGTATTTTCTTCCCACATTTTTGGATCGGTCAATAGTTACATTGAAAACAATATCACATGTTGTGAATTAAAAATGCTTTATTCACGGTCCATTATAACTTGAAAATGCACTTTATTTCGCATAGCCTTGTCGATACGAAAATAACGGTGGACGTTTTGCGTGGGAGTAGAATTCATCTATTTTCAGCCGCTCGCGGGCGGATCTCTTAAACACCTGATCGGCAACAAAACTGCTTGTAGATACCTGTGGCAATTTTAATAGTTTGAAATAAATAGTACGCAGTCAAAGTATCCATTTCTGACATTCGTTCCAAGTATATTTTTTTTTATTGGCAACAATGACCCTTCTATTTCTCAGCAAAAATAAAAAAAAAACTGGTTTTTACTTCGTAAAATTCACAGAAACGATCTAATTGATAATAATCATTATTTTTATTACTTTAAATTCCATTGGTGTTAGATCCTCATTAACACGCAAAATAAAAAACATATTTATACAAAGTGTTTTCTATTTTTATTTTTTATTTTAACATTTTATGGTGCTTACTAAATTAAATCACTTTCACCAAATATCGATACAAAAAACATTAAGTTTTTTTAGATTTTTAATGACAGATCATTAAAATTTCATCATCCGGCTATCTTGAAATTTATAGTACTACTAAAGCACTTCCACTGTCTAGCTTGTTCACAATTTTTTTAATAAAATTGTTATCGGCACAACAGATATGTAAGACCCAGAATTACCTACACCTGGAGCTAGATTATCATTTTAGAATGATTTTTACTTTTAAAACAGATTTCTTTTGAAATTTGTGTATAGTCAAAATTTGGCGAAGGAAATTATTTGATGCATCTAAATTTATTAAAAAAACAGATTGAAATTAAAAACCAACCTGTATAGTTATTTAGGGCTATGTTTCCGTAGACAGAACTGCTACTTATATATAACAAAACTCGCATACTATTAGCAAATATATTTGCCCCCTTTTTGAAGCCAAAATGGATTCAAAGATATTCTAAATCATAAAATCAGACAAAACGGCTTATTTTTCCGATTTTTTAAATTCTTCATAAATAATACATGTCTTACGGACGTAAAACATGGCTTTTACTAGTATTTTTTATTTCTATTAAATTTTTAACTCATTGACATTTTTTTTTTTGGGGGGGGGCGAAACCGGAAGTAGAAAAATTTTTTTTTAGCGGGTCATTGAGTGGGGTGTCAAATGAAAGCTTGTGAAAACACGAATTCAAAAATATATACGATGCATTACTTGCGCACAATTTTCTTTGTATTATTTTGAAAAAATTGCCAAAAATGGTTGTGCCGTCCTCTCGAAAAGTACTGATGAAAAAATTTTGAAAAGATTCTGGAATATTCTCCATAAAGTGGAGTTTAAACGAAAATTATCACGAGCGCATTCCGTTTGATAATTTATTTGGTATAAAAAAATAAATTAATAAATATGGAAATTATATTTCTTAACATATGATGAAGATTTTTGTATTATTTAAGTGTACATTACTGTAACCGAGTGGCGAGTTGCTCTTGTCCGAGATATAATTTTATTTTATTTGGTTATAATTAAAAAATATTTAGGTAGTAAATAGTTATTGTAAAACAACGAAAAATGGATAAAAAGTCCATGTTTCAGCAGTTTACCAGCTGTTCTCTTGTTCGTCAAATCCATCCTGAGACGCGTTTCGCCGTATCACGGCTCGTCAGTCAGACTAGGATTGACAAACAAGAGAGCAGAATTTACTGGTACTTATCCCAGAAGTTACCGAGTATGATGGTAGGATACAACAAATTGTACTAAGTACGCATACCTATTACTCCACCGAAAGCTGATACGGCTCGAAAGCTGCTGTGTCAGCTTTCGATGGAGTAATAGGTATGCGTACTTAATACAATTCGTAGTAAATATTTGTTTTACACTTTTATTGCTATCTTCTAAATTGAGCTAGATTGATTTATTGGCTATTGGGTAGCTGAGATTTTATAACTATTATACATTCTTGACTAAGAAAAAACGTGAAAATATATATTGGAACTTACAAGATCAGGGACCTAATTAACTTAGCCTAGGTAGGGATATTATTTTATTTTAAACGCAGTCACGGTACAGAACACTAATTGCACAAGGCCCATTTGCATTTGACCTGTTTTTATATATAAAAGAAATAAATAATTTTACAATGTAAATAATATTTTACAATTTTATGCAATTATTCCAACAACAATTTTCAAAAATTGACTTGTAATTTGGTATTACAATACGAGGCATGTTTTTTAAGTAAGTACCGTTTTGCGATTCCGCCGCCGCAGCGATACGGTCGGCGTTCCGCGCATACGCGCTGGTAACCTACATCTCATGTCTACGCACTGACGCCATTACAGTCTGATTCTTCATTGTATACGTTGTTTACTGAGTGTTTAAGATGCCTCCGACAATCGTGAGTCCCGCCGATTGTGAAGTACGGGCTGTTATACGATTTCTGAGTGCTAAAGGCGTAAAACCGATCGATATTCATCGTGAGATCTGTGAAGTTTACGGACAAAACATTATGAGTGATGGAATGGTAAGGAAATGGGTGAGAGCATTTAAAGATGGCCGCACAAATGTGCATGATGAAGAACGGAGTGGGCGTCCTTCGGTCGTTAATGAAGATTTGGTGCAGAAAGTGGACGAAAAGGTGAGAGAAAACAGACGCTTTACAATTTCATCATTGTGCGACTGCTTTCCTCAATATTCTCGTAGTGTTTTGTATCGCATTGTGACCGAGAACTTGAATTACCGGAAATTGTGTTCACGTTGGGTTCCAAAAATGTTGACGGATTTGCACAAAACCCAACGTTTAGGCAGTGCATTGACTTTCCTTGAGCGGTACCACAATGAAGGTGAACATTTTTTAGACCAAATTGTTACTGGTGACGAAACATGGGTGGCCTACGTCACACCAGAATCGAAACAACAATCCTTGGAATGGCGACATTCATCATCACCCAAAAAAGTGAAGTTTAAGCAAACAATTTCTGCCCGCAAAATCATGTGCACAGTTTTTTGGGACAGAAAAGGAGTATTGCTAGTGGAGTTTCTGCCTCGTAATGAGACAATCAATGCAACGTCTTATTGTGAGACATTGAACAATCTGCGTCGTGCAATCCAGAACAAAAGACGTGGCAAGTTGAGTAAGGGTATCGTTTTGCTGCATGACAATGCCCGTCCACATGTGGCTAATCGGACCAAAGATCTCATCAAATCTTTTAAATGGGAAACTCTAGATCATCCTCCATACAGCCCTGATCTGGCGCCCAGCGACTACCATTTGTTCCTGCACTTGAAGAAGCACCTGGGTGGTCAGCGTCTTCAAGACGATAACGAAGTCAAAACATTTGTGATACAGTGGTTAACAAGTCAGGCGGCAGAATTTTATGAGGAGGGTATTCAAAAACTGGTGCCACGTTATGACAAGTGCCTCAATATTCACGGAAATTATGTAGAAAAGTAGATTAAGGTACAGGCTTTCATGTAAAAATAAAATTATAGCGATATCTTTGCACGTCTTTTTTTCATTCCAAAACGGTACTTACTTAAAAAACATGCCTCGTAATAGTAATAATAACAATTTTGTGCTGACTTAGTTTGCGCCCGTCAGCCAAACATGGAACCACATTGACCAAATGTGAGAAAGAAGAACTTTTTTATAATAATAATATTAGTA
>CM032455.1:46450544-46493044 GCA_019049505.1 Pachyrhynchus sulphureomaculatus | reverse complement strand
TATATATATATATATATATGTATATATATATATATGTATATATATATATATATATATATATATATATATATATATGTATATATATATATATATATATATATATATATATATATAATATATATATATATATTATATATTTTATATATGGTTTAATGTAAAACAACTGAAAAAACGGACGAAGGCCCATATTTCAGCAGTCTACTCACTGTCCTCTTATTCTTCAATCCATCTCGAAACGCGATTCGCCGTATGACGACTCATCAGTCAGGCTAGAATCGACAAACAGGAGAAAGTAATTTTCCAGTACTTATGGTAGTACTTACGGCCATGAATAGTAAAATATAAAGCATACCTCGTACTTGGTACTCCATTGGAGGCTCACCCGCTGCAGCAATACATGCCAACAGAGTGGTTAGTAGATTGCAAACACTTCTCAACAGGCAGAGCGATTTTTCAACGGATCCACCTGAGGCATATGTAGTTCTATGTAAAACAACTGAAAACGGACGAAGGCCCATATTTCAGCAGTCTATCCACTGTTCTCTTATTCGTCAATCCATCCCGACACGCGTTTCGCCGTATCACGGCTGATCAGTCGGGCTCGGGCTACAATCGACAGTATGAGGTATGCATTATATCTTACATATATATATATATATATATATATATATATATATATATATATATATATATATATATATATATATATATATATATATATATATATATATATATATATATATATATATATATATTATGGGTCTAGCACACGTACTACAGGGAAGTCCCTAAAGCGCTACGGGAGCGACACGTGTGCGGAGAAAGCGATTCACGTTGTTCTTGAGTCGCCGTAGGTTGTACTCGGTGGGAAACACAGTCCTGGGCAAATTATTCCAAAGAGATGTTGTTCTCCATATAAAAGACTGCTTGAAAAGCGTTGTACGAGCAGTAACAAGCTGAACCTCATACGGATGTGAAGAATTAGCGCGACGTGTACTTCTAACATACACTGCCCTGGAGGAATTAAGCGGGCCACATCCTTCGAACACTTTCCATGAAAGTACTTGTAGAATAGGCTCAAGTCGCCAACCGTTCTTCGATGTTCCAGCGAATCAAGGCCGACGGTCAGTTCTGGATCTCCAATCAGACGAACAGCTCTTCTCTGAATAGAATCCAACAAATGCAGTGTATGTTTGGGAGCGGAGCTCCAAACATGTGAGCAGTATTCCATAGTTGATAGAATTTGAGCTTTGTAAAGAATTAACAGTTGTTGTGGAGTGTAAAGCTTTCTGGTTCGAAATAATATTCCCAACTTTTGAGAAGCTCTCCTTGTTATGCCTACAACATGTTCAAGCCAGAACATATTTGCTCCCAAATTAACGCCCAACAAATTGAGTGACGATGTTAGAGAAATGGAGTGCCTCGACATAACTATGTCGTGTTCAGCAACGTTAACTTTTTTAGAAAAAACTGCCGCCTGGGTTTTTGTAGCGTTAAATTCCACTTGGTTACTGTCACCCCGAGAGAAAATTTCTTCCAGGTCTTTGTTAAGTTGAGTGACTTCCTGCTGTCTGCAGATATTCATCTGAGTAGCCGATGTCCGAGCATTCAAAGTGAATGAAGAGATAAGTGTACTGTCATCTGCAAAGCTGTAGATTGGATTCTCGGTCTTTTCCAGCAGATCGTTAATGTAAATGTGACAGAGAGTAGGGGTCAGTATGGAGCCTTGGGGTACACCGGCGTTGATAGTGAAGGTGTTAGAAAGAAATCCGTCGACTGCCACTCGTAAAGAACGCTCTCTGAGGAAACATGAGAGCCACAAACAGAACTTTTCCGACATATCATAAGAACGTAGCTTAGCCAACAGCCCATCGTGCCAAACACGGTCGAATGCCTTGGATATGTCAAGAGCAACCGCTCGAGATTCTCCAAAGTGTTCAATTGCATTGTTCCAAACATGTGTTATATAAGTCAGAAGATCTCCTGTTGATCTATTTTTACGAAAGCCATATTGGTGATCGCTAATAATGTTGAATCCTTCAAGATATTTTAGAAGATGCTGATTGATAGCCTTTCCATGTCTTTCGATATTATTGAAAGCGGTGCGATTGGTCGGTAGTTATTTGGCAAGGTCTTCTTGCCTTTTTTAGGTATCGGCTGAACTGTAGCACATTTCCAGCAGGAAGGAAATATTCCCTTTCTGTAGGATAGGTTGAAAAGTCTACAGAAAACTGGTGTTAGTTCCCTCGCACAGATTTTAAGAACTATGGCAGGTATTCCGTCAGCGCCAGAAGCCTTTTTGGTGTCTAGCTTCATCAGAACACGCGTTAAGATACGCTGTCTGAAGACAACATCGGGCATCCTTGACTGCACTATGGGAATGTGGTGTTTTTCCTTGGAAATTGACAGTAGAATGTGAAGCAAAGAGTTCAGCCAACAAGTTCGCTTTCTCAACAGGTGTCGTTGCAATAGAATTATCTGGCCGTGTGAGTGGTGGTAATATATATATATATATATATATATATATATATATATATATATATATATATATATATATATATATATATATTAGGATTATTTTTATTAGGGAAAGACTTGACAGGTTGTATTTTATGGAAAATCTCCCCCTCTAGGATGTTGATATTTAAATTAAGTTTACACATTTAATGTTGTGCTGTGTGAGAGGGGTTCTCCCCCTCGTCATCAATTTTAAATTTAGTGTTCAATTTTTAAAGTTTTGCTGTATAAAAGAGTTCTTCTCGTGAAAAATCTGCCCCTCTGCCCAGCCATCGATTTTGAATATACTGTGTTGAATCTAGCATAGATGTCTCATCTATAAGCAGGTCTGCTTTTAATGTTCTTTTTATCCAATGGAAAGTCAGTTATATTCATACGCTTGTCACCTCAAAACTGGCTAGGCCATAACTGACATCATTTGCTTTCATCAAAATGTATGGTTTACCTACTCGTTTGCGTGTATTATAAAAACCAAGGAACCGACGAAGCGGTAAAATTGATGGCACTGAGGTTGAGCTGATTTACTGACGATGCTAATGCTTGTGACGTAAAGGGAATTGGGGTGGGAACAACGACGAGACTGATCTCCGACTAGCAAACCAGAGTACGCTGGTGCTGTGGTTTAGTTGGTAAAGTGCAGAGACCTATGATCTGAGATCGTGGATTCAAATTTCACCGAGAAACAATTTGAATCCACGATCTCAGATCATAGGCCTCTGCACTTTACCAACTAAACCACAGCACCAGCGTCACGGTATAACTCGAGAATGCATAATCCCATTTTCTTGCAGTTGTCATCTGGTCTCGTTTTCACCTATATTTGAGTAAAATTGGTTCAGAAACAACGAAATTATCGGGAAAATAGTATGGATGGATTTTCATTTCTCTTAAACTGCTTACATAACGTGACATCGATGAAGTAAGTTTGAAATAGGAAGACCTGAATGCATAAAAATATAATTTTATGGCACATCTGTGCAACTATATCGAAATTGTTAAACAGGAAAACAGAAATATATAATTACATTGCAACATCTATAAAACCATTTCAAAATTTTATAAAAATCTCATACCTAGATAATCAAGTGTATCAGCGATCTTTATACTTAACAGATTTGACGCAGTCATAGAAAATTGGTTATACAACTCTTATTGCAAATACGTCTATTATGAAGTGCCTGCAGTTTAGTTTGGGTCCGTAGTACTAAAATCAATACCAGTAATACATTCCATCAATATACGAGGCTGGTTTGAAAAGTCCGTGCAAAAATAAAAACTACTTATGTGTTTGGGGTAAACCTTTTTTATTTTTCGACATAGTCTCATTTTAGGCTTATACACTTCGTCCAACGATGTTCTAGTTTGTTGATCCCTTCCGAATAATAGGATTTGTACAAGTCTGCAAAATATCCATTAGTGTCTGCAATCACCTCCTCGTTTGAATAAAATATTTGTCCCGCCAGCCATTTCTTCAAGTTGGGGAACAAATAGTAGTCCGAGGGAGCCAAGTCTAGAGAATAGGGGGGATGTGAAGCGAGTTGGAATCCTATTTCCATTAATTTTGCGACCACAACTGCTGAGGTGTGTGCTGGTGCGTTGTCGTGATGGAAAAGGACTTTCTTGTGGGCCAATCGCGGGCATTTTTCTTGCAGCTCGGTTTTCAAACGGTCCAATAACGATGAATAATATTCACCTGTAATAGTTTTACCCTTTTCCAGATAGTCGATGAGGATTATCCCTTGCGAATCCCAAAAGACAGTCGCCATAACCTTTCCGGCCGAAGGAACGGTCTTCGCCTTTTTTTGGTGCAGATTCCCCCTTGGTAACCCATTGTTTAGATTGTTGTTTGGTCTCAGGAGTATAGTAATGTATCCATGTTTCATCCACAGTGACCAAACGACGCTTAAAGTCCTCCGGATTCTTCTGGAACAGCTGCAAACCATCCTTGCAACACTTCACACGATTCCGTTCTTGGTCAAGCGTGAGCAATCGCGGCACCCATCTTGCGGATAGCTTTCTCATGTCCAAATGTTTATGCAAAATATTATGTACCCGTTCAGTCGAGATGCCCACAGCACTAGCAATCTCACGCACCTTAACTCTTCTGTCATCCATCACGATATCATGGATTTGATCAATGATTTCTGGAGTCGTAACCTCCACAGGCCGTCCAGAACGTTCAGCGTCACTTGTGCCCATATGGCCAGTCCGAAAATTTTGAAACCACTTATAAACTGTTCTAATCGAAGGTGCAGAGTCACCATAATGTTTATCAAACTTCTCTTTAGTCTCCTGAGGCGTTTTGCCTTTCATAAAGTAATGTTTAATCACCACACGAAATTCTTTTTCGTCCATTTCTTGAAAATCACTCGACTTCCTTGATTCACACGAATGCCAAACACAAAGAAATAGACCAATATGGCTGAAACTTGGTGTACGTTCATTCAAGAGATGCTACTAACTAAACATGACCTCGATACGCGCCGGTGGTGCCATCTCTCGGACTTTGCACGGACTTTTCAAACCAGCCTCGTAATATTTTCAAATTACAATTTTAATTAGTAGTAGTTAGAAGATGTACATTAAAAGGATAAAATTATCAAAACAAATTTTATTTTTTATATATTTTCACGAATTTCAGGTAGTGGAAAGGCGAACAGCGGCAGAAATAGAAAAAACAAATACGGATGGAAATTAAACATCTCACAGTTCAATGTGAACAATTAGCAGATCTACTTGAAAAAGGTAACCTGTACTAACCTGTACTATACCCACTGAACTAACCTGTACTAAGCCAATTACATTTTACAATGCGAATAGGTATATAATTTTTCAATTTCCGTAAAACTGCAGTGACCGGCATAACGTTGGCAAACTATCGGAACGATTAATTTCTTATTTTTTTTAATATTAAACTTTAAATATAGATGTATATCGGTAACCAGTACCTCAAGCAGAATCTATAGGAAGATACTCCGAAATATTATTGAAAATGAATATAGCTCACACGAAATTAAGAAAGTCAGGCTTTAGAGCGGGAAGGTCAGGTTTGGAAAATATATTCAGCCTAGCCCAACTCAACGAAAATAAAACAGGAACAAACAAAAAAGTTCACGTACTATTCGCAGATGTAACAAAAGCATATGATACTGTTCCATTTAAAAAATTCTTGCAAACTGTGAACCTATCGCCAGTAAATAATACTGCAATCACCGCAATAAAACAATTATTCGATCAGTCATACTCTAGAATAAAACTAGAAAACATATTATTAGTTAGATTCCCAGTAAAAAAGACTTAGACAGGGTTGATGTTTATCGTCCACTTTGTTCAAAATTTATCTCAGTGAAACTTTAAAAAGATTGAGAAGAAAATGCAGAGGAATGGGAATACAGTTGAACAAAGATATAACTATATATACTCTTAATTTTGCGGATGATCAAATGGTGATTGCACGATACAAGGAAAATCTAAAATATATAACAAGAAAGCTGTTTGAGGAATATGAAAGCGGGGAACTGACACTAAACTACAAGAAAACTAAATATCTGGATATTGGAGGGCAACCAGAAAAACTTACTTTAAACGGAGGCCAAATGATTAATGCCTGTAAGGACTACATCTAAGTAGATGTGTTCCTAAGCAGAACAACAATAGATACAGCCGGTAGAACAGAAAAAGGAATAGAAGACGGACTAAGCAAATGAAAAGCTATCATACAACACCTTTGTTCTATCCTTTGATCAAAGAAACTATCAATTGAAAAGAAGCACTACACCTATAACGCAATCTTTAAGAGCATGGTACTCTACGGCTGCAAAGCTTGGGATATAAGCAAGAATTTAGAGGAGAAACTTCTTGCTTTCGAGATGGACTACTAGTGAAGGTCAGATGGAATATCAAGACTAATCAAAAACAGAAACGAAAGAATAAAAAAGCCATGAAGATAGAAAGAACAATAAATGGCCAATATCCGACAAAGACAGTTTATCTGGTATGGACAAGTAGAAAGAACGAACAACAAATTCAAAAGCTTGTTTTGAAATGGAGGCCCACAGTGAAACAAAAGAGAGGAAGGCCGAAAACCATATAGATTGGTGGTATCGAGAGAGCCATGTCAGAAAGAAATCTACGACAGGTAGGTTGGGAAGACAGAAGCGGCTAGCAATAGGGAATCGAAAGGCGTAGATAGATAGAAAGAAACTTTAATTGAAATTAATTAATTAATCTTTCTACAGAGTGTCAAAAACCGTAAATTAAATAAACTGGAAAATTAAAATTATTTGATTTCAATTTGTCTTCTTCGTCGTCTTTACACCTTTTTCCGTATTTCATATAAGAAAAAACCGGCCAAGAGCAAGTCTGACTTAAATTTTTTTGCCCGATCTTTATTTATATAGACTAGAAAAATTATTAAAGGTAATGCACTCATGATAATTTTTACCTTATGGAGAATATTCCGGATTTTTCTCGAAAGTACTCTTAGAGATAGGGTGGGCGGACTGCGATTTTTTACAATTTTTAAAAAATAATGTAAAGAAAAGTTTGCGTAAGTATTACATCATATATATTTTTGATCTGGTGTTGTCACAAGTTTTCATTTGACACCCCACCCGATGGCATTGAATAAAATGTTTTTTTTCACTTCCGATTTCATCCCCCAAAACTCAAAATTGGATTGGGCTGTCAATTCCTATATTTGTGGAACATTTCAACTTTCTATGCCAATATTTTCCGAGGAAATTGGCTGTGAAAGACAGACAGAGACCGAAGGGATTCTGTAAGTGTTCCGTTTTTCAGTTTTAATAGGGAACACTAAAAATAAGTGTAATGTACGGAAAAAAACATAAGAATTTTTTTTCCCATACTTTGTTAACTTTATATTAGTTACTGCATAATTTAAAATATTAATGCGCTAAGTTTTTTTATATTGGTAAAATCATAAGAGAACAATTGGCCGCAGCATCAAGTAAAATGAAAACTAAATGCAATTTTTATTTCTCGTACCCTAAGCGTTCTCGTCTTGAGGGTTAATAGGCGTTTGTCATTAAGAATAATACCATTCTACAACACTGTAAACAAAAAACCACGGGAAAGATGTTTATAGAAACCAGAATATGGCAGTATTAACAATATTAATCAAAACAGACAATACAATTTGGCGGGGTGAATTGTCTGTTTTGATTAGTATTGTTATTCGCGCCAAATTCTGGTTGGTTTTCGCGGAGCGTCACTTATTTGTTTACAGTGATGTAATTTTTTTTTACCTTAATTACAAACGGCCACAGAATGATAAAATTTTTCAAATCAATGAGGCGATATTTGTATTAAAACTACGCGTAGTTCCATCTAAAAGTTTAATATCCGATGTTTAAGCTGTAACTTTTCCCAATTTTTATTTCAAATTTTAGCGCGAAAACTGTTGTATGGATTTAGGGATTTTCATGCGGGACAGGTTTTGTGTCCAAAAATATCAACCAAAATATTATCTATCATATTATTATACTGTTCGTTTAACCGCTGCATAAAAGAAATATAACAATTATCTTTTTCACTTCTTTTTGTTATTTTTTTAATTTCAATGATAATGAAGAAACCTCTTAAGAAACTTAAAACTCTGTAGTTAGAGAATAGTGTCGGTCTTTGGCACTTTTCTCATGTGGCACAAAGTTGTCGTACGACTATGCTTATACACTTTTTTAAAAACATTTTCTTCAACAAACAAATAAATCGCCACTAAACTCGCCGAACAGGATTTGTATTATAAATATTCCTTTACAAATACTAATTGTTAACAGATTTTACTTAAACAGAATATGTTTAATGTCGACGACTCAAACTATCAGAAAAATATCACATTCATTTTTCATGCATAATATTATATTATTTTCAAAAATATCATTTCTATAATTGAAAGAGAGTTTTCCTTTTACTACTATTTGAAAAATATATGACTACATGAGAATACCAAATGTTATGCGCAATTATGAATTAGGATCCTTTTTGAAAATCATTTATTTTGATTATTAGCTACACTAGAACCCTATAATCAGCATATATCGGTCACTTACAGATAATTCTCCACACAACAGGAAATAGACACACATACGAGTTTTCATTATTTATTAAAATAAAAATATAGAGTACATTGAATGCTTAATATTAAAAAAATAAGCACTAAGCAAACGCGAATAGTTAAAAGCTTTATCGTTAGAGTTAGGAAAAAACTGTAACAATAAAATAAACCACAGAGAACATATATAATCCAAGATATACTAATACCTAAATCCTACACTTTTATTAACTGCTATGGTGCCAAATTAACTGGTGGTTTACTATTCTCGATAATATAGGGCGTTACGTTCTTGACCAATTAAAGTACCAGTCTTAATAGGATCAACTCCTATTAAAGCACGCTTCACCCAAAAAAATTAAATAAACTAAACAAAACTTCGTAAATCTATAATGTGCAACTTTTTACTGATAAATAAAAAGTGTTTATCTTTGCCATGATTTTCTAGATCGTTAAAAAACAATGGCTTTCTATATTATATAAAAAAATACACATTTCAGAAGAGGCTCAAAAAATCCCTTTATGACAATGCATATACGGATAATAAAATGGTAAAAACTCTCCGTTAAACAATTTATCTCTTTACTTTTTTTGTGGAAAAATTATACTATTGCGGGCTCTCTCAAACAACGTAATGAAAACATTATCAATTGAAATTTGGTCGCTACCATTTCGAATTATTTTTCTCAACGAAAGTGTAAGTAAATAAGCCCAGGAGACAAGGTACACAGAGTAGTGTGCACCTTGTCTCCTATAATTCTTGTTCAGCTGTATATATATATATATATATATATATATATATATATATATATATATATATATATAAACTCCTGGACAAAATTAACGCAACAATCTGAAAATTAATTTATCTTTTTCTTATGTCAGTTTTAAAGTTTATCGAGTATTTGAATAGTAGGGAATGCATATTTTGTTTCGTTGTTCATGACAGGAATCAAAACAATTCGTTTAGATTTACGGTTTTAAAGAATTTTTTAGAAGATAAACAATTTTCTGTAATAATGCGATAGATTTTCTTTAAAAGTAAGCTTATAAATTGTTCCCATATGTTTTGTGGTAGACTCTTTTAATTTTGACCCCGAAGAATTAGAAAAATGAATCGAACAAGGAATTTAACCGAACACGAGGTAGTGCGAGCCTCAGTTTTATTGGACGAGGGATATTGTCAGAGTTATGTTGCCAATTTGTTAGGCAAACATCGTTCCACAATAAGTCGTATGGTAAAATGCTTGAATGAAGTAGGAACTTATTCTAGAAGGCTAGGGCAAGGGCGGAAACGATGCACTAGCGACCTAGATGAACGTTTTATAAGACAATATGCTTTAAGAAACAGGACTGTCACTAGTTCTATAATAAGAAACGAACTCAAAGCTGTTCGCAATGTCACAATTTCTTCTAAAACAGTTAGAAGACGGTTAAATGAAGCTGGATTAAACAGTAGGAGACCAGCCACTGCGCCCTTGTTTACTAGAGAGAACAGAGTTGCCAGGTTACGTTTTGCTCGAAATCACGAAAACTGGTCTGTGGAAGACTGGAAACAAGTTTTCTTCACAGATGAAACTAGGGTTAGTCTAAAACATCCAGATGGTCGTGAGCGAGTATGGCGAAGACCAGGAGAGAGGTTTGCTCCTTGCAATATCTCTGCAAGGATTCCATTCGGCGGTGGCTCTGTTATGTTCTGGGGTGGCATTTGCTTTGATGCTCGCATAGAGTTAGTTCCTATCAGTACGAGATCCATGAATGCTGACTACTATCTTGAGAATATTGTAATAGAACATGTGATGCCTTTCGGTCATTTTGTGGGGCCCAATTTCCTATTTATGCAAGACAACGCTCGACCTCACGTGGCTAGGGAGGTACTCGATTATCTTAATTAAGTTGATATACCGATTATGCAATGGCCACCAAAAAGCCCGGATCTGAATCCGATAGAACATGTATGGGATCACCTTAAGAAAAATGTGAAACGTCATATACCTGCACCTAGCAACCTGAGGGAACTTGAAAATGCAATTATCACAGAATGGGAGCAAATTCCTCAAGATTTTATCCAAAATTTAATTAGAAGCATGCCTAGGCGCATAAACGCTGTCATCCGAAGTAGAGGAGGCAACACACGCTACTAGTGTCCCAGTTACACCATTAATTTTGCTACTAGTGTCCCAGATTATTTTTTTCATTATTACATTATTTCAACGATTTTGTTATTAGGTCTTAAGAATAATTTTAATTCGAATCTTATGGAGAAATTCACTTTTAAAGTATCCGAATAAGTTTTTTTCTAACTTTTAGTGTAACCAATATTCATAAAAAAATTATTAAAATTAATTCATTTTAGAGATTTGTATGATTTAATATATTGTTGCGTTAATTTTGTCCAGGAGTGTATATATATATATATATATATATATATATATATATATATATATATATATATATATATATATATATATATATATATATGTATATGTATATATATATATATATATATATATATATATATATATATATATATATATATATATATATATATATATATATATATATATATATATATACATATATATATATATATATATATATATATATATATATATATATATATATATATATATATATACATATATATATATATATATATATATATATATATATATATATATATATATATATATATATATATAATATATATAATATATATATATATATATATATATATATATATATATATATATATATATATATATGAGCCAAACTGGACACTTTTCCTAGAATACATCTCAAGTCACCCGGACTGAAACATGATGACAAGACTGCCATTGGCACACATTTAAAAACATCCAAACACTCTTTTGTTATCGTATCTAAGCTCAATGTCTTGCACCCTTTTAATAAAAAAAAAAGACCTGATGTGTTGGAAAATCTAGAAATTACTATTTTTTTCCAGTCATATTCTCCACAAAATTTTAACAAACAGTCTGGTTTAAAAACCTACCCCAGCTACTCCTTTAAAGAATAATTTACTTTTATATTTTACCGTTGTTTTTCTTAGTTATTTTTTACCGTTGGTTGGCTTAGTTAGTTTTATTCTATTTTATATATCTATCTGTGTTTTCAACATTTTCTTTTTGCCTTATTTATTTTTAAGTTTAGTACTTATCTCTGGCGATGAAGATTCTAATTATTAACGTTGATAACTGCTATGATTAATGTTATGTGTATTTTTTAATTTTAATTTTGATCATTGTGTTACGTAAACTACTGTTATGTTCAGGATTTTCTAAGTTATAAGTTATATATATATATATATATATATATATATATATATATATATATATATATATATATATATATATATATATAAATAATACATTAAAATTCTAACAATAAATTTGCACAATGTTTCGCCAAAATCTCATTTGGCATTTTCAGGTGCTCCCGCTGCTACTGCTACTCGATACTGTGATCTTTGCTGCTGCCGCTCGAAGCTAACTGAGAAACCGACGTGCAGTCGCCGTCTTTTATAGGTCGGCGTTTACGCAGATCGAAGGTGGGGGTCAGAAGTGTTCGTCTGAGCATCGGTGTTTGCCGGCTGGGTGGCAATTATGGGTTTCGGTGCTATGCTGACTGTTGCCTTCTCGATGTTTTGGTTATTCCTTGGCTTAGCTAATGACCCTTCCATATAGTGGAGATGCTGAGACGAACATTTCCGACCCCCCCACCTAAAATCTGCGTAGACGCCGACCTATAATAGACGGCGACCACACGTCGGTTTCTCAATTAGCTTCGAGCGGCAGCAGCAGCAAAATCACAATATCAAGTAGCAGCAGCAGCGGGAGCACCTGAAAATGCAAAATGAGATTTTGGCGAAACGTCGTGCAAATTCATTGTTAGACAATGAAACCCGGAATTTTAATGTATTACATTCCTCCGTCCGTGAAAACCTCTATTGTATATATATATATATATATATATATATATATATATATATATATATATATATATATATATATATTATATATATATATATATATATATATATATATATATATAATATATAAATATATATTTATGTATATATTTTATATATATATTTATATATATATATATATATATTTACATATGTATATTTATATATACATCTTAAACTTTCATTTTATATTTTAGATGAATTCTACCGCCACATCTACACAGGACCGACTGGGCCTCTATTAGCGACTCAACCACCTCGCTCAACCAGCAGACCCCAAGTGATTCGAACGACAACCACGAGGTCGTCTTTTCTACCAGAGTTCCCCGACTAACCCCTTCGAACTACCCGACTTCGAAGGCCCCAAGTGGAACTGTTCACTTTGTACATTCCTTAACCACCCAGATTTAGACAAATGCGAACAGTGTGAGATGCCTAGAGTTCTACATGGTACGACTACATCAAATTTAACACTTGACGCATTGCAAAATATTCCTAACCCTGCTGATTGGTCATTGTCATTTGACATGCTTCAAAAGTCAGCTAACGCGCTTAAGAATAGTGTTGAGCATGAAGCACAGAGTTTGCCGCCCTTAAGAACCAGTAATTCTTTTACTACAAGTGAGATGTTGAGGAGGCTTCAACTAAATAATAACAATAATAATCCTAGCAATCCTTTCCCTATTTCTTCTAGTGTATCCGCGCCTAATGTAATAGCGTTTCCAATGAACGCTAAAAGTAGTGATGTTTGACACATCATTGACAGAAGAACGATATTTTCTTCAATTTATGTAATAAGTAATATCCTGTATTAGTTATATTCACCCATTCTTTTAAAAGTTAACTTAGATAAATTTTTAATTTCAAATTTGATACTCGACAAGTTAAATTCTGATCTAGCTGATCGATCATTACAATTTGACAAGACATATGTCAGCTGATGCATTTAAGAAAAGGGCCCACCATGAATTAAAAAGCCCTTCATCTCAAAGAACTAAAGATTAAATGCCTCTAGTGGAATGTTAAAGAGGCTTCAACGAAATAATAAATATTGTGATAAAAATTTTAATGAACTTTACTAGTAGTGATATTTGATACATTATTGGTAAAAGCAATTGATTTTCGTTAATTTACATATTCACACAATTCACATAATTCACATTTTATTGTAATTCACGTACTCTTGTAAATTATTCTAAAAATCTAAAGATTTTAGTCTTTTTAAGAAATTTACATGGTAGGACTGGATACTTCCAGTGTGACACCTGATGACATCAACTATATAGTTACAATAAAAATTGGATCTTTTTTTTCTAGTATCTAAGCATCTAATGTGTTAACTTTTAGCGTGAACACACTCAATAGTACTAATCTTAGATAAATTAATAACAGAAGAACAAATCTCCGCACATGTTAAATTAAATTTCAATGTATTCTAAAAGTTTAAAAATACGCTGATGGTGTTTAATGAATATCTGCAGCGTTACAATCTACGTAAGAAGTGCCAAAATTAGTCTTGCTCATATAGTTGTACGTACATCATGAAAGTAATAATAGTACAAAACAGAATAAAGATTATTGCAGTAGCTTACTTGTTACATCGGGGAATTTCTGAGAATCATGGAGGTAAGATCAGTACCAAGCGGCCAAAAGAAAGACCAGATGTCGGTGAAACGCTGATTTGGTATAAAGTGTAAAGGCGTCTTATCCCTTCCCTAACCTATGTTTAATTTGCTACAGTGGTCGATTTCTTTTTCGTCAGTAATTTTGGAGCTGTTTAACTCTAAACGTTCTATATCTCTGTGGTTTTCATTACTGTAAGAGAGAAACTATTGTAGAAATCATCTTATCACTGTAGCTAAAATCTGTAGCTACTTGGTACAATTTTAGTTTCATAACATATGCGATATTGCATTTGGTAGATGTAGCTATTGCCGTTCTCTTCTCTGCATATGAAGCAGAGTGAACACACACGCCAATTCGTCCGTTTATATAGTTGTTTACTTCGTGATAAGTAGTCGAAAATTTTGGCACCGTGCCGAGAATTCTAAAAATCCCTTTTCTAAAACATATATTGTGATAGTATCTTTACTAAGTACTAACAGTGGTGATAATTAACACATTGTTTATGTGTGAATAGTAAGAACATATGAACAATTTATAAGGAGCTGCAAGCATTTTTTGAGTTGAGGACGGCGTACTCATGGTACCAAATGAAATGTAAAACAAAAAGTGCTTGTTGTTCATAGCCTTTATAGGTAACGGTCAAAATAGCACGGAAAAAAGTACGTGAAATCATGATAAAATATCTCCATATTATAATATTGAATAACAAAATATTTATATTATTACAAAATAAATTTAGTAATTTCAGCTAATAGCAAAATAAAATTTAATCTGATGGAGGGTTAGGAAAATCAATTTATTTTAATAATTTCCGTCTTTCAATATTAATAGCCTTAGTTTACAGACCAAAAAAATATTTTAATAATTAAACCTTACACGGTCTGTTCCGAAAGGCATATCACCGATTTTATCGTGAAGCCACTGTACGCTGCAACGCGCTTTACTAGCCGGGGATCGGTGGTGGGGGAAATCAGCTAACGAGCGAATGCTTGCTCAGTTGTCTCCGAGCTCTCGGAGGGTAAAGATGGGCGATTTCGTGACCCTCTGTTTCGTCTCTTGTAGTCACGATGCATCGCTCACTGCAACAAAGATACGCGATCAAGTTTTGTGTGAAATTCGGCCGCAGTGGAAACTTTTCTAGTGGTTCGGCACTGTTTCATCACAAAGGCAAGTCTATAAATGGCACAAGGCGCATTTTTTTTAGAAGGTGAATGAGCAAATCAAAGATCAAGACTATGCTCATTGGGTTTTTTGACATCAAGGGGATCGTCCACCATGAGTTTGTACCTCCCGAAACACCACCAACCCTAAATTTTACGTGGAAGTTCTCAAGAAACTGAAAAAAAGGATCCGACGCGTCAGGCCAGACATCAGCAGCGATTGGAAACTTCACCATGACAACGCGCCAGCCCACACCGCTTTCGTCATGACCTAGCTAAATCTAACGTGGCGACGCTGCCCCAATCACCCTACAGTCCTGATGTGGCTCCCCCAGACTTCTTTTAGTTTCCCCGCTTGAAATTCCCTTTGAAAGGACATAATTTCAGAACAATTGACGACGTGAAAGCAGCTTGTACAATGGATTTAAAAGCAATTCCTGAACAAACCTTCTAGGACTCCTTCGTAGCTTGAAAATCGCCCTGGCTAAAATATATCGACGCAGGAGGAGATTATTTTGAAGAATTTTGATTTTGACTTGGTGACACTACTTTCCGGACAGACCATATATATATATATATATATATATATATATATATATATATATATATATATATATATATATATATTTTTCTGCCTCTGACTACTAGTTTGGGAGATTTTGATCTGATTTGATCGCATCCGATTTTCATCTTCATCGGTCATTTTACTGGCTTTGCCTAACTTATGTATTAATTTAAACTCACCCATTTGTTGATTAGTTCGCATTAAAACTATCTCAGACAGACTTAATGATTCATATATTAATTTAGTTAATATTTGATCTATTGAATTAATTCCCAAGTTACCCGCTACTAATCTACTGCTATTTATTTAACATTGAGTTGTACGGTAATATTAGTGTGTACAATATTATTTTATTACATAGCTATATTACATAGGGTTGATTTGTCGCTGCTATTTATCCGGCGCTATTTTGTTCCGAAACTCTTGTAACCAAGAAAAAGCGTTTATAATTGAGGTGGGGAGACCATTTTACAAGACTGTAATCAAAAGACTGTAAGGAAGATATTTTTAGCAACCAAAATTTGGAGAAATTTACAATAAAGTAAATTAATTCTGCCAAATTCTGGTTGCTATAAACAACTTGCACTCTTTTATCTGCAGTGTTGAATGTGTTGCCTCCCATAATTACACACTCCCATTTATGGGGCTGTTTTTTCAATTTTTTAAGGAGTGTTTGTGGCTTAAAATTAAATATAAATAT
The DNA here is from genome assembly GCA_019049505.1 of Pachyrhynchus sulphureomaculatus. NCBI lineage: Eukaryota > Metazoa > Arthropoda > Insecta > Coleoptera > Curculionidae > Pachyrhynchus > Pachyrhynchus sulphureomaculatus. The sequence goes on along the minus strand of CM032455.1, from coordinate 46,476,415 downwards.
GTAAAAGTTTATTAGAAAATAAAATCGTTCACACGTGTGAACTGAAATTAAAAGATGTGTGCTTGAGAGTCAATTATTGTGATAGATACGATGGTATAGAATCTCAACTAAGAAATTTAAATCTTTCGAAAGTATTAAAATAAAATTCCACTATTAATAATTTCCAAGTACGATCTCTCCGACAACTTTTAAAAAATTGTGTTATTTTTCTCTTCATAAAAATCATCTATAAAACAATAGCAGGGTTGAGTTTTTAGCCATCAGATAGTTTACTTATCTACCCATATTAAATAGAGAGCGATATTGCAGAAAGGCGTAATCCTGAAAATTCCTAGTTTGGGATATTTGAACTTAAAACAGCTTACAGCATGATATATGACAAATCCGTGACACTATTTTCGTTTTAGTAAATAAGTGAATTGGAAAAATTTATAGATGTATCAGCAATCTGTAACCCTATCGTCATGTGTAGTAAGCCAAATCAATTAAAAATTTTCGACATATCGGAAATTTTGGTTTACATAATTAGAAATATTTTTTTAAACACTACAACTTTAATCTCCATATAAGTGAGAATCATTCTGTGGTTTATAATTTCTAGTTATACCTCTAAATTATCTTTGTTTACCGTGAATGTGACGATGGAAATAATAAATAATTAGTACTGATAAAAAAAAATGAAATAAAGATATTTTATCTATTGTTTATTCATTTAGAAAATTATTATCGTCCGAATAATATTTTCCGAACTAGTGAAGAAATAACATTTTTATAGAATTTCACCACTAATCAGTAGGCTACAAGATATATTTGCCAATATTTCATGTCATGTGTGTTTAGAAAGAAACATAATATAATTGATGGTCTAAGATCTTGTGACGAGACATCTCTTCCTAAAATTAAAAGGCAAAATTAGAAAAAAAAATACGAGTACCTAGTAAGGTTTCCCTCTTACAGAGAGGAAAAAAATACCATATTGCCTAACCCGAACTAAAATCTATATCTTAAAAGATCTTTAGAAGTCAAACTTCAGAATGGTAATATATATCTAAGGTAAAATTTGATTAGTAGACCATATGGGAAGCTGCTCTCCTCAGCTCATGTTTCATCAACCTCCCTAGATGAAAGCTTTCCACAAAGATTCAGGGTATTAGTCTCAAAACTCCACTAACAGATGCAAAAATCGACTGGGAAACACGTGATTAAGTGGAATGGTCTTCAAATTCCAGCCCCTCTATATAACATCTAAACGTAATAAACGTAACAATATCAATCAAAAGCTTCGTGCTAGCGCACAACTACCTTACTTCACTCAACTGAAGTATTATATCCTGCTTAGGATGATCAGAATTACGGTGGTGCTAAAAAAAATTAAAGTGTCATCAGCAAACTAAAGAATTTTGCCCTATAACCTTAGGTAACACCGATAGTTTATGTACAGCAAGAACAGAACAGGACCCAAAAGAGATCCCTGAGGCATATTCCAACTAATGCTAAGACTACCTGAGTATGAGCCAGAAAATAATACCGGTCTGTTAAGTAAGATTTAAACCATGATCATACCAAACCTTTAAGGAAATAGAGTTCCAACCTAGACAGCAGTATTTCATGATCCATGCAATCAAAAATCTTGAACAAATCACATCCAGCAACCAGTGGTATTATTGGTTCTTTTGAATTTTGAAATCCGAACTCATTGATGCTTAATACACTATCATTTTCCAGAGAAGCTTATATTTTGGATTTCACTATATTTTTTAAAATCTTGGACGGTACAAAAAATAAATCAACAAATCATCGCACCATGTGCAACGGAATTGCTGTTGCAGATTTGAGGCATACCGCATCCCGTGGATCAAGAGTCGTTAATCGCTAAAGGCACAAATTCTAAAGAAATATCAGGCATTTTTCATGTAATAGTTCATACAAATGCAAACACATTTTTTTGTACACATCACGTTTGCAAAGTAGTTATATCGTAGCAGGACTCATAAACTTTAATTCCACGCTATAGACCATGTTTCTGAACTTCTAAATAGTTATTTATGAATCCTGCTAAAATACTACTAATAGAAACTAAAGAATTCTGTTATATAGACTATTCACTCAAATGGTGGCTACTCAACAGGAAATAACATGGGGTAAATTTTACATACTATATATTATATTATGTCCGCGCCACCTCTGTTGTTGTTGTTCTTCCAAGGATGCTTTTATGGTCCCAACTGTCCACTATTTTGGTATGTTTATAATTTCCATCCAGTTCGTAATTTTATAATTGCTGAACTGATTCGTATAAATTAATATAAAAACACAATCATTTATGATATTTGTCAAAATTTGCGTAACAAATACGAGATATTGACAAACACATCCTATAGCTTACTGATTAGTGGTGAAATCGTAGTTTCTGCACTAGTTTCGAAATTACAATTTTTCGAATAAAAATTATGTAAGAAACAATATTTTTCCGAACCTATACACGAAAACTTTTTTTTGCATTTTGCAAAGCTGAATTTCGAGGATACGCCTTTCTGATGATGTTATGTTATAAATATTGTTATGTCATTGTTATATTTTTAACTGTAGGTAATTCAATTTATGTTATCATTGTTGTGAATGTATTTGTTGGTAACCATTTGTTACATATTTTTAAATAAATTTAAAGTAGTTAAATTTTACAGAACTTTTCTTTAATTCCAGTATCGGCGGCCCCTGGGGACAATATTCATATTCATGTAACTCCAAGACTGTCTAGACGTAAGATTATTGTGTTGCTTATTTGTTCGGTGTTTTTGTTTCCTTTCTTTTGCAGAATAATACATGCTTGTCTTAATGATGTGCAGACTAACTTTTCAGCCAGCAAAAAAAACAAAATTAATGTTACATAAAAATCTAAACACACACGCTTCTAAACGAAGAATTTAATTTTCCTATACTCCTGTCGGAATATTTTTGTAGCAGTGTCACGACTAATTACAATTTACCTAGATACCATATTTTTAATTTTATAATTAAATTTTAATTAAAATAATAATTTTAAAGATTTGGTCTATTAGTACTTTCTAGCTTGATTTTAAACTCATTTATCAAATTAATAGATCTTTGAATAAGCAACTCAAGATTTAGGATATAAATCTTAACTATTTTTTCTTATATTGAACATAGTTAAATGTTGCTCATGCTTCTTCCAACATGAACACCACTATAAACACGTCCATTCTATTTTCAGGCTAAGTGATCACTCTTTTTAGTTTTAATCAGAAACATTCTACCAGTAAACAAAGTATGTCATTCATAAAATCGTTGAACTGAATTGTAACCCTGTCTTATGCAAAAAATTACCTTACTACTCTTCCACGCAACCCCGCCAAAAATCTGAATGATCGTACGTGGTCTGGTAGAAAAACCTGCTATATACTTACCGATGTTCTCACTTTTATTTTTTAATTTTAATAGCTGATTATATGTGGTTGTATGGAACTTATTTAAATATGAATTTTAAAAAAATATTCGGCTGTTTCTTATCAATATTATGTTCTTTACATTCTTCTTCATTAGATAAAATTATGCACTTCCTTAGATTGTACTTTTAATGACACTGAACAAAAGAATTTTTAAATTTTGGAAGTATGACAACTCTACGTATTTGATAGATTCGTTCGCATGCTATCCAGTCAACCAATTTTCAAGCTAGGTTAGATATGTGATCGCGTGTTATATGTGGAGCCTTGGTTTTAAAAATAAGCGCACAATTCTCCTAATATAATTAATCTTTCAATTGAAGAATAGAGGTCATGTGCGATAACTCTGCTAACACTTAACAAGAAAATTGTGTAAGTTAAGATAAATACAGGAGAGTGGATTGAAAAGTTTTGTAAAAAACAAGGTAATTAACATTTTTTGGCAAAAATAAAAATTTATTTCTCAACATAATCTCCATCGAGCTCAATACATTTGATACGAGATTCCAGTTTTTTATTTCCCAGAAAAAAAAATGTTTCGAACTGTGCATAATACTCCTTTACAGTACAGACAACCTAATCTTTCGACGAAACAAAAAACTCACTTAGGACCAAATCTGGGGAATATGGTAAGTAGGAAACTATTTTGAAGCCCAGCTCGTGAAATTTTGACATTACAATTGCCCATGTATGAGAAGATTCATTGTCCTATTGCAGGATCACTTTTTTGTGCGCCGGTCTTGGTCGCTTCTGCTTCAACTCACTATTCAAACGACCTAATAACGTTGCGTAACAAGAGCCAGTCACTGTTTTATCCTTTTCCAAATAGTCAATCCTAATGATACCCTGGGAGTCCTCGAACACAGTTTCTATTACTTTTCCCGCCGATAAAAGTGTTTTCGTTTTTTTCGGTGCACTTTCACCTTCGCCAACTCACTGTTTTGACTGCCGTTTTATCTTCGGAGTGTAATGGTGACTCAACGTTTCGTCTACAATTAGAAAATGACGCCAGAACTCTTTCGGATTACGCCGCAATTTTTCCAAGGTACGATTTTGGAATGTGAAGTTCCTCGTGCGTTTTTGGTCGACACCCATCGAGCATTCAGCTTTTTCATCTTTAGAACTTCATGCAGGAGATTAAGTACCCGTTCATATGAGATGCCTACCATCTCAGGAATCTTACAAAGCTTAATGCAACCGCTTTTCATTACGATATCATGCATTTTATCGACCATTTCTTTAGAAAAAAAACTCCAATCGGGCGCAGCAACTGCAGTTTTCGTACGACCTAGTTTAAATTCATTTTTTCAGCAAGAAATATTGTCGAGTATTATTGCAGAGTCCGCATGAACTTCCTTCAATTCAGTTTCTATCTAAGCCGCAGGGCGGCCCGTGGCTTGTAGTAACTTGCTTGCGGTGCAGAAGGTCTCGATTTCCAATCCCGACAGGTCGGTATACTTTATTTATTAATTTATTTAAGTATATTTGGCCGAGCCACGTACATAGGTAGTAGTTGTTTGCAGAAATGCGATAACGTCTGTGGCAGCACTATCGCGTTGTTTAAAAAGTACTCTGAAATACAAAAATATATGCTTCGGTAGTTGGACAACGTTGATGGGTATTACATCTCCGCTGATATCCTCAGGATATGAAAAAGGGTAAAATCCCTACCCAGGCGGGGAAATGTCCAATAAAAAAAACTTTTTATGCATTTCTACGAAACATATAACACCGATCAGTTACGATAACTGCCAACAAACAACTGTGCGTTGCATCTGTTTCAACTTTGAACACAACCATTACAAGCATCACGTTAAACAAAATTTCCCACCATTTCGTACAAATTTACCAGACTTATCAATCCACCCTCGTAAGTAGTTGCCTATATAAGATTTCCAAATTTAGGTAACATGACGTCATAAGAAATAATTTTCTCAGTGCTGGGACGTTCCTACAATTATTATTTTTTATAATATAGTTCTTACGAAAAATATTTGATCTACTTTTTGTTTTACGGGAGGTGAAATAGATTTTTGCTAACTCTAAATGTCCATCGTAGTGTTTTAACCGAGATGAAGTTAACGAAAACTTAAAGCCTTGTATCCACTAGGCAACAATTGACGCGCAACATCTTGCACAACATGGTGCTCATCATGTTGAACGTCGACGCGGAACTTTTGTTTAGCAACTTTGTCTGTCCACACGATGTTGAGCATCATGTTGAGCGTCACGTGTTGCACGTCAATTGTTGACTAGTGAGTGGATACATGGCTTAGGGTTTACTGCAGTTGTCGTGTAACAGCAAAGTTTTTGGTTCTACAAGAATTTGGACCTTTTTCGCTAGTAAACTGCTTTAGTTTTTGTATCGTCCTTCTGTAAACCTCCATTAATTGTGAACTCCTTCTCTAGATATTTAATAAGCATTCTTCGCAGCTTCAAAAAAACGGGCGCAATCAATTTTTCGAAAGACGGCTTAGTTTTCGCATTCTGTAGAGGTGAAGAACCCTTTTGAACACATTGCATCGACTTCTGCTTCGAAGGAGAACCCCTACAGAATAATCTCCTCACCTGTGACAATATGGGAAAAATAACTCTCATGGTTCTTTAAAGCGGCCAAGATTTTCCTCGTCATTTTCCGCTTAGTGCAAGGAATTTGGAAGCAGAACCTTTTTTTACTTTAGCAAGAACTGTGATCTTCATTCGTCTATCGGACAACAGCATCCTCAGTTCTTATCTCAACCTGTCTTCCCGTTAGAGGTCATCCTGAATTGAATATCAGCCCCATCATGACTGTTTAGACCAAAATTTTACTTGGATATATTATGTATGTCCTTACCGTACACTTGGGACATGCTTTCATTAATGAGTTCCTGCCAACTAGCCAGCCCGGTAATGAGAAGTATTATTTAACCACTATGCGTTGTTTACGTGGAGCAATTTGTAATAAAGGCCTGAATTGTAACAGAGCAATTCATTGTCTTTGAATCACGATTACGCAGCATTACGTAATATAATAGTTACACAGATATACAAAATAAAAAAAATCTCTATTTTTGAAGTGAGACACGTGTTTTCTTAAGTATTTTTTCATGTTGAATCCAAAAAAATCATAAAAAAAGAGATCCACCGTGAGATTTTTTTCAGAAAACAAACTTAAAGTTGCCAGAAAACTATTAAATTGAAAAAAAAATACATTTTGATAAATAATGTAAAACTGTATCATTAAAATTATGGAATACAACTAGTATTTCGGAAATCTTCAAATGTTTTGAATCTACATTTATCATAAAAACTTAAAAATATCAGGTTTTACTGTTCATATTTAACAAAAGACAGGCCTACACCACCTTTAACTAAGCTACGTAGCAAAATGCTGTTTAAAATAAATATGTGTAACCGCTAAATTAAAAAATTATTTTTAATTTTTATTAACGTTGAACAAAAATTTTATTGTTAGTGTTTTTTGAAGTTCTTAATCCTGGCCTGACATCAAAAAATAAAGTTTGATGTTCAGTTTTAACAAAAAACTCGCTTTTTAACACTTACAAGCATGCTATATGGTTGGCAAAATGCTTTTTTTATGTAAGTAGTATCTAAAAGTGGAAAATGCAGTCTTATGTACAAGGATGGATTGAAAAGTTCGCGGTCTCACCAAAAAATAATTATAATATTTTTATTATAGTACCCTCAATAAGTTCATACTTTCTTTGGCTGTCACAGTGTCAAATATTGTTGCTGTAGATTTTGTGATTTTTTAGGTTAGAACGAGTTTAGTCAGACCAAGTGCAGCGTTTTTGGAAAAATGGAAAAAATTTACCAACGTGCGGTCATCAAGTACCAGTTTAAAAAAAAGATTAACACCAAAGGAGATCCACGATAATATGAAAACAACACTAGGGAAATCTGTTCCTTCATATACCACTGTGAAAAAATGAGTTGCAGAACGTGGACGAGAGAGCATCGAAAATCGCTCCGGCCGGCCTACGACGTCTACGACTAAAGAAAACATCGGCAAAGTGTGTGATATCATATTGAAAGACTGTAGATTAACTATCAGGGAGATTTCAGATACTATAGTCATCTCGTATGAACGAACACAAAACATCATTGCCAACGAACTCGGAATTTCTAAGGTTTCCGCTAAGTTGGTCCCTAGATAGCTTTTGAACAGAAACGAATTCGACTCACGATTTCTCGCGACTGTTTGGAGCTGTTTGAGGCTGATCCGCAAGATTTTCTTAACAGGTTTGTGACAATGGACGAAACCTGGGTTCACCACTATACTCCAGAGTCAATACAAGAGTCCAAAGCAGTCTGGTGAACCGACCCCAAAGAAAGCGAAGGCAATTCTGCAGGCTGGAAAAGTAATGGCGTCAGTTTTTTGGGATGCCAAAGGTATTATTATGGTGGACTACCTTCCGAAAGGCGAAAGAATAAACTCGACTTAGTATTGCACCCTTTTGCGTCGTTTACATTAAGAAATTAAAGAGAAACGCCCAAGATTACTAGAGAGAGATTACTGAGAAAGAAAGTTTTATTCCATCAGGACAACGCTAACGTTCACACATCTGTTGAGTCTATGGCTTAAATTCGTGATTGTGGTTTCGAATTGCTACTCCACCTGGCTTATTCTCCTGATTTGGTACCTTCGGACTTTCATCTGTTTCCAAACCTAAGAAAACACCTAGGTAGCCAGAAATTTTCATCGAATGAAGAAGTCGAAGCTGCAGTTAACCAGTATTTTGAAGACCTTGAGGAATCTTTTTTTCAGACAGGTGTGGAAGCTTTGAAAAGCAGGTGGAAGAAATGCATAGACCTAGGTGAAGATTACATCGAAAAATAAAAATATTTTTGTACGTATTTTATTTTGTTTTCTTGACTAGGCCGCGAACTTTTCAGTCCATCCTCGTATATCTCTTGACAATTTTAGAAGTCGATTTTGGGGATAGATTGATTGAGTGAATATGGGAGAATGTGAGTGGGTGACTGAGATAGTGAGTGAGTGAGTGAGTGAGCGAGTAAGTGAGTGAATGAGCGAGTGAGTGACTGAGTATCAAAGTGGGTGAGTGAGTGAGTATGGGGTATGTGAATGAGTGGCTGTGTGAGTAAGTGAGTGACTGAGCGAGCGAGTACTTGTTCAATATTATTTTTTTTTAATTTAGCGGTTGCACACATTTATTTTAAACAGCATCTTCTACGTAGCTTAGTTTAAAAAAAAGTTTATGCGTTTTTTTTTTTGTTAAACATGAACACTAAAACCTAATATTTTAAAGTTTTTTACGATAAATATAGATTCAGAACATTTAAAGATGTCGCAAATAATAGTTTTATTCCACAAATTTAATGATTATGCAGTTTTACATTGTATTTATTTGTATTTTTTCAATTTAATAGTTTTCCGGCAACTTTAAGTGTGTTTTCTGAAAAAACCTCACGGTGGACGTCTTTTTTTCTGTTTTTTTTTTTTGAATCAGCATAAAAAAGTACTTAAGAAAACACGTGTTTCACTTAAAAGACAGATTTTTTTTGTATACCTGAATTATTCATAACTTTTTAAGTAAAAAAGAAACGGTGACCGTTCCACAAGCACCGTATTTACCAGGTATAGCTTCGTGTGACTTCTTCCTGCTTCTCAACCTGAAATCACCACTCTATGGGCATTGTTCTAAATCTACAGATGTTATAAATGAAAATGTGCTGGCTGCCTTAAAAGCAATACAACGACTCAAGTACGACAAGTTTTTTGAAGGTTGAAAAAAACGTTATCATACTGCCGAACATTTTATTTTGCTCCTTGTTATAACAATTTACAATAAAATTATACAATTAGCACGTGCAATCTAATACTAAAAAAAAGATAAAATAAAATATAATAGTAAAAAATAATATTAAAGTAAAATTTAAAAAACGTTCAAATCTAAGTTGGACTTGCACAATTAGTGTACCGTACCGTGATTGTTCTTAAAATAAAATAAAAACATTTTATTTTTGCACTCGACGCGCGTTTCGCTAACCATGTTAGCGTCGAGTGCAAAAATAAAGTGTTTGGTGTAGTGGTGATATATACTGAGTAGTGTCATTGTGCCAAAGATTCCACATTCCCAACATAGTCAGTATTTTGAGTCATTTTATGAGTTTATTAATAGAATAGTATGCATTTCATACCAAAAGATATTTTATTTTGGTCTTAAATTGGTTTACTCCCAAATTTTTGACTTATGTAATATTATGTCATTATAGTCCAGTGAGTTTTGGAAAATACTAATTCTGTGTCTCGGAATCATTAAAGCCTTCCCGTTTCGGGTCTGATAATTATGATTTGCGGTTAAAACCCTATATTTGCTGTTTGATTTAATGTATATTAGACACTTGTAAATAGACGATATAGGTAAAATTTTAAAATTGACGAAAACATTTTTACATGATTCACGCGCATACAGATAAAAAATCAGCCGTAGGATTTTTTTTATAAATATATATATATATATATATATATATATATATATATATATATATATATATATATGGATATATATATATATATATATATATATATATGGATTCTTTTATGAATATATATATATATATATATATATATATATATATATATATATATATATTTCACTGCATTTTCCACAAAGCATGACACTTTGGGAAATTTAGCAATATGCTAATACATAGTAAATATTCAGTAAAGCATTTCTATCAAGCATTCTTTTCAATTGAAGGCTGGCATAGTAAGCACTGCTTAGCTTTTTGGAGACAAAATCAGTGTTTGCTTGACAAATTTTTATTTTAGAAATTTTAGAAATACCCAGAAACAGGAAGCAAAGTTATGACGTGTGGAGCAAAAGTTTTCGAAGGTTGAAATTTAAATACACCGTTTTTTTTTCATTTAAAATTAACTTATTTCTCTCACACCAACTAATCATCCTATCCATGATTAGGCACGCTTTTTCATTGTCTGCTTATAGCAGATACTGTTATGTATATGTCGTCCGCATACATCGTAAAGTCACTAGTCTTAATATAATCTGGTAAATCATGGATGCATATGAGGAATAAAAACGGCCCCAAAATAGAGCCCTGAAGAACTCCCACACGGCCAAATTTTTTTGACTCTTTTCCATTATACACGAAGGGAAAACTTGATCACAAAAAATCCTGCACACATGTTAACTTTTCCTCTTACACCCACGTTTTCCAGTTTGTCCATTAGGATCTTTTTTGTTTACTAAGCCGAAAGCCTTAGAGCGGTGAAACTGTATCGTTAATACATAATTTCCTTTGACAACCTGTCCATAGACGAAAACCATGCTGTACATTGGAAAGAATATTGTATTTTTGAAGAACCTAATTATTTTCTCATAAATTATTTTTTCGGAAATTTTAGAAAAAAACCACTACCACAGATAGTGGTCTGAACTTTTCAGTAGTATTTCTCTCTCCATTTTTAGTGTTCCGTGTATATTTGATGGAAGCCGTGTAATTTTGAAAGTTAAATTTTGACTTGGGGTTAGCTTGTAGGGGAAGTGAACAAATTTTTTTTCTAAGGTCATCGAAGGGGGTGTCAAATGCAAGCTTGTGAAAACACGAGTTCAAAAATACCTAGGCGGTCTGAAGAGTTTTCGACCTGACACATAGATAGAGTTAGGAACTGTGAAACCATAATTGTATTGAAAAGTTCCATCCTTTATATAAACACAAGTAAAATTTTATTAATTATTCATTGGAGTAGTAGCAGCTGCTTAATATTAACTTGACTTGATTTTTTTTAAATGGAAAATATTGAGTATTGTGCAGTGATTAAATTTTTTGTGTTGGATGGTTTAACACCAACAAAAATTCATCCGAAATTGTTAAAAGTGTATAAGGATGCATCATCTTCACTTTCCACTGAAAATGGACTGTTATTTTTAAATCTGGTCGTACAAGCCTCGAAGATCCGGAATCACACTTTAATGATGGTATTGAATTGTTCAGAAAAAAGTTGAAATAAATGTATTGAAGTTTCAGGAGATTATATTGAAAAATAAAACATAATTCACGTCATCAAAAATTTTTTTTCATTGTTATAGGCCGAGAACTTTTCAGACAGCCTACTATATATGATGTAATACATTCACACACACTTCTCTTTGTATTATTTTTAAAAAAATGACCAAAAATCTCTACCCCCACCCTACCTCAAAAAGAACTGATGAAAAAATTTTGAAGAAATTCTGGAATATTCTTCATAAGTGTAAATTGAGCGAAAATTATCACGAGTGCATTACGTTTGACAATTTATATGGTATATAAGAGATGAAATTGGAAGTGAGAAAAAAAAATTACCAGGCCATCGAGTGAAATGAAAACTTGTAAAAACCCGCGTTCAAAAATATATATGATGTAATACGTGCACATGCTTTTCTTTGTCTAAATTGCCAAAAATCGATGTCCCCCCTTATCTCGAAAAGTACCATACAGCTCAAAACATTTTGAAAATAGTCTGAAATATTCACCATAAAGTGTAGATTGACCGAAAATTATCACGAGTGCATTACATTATGACAATTTATCTGGTATATGGGAGGTGAAATCGGAAGAGAAAAAAAAAATTTTTACCAGGCCATCGAGTGAAATATAAAATGAAAACTTGTGAAAACACGCGTTCAAAAATATATATGATGTAATACGTGCACACGCTTTTCTTTGTCTAAATTGCTAAAAATCGAAGTCCCCCCTTATCTCAAAAAGTACAGCTGAAAACGTTTTGAAAAAGTCTGAAATATCACGAGTGCATTACGTTTGATATTTTTTCTGGTATAAAAAAAAAATATGTGGCACGACAGAGTGGTGAAGATTTGGAAACGGGGACTAATAGCTACGAAATATCAATTGGATGCAATTAGTAATGATTGCATCCACGAAGCACCAATGAATAGGTACCCAAGACAAAATACTTTTATTTTATTTGTTTATAATTACAAAAAAACAATTATGGAGTAAATATTTGGTTTAAACTTTTACTACTAGATTCTAGATTGAGCTAAATTGCCAACTTGCACCTGACCTGTTTTTATAAATGGTAACCACTGGTGTTTTTAGACGATCAGGAAAAATACCACTTAATAGAGATTGATGAATTAGATATATGAGTTGATCATTAAAAGGCAAATTTTAAAAATATTTTAGGAGATATTCCACCAAGAATTTTTTTTTTTTGAGTTCTTTAATAACCGAAATTAACTCATATTTTCTGACGTTAGTACAAAACATTGAGTTCCTATAGTTTTGAGAGGTTATTTGAAGAAATGAGATCTTTGAGCCAAAGATACTTTAACATTTTTCTTGCACTACAGTGGAGAAATAGTAACCAAACTCATCTGCTAATGATTTACAGTTTATCTCTTTATAAAATTATATAAAAAAACAACACTATGTTTTAATTTCCAATATATTTAAAGTCACTTGGCAATTGTTTCACCATACAATGGCTTCTTCAGAAGTAAAAATTTTTACTTCTGAAGAAGTGACTTTAGATATATTGGAAATTAAAACATAGTGTTGTTTTTTATATAATTTTATTATGAATTTCCAACAAGTATCGGCTAACACAATCAAAGATGTTATCTCTTTATATTTAAATTTATACTGTACTGTTTACCCCTTTTTTTAGAGTAATATTAATAGAATTCCATATTTCTTTTGTAACATATTGGCATTACTTATTCTAAGTTTATAACATTTTTCTTTGCCTCTCGTAAAAAATTTTTATATTTAGTTCCTTGCGTCTTATAAAGTAATTGATTCTCTGGATTATTTGAGTTTTTTGCATCTCAGTATGCTTAGTAGCTTCTTTTAATTTTTTATATTTTTTATCAATTCAACCATATTTTCTTTATGTACTCGTATCTTCGTCACCAGACAAGTATGTTGCAGTGAGATGAGATTACTTTAGTTTTAGTTTAGCATGATGGACACTTTTGCAGACACGAACTATTTGGCACTTGGCTGTCGGCAGGTTTGTTTCAAACTATCACCACAAGCAAAAATTAAATAAGAACATATCATGTAAAAATAAATATACTTTTTACACGTTGTGTTTTACTGTGGGTTACAGCAAGCTGCAATAATACTGCCTTACTTTGCATTTTCTTAGAGAAATGTTTCGTTAGTTCCCCTTATGTGACAGAACTGAACCCCCGCAAATTATTCTTATTTTCTTAGTAAGAAAACAAAAGACCTGAAGTCCTGATATATTATCGGGGACTCACGAAAACTTGCGCGCTCCCAAGTAATATTAATTAATTCGCAAGAAAAAAACTGGTATTAACTCTTGGACTATGAACAACTATTTTATTTATTTATTTGTTTCAGGTATTGCTCATTCTTGGGTTCTATGAAGAGAAAAATGAAAATAAATATAAAGAGATTTAGCTGCTATTTTTATATTTAATTTAAAAGTGTTTTAATTATTTAAATAAATTGCTCATCAATGTACACAAATTGTAACATAGCGGATTTTTTATTTTTTAAGTTCTAAATGTACATATGGTATTATTTATTTATTTTTAATTATATGCTTATTTTGATAAAAAAAATGTCTTTAATTACCTGCAAACACGTAGAATTGTCCAATTCATGGCAATGGGTATGTTTATCAGTGTTCCGCACTTATAAAATGACTTCGGTGTCTGTCTGTCCGTCTGTCTGTCTATCCGTTTGTCTGACACACCCGATTTTCTCCGAAACTATTTGTCATAGAAAGTTGAAATTTGGTAATAATATAGGAATTGATGGCCTCATCAGAGCCATGTAGTTTTAAAAGTTAAATTTTGACTTACAGGGTTAGTTTTCGGGGGTGAAATCGGAAGTGAAAAAAAAATTTTTTTACTAGGTAATCGAGTGTGTTGTCAAATGAAAGCTTGTGAAAACACGAGTAAAAAATATATATAATGTAATACTTGCCCGCACTTTTCTTTGTATTATTTTTAAAAAATCGCGAAAAATCGCTGTCCACTCGCCTTATCTCGAAAAGTACTTATCAAAAAATTTTGAAAAAATTTTGGAATATTCTCCACAGGGTGTAGATTGAACGAAAATTGTCACGAGTGCATTACCTTTAACAATTTATCTGATATATAAAAAAACAAAAATTTAAAGGACATCAATTTTCAGTAAAGATTGGAAACAAACTTTGCTGAAAACTCATTTGGGGTGTGTTTTGTGAAGTCACTGATCATTTTATACTTACGTTACAAAATTTTTTATTTTAAAAGCAATCAACGTACGGAACACTAATTGCGCAAGTTCAACTTGCACTTGACCGGTTATTTATTAAATAATATGTAGTTTTTTTCTACTGTTGCATATGAGGTAAAATCGCTAGCATGTACTATACCTCCCAAAGTACCACCATGATTAGAAATATAATCTGTCAAGTAAGAACGTGACCGCTCGTATTCTTAAAAAAGTTGTGCTTCGATATTTTCTGCAATCAATGTATTCTTTGGTGTGTTAACAACGACGCAATTACCTTAGTAAGTTGTCCAATTGCCTTCCGTATCAATAATCGCCTGGCATCTTTGAGGCATGCTGTCGACGCGGTTTTCTGCATACTCTGCAAATTTTTCGAATCTCACGAGACAACCGAGTCAAACTTCTTAGTCTTTCCTCTGAGTTTTTCTCTTTACAAACAACCAAATGTTTTCAATAGGGTCGGCGTTTGGTGATTGTGAGGGCCACTCTAATATCTTATCATGGGCCAAAGCGAGCCGCTTCGCGACGTAATCTTCGCCCAGCAAAAGTTTCTTCAACGGAATTTGACATCAAGAGCACGAAGATGTTGTCGAATGGTCTCATGGGACATATTCAAACCCGATTTTCTTAATTTTAACGCAGCGTCAATTTCGGGTCCGCGGAATGTGTCATTTGAGGCCCCTTTGTATGGGAACAAAGAAAGACTGCCTCGAACCTACGCGCAAACAAGTGACTCGTTTCGAATTTTATGTGATTTCGACGAAAGTTCGGAATCAACTGATACTTTTACTAAAATGTGTCGTAGACACAGTTTGCCTCTATCGAATTTTTGTTGAATCGCTAGAATCGCATCTACCAAAAATGAATTATCGCAGACACATTCTTACTTGCCAGACTGCATGTAGAGTGTAATTTTATTTTATTTATTTGTTAATTAGTAGAGGCCAATTTAATGTAAGATTACAATATATATTACTCAAAATTAGCACAGAGTAAAATTTATACTAATATATTTCTAGCAATTAACCAAGACAAAAAACAGAAATCATTAATAACAGTAATACCACAAAACAGAGAACAGTACGAATGCTAAATCGTTTTACTTGAAAAAACACGCCTACAGTTTTCTCTGTGGCTTAAAGAGGGCGATATATTTAGGCAGGTGAAAATAAGTAACTTTTTACGCTATCGTTCCTGACTCTGGGGTTGGAGTGGTATGTGGCTTTATCCAGGAATTTGAGCTGAGTGTTGATCATGAATTCCCGGATACTGGAGTAGCTCAGTCCAATTCCAAGATTATGGACATCTGGAGGTCTCTATGAAGCTATGTATTGCGTATGAACAATGGGGCTTTGGCGATGATACGGAGGGCCATGTTTTAGACTGTCTGGCGGGTGGATGGTACCATGTTGGGCTGGAGTAAGTCAATTCCGCTCGGATGATCATCTTGTAAATTGTCGACTTGTTGCGGGTTGCCAGTTTACTGAACTTGTTGAGGAGTGGGTAGAGCTTGCCAAGGAGTTGTTTTGCTTTCTTGGTGGAGGTGGAGACCTGATCCTTCTTGATGCTGTTTGATCATCGGAGTCTGATGCCTTAAAGGGTGAGTGTTCCGGGCGTGTTGCTGCGAGCCTTGGTACTCCATCGGAGGCTGGCTCGCTGCAGCCATACATGCCGAGAAAGTGGTTGGCAGACTGCCAGCACCTCATCCCAGGCAGCGCGATCTTTCGAGGGATCCCCCCTCAGGTATATGTGGTTTAAGGTAAAACAACTGAAAACGGACGAAGGTGCGTATCTCAGCAGTCTATCCACTGTTCTCTTATTCGTCAAATCCATCCCGAGATGCATTTTGCCGTATCACGGATCATCAGTCGGGCTAGAATCGACAAACACGAAAAAAAACTTAAGTGTTGGCAATCTGCTAACCACTTTGTCGGCATGTATGGTTGCAGTAAGTCAACCTCCGATGGAGTACCAACTACGAGGTATTCGTTGTATCTTAGCATTATTGGCCGTCAGTACTGGCTTAAGTACCAGAAACTTTTGTTCTCTTTGTCGATCCTAGCCGGACACACACCCTGTAATTTTTTTATTTTGAAAGTTACATATTTGCACTTTCAGATACCAGAATGGGACATTATTAGGCTTTTTTATCACTTAAGGAATATTTTTAACTACTTCCGGTTTGACCGGAAGTGACTGCAACTTTCTTATTTTTAATGGCACCCTGTATATTTTTTTATCAATTCCAATTCACTTTGAGATTCTCTTTCCAACGATGCATCACAAGTTGACATTTGTTTGACAGGTGACAGGCAAAAACTGATTTAAGCTCTTAGACTTAGGCCTGCCGTAGCGGTATACTAGCAATTAATTTTGTTCGTTTTATCTCACTTTGGAAAGAATTTAATACTATTCATTTATCGTGCCATTTTCGCGAGTCTAAGTGGCTCCTACAAAATTTTATGCTTTACATTTAGTTACAGAAGTTTCTCTTTAAATAATGGTCAATATCACCAAAATTAAGATAGGAACACATCTTTTTATTTAACCTAGTTACACATGACAGGTTTTTTGCCAACATACATCTAACAAAACTATCTAACGCCAATTGAATTTAATATTATTTTCAGAAAATAAACCGTTTTATTATGCAACTAGCCGTGCCCGCGGCTCCGCTCGCGTGGACTTGATTCACTACTATCGTCACTGCTTATTCCTTATGTTACCTAACGTAATAAAATATCTGTCATTATTTCCCCTTATGTCCCATTATTTCTCCTTATCTCCCATTATCTCTACATAATTTCCATTATCTAGGCTTATCTCTGCTCATCTCTCATTATTTCCCCTTATCTCCCATTATTTCTCCTTATCTCCCATTATTTATACTTATCTCCCATTATCTCATTATCTCACCTTATCTCCCATTATCTAGGCTTATATCGAATTATATAGAACATATGTATAAATTTATAAAAACACGTAAATCCGATAAGAGGTTCTCAAGTGATACACGCACTAACGGACAGACAGACAGCCAGAGAGACGTTGCATTTTATATATATTATATTCTTTGCAACATGATATTGTTCCATATTTAATGGTTTAGGCAGTGTATTGCAAGAGAACGCGCTAACGGTAACCTTTTTTCCGACTTGATTCACTATTATCATCACTGCTTATTCTTTATGTTACCTAACGCAATAAAATATATCCTATAACCTGGCCAGAGAGCATATGGATGTTTTTAAAAAAAAGCACGTAAATCGGATAAGTGGTTCTCCACTAATAAGCGCACTAACGGACAGACAGACAGACGGGCAGACAGAGATACGTTGCTTTTTATATATATTATGGATGTAATAAAATATATATCTATAACCTGGTCAGAGAACATATGTATAAATTTAAAAAATCACGTAAATCGGATAAGTGGTTCTCGAGGGATAAGCGCACTAACAGACAGACAGAGAAACGTTGCATTTTATATATATTTTAGATATAGATTATTATTATTATTATTATATAACCTGGCCAAAGAATATATGTATGAATTTAAAAAAGACACGTTAAATTGGATAAGTGGGTTTCGCGTGATAAACGCACTAATGGACAGACAGATAGACAGAGAGATATTGCATTTTATATATTATAAATTATAGATATTCTCTGTTACATAATATTGTTCCATATTTAATGGTTTAGGCTGTGTATTGCAAGGCAACGCGCTAGGGGCAAACTTTTTTCCGACTTCATTCACTATTATCGTCACTGCTCATTCCTTATGCTACCTATCGTAATAAAATATAGCCTATAACCTGGCCAGAGAATATATGTATGTTTTAAAAAAAAAAGTACGTAAATCGAATAAGTGGTTCTCCAGTGATAAGCGCACTAAACGGACGGACGGACGGACAGACAGACAAAGAGACGTTGCATTTTATATATTATAGATAATGTGATATCAACAAGTTCCATTACGGACTTAGTAGGCGGTGATAAAACAGACGAACCGAAAGTCATGGTTGCCGAGTGTTACCAAAATGGCTATTATAGTCTTAAATTCTTTCCAAAGTGGGATAAAACGAACAAAAACAATCGCTAGTATATCCACCATGGCCGCCTAAGTTTAAGAGTTTTTGTCTGTCACCTGTCAAACAAATGTCAACTTGTGATAAATCGTTGGAAAAAGAATTTCAAAGCGAATTGAAATTGATAAAAAAAATATACAGGGTTCCATTAAAAATAAGAAAGTTGCAGTCGCTTCCGGTCAAACTGGAAGTAGTTAAAAATATTTCGTAAGTGATAAAAAAGTCTAATAATGTCCCATTCTGGTATCTAAAAAAGCCAACATAACTTTCAAAATAAAAAAATTACAGGGTGTTACATGCTGGCTGTGTCACCTGGTATATATATATATATAATATATATATATATATATATATATATATATATATATATATATATATATATATATATGTATATATATAAAACACAAATTTTATAAAAAATTAATTTTTTTCAAGCATGTCATTTTTATAATTTTCTTTATTTTTTAAGATTCACGCACACAACATAAAAGTTAATAATAATTTAAAAAAAAACTCATTTGTTTTAAAACAATACAGCAGACGCTAGAGGTTGCTCCATTTATCCACTCGCCATACAACCATGTCAGAACGCAGCGGCTTAACTCTACCATTTTTTAAAATTTGAAAAAAATATGTGTTAATTTTGGTCTTAAGTAATAAAAAATCATACCTTAAATTTCATTAACGTTACACAAAACTTTCACGTAAAACAACAAAATAAATTTGACTTATTTTCACCTGCCTAATTGTATTGCTCCCTTTAATACTGAAAAATTATGCTCCAGACGAATCTTTCGAGAGAGCGCATATAAGCTTATTTTATTTAATAGAATGAGGCACTTATACTTATCAGTCTATAAAGCGTTCTGAGATCTATTAAATTTCTGAAAAGGTCAAGCTTTGATATAAAGGCCAAAATATGTTTGAAAAGTCAGTTCAGGGTTAAAATATATTTTGACTCTTTCAATTTTTGAAATATGTGAGTTACATAAAGGATTACGCGAAGAATATTTTAAAGGAGTTCCGAATGATAGCACTAAAACTGCTCGACTAAGCTAATACTAGTAAGATCACGAGCAACAAGCTTCAGAAACATAGAGGTTGCAAACATATTAAGTTTTTGAATGTGATCTATAAGAAATAATCTAGATTTTATAATCCTTAAATTTCTAATCTGTTGTATCAGAACATTATCGCTAATTAAGTAATAATACTGCAATACTCTCTTGGATCGATGAAAAACAATAGAAAGACAAATGTTTAGCTCTTAATAATTGCTGTTGCAATCAATGATCCTTGTCACACTGATATTTTAAATCATTAGCATACAGGAGAACCTGGATATATTCAAAACGACGGACGAGCCAAATCCTTAATAAATAAATTAAAGAGAAGAGGTCCCAGATTAAAACTCCACTGAATGTATAAATGCCTACCTGAAACGTCCAAAGTCAATATAGGTTAACAGATTGAGAACAGGGTTTTTTCTCGATCGAAATCCAATCTAGCATGTGATAATAATGGAGGTCCATTGAGACATTAACTTAATTATTATATGTGCGATGACCAGGGCCTGATTTGACTACACAATAAAAAACAGATAATTTTTTAAATAATAATATAAAAGTTTACATAAAATTAAGTTAAAAATGCAGTTATTGCCAAAACACCTACTAGCGGTATTGTCCAAAATTTAAAAATATTATTACCTCAAAATATTACTAAGAGTATAATTTAAGAATATGATTGTAAAACAGTTTAGTCGACACCAAATACGCAGAAATATTATTAAAATGTTTTTTTACTAGGACCGGATGCTTCATTGATACAATTTTAAGCAAAGTTGCCAAGACGCTTTTGAGCAGCGCTGTGGAAAATTTTGTAAATTTGGATCGAGTTTTAAAGAAAAGCACACAGCGAATTTAATAAGCACAAAATCTGATATTATTTAATATAGCATCGTTATATAAGTACAGTAATACCCCGCTTAGCGCGACCCCGTTACGCGCGGTTTCACTATAACGCGAATTTCAAATTTCGCGCTCATGTAGTCATTAACTTCTCTATGGTCGCGGGGGGATCCCCGCTTTCTCTGAATATTCTCTTTGAAGAATTGGGAATTCCCTGTCCTTCGACTTTGTTCTATGGGGATTTCCTCGTTCGTTTCGTGTGTTCATTTGTTCCGTAATGTTAGTTCGGTCGGCTGGCAGTTTTGTTTTAATATTTATTGGAGATACATACATACATAATTTAACCCTACGTTAAAAATGCCGCCTGTAAAGAAAAAAGAGCGTAAAAGCGTCACTTTGGAATTGAAGATGAAAGTGTTAAGAAGAATGGAAAATGGAGGCAAAGCAACAATTGTTGGGAGAGATTTTGGACTCTCAGAATCGACTGTGAGAACGATTTATAAAAATCGGGAAAAAATTAAAATCTCCAGCGAAGGTTCAACACCTATAAGTGCAACAAAACTTTCTCGTTCGAGATCATCTATCTTAGAAAGAATGGAGAAATTACTGTCAGTCTGGATCGAAGATTTGAATAAGAAGAACACACCACTAAGTCAAGATCTCATATGCACAAAAGCAAAATCTTTGTATGAGATGCTGAAAACAAAAGAAGGAGAAGGGTGTGCCACTCCGACTTTTGCTGCCAGCAGAGGCTGGTTCCATCGGTTCAAGCAGCGTTCTAATCTTCACAATATCCACATAACAGGCGAGGCGGCCAGCGCGGACATTCAAGCTGCAGCTGAGTTTCCAGACAAGTTTCAAGACTTCGTTAGACGAGAGAAAATTCCTGCTTGTCTCATCTTCAATGTTGATGAGACCGCACTTTACTGGAAAAAAATGCCATCTCGAACATTCATTTCTAAGGAAGAACGTCAAGCCAGTGGTTTCAAAGCTGCGAAAGATCGACTAACACTTCTGCTGGGTGGTAATGCCACTGGTGATTTCAAACTGAAACCTTTACTAGTGTACCATTCAGAAACACCCCGTGCAATGCGAGGCACAGACAAGACAAGTCTACCAGTTGTGTGGCGATCAAACAGAAAGGCGTGGGTTACACGGGAAATTTTTCAAGAATGGTATTCTAATAGTTTTTTGCCCATCAGTCAAATCATACTGTGACAGAAATGGGCTTGAACCTAAAGTTTATATTACTCTTAGACAATGCCCCAGGACATCCAACCTCACTTGATACGCCCAGAGACTTAAAAGTGTACGTAAAGTTCCTTCCACCAAACACTACGTCAATATTACAACCTATGGACCAGGGAGCAATAGCAAACTTCAAAGCTTATTACCATCGCCGCACTTTTAGCCAACTAATTCATGAAACTGACGGGGAAGGAAGACAGTCTATGCGAGAGTGGTGGAAGTCATACAACATTATGAAGTCTATTCACAACATAGAAGAGGCTTGGAAGGAAGTTAAAATGAGTTGTATGAATGGGGTGTGGCGTAATCTTTGGCCAGATGTAGTGGAAGCACCTAGAAGAATTGTCCAGATGCAGAGACAAGTGCTTGAAGACATTGCTGCAATGATTGAGGGGTCTGAACTTGAAGATGTCACGGTAGAAGATCTCGTAGAACTTGTAGCAACGCACGACGATCCTATTAGCAATGAAGATCTGATCGAGTTACAGAATAATCCTATCTACGATGAGGAAGAACAAGTAGAAGAGAAAGTTTTATCTTCAGGGGAAATACAAAATGCACTTTCAAAAATTTATTCAGGTTTGGACATATTGCAGAGTATAGACAATAATGATGACCGTGTCTTGACCGTGTGTCAAACAATTAAAAACAGTGTTGGGTGTTATGAACGTATTTTACAAGAACGTAAACAAAACGTTACCCAAAAGACAATAGATGTATTTTTCCGTAAAAAATAAGAGTATGTATTGCATAAAGTGTTCTTAGAATTAAAGTGATTGATTAAAATGATTTGTATTTTTTTGTATTAAATTTTGACTATGTTTAATCATAAACCTCGATATACGCGAATTTCAGTTAACGCGATTTTTTTCGGAACGTATCCCTCGCGTAAAGCGGGGTATTACTGTAAATAAATAGACATGCCTGTTCTTGTGTTCCTCATTACAACGTAATTGGGTGTATCCTTCTTGAGCGAATATTTCTAGCAACGCAAGCTATGCAACTTAAATATCCCGCAGAGGACACCGAGAAGAAAAGTCCATTCTAGCTCAAACTTGAAGAAGAAGGCTTGACCATTCTTAGAAAATTTTTTACTAGAAGATTTACTTTTAAAATTTTCAGAGATAAATTCAATAAAGTTTATTGTGTTGGTCAAGATTCTTATTTAACAGAAACTTCCAATTCATAATATAAAATTACTACTAAGAGTAGTTTTAATTTATAGAAAATTCTGTTTGCAATAAGTTTGCTCTCTACTTCCGGTTTAACCAGAAATTAAAAAATATTCACAAACCCCTTCCTAAAAATTTCAATTCAGGATTCAATTAATCTTATTTTTCCAAATACAGCTTACTGCACCACTATCATAACCTCAAGAACACCTACAGATAGAGATAAAGAAGAACTTAGAAAACAAAATATAAATAAACAGAAAGCATGTTCTTGTATAGTTTTTATATCCTAATAGTTTTTAAAAAATTCTGTTTCTTATTCTTCTTAACAAATTTCTCTAAAAAATAATGCAGAAGTATAAAAATCAAATACAGTAGAGCCCCGATTAACCGAGTCGCGACTATCCGAGCTCCGGATTAACCGAGCCAATCTAAAAATCTGATTATCCGAGGCACGCGCGTCTATGCTGCGTATTAACCGAGCTTCTAAAATATGTATGTACATATTTCCATTTAGAATCGTCGGGGCCTTCGGGGAATCCCCCTGGCCCGTGTGAGGGGTTCCCCTATTTATGTTTTTGGACTCTTTCAGCATGTAAATTTGCGTGAATGATGTGCGTTATAGCGTTTATTACGGAGAAGTACGAGTATACTCACATAATTTATTCGGTTGGAGTTCTGGTAGTTAGGTGTAATTAATATGAACGGCTTTGTTTGAATTTTTATTTGTCATATTACGAGTATAATGGAGCGAAACAAGCGTAAAAGAATCGTCGTTCCTATTGAAGAAAAATTAAAAGCCATCAGAAGAATTGAAGCAGGAGAAACAATTAAAGTTGTTGCACGAGATTATGGAGTAGGTGAGGTAACAGTTGGAGATTGGAAAAGAAACCGCACAAAAATAGATGAGTGGTGTATAAATCAAGCCTCCTCGTCCTCAGGAAGAAAATCAATGAAAACCGGCGAGTATGAAAAGGTTAACGAAGCTTTATTCATGTGGTTTAACCAACAGAGATCAAAAGGTGTGCCTCTGTCAGGTCCAATTTTACAAAAGAATGCAATAATGATTAGTAGGCAATTCCCAGAGATAGATCAGTTTACCGCCAGTTCTGGATGGCTTGACAGCTGGAAAAAACGGTACGGTGTACGACAACTGACTGTATGTGGTGAAAAACTTTCTGCTGATGTGTCACCAATTGAAAAGTTTAAGCAGAACTTTAAAAAGCAAATCCAAGATTGTGGATACGCATGTGATCAAATTTACAAATGTGACGAAACTGGAATTATAAAATGCTGCCATCAAAAACATTGGCATCTCGACAGGAAAAATCAGCTCCTGGGCACAAACGAAGTAAGGAAAGATTAACTATAATGGTATGTTCCAATGCACTTGGCAAGCACAAATACCCACGGATGGTGATTGGCAGGTCTGCACGTCCAAGAGCTTTAAAAGACATCTCACCCAAAGCCCTACCAGTCTATTACAAAAGTCAGAAGAACGCATGGATGGATGCGACCTCATTTACTAACTGGTTTGAAGAAGAGTTCGTGCCATCTGTGACCAAATTTTTGAACAGAAATCGTCTTCCTATTAAAGCAATTTGGTAATGGATAATGCCCCCTCTCATACTGGAGAAGGACTTCATGTGGGCGAAACTGTAAAATTTTTTCCTCCAAATGTAACCAACATAATGCAACCAATGGATCAAGGCATCCTCAAAAACATTAAAAAAAATTATAGGCGTTTATATCTTGAACATCTGTCAGAATACACAGAAAAGGAGGATATTATCAATGGGATGAGAAAGGTTACACTGAAAAATGTTATTTACTGGGTAAGTCAAGCTTGAGATTCTGTGCGTACTACCACTATTCAAAAAACTTGGTCAAAAGTTATTGATTTTGAGGACTATAATGACAGTGAAGATGATACTCCATTAAATGAATTAGCTTTAAAATTAAGAAGCCATGGAGAAATGTCCTATTCAAATTTTGACAGCGAGATAGCAGCGATTATTTCAATTAATGCAAAAAATTAAAACGTTGCGAAAATGTGACAAAAGAAGATGTTGAATGGATTACAGCAGATGATTTAGAAGAAGAAATGAGTATTGAAGAAATAACGAATGCCCGTCAGGAAACCGAAAAATCAGATGATGACGACGAAGCGGCGGTGGATGAACAGTCTCTCATTAAGATCTCTCATCAAGAAGGTTTTGATTCTTTGGAAAAAGCTTTGAGGTATATCGAACAACAACTAGAGGCAACCCCAGCGGATTTGCTTCTTCTTAATAGATGGAGAAACATTGCAGCGAGAAAAAGAAGATGCAATATGAAACAGAAGCGCATAGATATCTATTTCACTGTTTTATAATGTATGTACCTATTTATATGTTCAAAACGTTAATACATCGGTTTAAAGTATTGGTGTTTATTTTTTGAATGAATAAAAAACAAATCCGGATTATCCGAGTTTTCAGTTGTCCGAGGAGGGTGCCCCCCCCACATTACCTCGGATAACCGGGGTTCTACTGTATGTATATATATATATATATATATGTATATATATATATATATATATATATATATATATATATACATATATATATATATATATATATATATATATATATATATATATATATATATATATATATATGTATATAGTCTCTGCTGCTTCCACTTCCTAGGAAAAGTACCTTCTTTGAGGCATGTGTCGTAGATTTCTAGGAACAATGTCGG
>CM032455.1:46425544-46448044 GCA_019049505.1 Pachyrhynchus sulphureomaculatus | reverse complement strand
TGGTCACCGCTAAGCAGAAAACCACTAAAAAGCTACCGACCAAGCCGCCGACGCCGATTAGAAGTCCTTTGTTATCTCATCGGACGCCGACAAGAGATCCTTTGTCGGCTTTAGAATAAAGTAAAGCTGCCTTTTTACAATAAAGCATGAACTACATGTGTTTTTACTTATAATAAAATATTGAAATATACAACTTGTGTAATTAATTTGTTGATGTCACCAACTAATTATTTTAAAAGGTAAAAATTTTTATATTATTTTTATTACATTTGTTTGTTGTTGTTGGAGAAGCCTATTCCAATGTGAACAACCCTGTAGATCTTACATTCTGTTTAACGACCGGTGATATTGTAGAGTTGTATGGTTTATCAGTTGCGGCGTAAAAAAATACTAATGTCATCACTTCTTCAGGGTCGATTTTTTCCTTTATTATTGAGATCCGCTATTTAAGGTGGATTTTCTGCAATCGGTATTGCTACAAGGAGGCGCCAGTTCCAATATATGTAGTGAATTCCATAACATTCTATATATATATATATATATATATATATATATATATATATATATATATATATATATATATATATATATATATATTTATTATTTATTTACTTATACGTTGAATTCCAATAGGCCAAGGCCCAATTACAGGAATAACGTTTATACTAATGAGCTACATATAAAGAAGAACATGATACAATTAAAATAAAATTAAAATGTTTGAACAATCTCCAAATTAAAAAAATAAATAAATAGTAATAATAAAAAACTACAAATTTGAAATAACCTCTAAACACTGAGCAGAGAACCAATAAGTACCGACAGCCTACTGGAATGGAAATCATCGGAGTTTCCATTGACACTGCCGTTCTTGCACATTATATAAATAGGGCTGTGGAATAATATATTTGACCTTGCTTAATAGGAAAGGGCAATCAATATGGTGATTTAACAGCTTATATAAGAATTTGATGGAGTGAATGTCCCTTCTCTTTGCAAGAGGCAACTCATTAAACCTTGACAAGATTAGTCCGTGATCAACACCGCGGTCCGGATAGACACCATCCCTCTTGAAAATAAGATATTTAATGAAACGCCTCTGTATCGATTCGATTGAGTTGTTATGGCAATTGTATATTGAATACCAAACAACAGAAGCATAGTCAAACTTAGACCTAACGAAGGAATAATAGAGAAGCTTGATTGCAGATATGTTAGTAAAGTCTCTACAATTTCTAATCAGGAAACCCAGCATCCTTGATGCACCAGCAACCATTTGTTCAATATGGTCAGCAAAATAGAATTTCTCGTCAAAGATGATACCCAAATCTCTAACTGAACGAAGATTCTGTAAAACAGTATCACCTACGGAATAATTGAAAAATATAGGGTTGTTACTATAGGAATATCGGACGACATTGCATTTGGAAACATTTAAGGTGACCCTGTTAGTAGAGCACCAGTTGGTTCGAGCATTAATGCTGCTCTGTAATTCGTGGCAATCAGAAACAGAGTCTATGCGTTTAAAAATCTTAAGGTCATCGGCATAAGCAAGCCTCCGGCAACCTATCTCACTCAGCAAGTCGTCAACAAACATATTGAAAAGAAGAGGTCCCAGATTGAAACTCTGGGGAACACCTGAAGTGGGAAAATGGAGAGGCGATCTAAACCCATTGATTTCCACAAAAAACCTGCGAGCCAGGAAGTATGAATTTAAAAGATCGATCAAGTTATTTGAGAGCCCGAAACGAGATCCGATCTTATCCAACTGTAAGTAGTGATCAAGTCGATCAAAGGCTTTGCGAAAATCCGTATAGACCACGCCAATCTGGCTCCCATCATTGATACCGTCGCACACAAACTGCGAGAATGAGGCAAGATTTGTGGTGGTGGATCTGCCAGGCATAAAACCGCTTGGTCAGTAGAAAGCGTATTTCTCACTTTTGAGAAAATAAATTTATACAAAATAATTTCAAGAATTTTAGAGAAATTACATAAAATAGATATGGGTCGATAATTATCAATCACATCTGGATCCCCAGACTTCAAGACATGTCGGACCTTGGCCACCTTCCAAGTAGCAGGAAACGTATGAGTCGTCAACACTAGATTAAAGATATGGAGTAAAGGACCGGATAGAGCGGACACGCAATCCTTGAAAACAAAACTGGGAATGCCGTCGGAACCGGAGGTCAGTTTATTCTTGAGACCTAGCCGCAGTTACAATATCCCTCTCGAAAATTTCGGGAACATCAACAAGGAAAGGGGGAGCTCAGGCCTAGACGACTTAATAAATACGCTGTGAAAGCAATCACCAAAGGCAGTGACTATGCTAGGTGGGTCGTTATAGACATGATCATGTTATTAGGAATGCCAGATTGAGAGCGTTTACTCTGAATAAACGCCCAGAAGCTGAAGGGATCATTAGAGATGTTATGTTATTCTCAGTACTGCGGATATATTCTCTATAGACAACACTGGATTGCTGCTTGATTAACCTACGAAGAGAAGTGAATTTCTGATAGTAAAACTTGACTTTGAACACCTTATAATTACAAGCATTTTTTTTATAAATGTTATCTATGATCTCCCTGGTGTACCAAAGAGGGAAGTGCCTTCTGTGTTGTGACTTCTGAGGCACGCTTGCAACAAAGATGTTATTTAGTGTGTCATACAGGATCTGACAAGCGTCCTCCAGAAACAGTCAGTAACAGGGGATCAGTCCGCATTTAGTATTAAGTCATACATAAGTGGCAAACTGGCTCTTCTAAAGTTAAAGTTTAACTCGGCATGATCATTAGTGGGAATCATATTAACACGCGTGAGGCACATATGGAAATTAATTAATAATGAAGGATGATACAGATCCTCAGTCACAAGTGGAATATCGCTGCATAACACAGCAGTATCAAAATTGGTAAAAACGAGGTCCAAGTAACGCCTATAGGCACTGGGTATGTTATTATACTATCTACAATTGAGGATCTCAGCGAATTCATTTAAAACTATATGCCGACTGCCAGATGGAACATCACTATTGTAGGTAGTCACCCATAATCAAGACTCGCTTATTTTGCACATACTCCAGGGTAGAAAAAAGCTCAAAGAACAACTCTAATTGCTCAATGTCCAGAAATAGAGGTATATAAAGAACAAAAATACATAATGCAGTAAAATGAATAATAATCTTACAGCATACAATGTCTATAAATGGGACACTCTCAGTATATATATATATATATATATATATATATATATATATATATATATATATATATATATATATATATATATATATATATATATATCAGTAGTATGAAATGACTATCTATGTATTCACATATATTCCATACCTTTAGCTAGTAATAATTTAAAGATATATTTGAGACATAATATAATTTGTACATTCTTGTAATATACATATATTCATAACTGTAATTATTTTTGTTATTAATTCTTAGCTATTACATATTAAGAAATTAAAATTTTGGGGTTAATATACTAATTTTGAATGACCAATATGTCGAAAAAAAAAAATTCAACAGACTTGTAAAATATCATAGGTAACTGTACTTAGAAAAAAATATATTAAAATATAATAAACTAAACGGCTGTCCCTCTTTCCAAATTCTGTTTAATCTCAGCAGTATGTTCTCCATAAAATCTATCCAACTTCTTATTAAACTTGGCATTCCTTTCATTAATGTAATCAATATCAGCATCATCATTATGCATCCTTCTTCTGGAGTATTTGTTCCGTTTAAAGATCTGATTTTCTACACTCTTCACTAAATTATCTACTGCCTCTGGACGATCTTGGTGTAAACCTTGCACTATTGTATTTGGGCCTGCATAGAAGGCATCTCCGTATTTTTCTTTTTGATCTTCGTATCTTTCCATGTCTTTGGGAGCCATATTTTTAACAAGCCTGCAAAAAAAACATAATGACTACTGAGAGAGTAAAGATTTCATTATCTACAATTTATGGTGTGACGCAAAAAAAAGAATAGAAATTCACTCACATTCTATTCAGGGTGTCCTATAAATAAGTCGTATGAAAGTTGAAAAAGAAATTGAATTTACCACCATCATGCAGTATAAATTTCATATTCCATATATTTTACACAACATAAATGAAGCCCTGAGTGTTCAACTGAGATAAAGTGCCTTATGGTACTGATAATAAATATGAATCTATTAACCATATTATATATGTATACTAGCCGGGCCCGCGGCTCCGCTCGCGTGGACTTGATTCGCCACTATCGTCATTGCTTATTCCTTATGTTACCCAACGTAATAAAATATCTCCCATTATTTCCCGTTATCTCTCAATATTCCTCCTTATCTCCCATTATCTCTACATAATTTCCATTATCTAGGCTTATCTCTGCTCATCTCCCATTATTTCTCCTTATCTCCCATTACTTCTCCCTATCTCCCATTATCACACCTTATCTCCCATTCTCTAGGCTTATCTCGACTTATCTCTCAATATTTCTCCTTATCTCCCATTATTTATCCTTATCTCCCATTATCTCACCATAACTCCCATTATCTAGACTTATCTCTGCTTATCTCCCATTATTTCTCCTTATCTTCCATTATTTATATTTATCTCCCATTATCTCACTTTATCTCCCATTATCGAGGCTTATCTCCCATTATTTCTCCTTATCTCCCATTATCTCACCTTATCTCCCATTATCTAGGTTTATATCGAATTATATAGAACATATGTAAAAATTTATAAAAACACGTAAATCGGATAAGTGGTTCTCAAGTGATAAGCGCACTAACGGACCGACAGACAAAGAGACGTTGCATTTTATATATATTCTAGATAGAAGATTATAGATAACCTGGCCAGAGAACAAATGTATGAATTAAAGAAAAAACACGTAAATCGGATAAGGGGTTCTCGAGTGATAAGCGCACTAACGGACAGACACACAGACAGAGAGACGTTGCATTTTATATATATTATATTCTTTGCTACAATATATTGTTCCATATTTAATACTTTAGGCAGTGTATTGCAAGAGAACGCGCTAGCGGCAAACTTTTCTCCGACTTGATTCACTATTATCGTCACTGCTTATTCCTTATGTCACCTAACGTAATAAAATATATCCTATATGTATGTTTAACAAAAAAGAACGTAAATCGGATAAGTGGTTCTCCAGTGATAAGCACACTAACGGACAGACAGACAGATAGAGAGACGTTGCATTTTATATATATTATAGATATTCTTTGCTACTTGATATTGTTCCATATTTAATGGTTTAGCATGTTTAAAAAAAAAGCACGTAAATCGGATAAGTGGTTCTCCAGTGATAAGCGCACAAACGAACAAACAGACAAAGATACGTTGCATTTTATATATATTATAGATGTAATAAAATATATATCTATAACCTGGTCAGAGAACATATGTATGAATTTAAAAAATCACGTAAATTGCATAAGTAGATCGCGAGGGATAAGCGCACTAACGGACAGACAGACACACTTATATATATTATAGATATAGGTTATTATCATTATTATTATTATTTAACCTGGCCAAAGAATATATGTAAGAATTTAAAAAAAAAAACACATAAATCAGATAAGTGGTTTTTGCGTGACAAACGCACTAATTGACAGACAGACAGACAGAGAGACATTGCATTTTATATATATTATATATTATAGATATTCTCTGCTACATAATATTGTTCCATATTTAATGGTTTAGGCTGTTTATTGCAAGGAAACGCGCTAGCGGTAAACTTTTTTCCGACTTCATTCACTATTTTACGTCACTACTCATTCCTTATGCTACCTATCGTAATAAAATATAGCCTATAACCTGGCCAGAGAACATATGTATGTTTCAAAAAAAAAGTACGTAAATCGGATAAGTGGTTCTCCAGTGATAAGCGCACTAACGGACAGACAGACGGACAGACAGAGAGACGTTGCATTTTATATATATATTATAGATGTAATAAAATATATATCTATAACCTGGTCAGAGAATATATGTATGAATTTAAAAAAGACACGTAAATTTGATAAGTGGTTCTCGTGTGATAAACGCACTAATGGACAGACAGACAGACAGAGAGATATTGCATTTTATGTATTATAGATTATAGATAATAGTTATTCTCTACTACATAATATTGTTCCATATTTAATGGTTTAGGCTGTGTATTGGTGGTAGCGGGTAAGTGGTTCTCCAGTGATAAGCGCACTAACGGACAGACAGAGACGGACAGACAGAGAGACGTTGCATTTTATATATATTATAGATGTAATAAACTATATATCTATAATCTGGTCAGAGAACATATGTATGAATTTAAAAAATCACGTAAATCGGATAAGTGGTTCTCGAGGGATAAGCGCACTAACAGACAGACAGACAGACAGACAGACAGAGAGACGTTGCATTTTATATATATTATAGATATAGATTATTATTATTATTATATAACCTGGCCAAAGAATATATGTATGAATTTAAAAAAAGACAGGTAAATCGGATAAGTGGTTCTCGCGTGATAATCGCACTAATGGACAGACAGACAGAGAGACATTGCATTTTATATATATTATAGATTATAGATATTATCTGCTACATAATATTGTTTCATATTTAATGGTTTAGGCTGTGTATTGCAAGGGAATGCGCTAGCGGCAAATTTTTTTCCGACTTCACTCACTATTTTACGTCACTGCTCATTCCTTATGCTACCTATCGTAATAAAATATAGCCTATAACCTGGCCAGAGAACATATGTATATTTTTAAAAAAAAAAAGTACGTAAATCGGATAAGTGGTTCTCCAGTGATAAGCGCACTAACGGACAGACAGACAGACAGAGAGACGTTGCATTTTATATATATTATAGATATATATATATATATATATATATATATATATATATATATATATATATATATATATATATATATATATATATATATATATATATATATATATATATATATATATATATATATATATATATATATATATACATATATATATATATACATATATATATATATATATATATATATATATATATATATATATATATATATATATACAGTGTCATGCAAAAGTTTCTGGCCAGTGACATTTCATACTCTAATTTTTTAAAAAAAAGACTAATGATTTTTAATCATTATGAGATGTGAATATGAGATATAGGAAACAAAATAATATAGTAAAAGAATACTATTTATGTTTGTGAATATATTTATTATTATTATTCTTATATTTATATGTGCAAAAGTTTCCGGCCACATAATATACATTGACGCAGTAGGACGTTCAAAGACGTATTTACGAATAATAGCGCGTTAAATGTTCACATTTACTTCATAAAAGGCCGTGAGAGCATAAACATGGCTCGGCATATGCAAATCCAAATTCGTGAGTAACAAAATTTTCAAAAGAAGGAAAGTCTTCTCGTGAGATTGCTTCATTAATATCGATAGGTAAATCAACCGTGAACGATATTATTGTAAAATACCGTTGTGGATGGTTTAAAAGATCGTCCGCGTAGTGGAAGACCAAGAAAAACATCTAAAAAAGTAGATCGTATCATTAAATGCAAATCAACTGCGGATGTCAAGAAAACTGCTGCCGAAATTGCACATGAGCTAAAGGATGAAAACCTAGCTAATGTTAGTCGTAGTACACGAAGACTACAAGAAGAGGGACCTTTTGGCCGTATAGGTATTAAAAACCCATTAATCAGTAAAAAGAATAAGAAGGCCCGATTACAATTTGCCAAAGATTACCTTAATTGGACAATCAAAGATTGGAAAAAAGTAGCTTTCTCAGATGAATCTAAATTTAATCTTTTTGGAAGCGATGGTAGACAAAATGTACGACGTTCTATTGGTACGAGAAATGATGTTCGGTACCAAATTCCTACTGTAAAACACAGTGGAGGAAGTGTGATGGTTTGGGGAATTTTCTCTGCACAAGGGTGTGTAAGGCCATAAAGTTTTTTAACATGAATAAAGTATCTATCTATCTAATAAAACATATATTCATATTTCATGGCACATTTTAGATAACACAGGAGCCTTGATGTTATTGTATTAGTAATAGTTGTATGTGAAGGTAATTCTCTAACAAAATAATTTTTCATTTTGTCTTAGTAATTTCCCAAGGATTAGTGTTAGTCAAAAACATTTTCAACTTAAGGGAAGAAAACCATGTCATTTATGGAATTGCTTCCCACAAAATCAATTATCCATTTAAAACTTTAATGATTGCAGTAAGGACATGTGGAAAATAGTGGAGCAAATTTAAACTCTATTCTATACAAAAAGTAACCTTAAACTGCTCCTGTGTGATACTGCTTGAAAAACTGAATGGTTAACTATTGATATGGCTTGTATCCATACTGATGTTGCCACTTATATTAATTAATTTTAACAGTTGGTTATGAATGGTTACATATAACATTAAAATACTAATCTAGACAATATTCAGTTGTTAATTATAAATATACTTTTAGTAACGTTCTTCTATATTAGTGAAAATTATGCACTTCATTAGATTAGACTTTAGTATAACTGAGAAAGTCAGTAAAATGAGGATTTTAGTAGACAGATTCTATAACTGTCGATTCAGTCAACCAATCGTGTTTTAATTTAAATAATGTTAGTACATAGTGATCTCACAATTCTTCATACTCCCAATAGCATGACCTGCAAAATGCCTCTGTCAATATCAAAATATATTTGTAAATAGATTTACATGATGTAGGATATAACAGGTAATTCCAGTCACCATAACTCAGAAAAAAAACGAAACTGTGAAACTATGACAGCTCTAACCAAGTCAATAAATAACATAATTTACTGATTTTTTAATAATCTTATTTTAAAGACAAAACAAAATATACTCAAAGGTATGTGGCTATGATACAAACAGGAGATGGTTTGCTTTTAAAAAAAGCATAAATAATTTATCATTACCGACCTGTTATATTGCCTAACTGTGGCTGCTTCAAAATCTGAAAAACCTTGATCAGGATTTTTCTTTTTCTTCTTTTTCTCAAGCTTTTCAGCTTCTATTGCAGTGACATTTAAAAGTTTTAACCTGTCATAATCGTCCCCTGTAAATCAAGAAAAAATAATATATAGTATTACTGAGAAATTTTAATGATGAGACCAAGAATTTAAAAAGAAGAGAGTAAAAATAGAAAAAATTGACAGGCATAACGAAACAGAATGATATTTCTTTTGATTCTTTCAGTGTTAGCCAGACATTGTCTAAATTTGGCTATGATGAAAATAATTCAATTAAAATACAAAAAATTAATAAATTCAACTTTTAATTTGTCGGACTATGCAGTACTCAATTGTATTAGAGTAATTACATCCTTTAAAGGATGATTGTAATTTAACACATGGGCTGAAAAGTCCCGGGCCTAACAAAGAAAACACGGTTTTTTTTTTGGTTCAAAATTAGCTTTATTCATCAATGTAATCTCCATCAAGAGCAACGCAATCATTCCAGCGCCGCTCTAACATTTCAATACCACTTTTGTAGAACGATTTATCTTTTGCCTCAAAATAGGCCTCAGTTTCAGCGATAACCTCTTCATTCGTGCGAAATTTCTTACCGGAGAGCATTTTTTTCAGGTCTGCGAACAGCCAGTAGTCGCTGGGAGCCAAATCTGGCGAATACGGTGGATGTGGGAGCAATTCGAAGTTCAATTCATGTAGTTTTGCCATTGTTTTGATTGACTTGTGACACGGTGCGTTGTCTTGATGAAACAAAATTTTTTTTCTTTGCCATATGCGGTCGTTTCTTTGCAATTTCGGCCTTCAAACGCTCCAATAACGCTATATAATATTCACTGTTGATGGTATTTCCTTTCTCAAGATAGTCGATGAATATTACACCACGCACATCCCAAAATACCGAGGCCATAACCTTTCCAGCCGATTGTTGTGCTTTCGGGCGCTTTGGACGAGGTTCACCAGTTGCTGTCCACTCAGATGACGATCGTTTTGATTCCGGAGTGAAGTGATGGATCCATGTTTCATCCATTGTCACATATCGACGCAAAAATTCTGGTTTGTTACGTTTAAACATGGCCAAACACTGCTCAGAATCATCAACACGTTCTTGTTTTTGATCAACAGTGAGCAAACGCGGCACCCACTTTGAACAGAGCTTTCTCATAGTCAAAGGCTCATGCAATATAAAGCCAACACGTTCTTTTGATATCTTTACGATGTCAGCTAACTCACGCAACTTCACTTTTCGATCATTCAAAACGATTTTATGGATTTTTTTTATGTTTTCTGGTGTTACCGCCTCATTTGGACGTCCACTGCGTTCTGCATCATCGGTGTCTCTATGACCACGTTTGAAGTCAGCAAACCAACGTTTTATTGTTGTTTCTGATGGAGCGGAGTCCCCATAACACTTTTCAAGCCATTGCTTCGCTTGAACGGTATTTTTTCCCATCAAGAAGCAGTGTAAAATTAAAACACGAAATTGTTTTTGATCCATTGTTTCGAAAATAACAAAAGTAGCGTCACTCTTAGCACAATAACTCACAAACTAATGAATAGAATATCATGAAATTTTAACAGCTGTCTTTTGAAGGTTAGTATTAACTGAAAAAAAGGTGACTGCAATAAAACTAGCGCCATCTATGTGTTAGGCCCGGGACTTTTCAGCCCATGTGTTATGCCCTAACAATTGAGATTAAAGTAAATGGTAAATTTTTCTGGCTAATTTAATTACTTTCAAATTAACTAAATTACGACAGCAATATATTCCTACAGTAAATGAATTACTGTCAGGGTGACTGCCTTACTTTTACAATAATTGCATTACTAGAGTGGTAACTGAACTACTTCTATAGTGGGCAGCCTGGGTAAAGTAACTAAAATGCTATATAAGCAATTCAATTAATATTAAAATAATTCTATTACTATAAAAAGAATTGAATTACTTCAAAAAGTAATCAAATAAATGGTATTAAAATAAAAGTAATGAAATTACCATAAAAAAAATTAATTACCACAAGATTTAATTCCATTATTCGCAATATTTCATTGTGACATGAATTACTTTGTGTGTTGTTTTCTTCAAATTACCGGTAATTGGTAATTTGTTTATCAATAAATTTTTAGAAGTTATTATTACTGAATTACTTTTTAAAATTACCCCGAGTAGTGATGAAATTTAAAGCAAAGACATATTATATGGGACAATTACTGTTCAAATTTATCTAATAGAATCTTTCATGTCAAAACAAAGTGAAGGAATAGAGAAATT
This sequence comes from Pachyrhynchus sulphureomaculatus, assembly GCA_019049505.1. Classification (NCBI taxonomy): domain Eukaryota; kingdom Metazoa; phylum Arthropoda; class Insecta; order Coleoptera; family Curculionidae; genus Pachyrhynchus; species Pachyrhynchus sulphureomaculatus. The sequence continues at coordinate 46,436,724 of CM032455.1, read as the reverse complement.
AAATTTATTTCCTCAAACATTCTCAGTATTTCTGTGGTTCATATACAGAATATTATATTGAAATTGACAATTCCCAGCACATCTAAAGATGGTGTTCAAAATTTTTCCAAAATATATTCAAAAGATAGCATATAATAATTTTTAATTTATTTCATACCATGTAATTTTAACTCAGAAATAAAACAATTTTTTCATGTTATGCTGTGTTACCAAAATTTCATAATGAACTATTAATATATATTTTAATATATGTCTTTAAAATAAACTTTCTCAACTAGATTAATTTAGGTTTAAAGTGAGTGGGTTTTGTAGCCCCCAATGTGACTACTCTTCAATTTATTGTAAAGTGTTTTTAAAATAAACTTTTTCAACTACAACTACTTTATTTGTTTTTGCTTGGAAGGGCCCTTTCTCTTAAGATCTTTAAACATTCATGCAACTCAACACAACAAATCAGAAGCTTTCCAAGTATAAATTCTAACATCTGCATAATGTAACAATTATAAATTTGCTTTTCCTAGAGCAACTTATTATTTTTTAGGTATTTTAGACATTGGAGTAGGTACAAAATTACACTTAGAAAATTGAATGTGTGAATAGTTACAAGTTGGATGGATGTCCAAAGGCTTAGCAACTAGTAGTATAGTTATTAACTAATTAAAATCAATTCTATATAACACAGTGACACTGACAAATTTCTATATACTCTTAAAGTAAAAGTAGTTTTTTTGAACTGTAAAAGATACTTACTTCGAAAATAATGATATAAATCAGCTAGTATTATTAGGAATCTAGGCAAGACCAAACAAAACAAAAATTGTGACAAAAATAGTGTAGGTTGTAACAAAATAAAAATTGTGACAAAATGGTATAACTTGTTGATAAAACATTAAGCTCTTTACTAAGCAAAATTTTATTGTTATGTTATTTAGTTTTTGACATGAACAATTCCACTGGCTTTCAAATTAGCATAAAACAGAGGCTATAATGTAGATAAGGCTATACATATCTCAGTACAAACAAAATATTAATAACATTAATAATGAATTACTTGTAAATATTAACTGCCTACCTCTTTTTGCTGCTTCCTCTCGTTCTTGCTGATCATTTAAAATCCATTCAGCTCTTCGTTTTCTAGCCTCCCAATTTTGAGGCATTTTATTTTTCGCATCTTCTGCTACAACTTCTTGGTGATTGTGTGTTCTTGCCTCATTTCGCATTCTATGAAGTTCTCTAAGTCTTTTCATACGTTCTGCCTGTTGTTTTGCAAAAGAACTTGGGGCTAGTTCTGAAGTTGAACTTGTAGCTTCATCTGGGGCGTCCGAACTCATTTTTTCTTTTTAAATATGTAAATTCCTTGTGACTAGCTTGTATACTAATAACTTTTTTAAAAAAATCATAAAATTAGTAGAAAAAGTTTACTATAAACTATTTTACGTTGTAATATAATTGCCACTATTGACACAAAAAAAAGGGTTATGTTTCACATTGACATTATATATGATGTGAAGTTTGACGATATTAGACAATTTTGGAACAATGTACCTAAAACAAAGTTTTTCCAATTATTAGTGGCATGGAAAAGCATCTCTCTTTTTTTTTTTTCGAATTTCTCTTTTCTTTGTTTTTGAATGTGATCGTCTATGATGTCACAAATTCGTCTAACATCTGATTAAACCTTAAAACATAAAATTGGAACAAGTGAAGTTAGGTGTAAATTAACGTCAAAAGTTCAAAAACAAAAACAAATCTGTCAAAATTTGTCAACAAATCAAGGAAAATTCAATTATCACTTCTTGTTTATTCGATAATTTTAATTATTTCAGTGCTTTCAGGAGCTAAAAGTGTTATTTGACACCTTAGTTAATCGATACTACAATGGAAACCAAAAAGTCCGGATTTTGGTGGATGAGAACACCTCAAAAAGAAACTGAAGAACTGCTTATACCAAAGTTAGACCTGCAAGGCCTGCATACTTCAACCAGTTTTGCAGATATTCTGCAGAGGGATAGCCCTTTTAAGGTAAAGTAACATCTGCCTTTAGAACAGACAGGCAATTATTCACAAAATCAGTCTATCATTATGATATTATATATGATTGATTGGTAGTAGGGGATTAGCGATTTTGCCTGTTGTGTACTGCAGCCTCTTGGCTTATTGTGCCCCCCTCTCTCGATTACAAGAGCTTTAAGAAGGTTTATTAGCTTCCTTTCAAACCTGACACGTGGTAATTTATTGTCATGATGTAGATCTGAACAGTTTATGTCTGTTCTGAGTTAAAGCTTATGTAGGATGTAAATAGAGGTTTCTTCTTCTTCACCACATAGTCCATGTTACTCTTGTGGATACCCAGTTTTTGTAAATATTTTCTCAGGTGACACTGGCCAATGATCAATCCCTCCACTAATTTGGTCTGGGCCCTTGATAAATGGAGAGCATAGTTGTTATTTTCTTTAAGGAGCTACCAATTGGGTCCTTCACATGTTTTTGATCAGATGTTATGACCCAATGATCTAGATGATGTTGATACAACCATCTATTGATTTTCATCTTTAGCCCCTGAATAGTTCTAATATATCACGTTTACACTATATAGTGTTTTTGGAGTTGGCCTGATAGACATCTAAAGCTTTTATAGCAGTTTGACTAAGAGGAGGATCTAATATTCTCATGAACACATGCTTATATTGTGTGAATTTTTGCCTGGAGTATTATTGCACTTGTCCCTAAGATAGAATGCAAAAGCTCCACTTTGGCTTTTCTGTATTTCATCATCTTCATTTATAGATTTGGATCACACGTTTTCATACAGTCAGATTGCATATCTAAGAGCTTCTCGTTGATTAGATCCATAATTCTTGTGTGCCCAAATTGTACAGGTTGTTTCCATTCCCCACTTGTCCTTATTCAACAGATGCTATTGATAGCCTCCATTTTTATGTATATCCCTAAGGGTATTAGTCCTAAAATTATTTCCATAGCTGTGGTGAAGGTGCTACTAATTACCTTGGTGGTATATAAGGAAGTAAACCTTTGCAGCCCGTTTAACTCCTTGGTTGACATTCTCTGCTCTATTTTCATCCACTTACTACATCTCTGTATGTAAACATGAGATTGTTTCCATTGGTTTAAGACCGCAAGTTATCCCAAACAAGCTCCTGCATCTCATCACATTTTTGCTTCATTGAAGTTTGTTGTAATTTGTTTGTTCTAATTAATTTTGTGTCTATTATCAAACCCAGATATTTGTATTCATTAATGGTTTTTATCCATTCTCTGAAGACATTCAGTTTTTTGTAATTGCTTTAGATTCTTCTTTTTGTAAATGGTATAACAGCAGTTTTTGCAGCATTGAATTTCAGTTTACTCACTTACATCAGCACTGTACATTGGTCAGTGCTCTTTGTGTGAGCTCTGCCACACTTGCAGTATACTTACTTCGGATGGGTTTAACTATATCATCCGCATACCCCTGCTCATCCACCACTGAGTTCCAGAGGGGTGGCGATAGCAGTCCTTCCTGTAGGCATCCGTGGGTCACCTCTACTTCTAAGGTGTCTTCATGTAACTTTTATTTACTAATATGAAAGCATGTGGTTTATCCACCTACTGGTTGTATTGTTGGTTCCATGTTTTTCGAAGGCTGTAATCATTGTGATGAAGGATGCATTGTCAAAAGCCCTCTGTGTGTTAATAAAAGCCCTCAAAGTAAACTTCTTATGATACAGCGATGATTCAAACCTCACTATGAGGTTTTGTAAAGCTCTTTAATCTTTCAAAATTAGGCCATTTTAAGCCTATTCGAAAAAAAACTCTCCCTTTTTCTTAAAAAAAGCCCATACCGAAATTTTACCATTTCCCTGTCCACTGTACTATGTAGAGAGTTTTCTAGATGTGCCCCCTCCTTTATATGCTCATCTATCAATTTTTTCAGTATTTTTAACAGAAAGATGAAAGGCTCATTAGTTGATAAGTCTTTACTTCAATGTACATGTCACATCCAGGTATATTTATAATGTCTATCATGCCGTAAAGGCTGAACCTCACATTAGGTTCCCAATTGAGAAGTCAGACTGGCCACAATTTATAGATTAATGTTTTTAAATATTTGTGGTTTTGATAACAATTCACAAATGGTTTCCAAATTTTTAGTTTATTACCTCTTGGTAATGTTTTAGTATATTTTCTAAGATAAGCTGTGATATTGACAATTGGTTTATTTCAATGTTTTCGGGCTAAGTTATACTCAGATAGCTTTCACAAGCAGCTTGAAAAACCTGACATAAATCAATTCAAGCATAACAGAACTATCCTAATTATCTCATATAAAACCTACAAGCCACAGTGAGTCATCAGATGGCTACAATTAAAAGTATTTAATTGTTTTATTTATTTGTATAAATATGTTTTTAAATATTTTATTCTCACAAAAATATTTCAAAAAGAAATATAACTTTTTTATGGGCATAACACACATGCTGCAGGAAAATTCCTAAGTCCTACAGGAGCGACGTGTGTGCGGAAAAAGCTATTCACAATGGTCTTGAATCACTGTAAATTGTTCTTGGTGGGAAACTCAGTCCTGAGCAAGTTATTTCAAAAGGATGAGGTTCTCCATGTGATAAGCTCAACCTCATACAGATGTGTGAGTATTAGCGCGACATGTATTCCTAGCATGCACCTCTCTAGGAGGAATTAAGCAGGCTACATCCATCGAACACTTTCCGTGAAAATACTTAGAGAATCGGCTTGAATGCCGACCTTTCTTTGATCAATCAGACAAACAGCTCTCTTCTGAATAGAATCGACCCCGTGCAATTTATATTTGAGAGCAGAGCCCTAAACATGGGAGATGTGTTCCATTGTTGATCAAATTCGAGTTGTGTACAGAATTAAATAAATAAATAATTTATTAACGGACCAGCCATTTATAGATAAACGAAATAAAAAGAAAAACATAACATTTACATATTCCTAAAAACATAATAAGAGTTTCCTCATCCGAAGCACCATCATAAAACCTGTGTAGTTTTATTTTTTGTGGTTTGAGTGCTATCACTAAATAAATCTATATTGGTGACTCTACTAATAGCAGTAGCTGTAGCACACGATTCAGTCAATGCTGATGGTAAACCGTAATTTGTTTGGTGAAATGGTAAATGAAACAAATTTGTTATATGTAGTGTTCTTTGAGAAATATTAAGTCCATTCCTCTCCAGAAATTCTGGGCAGTCAATTGCAGAATTTAAAACTTTACGTAGTGTGCAAATATCAGTTTTCCTTCTCCTGTCTTCAAGGCTAGGTAAATTTAACAAATTCATTATTTCCTCATATACAATATTTTCTACTGTTATTCCCATTTTATACCCTATGAATCTCAGGAACTTTTTTTGCTCACGCTCATTTTAATCTACATATGTCTTGTAGCATGGTGACCATACTGGACAAACATACTCTAGAACTGATCTGACAAATAAACAATATAAAACCTTAAAACAATGATCTTTTAATAAAACCTAATATTTTCATAGCCTTATTTGTCATAAATTCAACGTGAAAATTAAAATTTACATTTTTATCGAAATACACCCCAAGATCCTTCATAACATTACTCCTCTTCAGAATACCGTTATCGATCTTATAATTAAACATTAAAAATTCTTCTTTCTATAAAATTGCATAACTTGACATTCCTCTATATTAAGAATCGTATTATTTAATTGACACCAATCCTTTAAACTTTCCAAATCTAGTTGCAATATATAACAATCTTCCATTGATTCCACTATTCTATATATCTTTAAATCATCTGCATATAACAAAAATTTTGAATGTTTTAGAAAGTCTGAAATATCATTGACGAATATGTTAAAAAAGAGTGGGGATAGGTGAGAACCCTGTGGAACACCAGATGTGACTATGATTTCGTCTGATATAAAACCCTTAATCTTTACAATCTGCTTACGATCAGAAAGATAACTTCTGAACCATCTCAATAAGCTACTGAAAATGCCCGAACGCTCAAGTTTATAAATTAGTAGATTATGGTTGACTTTATCAAATGCTTTTGAGAAATCTGTGTAGATTACATCTACTTGTTTGGTGGTTTCCAAAGCGTTCCTAAGCTCATTTTCATAGACTAGTAAATTGGTAACAGTGGAACGCTCCCATATAAACCCATGTTGACAATCGCTTAATATATGTTCGAAATGGGGTGTTACCTTTGAGTCAACAACTGATTCAAACACCTTCGCTATTATAGATGTTTTGGAGACCGCCCTATAATTCTTTACTGAGGATTTGTCTCCGCTTTTATAAATTGGAGTCACATATGATAGTTTCCATGCATCAGGAAATTCCCCCTCTAAAATAGACTTATTAAAAATAAAACTTAAAATACTGGATACAATATAACAACAACTTTTCAAAAACATTATTAGTATCCTATCAGGACCTATTGATAAACTGTCACTTGTTTTATGGATGGCATTATATATATATATATATATATATATATATATATATATATATATATATATATATATATATATATCTATTTGGCTACTATTGCAACTACTTATATCTGCATCTTATGAAACCTTAACATCATATATATACCATTTTTTATTGCAATATACAGAAGAGAAATAATTCAAAAAATAATTAGCTATTTCATTACCATGTGTAGATGATTCAGAATCATAATACATAACATTTGGTATTTTAAAACTCTTATTCTTTGAATGAATATATCTCCAAAAATTTTTACTATTGCTGGTAATTGATTCTTGTATATTGCTGATGTAATTCTTATAATGTAACTCTGAGAAAGCTTTACATTGTTTCCTAAATTCAGAGAAAATAATATAATCATTTGATGACTTGGTAGTTTTAAATTTTTTATTGGCTATTTTCTTTTTAAAAATCAATTCTTTCAATGTATCATTAAACCAAGGTGAAGAGAATTTTGGTTTCCTCCTTTTTTTAGGTATAAATAAATCAAATGCAGTATAAATTACATCATAAAAGGTATTTACAGATTCATTTACAGCGTTTGAATTGACCAGTTGGTTCCAATCAAAGAAAGCCAAAAACGAATTAATTTCATCGAACTTAGCGCCCTCAAAATCGTAATATTCGTAATCAAAATGTATACATTCTTCTGGTTCACAAGATACATTCAGTTCAAAGGAGAGGGCTGGATGGTAGCTATCCAGTGGGAGCAGTGGTTGATCAGCAATCATTACATTAATATCTATATTAGCAAAGATTAAATCTAAGTAATTTCCGGTGATATTCGGAATATCATTGGTTTGTTTAAAGTTAAGGTATGCAGCAAAATCAGAAAGGATCCTGCTTTGGGCAGACAGATTACCATCCGCCCGTGTTCCATAACCCTCATTTACCCACTTAACATTTGGAATGTTAAAATCACCCAATAAAATTACATTCTGCATATTCGTATTATTTACTGCATCACAATAACACTCATAGAATTCCCAGCTAGCCTGTGGAGGTAGATAAACTACACTTATTAATACTTCAGATGTACCCTTGGCCAACGTAATAAATATATGTTCGATATGGTCTATAATTGTTGTTACATGTTTAGCTGCAATATCAGACTTTACAGCAATCATTACTCCCCCTCCTCTAGAAAATTCACTAGACCTTTCACTTCTGTCATAACGAAAAATAGTATAATTATTTAGTCCAAGTTCACTATCCAGTATATCTTCCCTTAACCATGTCTCCGAAAAAAATTACAATATCGTAGTCGCCAATGTTTGCCAAAATCGCAAGTACTCTTAACTTTGTCCTGATACCTCTCACATTTTGATAGTATACTGATAGCTGGCCCTTTGAATTTATAATTGGCTGTGATCGAGATATTGCCTGGGAAAATTTGGTCCCCGGTTGTTTGGTATATTCATCTCATTTTGTTTATAATTGTTGCTCATATAATTATTGTTCCTATAATTATTATTTCTCTCTAAATTGCGTTTATGATTTGCTGCTCTATAAAATGTATTTTTGCTTTGAAAGGACGTGTTTTTACTCTGACTTACTTCATTTTCCCTGTCGCCTTCATGTGTCGTTTGAAATTGAATCTACGAAAGATAATATTGGCTGGCCAGAATTCTGGAGTGTTGAGGGTATTGTAGTGCTGATGGCTGATGCCAATCCTGAAGGCGTTTGTCTTCCCAATGGTTTGAAGTTGCATAATTACGAGTTCATCATCTGGTATTACAATTTTACTTTTTATGAAATTTCTGACTGAGGTAAAACATACAAGACACCGTGAGTCATCAGATGGCTACAATTAAGATCATTTAATTGTTTTATTTATTTATATAAATATGTTTTAAATATTTTATTCTCACAAAAATATGTCAAATAGAAATATAACTTTTTTATGGGCATAGCACACATGCTGCAGGGAAATTCCTAAGTGCAACAGGAGCGACATGTGTGCGGAAAAAGCTATTCACGATGGTCTTGAATCACCGTAAATTGTTCTCGGTAGGAAACACAGGCCTGAGCAAATTATTTCAAAAGGATGAGGTTCTCCATGTGATAAGCTCAACCTCATACAGATGGAGTATTAGCCTGACATGTATTCCTAGCATGCACCTCTCTAGAAGGAATTAAGCAGGTTACATCCATCAAACACTTTCCGTGAAAATACTTGTAGAATCGGCTCGAATGCCGACCTATCTTCAATCGATCAGACAAACAGCTCTCTTCTAAATAGAATCAAACCCATGCAATTTATATTTGGGAGCAGAGCCCTAAACATGGGAGAGATGTTCCATTGTTAATCGAATTCGAGTTGTGTACAGAATTAACAGTTATTGTGGAGTATACAGCTTTCTAGTTCGAAATAATATTCCCAGCTTTTGAGAAGCTCTCTTTGCTATGCATTCAACATGTTCATAATGCTAAGACGTAGTTTCATGATACGAGAGGAATGGAGTGTCCCAACTCTAGGTTCTGCAACATTAACTTTTTTAGGGGTAAATTCTACTTGGTTACCGTCACCTCAAGATAGAATCTCTTACAGGTCTTTATTAAGTTGAACGACTTCCTGCTGTCTGCGAATATTTGCGCGAGTAGCCGATGTTCGAGCGTTCAAAGTAAATGAAGAAATAAGTGAACTGTCATCTGCAAAGTTGAGGATTGAATTCCAGGTCCTTTTCAGTAGACCGTTAATATAAATGAGAAAGAGAGTGGGAGGCAGTATGGTGCCTTGAGGCACACCGGCGTTGATAGTGCAAGTAGTAGAAAGAAATCGCCTGCTACTTGTAAAGAACGCTTTTTGAGGAAACACGAGAGCCATAAACAAAATTTTCGGACATACCATAAGAACGTAACTTATCCAACAATCCGTCATGCCACACACGGTTGAATGCCTTGGCTATATCAAGTGCAACAGCTCGAGTTTCTAAGATGTTCAATTGTATCGTTCCAAATATGTGTTACATAAGCTAGAAGATCTGTTGTTCTTTACCTATGAACGGCATATTGATGATCACTAATAATATTTAATCCTTCAAGATATCTTAGAAGATGCTGACTGATAGCCTTTTCCATGACTTTCGACATTATTGAAAGCAGAGTGACTGGTCGGTAGTTTTTTGGCATCGGCTGAACTGTAGCGCATTTTTAGCTGAATGGAAATATTTTCTTCTGTAGGATGAGTGTAAAAATCGTACATTTTTTTAGAACTATGCCAGGTATTCCATTAGCGCCAGAAGCGTTTTTGGTCCTAGCTCCATATAAATATGTTTTATGCTACGCTGCATCAAGACAATATTGGGCATATTTGACTGCACTATGAGAATAGTTGGTGGTGTTTTTTCTTGGAAATCAACAGTAGAATGTGAAGCAAATAGTTTAGCTAACCAGCTGGCTTTCTCACCTGGTGTTGCTGCAATAGTATTATCTGGCCTTGTGAGTGGTGGTATGATGCATTTAAAAAAAATTTACTAACGGCCTTAGCGACTAGCCAAAGGAACCTAGAGTTGTTGGAGCAGGCAAGAAGTTTGTTTTTAATCCCCTGATTGTTTCATCAATAATTTCTTTGCATTTCTTCCGGGTACTAATAAAGATATTACGATTTGTGATGTTAGGATTTTTACGTCATTCTCGATAGGCAAGCAATAGCTTTGTTGTATTTTCGGTCGCAACAAAACTTGCTATTGGAAGGCCATTTCTTCAAAGTAAGCTTTCATACCAGCCAAAATGTCACCAGAATCCTCCTTAGCGCCTCCTTAGACCATTCATAATTCAATCACTGCTGTAACTTAAAAATGTCAAATTTTGAATTGTCAAACGCAGAAAGCTGTATTCAAAACTGGCTTGAAATATTGACCGTGTGCCTCATTTTGTGGTAATATCCCAGCCAAGTGCTTATATCCATTATTGAAATGCTTCATTTTATTTTAAGGAGACTGATTCGGATGTGGATGTCGGAAGTATTATAGAAGAAATAAATCGTGTTGCTGCTCAGAGTCCCCTGGGTCCTTTTGAAAAGAGCATTGGTGACCGTAGTATTGATGACATTATGAAAGAAGCAGAGAAAGTATACATGGAGAGTTCAAAAAGTTTTGAACAACTTAGTCAAAGATCAAAAACTTCACAAAATATTTCAGATCTACTGACCAGTCATTCCAAAATGTCTACACCTACTCCTAAGAGTATTAGTCCATTGCCAATAGATTCTGCAAAGGATTCTAGTGATGGGAAAAGTGATTATAGCTCTGATTATAGTGAAGATTTTTCACAGGAAAGTAAGCCTAAATCAGGTAAGTCTATTTATTGATTCTAAATGAAGTAAAGGATGAATTATGTCATATAACTTTTAACAATTTTGTATCTAATTTTACCGTAAATACACTGTTACAAGTCTAAATATCTATAATTATTATTATCTCGAAATTATTTAGGAGTTACTTATCTGGTAAATTTCAAATGGTAAGGTTGAGTAATATTCCAAGCAACAAAATCTATCCTATTAGTATGTCACTACTGACGGGCTGCTTGGACAGGATAAACTTAATGACATAAACAATGTCCTTCTCGCTCTCGCATAGGATAAATATCTGAAGTAGGACTGGATGGATCAAGTGCCAGTCCAGACAAAGATATCAGTTTTAGAATATCTGCCGATCTTGTAT